>JAQPPZ010016452.1:0-1200000 GCA_028583015.1 Wollemia nobilis | reverse complement strand
TGGTCTTGCTCAGAGATGACCTGTAGGTACGGTCATCCTGCACAAAGATGGCCTCTAGGTTCAAATCTCTTTTTCTTCATTCTCTATTTTAATAGTTCTTAACAAATTTATTATTTATATTTTAGCTTAGTTAGATTTCATTTTATGCATGCATTTTTTAGGTTTTTATTTTTCATCGCACATGCTACTAACCGTGTTTGTTTTCTTGTGTGCAGATTGTAGGTTTCTATGAGAAGAAAGAGTGTAAGAAATGGACACCATCACCCCTTACAAATTTCAAGAAGAAACCCTCCTCAAGATAGTTCATGAGTGCGAGAGAACCTCAAAAGTGCACAAGTTCCATTCCAAGAGGAGAATCAAACCCTCTCAATTATTTATTGTATTGATTGTATCGAAATGGTGAACTCCCTCAAGGGGATGTAATTGTAACCATATTTTTGAAATAATAAGCTATTATCAATAAAATGGACCCACCTCCATATATTTTCTTGTTTTATCATGATGTTATGGTTACATGCTTTTATTATTCGTAGTTAGTTTGCATTTTGTGGTTTTGCAATCATATATTTTTACATACCTTTTTGTTAAGGATGCATGGGTTCTTCGATGCTTTAGTGGTGATCATGATGAGACCTAGTCCCTGATTGTTATTTATTTGACTAATTGTTGTTTATCTTTTATTTTGTAGGTTACAGGCTTGACCATCTACTATAGATATAGCCCCTATTCAATGATCATATGTCATAAATATGACCTTTGTTTGGCAACCATCCCTCTAGAATAGGGCCTCATATTAGAAAGCATAAAAAGCAGACAGCTGAATCATCATAAAACGTAAGTTTTAAAGGTAAGTACATATATTTTGTCTCTATATTTTTTTGAGAAAAAAATTGTTAAAAATATTTAATTTGTAGATATTAGATATAGAAAAGCATAAGTATCGGGCTTCTGTCTGTGCCTGTCTCTGGTCTAGATGACCCATATCTGCAATCCTCTCTTTGTGATATGATCCCTACTGGTGATTATCCCTGAGAAGGATGACCCCTATCTGAATTTGTCTCTTTGTGATACATCCCCTTGTCTATTGCTCATTGGATTTATTACTTGTTCCTTGACCCTAGGCTACTCATGTAGGGTTCTGCATATCATAGATTTCTAAAAATTAAATGTTCTTTACTTAGAAATTTGAAATTGAAATGTTAATTTCTATGCATTAGTGAAAAAGCATGGAGTTCTTGGTGATTTTCCTTTTTTTTACATAAAAATAAAAATAATCTCACACACCACATTTCACATTAACATTAATGAGCTATATTTCATAACTAGTCGTTAATCGAGGCCAGCAATAGTAGGCTTCACCTCCACCAATTGGCTCACACCCTAGAAACTTAGTGGCCAAAATCATGTGGCTTCCTAGACTTCATCACCAATATGTCCCCTACTCTTGGGTGCACCTAGAGTAGGAAGGATTAGTAAAACTCTTTTACCATGGGACTTAACAAAACATGGAAAGTAGCTATTGTTTTTGTCCAATCTTGATCGAGAGTGAAGCAAAATCTTGTGGGGTCTTACCCTAGGTATTAGGTAAGTAGCAAGACTTAAACAGTGTGACCTCCCTCCAGGGGGTAATTATGATTCCTTAGGGTCACCCTTGAGCCAATATCCAATAGGAAACCACTTTTGGAATTTGGGTTACATTCCTCGATAGGGGGTGTGTTCAAACTACCTTCTAGTATTTTTCTATTTTTTTACCTTTAGTTTCATAGGAGATAGGGGTTTTCAACATAAAAATCCACTAAATAGTATAGACTCACAAATAAAACTTAAATGATATAATCACATTGATTGCTTATGTGTTTATTTGTTGTTAAATCAAGACCATGGTAATCACACACGATCAAGATCGATCAAGATCTAGCACCACAAAAAAAATTCAAGGAGGTATGGAACACATCTACATCAGTCCAAAGGATATAGCCATTCCTGAATGGCATCCTAGTTTTTAGAGTCTGATCTACAGGAAGTTCCTATTCAGGATGTGTCTGTTGGTCCTTGGTACGATCACAACGATGACCTCAACAATCAAGATACTTTTCATGCTTCCCATAGACAAACCCTTTAGCCCAAAGAGGGCCCTAGTAGATCAATACCATGAGTTCACATTTTGGCTCGCTTTATGCACTAGTCAGAGCATGATCAGGAGTACACTTCATGTATGAGGTTATATTATCAATCCACTCCACTTAAGCATTCATGGATGAGTCGATAATATGCCTTTTTAGAAAAGTATGGCACTCATCATCCTACTCGAACACCCATGTCAACTCATACAATCCTAGTCAATGAGGAAGAGAGATCTTGAAAATCCTCCTACTCCTCAAGTAGAGTTTTTCATGTAAGCACATTGTACCTCTGCACCACCTGAGTACATTGAGCTTATATATAAGCTCATATACCAAGTCAATGTAGCTTCCCTCGATCATGGAAAATAGATATCTTTTGGGACTACTGAGCAAGCCAAGTCTTTTCATATTAATTTGAAGGTTAATCAGCCCCATACTACTAACCAGCTAGATCAGGCCCTTAAGAAGAATGTTGGTAAACAAGCAATGTTGAACTAGCTACAACTGAATAAACAATGCTTGGATGAGCAATATCAGTTGAGTCAACAAAGGCTACAAGAGAGACTGTAGAAATCCATGCATGAGGTGGTTCTTACACCGAGCACATATAGGCAACAGATCCATCAAAAGTGCATGGTGCACCATCAAAAACTACCACCTAAACCCAATCAAAATTATCCTCCTCATACACCCCCTCAACAACATAGGTCCCAACAGTGTCAAACCAATAATGCTCAATAGGAGCATGAAGCCTATGAGAACTTAGAGTTATAATATCAGGATTAGAGGTACCCCAAGTCAGTTTATGAGGACATGGTTGATGACCACAATCAACCACCTCACCCCATGAGACAAGGTGCTCACTGAGTGCATTAGATAATTGGAAAAACAACCTTCAAGAATAGGTTATAGGAAATCCACACTAATTCAACTTTGTAATCAATCGCTCCATCCTTTTGTCCTATCTCTCCCATATCCATAGCATTTTGAAATGCCCAAGTTAGATAAGTTTAAATGGGATAACGATGCATAGGATCATATCACTAGTTTCATGAACCTATGCTTTCAACTTTAGGATAACGATACCTTATTGCTAAGAGCCTTCTTGATGAAGCTCTTGGGCCCAGCCCTAGAGTGGTATAATCACTTACCAAGAAACAACATTATAGCTTTGAACATCTCACAAATGTATTCTTGGAATACTTTTCGTTTAGCATAAAGAAGAAAGCTACCTTGACTGATTTATATAATCTTCATCAATTCGATGATAAACCAATCTTGGACTATGGAAATACGTGGTGAGCGATCATTTCAAAGTTTTCATTTACCTTGCTTATGACATAGCTAACGTGTTTATTCACAAGGAGTTGTTCAAAATAGATTTCATTACTATTACAACTCTAGCAATACTAGATATTTGAGGAAGCCTTGGCTCAAGCTAAGGTCATAGAGGAGATTAAGATTCAATAAGGGGAAATTAAACTTCAAAAGAATAAATGAAAAAAAAAACAAAAGGTAACCATGCTCAACAGAAACCCTCAATGGTTAATCAACTTTTCTTGAATGTTCCAGGGCCTGTGAAGAAAAATCTACCACAATATATCAATTATCAGGCTGAGCCTCCTCCTGCACATTACAATCAATCTCAACAGAATTAGGGAAAAAGACAACAATGTCACTTGACTCACAATTATATGCAATTACCTAAATTTTTAACATCACTTTTTATCGATTATGTGAGGCCAAGGCTATCAAAGTTTTAGAGATTCACCCCTTGGATCCTAATAATCCCAAGCCTAAGTGGTATCAATAGGATCATTACTATCCTTATCATTGAGTAAATGGTCATGACATTCAATCATGTATCACATTTAAGAAAAAAATGCAACATATGCTTAACAAGAATGAACTTCAAATCGACAATCCTCTCATGGACAAAAACCAACAGATGGTCATATTTAAGGATCCCCTACCTACACATGATATGTTGGTAGATCAAATCTAACAAGTACATGAAATCCATGCAACACCACCCAATCAGGGGTTTGTAGGGATGATTAATATTGACATAGAACAAGAGGTATCCAAATCATATTGTACCACCTGCAGCTCCAACAAATATTTATTCCATGTCATAGCCCTTGCTGCCCGTAAATCCTATCCAAGGTCCTCCACCTCACTTGAAAATGACAATCAAAAGTATACTTACTCAAATTCTATGGACAGCATCGGCCATAATTTCCATGGATGAGCTAATACAACAATCACAACCACACAGAGAAGATCTAATGAAGATTATAAATTTAGTTGAATTGCAGCCGTAGGATCCCAATTCATTTGTTAATTTTGTGGGGCATATTCAACATTGTAGAGAGCCTATCATTACATTCCATGATCATGAGATCAAGCCAACTCCCACTACGAGGTCCGATCCTCCACTACACATCAATGCTAGTGTGAATCATATTCCCTATAAACGGGACTTGATTGACATAGGTTTCTCAATAAAAATTATAATAATTGATACACTAGAACACCTTGGACTTCCAACCTCACATATCATAACATCTACATTCACTCTCTAAGCATTCAATGATGCTTTATGCTCCACCGTTGGCACAATAGTCCTTCCTATTCAAGTTGGGCTAAAGACTATTCCTACATTGTACCATATCTTGGAGGGTGTAATGCAGTATAATATATTACTTGGAAGAGCCTGGATGAGGGACATGAAGTGTGTCCCATTCGTTCTACATCAGTATCTTAAATATATACATAAAGGGAAATTTCATGTGGTTCATGGCGATCTAGAGCGCTTCAAGTATTTTAATGTGGTGCACCACCCGTAAGTGTCTACCTTGTCATCCACACATCTAGAAATTAGACCTAATGATCTCATAAATAGTCCATATCTAGCACCATAGAATATCATTGAACCATATCCATCTTTGCCATTGCCATTAGTTTCTTCCTATATCCCTTCTTCATCCTTGGATCCCCTGAGCAAGAAAAAGTTGAAGGAGCTAATTGAGGAGATTCGTCCATCCATTTCCACCATCTTAGTAGAATATGCTCCCACTCCTATGGATGAGGAATTAGCATCTATAGTTATGGATGATTTAGATCATAGCACACCATCATCATTCACCCCACTGCAAGTCATGTTTCATTTGGCCAATTCTACACTCGCTGAGTACCTAGTACAAAATTTTATATTCAATCTACTCATTGAATTTGTGCAGGACATGGACAGGCCTCAATTGCCATCATTACCCATTGGTACCATTGTACCCTTGGGGTGCCCCCAACTAAAAAAAATATATATGGAGGTTTTGATGATTCTACCAGTCTGTCCCCTATGGTGGCGGATGATGATGAGCCATTTTCAAGGAATGTCAATGTAGACACCAAAACCTAGCCACTTGTCATCCATCCTGACTTTCCTGCCATTTCCACCCATTATTCATATATATTTATATATATTTATTTATATATATTTTATATATTATATTTATATATATTTAATAAATATATATTTATATAAGTGAATTAATCCCAACCATCTGATTTCACTTAAATCTATCCATCCATCTACATCAATCCATGCCACACCCTAAATTTAATATCCACCCTTCGATGTGCTTTTATCTCAGCCACACGATTAGTGTCATTGAAACCCTAGCATGCCCTAGGTTGGATTATTAATAGGAGCCATTTTGATGGCTCAACCCTCAATTCCTAAGATCCCTAAGTGCCAAAATTCTCTAAGTGTTCATCCTAAGTTTTTACCTAAAGCCTGAGTTCCTTGGAGTATCTGAGTACTTCTACCTCCATATTCACTCACCATAACCCCTGCATCCATCGTCGTTCATCTCGCCTCACCAGATCTACTTCTACAGACTCTTCCCTCAACCGTCGAATACCTTCAGGCACTTTCTATCACCATCGAGCACCTTTGGGTGCTTCCCCTCCACCACCAAGCACCTCTGGGTGCCCTCCCACCATTCCCAAGCACCCACGGGTATTTTCTATAGCCATCGAGCACCCACGGGTATTTTACGTAAGATTTTTGAGGTCCTACTAGCCTTTGGGCGATGCTAGGGCATCACCACATCGATTCACTACAACAAACTTCATCAGATCATAGAACAACAAATACGTAAGGTAAATCTATTGTTTAGTATTTCATTACATGCACTTTTAGTTTTGTCCATTTTATTTACAGTAGATAGTTAGGGTTTTAGTATTGATTATAGAGGGCCTCACATTGTGGAGCCCTCATAGGTGCTACTAATCTATTTTTTGTTTATTGTGTGTAGATCTAAAGGTGTTACATCAGCATTGGATAGTTGCTTAAGCTGGAGTGGCTCAACATCGGATAACTAGAAGCCCACTCACTTCTATTGGGAGCAAGGATGCACTTGAAGACACCACCAACATTGTTTGCTAGGGTTTCGAAGAACCCTAGCCATTGTAAATTTGTATCAAAAGGATTCAAAGATCCTCATTGTAACAATGGAGTTTTTAGGCTCCCCCCATTAATATAAAATCATTCATTGTGCAATTTTGTGTTCTTTGAGTTCAATTTATTTCGTATTATTTGGTGTTGCATTTTTGTATCTACAAATGGCGATCATGGTGGGACCCCCTAAGGGTTTTTTTTATGATTTGCCTTACTGATTTATTTGCTATTTTCTATCTTATTTTGCAAGATTTTTAGAGGCGTAAATCAAGCATTTTCATTGGTTAGGGTTTCTAAATTGTAGAAGTTGCAGAAGGTGTGTGAATGCCCAATGGTGCTCGAGGGCCATCCAAAAATGCCCAGGTGCATTTTAGAAATACCCAAGGGTATTTTACAGAGAGTTAGAGTAGATACGTAGGTTGTTTGTAAGTCTACTATCCAAACCCTAGCTTTTCTATTTATGTATTCTGGCAGTTTTATGTTTTTTAGGTTTTTAAGATAAAAAGAACTTCATTAATTAAATCTGGAAAAGAACATTCATATTAGCTTGCATCTTAGGATTTATATTAATCATTTGCATCCATCCACATCTTCTATTTGAAGTTTTTGATTTTTTGTGTGAAAAATATATATTGCATTCTGATTTCATGTGAATTGAAATTGCATAATTAGTTTGCATTATAGGGTTAGGGATTCCTATTTTTGTAGGTCTAAGTAGGAACATTGTTCATATACCAAGAGTATCCCCGTACTTGGGTGATTCCATACAGAGGAGTAGATGAACCCCCCAACTGTCTAGAGTGGGTCTTAAGCGGTGTACTCTACATCCTTTGGAAAAATTGGTATTGTGAATAGTGGCTTCTGATTTAGACCATCAAAAGTAGTTATCTTTCTAACATTGTATGAACACAATAGAAAATCATAAATTTTAAAAAGAACCACACACTGCATGATTCACATTTAATAGTAGTGGTTGGATTTCATCACCAACCATTGCTTGAGATTTGGTGATGGTGGCTTTCATCTCCATCCACCAATCTCTGCCCTTAGAAACCCTAGGTCACCCTCGAGCAAACTTGTTGGATTTCATCACCAGCAAGAATCTCGTTGCCCCAACTTAGCCATAGTTTTTACCTTTCTTTGATTAATTCAGATTAGCACATTTGAAACACACAAGATTGAAACTTAAGAAAATGAACTCACATTAAAATGAGATAATCAATGAATGAGGTAAGACACACGTGTTAAACAAACTTAGCATTGATTGTTTATTTTTATTGTGAAATTTAAATTTGGTGTTTCATTTTACTACATAATCTATATTTTGGTTTATTTGCTTTATGGTCTTAACAAGAAAATAAAAGAAAACATTAAATCAAGATAATCAAATGGAACCTTCATCCACCTTCCCCACCACTTCTATGGTAGATTCCCTGAATGTGACATAGGTAGATTTATCTGTAGGTCCCTCACATTCCTTACCATCCACAACCTTTCATATGGCTATGCCCCAAGAAGAGTCAACCTCACCAACCATTGACCACCACATTACCCACATAGACATGGCACGAGTAGAAGCTCTCATGAAGTCTTCTAACTATGTCTTAGAGTCAGTCCCCAACTCACCTAGATAGGATTCTACTTTACAATAGGAGCTTATTTATTCCCAACCACCATCCAACTTTACCTAGGTGTACACCAACCCTCTTTTTGAGGCATCAATTGCACCTTCCTCCCATATGTCCATTCCCCAACCCTCATGTGCTCCTAGCACTTCATACACATCCACATACACCAACCCCTTGTATGAAGCACATGTAAATGTTGCTTCACAAGTTTCAGCCTCACAAGTTGCCATACCTAGTGTAACTTATCCCCAAGCCACATCTTCCATACCATCTACTTCCATACCCTCAACTTCTGATAGAGATATTAATGAGGCATGGGAACACTTAAACAAATTGCTTAGATAACATCAAAATGCTCAACAACAAGTGCAAGTGAACCCTAAGCCTTTACCAAACTCTACTCAGACTATCCTCATTAACCAAGGTCCATCATGGACCCCACAGTCTTCTATGGTTTCTATACCTATCCCTCCATCAAGTCATACCACTACCCATCCTATTCCCATTGGCCAACCTAGCCATAACCCTCATACATCAACCTCATTCTAAAATTCTCCATATTTTCATCATCAATCTCCCCTTCATCAATTTCCATCAAATTCACCTAGCCATCATTACCAATCTCATCATCACTTGGTCACCCCACAACATTTCTCCACTCCACCTCAAAATCATCAGGTAATTCAGGGCTTCAACATTCCTGAAGAAGACCCTTGAATTAAGGCCATGCAAAAATAGATAGATCAATTGATACAACATACTCCTAGTTTGACAAACTAGAAGCTAACTTTACATCAATTGATCAACCAACCTATTCATCCTTTGGTACCATCATCACCATATCTAAAATATTTCATGGTACCTAAGTTTGACAAATTCAAGGGAACTAAGGATCCCAAAGAGCATGTGAGCACGTTTGTACATGCATGTTTTAGAATTCAAAATGACAATGCTCTCATGCTCTGAACATTTCCTCAAACATTAGGAGGAGATGCCATAGAATGGTATAATCAATTACCCAACCATAGTATTTATACTTTTGAGCAATTGATTGACCAATTATTTGAGTGTTTCATCTTAAATGTTAGAAAGAAAGTCTCATTATCTGATGTCTATGCTTTAAGACAACATGATGATGAGTCTATCTATGATTTTAGAAACCGTTGGAGGGTTGTCATTACCAAATTGCCATTCACCCTACCAATGGATGAGCTAATCAAGCTATTCACCAAGAGTTGTTTAAAACCTATCTCTTGGATGCTTCAACTACAAACTTATCATTCATTTGAAGAAGCTTTAGCTCAGGCTAGTGTCATTGAGGAGATCAAAATCCAAGAAGGCATACTTAAGCCTAAAAAGAAAGAATGGAAAAATAAGGGCCAATATAAAAGCAACTATTCTGGCCAACCAAAATCAACATAGGCTACCCCAACCACTCAGCCCAATCACGTTAATCAAGTGGTCATGAGCCAATCGGTAATGGCTCAACAACAATCTATGCAACAAACACCACAACAAATTGCTTATCATGCGGTACCCTCAACAACTCAAGCCATGCAAAACATAGTGCTAGCTATGGAAAACCATCCTCGATGATAGTCTATCCAACAAAATCACCAATACACCCCCTTAGCTGAGTCATATGCTTCCCTTTTTCGAAGGTTGTATGAGATGAACAAACTTGCTTTACCCAAAATTAGACCGGATGATCCTACCAAACGTAGTAAACATTATCGAGAACATCTATTTTATCCTTATCATAGGTAAAATGGGCATGACATTAACAATTGCCATACATTTAAAGACATAGTGCAAGACCTTATTGACTTGGGGGCAATCAAGCTTGACAACCCCCTTGCTCAACAAAATCAAAACCTTGGTATATTTCAAACACCACTTCCTCATCATGAGGAGGTGCAACCAAATGTAGGAGGGGCTAACACCAAAACTCCTCCTAATCAATTCAATCATGTCCAACAATACCAAGGGTTTGTAGGGGCCATCCATGTGGTCACTAGAGGTCAAAGAAACAACCAACAAAATGTAAGGCAACCACCTCAAGCAAGTGTGTCACAACCTCCCACATCACCTCCCATCCAAGTTTCACCCAATCCTTCATCACCCATCCATATCCCTAGCCAATCAAATCCTCCAAATCCACCCATCAATCATCCACCATGACCAATCATCTCATTGAGTAGTCGGTTAACTACAAGTCTAAAGATGGCTTCCACTAAATTGTCAATCTATGAGTTAATTCAACAATCTCCTCCACATCGTGAGGCATTAATGGATATTTTGAAATCCATTGAATTGCAATCTCAAGATCCTAATACCTTCAAAAACTTTGTGGGGAGCATCCAAACATGCATGGAGCCTTCCATCACATTCTATGACTTTGAGATTAAGCCAATCTCATCAGACTCAATAGACCCTCCATTGCATATTATGGCTCTAATTGACAAGAAGCCCTTTAAAAGAGTGTTAATTGATATCGGTTCCTCTATCAATATCATCACCACATCCACCCTTCATCATTTGAACCTTCCTCCATCTCATATCACCAAGTCATCATTCACCTTAAAAGCATTTAATGATGCTTTGTGTTCCACAGTTGGCACTATTGTTTTACCCATTGAAGTAGGGGTCAAAATATTGCACACCATGTTTCACATCTTGGAAGGATCCATGGCATACAATGTACTCCTTGGAAGACCTTGGATGAGGGAAATGAGATGTGTCCCTTCAATACTACATCAATGCTTGAAATATGTTCATGAGGGATAAGTACATTGCATACTGATGGATGTCAAGCCATTTAAGTATTGCAATTTCATTTCAAATCCTTATGAGTCCATGCTTCCTTCCACTCATCTTTTCCTATCACCATCAACCAATCCATCTACCACTTCACCAATTTCTTCATCAAAGGCTCCCATTCCTTGAGGAGCTCCCTATCACCAATCCCCATCAAGCTTCCATACCCCCATCATCTTCATCATTGACTACATGCACATGTGGTCATAGTCAATCCACATCATCAACATCATTGCCATCCACTTCATCATTTTCATCCACTCAACAACCTTCCCAATCCAATCCATCTCCTTCACCCAATGTTTCACAAGTCGAATTGATAGATTGTGAGATACCTTCATCTCCATCATTCCCCGAGCCATCATCTAGCCATGGTCCTTCCACATCCATTGAGGTCCACCTCACTAATCCTGGTATTGGTGAATATGTGGTCCAAAACATCACCGTCACACCACTCACCATCCCTAGTGCTAAGGATTTTGATCACCCACGTGACCCACCTTTAGCCATAGGAGCAGTATATGACATGGGTTCAACTCCAAATAGTATAAATTTTGTCTATGGGGGGATTGATTCTTCATCCAATCTAGCTCCCCTAGAGGAACCCAAGGAACCAACACTTGCCAACATTCCAAACATGTCGAGATTTCCATCCCACTATTTTCACATAGTCAATTGGCAAGGTCATGGCCTAGGATTGCATGAATAGGGAGTGCTTCAGCCCATTGATGTTCCATATCAAGAGGTGCATGACCATTCAGGTCTAGGCTACCATCCACTTTCCACCACCTCTTCTCTTGAACAAGCCTTCCAAAGGCTTAATCTAAATTTAGGAGAAGAAGCCCTCCATCTCGATAATTCTGATGATGAAATCTATGAAGAATTTGAACTTATGTCGATAATTTTGGATGAATCTGAAGAAGAATCGAAGCCCATTATTCCCCATACTAAACAAGATGAGTTTTATCTCAACATGTTCCCCATCCATGAGCCCATATTTCACTTGCTTCTTCCACAAGAGTGAGCCACCCCTACCGGTGAACCACCACCTCCATTCCATTAAGCCATTTCATAAGCCAAACTTGTAACATATGTACATAACACAAAAATAGTGGTTTTCACCACTACCAAAAAAAATCAAAAATCAACAAAAATATTTTCTTTCTTTGCATTGCATGTGTATATATCACTTAGATAAATGCATTTATTTGTGTTTCTTATTGCTATCCAGGTTAACCAAGCTCCTAGCACCGGTTCTTAGGTTCCATCCATTCCATCCAACCTTATCCACTTTTTCCCATAAGTCAACATGAATCCTATTGATTTATTCACCCCACTCCATAATCCATATGATCTGACTAAGCCAATTCCAATTGACATAAGTCTCATTGATATGGATCAGATTTCCTCACCTCCATCCTTTTCCGAATTCATCTTGTCCAAGGAATTGTTAAGGGCTTCCACCAACTACATTCCTCCATCCCCTCCACCTTCACCTTCACCTTCACCTTCGGATCTCGAGGTTTTCCAGGAAAAAATAGATGAGGATAAGCCAAAAGAGTTTGATGACATCTTAGATGACATTCATTTGATCCCTATGCCCCATCATCTTGAGGAAGGTTCCCACATGTCCATTGAAGATACCATCGATGTGGACCTTAGTTCAGACAAAGACAATCCCCAAATTGTCAAGCTTGGCAAAATTTTATCACCCGATGAACAAGAGCAATTAATTTCTCTCCTCAAGAGGAAGAAGGACATATTTGCATGGTCCTATAAGGACATGCCTGGTCTTGACCCTAGTTTGGTTGTCCATAATCTCACCTTACATCCTGATGCTAAGCCGATCAAACAAAAACTTAGGAGAATGCATCCTACCATGGCCCTCTTGGTAAAAATAGAGCTTCAAAAACTCTTAGACATGAACTTCATTGTTCCTATCGACTATCCTGAGTGGCTCTCAAACATGGTACCCATTCAAAAACCTAACAGGGTGATACACATTTGCACTGACTTTCGAGATCTTAACAAAGCATGTCCTAAGGATGACTTTCCTCTCCCAAACATTGATACTCTTGTCGACACCTGTGCTGGCCATGAAATGCTTTCACTCATGGATGGTTTTTTAGGATACAACCAAATTCGAATAAATCTTGATGACCAACACAAAACAACATTCACTACACCTTGGGGAACTTTTTGTTACAAGGTGATGCCCTTTGGCCTCAAAAATGTAGGTGCCACTTATCAACGTGCCATGACATACATCTTCCATGACTACATGCATAAGATTATCGAAGACTATGTGGATGATCTCTTGGCTAAATCCAAAACTTGACAAGAACATATTGGTGTATTGGAGAAAGTTTTTGATCGACTCCTAGAGCATAATGTAAGGTTGAATCCCAAGAAATGTGTCTTTGGTGTTACCTCAGGAAAACTTCTAGGATTCATTATCTCCAAAAGAGGCATTGAGGTGGACCCTAATAAGGTCAAGGCCATCATGGAGATGCCTCCCCCAACTAACTTAAAGGAATTGCATAGTTTACAAGGAAATATTCAATCAATCCATCATTTCATTGCATAACTTTTTGATAAATGTAGGCCATTCAATCACCTACTACAAAAGGGGGTGCCATTCTCTTGGATAGATGAATGTCAAAAAGCCTTTGATGACATTAAGAAATACCTAGCTTCTCCACCAGTCTTAGCTCCTCCTCATCTAGGGGTCCCATTCTATCTTTATATCTTAGCAATGAACTTTGCATTAGGGACAATGCTTGCACAAAATAATGAACAAAATCGAGAGCAAGTTGTCTACTACATTAGTCAAACATTGGTAAGCTATGAAACTAGATACGCTTATGTAGAAAAATTGTGCTTAGCAGTGGTTTTTACCACTAAGAAACTTTGACATTACATGCTTAGTCACACAACATACATTATAGCTAGAGAAAATCCTCTGTGTTATATGATATCCCACACTTACAACAACACCCACACCACTAAATGGATAATGCTCCTTACTAAATTTGACCTTGAATTCATTAGCCAAAAATCCATTAAAGGTCAGGTAATAGTCGATCAACTTGTGAAAGCTCCACTACCTAGTGATCATCCTTTGATTATTGAGCTCCCAGATGATTCGGTATTTGCCATCATTGAACAAGAAGAAGATGTCATTCCAGAGGAAGATATCGATATCACACTATTCTTTGATGGCTCTAAGTGCATGAAAGGTCAAGGTGTTGGAGTCATGTTTCATACACCACAGGGGTACCTATCCCCTTATCATTCAAACTCGACTTCCAATGCACAAACAATACTATAGAGTATGAAGCCTTAATCTTAGGTCTTCAATCAGCTATAGCTATGAGCATTAAGCGTATCAGGATATTTGGTGATTCTCAACTTGTTGTTAAGCAAATCAATGGAGAATACCAATGCAAAGAACCTACCATTAAGCTTTACCATGAAGTAGCAATGAAATTGCTCTCTAAGTTTGATTGGTATGAAATCAATAGTTTGCCATGTTTGACTAATAGATTTGTAGATGTGATGGCCTCCCTTGGATCATTGATTCCAAAATATTCCTTTGGAGAGGTACAACCCCTTATCATTTCAATGGTCTCTAAATCTACAATTGTTCATGTTGAATCTAAATATGAAAAGGATGTTTGCTTTATCTATTTGAATCCATATGAGCCTTGGTCAAGCCAAATAGTAGCCTTTCTCAAGTTTGGAACACTCCCATCTGATATGTCTCGAACTACCAAATGCACTTTCAAGCAAAAGGTAGCTTATTTCGTTCTCTTGGGGGACGTGTTGTATAAACATGGTTATGATGGAGTCCTCCTTCATTGTCTCGAGGCTAGTGAGGCACAAAGAGCCATAGTTGAAGCCCATGATGGTACTTGTGGTGGTCATTTTAGTGGAATGGCCATTGCAAAGCGTATTTTATGCATGGGTTATTATTGGCCCACAATGGAATGTGATTGTTGCACTTATGTCAAACATTGCAAAAAGTGTCAAGAACATGCTAATTTAACTCATGTACCATCACAAGCTTTACAACCTATTCAAAGCCTTTGGCCCTTTTCACAATGGGGTCTAGATCTAATTGGAAAAATTTCACCTCCTTCTAGGACAACATACATTCATCATCACAACCACTGAATACTTCACAAAGTGGGTTGAGGCAATTCCTCTAACTAGTACGATAGGACCTAGAATTGTGGAGTTTATACTTCATCACATCATTTGTCATTTTGGTATTCCCTCAAAAATCATTTCAGACAATGGTAAGTCTTTCAAGAACAAGGATGTTCGAGCACTTTGTGAGAAATATAACATTCAACATAGTTTCTCGACTCCTTATTACCCATAAGCAAATGGACAAGTTGAAGCTTCCAATAAGACCTTAATTGCTATTCTCAAGAAACTTGTCAAAGAAAATCATAGATATTGGCACACACAAATTCCCTTGGTATTATGGGCTTATCGAACAAGCATCCACATGCCTACAGGGGCAACACCATTTTCATTGGTCTATGGAGCCGAAGCAATCATACCTCTTGAGCTCGAGATCCCCTCCTTGTAAATTTCTTTGTAAGAATTCATAGATGATGACACTTCTAGACAAGCACGTCTTGACCAACTCACACTTCTTGATGAGAGGTGATTCAATGCTTTAGAGCATTTACGAGTATATCAAGACCACCTAAAGCATGCTTACAACACCAAAGTTCATCTACGTGAATTCCAAGTAGGAGATCTTGTCCTTAAAGAGAACCAACAAAACACCAATGCATTACCGCATCTTCATGATAAATTCATGGCTAATTGGTTAGGTCCATACATTGTTACGCAAAGAGTGGGTAATGGTACTTATAGGCTTGCTAGTCTAGAGGGAGAGGAAGAACCCAAACCACTTAATGTTATACACTTGAGAGCATTCTATGCATGATTTGATTTCTATATATGTATATATATACATGGCTAATACACAAAAAATATTTGCATACATTTCATTCATAGCATTGCATTTCCTTTGCATTTACACTTCACAAATATTGCATTCACCCACATCTCATATTGCATTTCACATTTCACAAAATTGCATATCATACATTGCATTTACATCCACATTTCACATATCATATTAGGGATCATTTATTAAGTTCAAGGTTTTGAATTGGTCCAAATAAAATCATGTTGCCTTAATCAGGGGCATCCTCACAATATCATCCACAAAATTCACCCATTTCATTCCATCAAGTCAAATTGTCATTTGCCTCCATACATCCATAATTCCTAGGTGTTTTTGGTCACTCAGCCACTCCTAGTGTTTTAAGAAAACTCCAAAATACATGTCGAGTTCTTTTTAGGACCATTGCACATATACACTAAGAAAATCTTGAGTTCTTGGAATTGACTCCAAAACACTCTTGAACCAAACACAATTTCACATCTTAAAAACATCTTGTGTCAAAGAGGGATAACACCATACTTGGTATGAACCTCGAAGTGAAAAGGGTCATCCTTGCTAGTCCCATCATGCAACATAGTCCATAAGAATAGTGGTTTGCACCACTATCATAGTTGCTTCCAAATCCAAAATATAGAGTAGTAAGGATAGGGTACAATTCTCATCATACTTAGGTTGAGAATCCGATTCCCCAAAGCTCTAAATCTTTTACATCACACACCACTGATCATTGGGTTGTAAGGATCGTACTACATTTCTAGTCAGATGGTTAGGTAGTCATCCCCAAAACTTAAGAGATCAAAAACACAAATCATGGACTATGGAGTTAGCCTCCATCAGAGCTATAGATGCTTGACTAGCAGTGGAGTACGCTCATGCATGGTGACACGTCTCTTTCAAAGAGACCTCTGACCACACATAAGGATAAGCTAGCTTCTTGGTCTCATCCATAATAGGTTTACCCAATTTACTCAAGATGAGTTAATGAACTCACTTGCACACACATTGGTTCTTGATTACCTCGAGTCATTACCATGCTCATGATTCAGTAAATGAATTCACTGCACACACATTTGGTCCTAGAGGAATTAGGTAGTTTTAGTGAGTTTGTTTGATACCACTAGTATGTCTGAGTCTCTGCAAAACAATCAATTTTCCATATCAACATCCATATCTTCTTCCATGTCAACATCCATGTCACTTCATGAGTCATTCATCCCATATGCCACCAATTTTGGTGCCCCTGATTAAACAACAATGCTAGAAAATGGCCAAGCAAGATCTAAACTATGAATGATCATTAGAACATTTGCATTCCATACCTTGCATTAATCATCCATACATTCCACCTTGCATTAATCATCCATAACATATCATATGCATTCATCATCCATATAAAATGCATTCCATAAAAGCATTCCACACAAAGCATTCACAAACACATATAACACAAAAAGTAAAATCCATGTATATATATATATATAGTATAAATATCACATGTACAATGAGTGCCAAAAGGCTACATACAATGGAGCACCAAGGCTCATATACAAAAAGTGCATCTAAGCACTAAGCTATGCCCTCCAAGAGGACCCCTATGACCTAGTAGGAGCCTTAGACCTAGAGCTATGCCTAGACTCACTATGCCTAGCACCCTCAGATACAGATGAGGTTGGAGGATCAGGAAGTGGAATATGATGCTCCATCAACCTATCCTCCAATGCCTCGATATACCTATGTTGAGACCGAAGATGTGCTATGTCGACATTATGTCGATGCTTCATATATTTGCCAAGGCAGAGAGGTACCCCTCATCTGTCCTCACCACATTAATGTAGACTACCTCAACTAGCCCCACTACCTCCAACGGATCCCACGTGTTCTTCACCACCACCTTCCTCATTCCAGGAATGAGAGGTGAGAATCGGTGCCGAGCCTCCAAAATTCTAATTTGTAGCACAACACAAAATATTTGTCAATAATTTTGAAACAAATCACAAAAAAATTTGCATAATGCACAACAATAAAAGGGAATTACCTCAGCAACTCACACTCCAGCAGTAGTCCTGGCCTCCACATCCGCTCCTTCCATTGCCATAGCTTTCGTGCATAAATCACTTCACCTCACTTCACTCCACTCTCCCAAACGTAGCTTCTCAAACTCTCAAATGCACAAATGAGCTTCATTTCTCATCCTGCCAACTATTTATAGCTACTTCAGGTGCCTTGAGATGCCCATGGGCGTTTCTTGGTACACTGAAACACACTAGGGTATTTACAGCAACACCCAAACATCGATGGGCATCTACACAGGCTTAAAGCACCAGTGGGTGTTTTCCACTAATGTTGATAAAAGATAAATTCTTAAAAAATAGTGGCTTATCCCCACCAAATCACTCCAAATTGCATCCATGCATCCATTCCATCATTTTATCAACTTTTGTGAAGATTCCAACTGATTTGGATGCATAATTTTCGTTTGCAACCACATATTGCAAATTCGTCTAACAAGTTACAAAAGCACCCCAAAATGGTCCAAATCTTCACAAAACGGTGACAATCATCATTCTCATCATTCATACATCATAATAACAACATTTCACAACATCATTTGCATATTTGCCAAGTTCAAACAACATTCAAGTGAATCTTCTATCTAGTGGGTTTTTCTATATACTTGGCGATTGCAACGATTTGCATCCATGCAATTTGGTAAGATGAATAATCTACAATAAGGACACTTGGTCATTTTCATCATCACATATCTCCTTATTCAAAATAAAAATCATATACTTCATATTTTGAGTGAAACCTTGCCAAGAACAATTTACACAAAAGCTATCATTGATGGCCTAGTTCATGGGGCTTAAAACATGGACAACATAAAATTTCATCATTACACATTTCTTTGACATTCATTATGGTGACTGGCCTTAACTAGGGTGATTGGTTCTGATTGTAGAAATTATCAAACAGTTGCTAGTTGGCCCTACGAGGTTGACTCCTTATATTTTTCTTTGCATATTCATCATCGCATATCAATGATGTCGAAAGGTATATTCTTCAATAGCATTGAATCACCCCAGCTTTGGGGTAATCGCACTCTGTTTCTGAATTTCCCACAATGGGATACATCTTATATGATCATGGTATCTGCACTTGGAAAAATCCCTTCATTTGTTAAGGTAAAAGCAGACGCATATCTCATCACATGTTTCACAAATCCCTTCATCTATTACGGCAAAAATAGATGCACATTTCTCACAAATCCCTTCATATTTTGGGGCAAAAACAAATGCATCATATCATATTTTTCATCACTCCCCTTCCTACCATTGGGAAAAAAATGGTATCCCATTTTTATTATCCACCATTCATTTACACAGATTTTTAAATTGGCTCATGAGATTCATCCACAAACTCATTCACCAATTGAGGGGGTAAGCTATGCAAAATTCAAATTATTTCATTCTTTTATCTTCAAGCTCGTATTTCACATCTTAAGAGAAAGTTTATTCTGCACCTTACCCAAATAGATATGCAATAAATTCCTGAGACCCCTAAGTGCTAAAATTCCCTATGTTTTCATCTTGATTTTTCACTTAAAGCCTAAGTTCCCTAGAGTATCTGAATACTTCTACCTCTGTCTTCGCTCATCATAACCCTTGCATCCATCTTCATTCATCTCACCTCACCATATCTACCTCTATAGACTCTCCCCTCATCCATCGAATGCCTTTGGGTATTTTCTATCACCACTAGGCACCTATGGGTTCTTCCCCTCCACCACCAATCACCTCTAGGCACCCTCCCACCATTCCCAAGTGTCCACAAGCATTTTTTATAGCCACCGAGTGCCCACAAGCATTTTACATAAGAGTTATGAGGTCCTACTAGCCTTTGGGTGATGCTAGGGCATCGCCGCATCAATTCACTACAACAAACTTCATCAGATCATAGAGTAGCAAATATGTAAGTTAAATCCATTAATTAATATTTCATTACATGCACTTTTATTTCTATCCATTTTTATTTACAGTAGATAGTCAGGGTTTTAATATTGATTATAGAAGACCTCATATTGTGGATCTCTCACAAGTGCTACTAATTTGTTTGCTATGTTATTGTGTGCATATATGAAGGTGTTACATCAGCATTGGACAATTTTTTAAGCTGGAGTGGTCTGGCATCAGATAACTAGAAGCCCACTCATTTTTGTTGGGAGCAATGATGCACTTGAAGACACCACCAACGTTGTTTGCTAGGGTTTCAAAGAACCCTAGCCATTGTAAATTTGTATCAAAAGGATTCAAAGATCCTCATTGTAACAATGGATTTTTTAGGCTCCCCCCATTAATATAAAATCATTCATTGTGCAATTCTAGGTTCTTTGAGTTCAATCTATTTTATACTATTTGGTGTTGTGTTTTTGTATCTACAGTCAATTATCTGTTAAACTTATATTTTGCCCTACATTAATTTTACCACTACCATTGGCATGGGAATGATCTTAATTGGTATGAAGAAGATCTTAAAACACCTTACTAGCTATAGTATCATCTCCCTACAGATATATTTACCCTAGGGTATTTCATGTGTATGTTGGACGAACTCCTTGTAGACTCCCTCTAACACTTGACCATAGGCTTTGAGGAATAGATTGATGAGAATGACTATGTCGATCTAGGCTATTTTCATCTGCTAGGAGATCATATTCCCCTCACAATGGTTTTTGTTGAGCCCTCTGACTCTTCCAATGAAGAATTTGAAGAAGAGGATGATGATACAAGTTTGGCATATCTAGGTCCTCGCCACATTCAATGGCTTAACAACCAGGTTCGCGTGAACTCTCGTTCATTCTCTAATTTCCAACACATAAGTGGTCATATTTTTTATGAAGAAGAAGATACCAATGAGAAAGAATAATCTGGTCAAGCTAATGATCCTAAGAATGATTGGATCAAAGAGGGTAGAATATCAACTCAAGATCATCATGACATGTCCATTGATTTATTTTACCATGAGGCTGATGCAATGTCCATTACTTCAGATAGCTCAAAAGATGAATCAGCCGCTATTGAATCCCTCAATGATCTTGATGAATTCTACCTTCGTTTGTTCCATAGGGGGATGCACATTTTGTGGTAGTTATTACCACTAGAAGATCCAATCATACTGGCTCCTCTTAGGCCTCATCCAGTTATTCTACCTTCACCCCAGCCACCTCCAGTGCACTTGAGGCCACCCATATTTGATAGGCTCTTTCCACCTATGAATGGAAACCATTTGACATCCATCAATATGGTTTCCATTTATTTGACCATGTCACTTCCCAATCCCAACAACCCTTCAAAGCCTTTTTACCTCAACCATGAGGCCATTGATTTCGATCATGTTATAATTCTCCTATCACCCATAGATTTCTTTCCTTATGAAGAGATGTTACAGCTATTTCATTTCTCCCAAGGTCCATCTGAAGATGTTTTTCAAGCTAATATCAAACTTGATGAAGTGATTGATTCTCCAAATCTAGCTAACAATATCCATTTGATCCCTACACCTCATCATCTTGAGGAGAGATCCCATATATCAGTTGACAAAATAATTGTCGTGGATATCAATATTGATCTCATAGTTCCTAAGACTATCAAGTTAAGACACAGTTTGTCCCCACAGGAACAAGTCGATATCATAGCTCTCTTGAAGGAAAAGGGAGAAGCCTTTGCTTGGTCTTATAAAGATATGCAAGGCCTCAACCTAATTTTGGTCATGCACAATCTGATGCTCGATTGAAAAGTTAAACTGTTCAAACAAAAGCTTAGAAATATGCATTCAATAATTGCATTAATGGTTAAATATGAACTTCAAAAGTTGTTGGATGCAATGTTCATCCAACCCATTGATTATCTTGATTCGGTCTCCAACATGGCACCCGTAAGAAAACCCGGTGGGAGGATTTACATATGCATAGACTTTTGAGATCTTAACAAGGCAACTCCTAAGGATGAATTACCACTTCCTAATATCGATTCTCTAGTATATTCCACTGTAGGACATGAAATGTTATCCCTCATGGATGATTTTTCAAGCTATAATTAAATTTGGATCAATCCCAAAGATCAACCCAAGACGGTCTTTGCCACGCCTTGGGAGATTTTTTGTTAAAAATTCATGTCATTTGGCCTTGAATTGTCTCCCAATAATACTTCACCTTCATTTATTTTTTCATATTCATAGAACCCCTCCCTATGAGGATCATATAAAAGAAAACACCTGAGTCAATCAGCCATGAGTCATGGCATTCACTTGAGCACGTTGCAATTAAGAATAAGTCCCCTGAATCTTCATTTATGGTCTTTGTTTCTGTAGATGTTCCTTCATCAGATGATTGGCAATTATCAGCCTTTTCATATCTGCAATCCCTTTTATAATGCCCTATTTTACCACACTTCTAGTATTTCCTCTTTTCTAGATCAATAGATTTACCCCTAGATCTTAATTTCCTTTCTCTTGAATTTTTTTACTTCTTTATTGAGAATGGCCTCTCACAACCAAGGCATCCTTCTAATGATAATCCTCATAATATTTCATATAATTTCCTCATATAGCAATGTTCCTACTATATAATCTAATTTCAATGTGAAAGTAGTATTGGTGATAGCCATAACTAGGTTATCCCATGAATCAAGAAATAAATGAAGTAAAGTAATATATTTTTTCTCTTCATCCATTTTTACTTCAACAAAGTTTAATTGACTTACCATTGTGTTAAAAGCATTCAAATTTTTAGTCATAGAATCATCATAATTTATCTGAAGTGAATACAAATTATTCTGAATAAAGTTTATTTACCAATGATTTTATCTGATACAAAGTTCCCAGCTTATCCCATAACGACTTTGTTGTGGTCTCTATCGATACATTCAACAATACCAAATCAAATAAGCACAATATGATAGAACTTCGTGCCTTCCTATTGATTTTCAACCAATCCTCATCTATTATTGATGTTGGTTTTATTCCTAATACCATAATCCACTAATCTATATCAACCAACAGATCATTTATCTTGAGTTTCCATAACTCAAAATTTTATCCATTAAATTTTTAATCTTTACATGTGTGTTTCCCATCATTTTTCGTTACCCAAATTCTTCCACGTATGGCTCTCACTCAAGAATTAATTTATCACAATGTTGAAACTCTTACTCCTTGAACAAAGCTAAAAACTTGAGCTCTGATACCAAATGAAGAGCAAGAAAGACCCCCGATAAACTAAATCTAGAAAAATATTTAATAAATAATCAAAGGAAAAAATAAGAAGATAACAGATACACCCATAACATAGAATTTTACCTGGGAAACCCTTACGATAAAAAACCCAACACGCTAATATCTCCTTATTCTATAAACTTAACCGTATTCAATACAATAATGTTCATCTCTCTTTAAACCCTAATGCAAGTGCAATTAAATAACAACACAAGAACGAATTTTACAAAACCATGGGTTCAAATATTTAACCCTAAATAGCCCATATGGTTCTAAAAATAACTTAAGAAAAACTAAAATTTTTATCGAGGGTTGTTGCCCCCAAACCCTTACTCGAGGTCCAACCTGACCCTGAACCCCAGCAAGGATACATGGAGTGTTTCCATTACTTTTTAGAGTTAATCCTGCCATAATAAAATGGAAATATTCAACATATTTCGAACATCTATATCTCCTACTTTAGAAAAATAAGGAACATCAACCATTGATGAGAGATATCCAATGGTTGACATGGATTTAAAAACATGTATCTTCTTACACTGGAGATCCAATGTTTACCCCTCCGACTAAAAGTGTGTCATGACCTCTAACCCTCATTTTCTACTAATCTCACTTTCGAATAGAATATTTCTTTAAGTGAATTGAGGATATAGAGGAAAATTTCCTATAGCCTTGGCAACCTATAAGGGTTCTTTAGCCTACTAAATATGGAAAATCCTAAACCAGTTGCCTTATCCCTAGGCGCAGAGTCAAAAATTAAAACTGGGAGATAGCCAAAAATTAAAATCAACGGAAAGAAACAAAATGAGAAATGGAGTGAGAAAGCTACCACAATAGGGAGCTTTCCATGGGCCTAATAACTTTCACAACATCTCCAATGAAGAAGAGTTATGATTATTTCTAACAATTCAGTCTCCTTTCCTTTTGAGCCTCCAATGCCTACATGCATTCTTTGCTCTGATAGATACTTATCATCATTTTTCCAAAGAAATGGGAGACCCTTTTGAATTAAGGAGTCTATGGGACCCTACAAGCTGGAAACCATTATGATTAAGACATGTGCCTTAGCCATGCACTCCTATGTTATTTTTTTTTGTTGAGAGAATCCCATATTTTTCTTAATATTACCTCTCGATTCTAAATGTCTAGGCTAGTAGCTCTTGATCACTTAGTGTGACAATTTGGATTTAGAATATTTTTGCTTTGGTCATTCTTTTTTATCTTGTCACCAAGGTCCGCTCAATCTCCTGGGTAATACCTGTGCTCTACTAGGATGATGTGTTGATAAACTCGATTGGTTGGGATATTAAGGCTCTATTTCTAGCCATGTTATCCCAGTACGTGGCACAAATTCCCTTAAAAAAATTTGCTATGTTTTGTAGGACTTTCAAGTTGTTTTTTTCTACCTCCAACTCCCTTTGGAAATCGGTCCAATATAATATTAGCTCGACCTCTAAGGCAACAATCTAATCCCTTAAGCCCTAACTATTTTACTTCTCTTCTAGGAGAGTAGTTGTTGTCTAGGCACTAGCAGTCTGCTCCATTTGATTTTGGAGCCCTTTGATCTTGAGATATAAGCTCTTAAGGGTGTTTCTAACTTCCCTAAGCTCTTTCTTCCTTTCCTTAATTTTCTCTTGAGGGCTATGAAATCATGCTTGAAAATAATGTTCACCTACTCAAACAACTCATTTGTATCCCTAGCTCTAACATCTTGAAGACTAATTATTGCTAGGGTCACCTGATAATATTATGACTACATTTTCCCTTTAGACTTAAATAATGTCAGATCCATGTGAGCAAAGTAGAGAATACTCTCCTGAGGATAAAAATATCTCGAGTCTCTTTTCTATCAGCTTGGTTACCCTTTTGGCCTTCTTTTGGGTGTATTGAGAGGCTCTCTTCTAGATTTACTTAAAATGTGGTAGCATGTCTAGTGTAATGGTGGAGCTTTATGAAATGGCTAGATGTCCTTAGGAGGGAAGGGGTAGCAATATTGGTTGTAAATAAGGGCATTATGGAAGGGACTGGGAACCAAAAGAGAAAGGTAAGAATTCCTTGGCTAGGGTGGGCTAAATACTAGCCTATGGGGTAGCTAGAGTAAAAGCTAATAAAGTGAGGGATTTAGGATTCAGGAGTGGGACCCCCATATAGAAGTCAGGTGTCGTGGGGGCTATATAAGGGAGGGTGGCCATTGAGGAGAGGGAAATGCAAGACTATGCTAGTGGGACTGGAACCAAATATGGTAGAGAACTCATGACTAGTACAGATGGAAGAGGGATGTTAGATGATTCTCCAACCACCTAATATGTAGAAGCCTAAGGTCTTACCTTTGAAAAATCCCTCCTCTTCTTCTTAGTAGAAATATGGTTGGTGTCATGAGGTGACTCTTTTATTCCACCACCACTGTGTCAAGGTAGACTCTTCAGGTTGTGATTCACTAGTCAAGGTATGTCGCTTGGATATTATGGATTTTATGGTCTCTAGAGAGAACTCTTCTATATGTACAATTTCTTTAAAAGTTACTTCCTCTGTTTCTATTATCTAAACAATTACCACCTTGACCATTTCTTCACCATCTTTGCCTATGTTGGCACTTCCATAATATTCTTGATCCTTTCCTAATTTTTCTCAATGTTTACATCCTCATCTATCTACCTAAATAAAAGTGCAAGCTACTTGATCCTCTATAAAAAAACTCACCAAGCCTCAATTTTATCATCTTTTCAACCCTCTTTCTCTAAGACCTTTAACTTGGCTAAATGTATTTGGAAATTTGGGTCTTTTGTACCCATCATCATGTAGGTGGTCTTGTAAGCTTTCTTTCTAGGTGGTACCATTGACACTTGCTCTAGTAGATACTTTAGAAAGGGTGTGCTAGCTTCATCTATAGAATTTTGTGGATTTTCTAGGTTTGTTATAGACTCATACACAAACTTTGTTGAGTTATTGACCTTGGTCATCCACTCCATGAAATTCCTGGGGTGGTACTTCCATTACCCCAATGCCATCTACAATTTGAGGTCCTCAAGGTTCTTCTCCAAAAGGTCATGGGTCTTCCACTTCAATAGGGTAATCTCACCATGACTAAAAGGTAACTTGAAGAAGCTAGTCTTGTTTCTTCCACCTAAAAAGTCATGTCAATAAGGTCCATCTAATAGAGCACCTCTATTGTGAAGACCTACTTGGTTACATAATTTGGAAACCTTTAGGTGTGCTTGCAAAATACATGCATCCTAATGAGAGTCCTATCTTTAGAAAAGAACCAATCCTTGATATGTTGACCTCCTAAGAATTTCTTATAGTCTACCATGATCTTCTTAGGCTCTTGATCTTTTAGTATCAGCAATGTCAAGACCAAAAACAATTCTACAACTCATAATATGAGGACCTCCTCAGGCCCTTTTTCCAATAAAAAATAGGCCATGGATAGCCTGATCCATCCATGAATTTCAAAGCTAGCCCAAGTTAGGTTCCTGGGTTCTTAAAAATATTATATGGATCAGGAATGCCATGAATCAAAAGCTTTAGTTCTCCTATAATCTAACCATCCCTTCATGGATATTATCCATAATGTAGTCAGTGAAGCCAAAGGTTACTATTTCTTTATAGGGCATGCACCTCACTTGATACAATACACCAAGTTGCATCTAGAATAGGTCTCTTTCTCCTCTCAGACCAAAAATAAATATCAACATTCTCACAAAATCCTTGGTGCTTTCTCTTAGACTATTAATAGCCAAGGGGAACTTTGGCAACTTATTTGCTTTGATATTGCATTCATATTAGAGGTAGGCAAGCTTTTAGAGGATAGTGTTGTAGGTTTTAATGCCACTCTCAAAGTTAAACATAGTCTTACCTATTTTTGACATTAATATTTGTCCAATCAATTGGGTGTTGATGGTAAATTTGAAACCCCCATCTAGAGACCAAATTTTCCAAGACTTGGGATTGTAGTACTCGGTACATGCAACCACTATCTCAAAATAGTTATGCACCTCAAGCACCACATATTGAGCCAAGGTGTTGCTCCATATTTGGATCTTGAAGCATTCAAGATAACTCTATTTGAACCACTCAAATACACCATCCTTTAGGCTTTTCATCCTCTTTAACAATTTGGGGTCTATCACCCACTTCATCGTATCTCTCAATAATTAGGGGACAATGGATTGAAGTGATTGAGCCACCATTTCCTAGCCAAAGGTAGATAAGGATGTAGTCAAAGGATCAAGGAAAATACTAGCTCTAGGTATTGGGCTATGGGTGTTGCCTCTTCTCCTCCCCATTGCCTCCTGAGCACTTTTGCACAAATAGGCTCTTGTTAACTTAGGCTTCACTTCTGCTTTGCAACTTTCAACTTCTAAGAATATTTGAATATTATGAGATCAAGAAGAGCTTTGAGGGTCGATGTTTCCTTTTTATAGATTATCCTTTGGGATGTTGGTATACAAATTAGCTTAAAATTCTACATGCACATGAAAAAAAATTCTACAAAGATGATGGAAATTATCTATTATCACTTTGGCCTTAACTTGCTTTAATTTTTTAAATTGATGACTACCTTTTTAGCTATAGATCTCTTCATTTGTGAGATTGACCATCTTGTCTTCCATGAATGTGTAGTATGGTTGCCTACACCTGATAGATCTAGCACTCAAACCAATGCATTTGATCCACATGAATTGTTTAAAAGTGGGGCCGATGTGGCATTAATGTTCCTAGGATTCAAACTCATGCAATGCTAATTTAATTTTTCATGTCATTACTATGGTGGAAGGGCACATTGTTTTGCAATAGTTTGAGGCCTTTAATGCAACCAATCAGGATGGTCACGTGACTTTTTTTTTGTGCAAATAGGTCTTATCTATCAGATCCATGTACCTACCATGAATATTTCTATTTTTTGCTTTTAGATTTAGAATGTGCCTGCCAAGTGTCAGTCATCATGGTATTACGAGAAACTACCTTATGGTAGATTTCAAGGGATATGTCAAAGCACACCTCCCTAAGCAAGGATCAACCACCCATGCATTTTGATAACCTAAGATTGAATTTTGTGACATCACAAATGTTATTTGCTTGTGGAATATCTCTAGAATGAGGTGGTATCACTTATAGCCATTAATTATCTTTAATTTGATAATGGGTACTACTTCACACTAAGCACACTTTGATCCAAACTCTAAGTTGGTATAGATCTGCCACATGCTTAGTTTGAGGGTTGGTGTCTTTTCATAAAGCCCAAAAATATCTTAACACTCTTACCTTTGTTGATCCTTAATCATATCAACGGTGCTACTTTAATCAAAGTCTTCTACTCATCATGAATTCCTCCTCAAGATTGATCTATGTGTCTCTATAGAGAGATGCTACCTTTTTATTGAGTGAATATTAGGTCTACCCTGAGATCTTCTCCATGGATCTACTAGTCCTTTTTGCATCGAAAGGACCCTCCTATATTTCCAAGGTATAAGACCACAACTATAGATATATAAGATAGTATTTACAATAATCCGCCCATGTAGAGGAGTTGGAGAGCATGTGGGTAGTTAAACCTCTCTAGTTGCTGAGAGGCCCAGGTTCTAATCTCTCGCCTCGCATGTTGCGGATATGTTATGTAATGGTTCCCTCATGGTCACAGTCTGTTTACCCCTTGTGGCCACCACCAAAAAAAAAAAAAAGATAGTATTTACAATATATACAACCTACCTATGGATACAGATCATCCCATCCTAACCTAGTTGAATGCTCCATCAAAATTTGATACCCATGTCTAGAATACCCACTACTCTAGGTGGTCATCGAGGATGTACGAATGCACCTCATCCATAGATTGGTCCAATTTTGATGATCCCTCTTCAGTCATGTAATATTACTCCTCCCTAATCTCCATAGAAGGAACTCACTACACATGGTGGATGTGAAGAGGTTCCATTGGGATTTTAAATTTAGTTTTGTATCTAGTTCAAAGCAGCATATGAGTCTATTCTAGGAGCAGGTACCCACCGATCTTAGTGATGAAGTCCCTCAAAAAGTATAGCACAACACTTGAGAAGATTGCCATCCCATAATGTTAGAGAAGTGAGTAGTGCACTCAAGGGTATGCATGGAATCCTCCTTCAAAAGTGGCCTAAAATATTGGTCCAAGTACTATTGTTCATCATTGTGGTATAACAAAGGATTATGAATAGTGCATACACCTTGGCCTAGAGTACCCTATTTTTGTCAAAATTTTAATCTAAATGATAAAAATCGTACCATAAAAATTGAGCATGCTAAAGAGACTACCCTATCACAAAATAGACTGAACTAAAATAAATAAAATAAATTGTGTGGAAAGTAACAGTCAAGACAACATCTATGAGTAACAGTCAAAATATTATAATATAAAATGGAAATGCATAAATCTATATTGATCTCACAAAAGCACAATACAAAATAATTGGTCTCTTTGAGGGGGTAACCTCCTTCAATACTTTGATTCAAGATGCAAAAATATACATTCATTTATGTCCCCTTGTCTTTTAAATATACATTTCATGTAACCCTAACCTAACACTCAAGGGTGAGCTTACATGCAAAGTACCATCCAAGATAGAATCTTCTACCAAATAAATAATTACACTCTTTATAAAAATTACATGAAAATGCCCTACCTATCTAGGTGCCTCAAGTGTCACATTCTATTACAAAATAGAATTAGAATGGGGTCCTTGCATTGGAAGGGTTTCATTACATAATAATATTAGAATTTCATAATATTGTTAGGATGGGGTCCTAATACAAAAGGAAGGTCCATTATACAGTGTTGAAGATGCCAAGAGTGGGGCACTTCACACGAAACTATCAAAATCAACCAATTAGAGATTATTCCAAAAATAGTAATAACATGTATCGTTGGTGTGGTTTGGAAAATCACAAGGAGGCAAATTGCTTGAAGAATGCAATTTTGAGTAACTCGTAGAATATCAATTTTATTAATGTAAAGAAGCGTCAAGAAGATCAACAACATAATTATGTACCAATAGAAACTAGAGGCAATTGTAAGGAGAAGAGATAAATTTATTGATCCAATAATATTGATGACTGATGTTGGCAAAATTCGACATTGATTCATATCGAGTTGCTAGATCGTTGATTAAGGGTCAATTATTAATGTTTTTCCTAACAAGACTTGACGAGATATTGGAGCACCATTCTTATGGTCTCTGAATTTCAATTTGTATAATACAAACTAGTACAATATTGAAATGAAAGGAGTCTTAATGGCTCAAAAAGTAAAAATAGTTGACCAAAAGTTTATCATGAATTTTACTATGATCACCATGCAAAAGTAAATTGTAATTCGGAGAAGGATTACCTCACATTCAAAAAGGGGTAATACAATTATATGATTAACCTAAAGAATTAGTCAATAAGCAAGGATCTCACGGCAAGTGACAAGTCAAGGAGTTCATCTTCAAATGAAGATAACGAACATGAACCAGATGGAGTGTTGTAGATGGAAGAATGTACGAAAGACAGAATGTTTGGATAGCAAACTTCTCCATTGGTATATGGAGGATTATGAAGTGTTTCTACCAAACTACCTCTACATTTAGGTAGAGGAGATTGAGGAAGACTATGGTGAACAAGAGAAGAGCATGTACGAGATCGGTGAAAGCAATAAAAAGAAAAAAATCTACGTCGAAGGATTAAGAGAAGGAAAAGTGGATATTCTCAAAGAACTTTGTTGAATATACCATTGGTGATGTTGTGATCGATGAAAAGCTAGCACACCCATTGGATGTGGTTAAAGCAAAAAGTGAACCTAACACCATAAAGTATGAGGAGCCAAAAATAGTTCAAATGATTCTCAGTGATGAAGGAGAAGAAAAGATAATTCATTGCAGAGATGAGTGGGTCCCAATATTGAAAGTGACAACTTTCAATATCTTTATGTAGTATAAAGAAGTCTTCACATGGACATATAGGATTTGAAATATATATTGCAAGAATTGTGTGTGCATAAAATTTCATTGATTCCAGGTGACTACCAATAAGGAGACCATACAGGATGAATCCTAAGTATGCAACTTTGGTGAATGTAGAGATTCAAAATATGTTGGATGTAAGTGTAATCTTCAAGGTTACTATGACCGAGTGGGTGTCATCAATTGTCATAGCCTTGAAGAAATAAGTGAATCAATTCCATATATGTGTGGAATTTTGAAGTTTGAATGCTATAGCAATCAAGGACCCCTTTTCAATCTTGTTTATTGATTCGATTCTGCAAGTAGCTTGACATGAAATTTGCTCATTTTTGGGTTTTTCGACTACAATGAAATAAGCATTGTCAAGGAAGATATTATGAAGATAACATTTATGGTGGAGAATGGCATATATGCATACAATAGAATGTCATTTGGTTTGTGCAATGCCTCGGCCACTTTCCAGATAATAATTATATATATTTTTGAACAAATGCCCACTAGAAAGTTTAAAATCTTCTTGGATGATTGGTCATTGTATTGGGAAAAATGAAGCGCATCTGAAGATGTTGGAAGAGTGCATGATGTTATATATGAATGTTTATTTTGCATTGAACCCTAATAAGTGCAAGTTGCTAGTGTCAAATGGCAAGTTGTTTGCACACATATTATGTAAGGAAGGGTTGATGATTAATCCTAACAAAATTTGGGTTGTGATGAGTATGGAGAAACTAAATAACGTGAGCCCACCAAAGTCCTTTTTAGGACATGGGGTACTATAAGAGATTTATCAAGAACTTTTTCCAAGTGTCCCACCTGTTAGATACTTTGATGTGCAAGAATATTCCTTTTTATGGATGAACGAACATCAAAAGGCCTTTAAATAGTTGAAGGTAAAGTTGGTTTGTGCACCCATTCTAGTATTTCCATATTGGAACAAGGAATTTCATATCCATGTAGATGCATCCAATTTTGTAATTGGATATGGATTGGGCTAGGAGGGATAATTTGGGCTAGATCACCCCATTTAATTTTCTAGTTGGTTATTGTTGAGGACAAAAAATAACAACACAACAGAAAATGAAGCTTTAGGGATGGTCTATGTAGTCCAAAATTTAGACATTATTTTTTGGTCAACCCTTTTGCTTTTTATGTAGATCATCAAGCGTTGTTGCATCTGATCAACAAACTATCCATGAGGGAGTTAGCAAGCGGCTCATCACATTACAACAGTTTGTATTCTAGGTGGTGGTACGAATTAGAAAGAAACATATAATAGATGATCAACTGTCAAGGATTTGCTATCAAAAACTTGTTGAAGTAGTATCATGAGTTTCCTTATGCTCATTTATTTGCAATTGATGCACTATTATCGTGGTACAAGTTGATCAGTGAATACCTGTTGATGGGAGAGTTGCCAAAGGAGTTGACAAAAAAAGGAAAAATTCATCATCAAATCAGCATTGTTCCAGTTGATTGTCAACTTATTGTATAAGATGGAACATAATGGGATATTAAGATGTGTAATGGAAGAATTGAATGCAACATTAAGAGAATCTCATGAGGAATTGGTAGGAGGGCAACTGGGGCCAAATCCAATGGCAATAACAGTGTTTCTAGTAGGGCTATGGTGGCCCACCCTCTATCGTAATGCACAATATTTTATGAAGGCATGTGATACATGCCCACGAGATGAGAAACCATTATAGAAATACTTTATGCCATTACACCTGTCACAACCATAGGAGTTATTTGAGAGATGGGATCTTAAATTTATTGGACCTTTGAGAACAAGTCAAAGTGAAAAGTGTCCTTACATTATGGTAGCAACTGAATATTTGACAAAATAGGTAAAGGCAATGGCATTACCTAATAATTTTACCTAATTTTTGTATGAACAACTCGATTTTTGTATGAACAAGTGATTACAAGGCTTGGGATAAATTTGTAGCTAAGTGACAAAGGTAGACATTACGTTAATGTGATCATATAGAAGTTGACCATAGATTTCAATATTTTACACTCGTCAAGCCCATACTATCCTAAGCAAATGGAAAGGCTAAAGCAACAAATAAAGTCTTGGTCTTGATCATGTATAAGACTTGCAAAGTTGAGGCTGTTGATTGGGAGGGGAGATTGCCAATAATTTTGTGGGCATATAAAACTAGATTTAAGCCAACAATGAACCACACATATTTCCAATTGATCTATGAATAGGAGGCAATAGTGCTACTGGAGTCTAGTACCAAGTCTAAGGGTGGTAGTGCAAAAATATCTACGTGACCACGAGAACCTAGAGGAAAGGTTGACGGCACTAGTCAAACTAGATGAGAAAAGAGTGATAGCACAATGGGCAATGGAGATGTTCCATCATTAAAGGAAGTTGTGGCATGACAAGTACATGTGATAGATAGAGTTGAATCCAGGTGAGTTGGTATTGAGGTATAATGGCAAGCAAGAAATCAAGCCAAAAATTTAAAGATATTATGGCTTGGACCCTTCCAGGTTGTAGAGATGATGGACAATGGTGCAATGCGATTGCAAAAACTAGATAGGACAATTATTCCTAAAACAATTAATGGTTCAAAATTGAAGCCATATAAAATTAAAGCACAGTTGAATGTGTTTTGGTTTCAAGCCATATAAAATTAAAGCACAGTTGAATATGTTTTGGTTTCAAGCCAAAAGAAGATAATAGTGTAGGAAGATTGATTGTAGCACCAAATCAATCTTCACAAGCATTTTATGGAATAGTGGTTCAAGAAGGAGAATCATGCCAGACCAAACACGAAGATGGTGGAAAAAAGAAGATGAATAAAGTGATCTACAGTTAGATTTGTTGTTTAGCAATGCAAGAGAACAATAGCCCATAATTACATAGGATTTGGAAGTCCTTTCAACAAAGCGAAGGTGAATATGGGTGCACGTATGATTTTCAAACATAGCGCAAGAAAGAAGGCTTAGATCACTTAGTGATGAGGTTGTACATAGAATGATGGAGATGAGAAGATCCACCAAATTATAAACCTTAGAGTGAGGGAAGTGAATATGAAGGCATGAGCTTGTTGGCAATAATTGGGTCTTTAACAACAAAGGATGCGTAAAGAGATGCATTAGTTGTAGGATTAATATGAACAACTAGAAGAAATAAATTAACACCTAAGAGAACAAGCAATGCAAGGGATAGAAAGGCTGCAAACTGATCTTCAAGATGGAAGAGCAAGAAGATAGGTAGTAAATCAAATCCTTAAAAGGGATGTATTTGAAGTTTCTACATCACCAAATAGGGAGACAGGAAATTGGAAAATAAATTCTAATAGTGTCTTTGACAAGTAGTTCGAGTGATGAAGACTTGGAAGAGGACACACCAATATTGTAGCCAAATAGAAGTGATGAAGCACACAACAAAATGACTTCAAGGGAGAAAGGCAAAGAAGTAGAATTGGACATCCACCAACAAATAGTAAGCATATTTTGGGAAGTTGAAACAGTTCGTAAGAACTATTAGACAACCTAGAAGGGATGCATAGAGTAGGTAAAACTTAGGCAATTCAGGAGGACCGCCAAGTTCACTAGGTCATCTCAGTTTACCCATTGAAGGGATAAGGTTAGTTGGCCTTCCTCCCGATAGTACAAGAGAAAGGATCTTCCCCCAAACTATCCCTAAACTACATGGTAAGAGGGTTAGTCCTTTTGGATCAGCATCTGAACATAGAGAAAACAACCAAGCACAATGTAACCATTAGGATGGGCCGTCAAGACCACCTCTTGGTTTGTATCCAAATCAAATATGTCATAGAAACAGACGACCAAGGAACCAAAGAAAATTGTGAATTGACCTTAGATAGTCTAGAGGAAGGAATAGGTAGTCCCAAGTTAGGGAGACCCACCCAGAGGAAAGAAATTAAGAAAGAAGCATGCCCGAGTTTGGTGGATCATCACGAAGAAGAAAGCAACAATAAAGACAAAAAAGAAAAAATGAATAGGTAAATTGGTCATGGTAGAATGCAAATAGAAGAGGCGGGATGGTATGTCATAAAAATACAATAATATGATAAGATGCTTGTACGGCACATTATTGTACAAGTCCTCCCCATACAAGTCAAAGACGTGATAGATGTATATATGCACAAGGTGGTATGGTAGGTGGTCATACAAATAGTGATTGTTGTAATATGAGGTGTTATACACATCAAGTTGGTAGTACAAATCCAAGTGATTGTACAAATTTTGATGGTACAATAGACCGTCGTACAAATAAAGTTTGTATGGATGGAAGTGATGGTACAAGGGTCGTACAAATGCCAAATAGGAAGATCATTGTATAAATAGAGGTCAAATGATAAATCGGTTGGAAAGACATCGTCAATAGGAACAGACTGACCTATCAATAAAGTAGTGATAGAAGTGGAAATTGGAGTGGGCGTATGAATTGTATAACGAAACCTAAATTAGACATGTTCCCTTAAAAAAGAGAAAAAATAATAGAAAAAATGATAAATAGAAAAAGATAAACTAAATTATTGTTCAATTCATGCAAAGGTGAAAATGTGGTAAACTAACGGTTAAAATGCAGTTAATGCATGTTGGCATCAACTGATTTTTCCCTCCACAAGCATTATAAATGCACACATTGGGAAGGCTTTGTCATTCCATGTTTAAAGCCAACACAGAGCAAGCAAGAAGGGCCAATGCTTACAAAATACAGATGAGGTGGAAGGCACAACACTAGGAATATTATTGTAGAAAGAGGTGGCATGGAGGAAGGCGAGTTGCAAAAGGTGAAAATAACTACCAAGGATAGAAGAAATTACTAGTAGAAAGTGAAAGAGCATGCCTTAAGATGGAAAGAGTATCTGCATAAGAGAATTATAAGATTATAGGTGTACAAATAGTCGTACAGTTATACGACTGGAGATAGGTGAAGATGATTTCTAGTTGTAGGTAAAGAGCGTTGAAAAATTATTGCAGGAGTTTTACAAACAAAAGTGACAAGCAGCACACACAAGGGTAACAGTTGTGCAAATTTGCAAGAAGGTTGTATGAATCATGTTGTACAAGCAATAAGAACCTTGTGCTCTAATTGTGTCGTACGAATTAAAAGTGCATCATAAAAATACTATCATACAAGTGATAACCTTAAGGATGTTGTACAAGTGTAGTGCCCGATGACAGCATCGTACAAGTGAAATATTGTCATGCAAGTGAGGTTATTGTACAACAGGATCGTACCAATGCATCTATTGTATAAGTTGTATGATGGCAAGTGTCATACAAGCATAGTTGTAATCATAGACGAAGTTCTTGAGAGCAAGAAGGATGCAAAAGCAACCGAGTATGAGAAAAAGGATATAGCAAGTGAAGCGGTAGAAGAAAGTTCCACCAAAATCAAATTTGCAGGTAGGATCTCATTCATGTGGTGAAGAGGTTGGAGTTGTTGCAAGGAGAGCACTTGTAGAGCGTACGAAATAGAGAGAGCGGCTAGGAAACTACATGAGACACTATGGGTAGGCAACATGGTGAAAGGTCAAGATCTAGTAATCCAAGGAAGAGAGAACTAGATGTTGCACCTCAAGAGAAGAACAAAGGATATGAGTGAATGATGATACCTTTGTATAAGATGACGTGGAAATATCTAGTAGGGGAGTTTTTTTAGAGTTGGTAGCATGAACATACTCATGATCACTCATTGAAGACTGCATTCAAGAATGTAGGAATGCATCACATTTTGCAAATTGTAAACTTTAAAGAGTTTTTTAAGAACTTGTTGTATATGCTACAAAGCATGACCAAAAACATCATAGGAGTTGAGTAGTGATTGGTGATCAAGAAGTGCAAATAGTTTTTTCACCAGGCAATTTTAGAACATTTGGGTTGCCAAGTTTAGGAGCACCAATGAGAAATACAGGGATGGATTTGCTCCAATGGGATGATAACTTGACTTATAAATCTCAATGTAGAGGAGGTAGCTAAATGCATGAAATATGCGAGCCGCGGCCTGAAGATGCAATAACTCAATACATTGGAGTTGTAGTGTACAATGAATGTGGTGATGTCAAAACTCTCAAGAGAACAAAGATCTTCAGAGATGCCTGCTTGGCTAATTTTGTACATGGAAGGGATAATGGTTGGAGTTGAAGAACACAAGCTTATACTGAGAGGGGGTGAACAATATAAGATAAAAAATTTCCTTTCAAACCAATAACTGCATGTGAATGCTATAATAAATCAATGCACAATTTCCATACACATAAGTGATAATGTTTTTACGTGGAAACACCCTTTCGGGAGAAAACCATAGTAAACTATTGCTTATATTTTCGTCAATAAATTTTGTGGGCACCAATCTCCTATACAAGTTCGTGGACACCAATCCACACGAGACACAAATCCCCTATACAAGGTCATGGACACCAATCTACAGGAGACACCAATCCCCTATACAAGTTAATGGACACCAATCCATAGGAGACACCAATCCCTTATACAAGTTCGTGGGCACGAACCCACAGGAGACACCAATCTCCTTCTGCAAGTTCATGAGCACCAACCCACAGGAGACACCAATCCCCTTGTGCAAGTTCATGGGCACCAACCCATAAGAGACGCCAATCCTATTATGTAATTTCGTGGGCATCAACCCATAGGGGATACCAATCCCCTTGAGGCACCAACCTCAGCTTTAAAGGCACTAACCTTTTACTCATAAATCTAGTCCAAAACTCTGCTCAAGTCTGTCCCAAATCTTGCTCACAAACACTGTTTAAATCTGTTCCCAAATCTTGCTTACGAACCCTGCTCAAATCTACTCCCAAATCTGCTCACAAACACTGCTCAAATCTTCTCCAAAATCTGATCAATAATGGCATCAAATTCTTCACCTTTTCTTGAGTTTGCTTTCTTCAACTAAAATCAATACAGACATATTCTACCCAAAATTATTTTAACTTCATGAACATATAGAGGATGATATGTAGTAGTGTAGAAAGCTTCAAATGGTCAATATGTTCTTCACATTCATTAAGTTTGCCGCTTCCACATATTTCACATTTATTACATTTTAAAGGTAGCTCAAGTCTAGCATTAGATAACTTACATGTTGAATTGGAGATGCTAATACCTTACTTTTCTTCCACTATCATGTGCACCTTTTCTTCTTCTTGAGATGGTTGAATTGTCCTTCCTTGTTAATTGAATGCTTGGGTGAATATGTGCACTTAATCCTCTTACTCTATTATTTGAAGCCTTGACTTGTTTCAAATTTGTGCCCTCCAAATCTGCCTCAATAATGATGATCTTCCTTTTGCATGTGCTTTCCAAATCTGCCTTGACAAAATAATTTTCCTTTTGTATGTGCCTTCCAAATCTGCCTCAATAATTCTCTTTTCCCTTCTTGATTTACTTTCAAACAAACATGCCTTGACAAAATAATTTCTCCTTTGGTAAGAACTTTCCAAATCAAGCTTAATTAAAAATAACTCCTTATCTCCCTTTTAAAACTTACAAAATAAAACTTTATAACAACAAAATGACTCCTTATATCTCCCTTTTAAAACTTACAAAATAAAACTTTATTAACAACAAAATGACTCCTTATATCTCCCTTTAATCAAATTTAATTAAAAATTTACCTTGCATAGCAAAAATTTAGTAGGTCACCAAGGGGATTTGACCCTTGGACCTCTAGTAGCGTAGCACCCTAACACAAGCTCATGACCAACTGAGCTAACCCAACGGATGAAACTAAAGGGACATAATAAAATATTTGAAACTTTTGTACCTTGCACTTCAATCACACAGCAAAAATACCGTTGAGGAGATTTGAACCTTCTGCATCGCAATGCCCTAACATAGGTTAGTGAGCGGTTGGGCTAACCCATCGGTTGAAACTTAAGAGCACAATGTTAAATTTAAATCTTCCTCCTCTATGCCTTCTTGAAGAAATAAAAATTTTGCCTACCCTACTGCAACAATTAAATTCTTTTGGTCTGTGATATTCTTTTGTTTGTGTGATCTATGTTTCTACTGTGTGTACGACCACTGCTTCGTGCTTACCAACATCTCCCCACTAATGAGCCTTTTACTGCAATACTATAATCTTATCACGTCTTCAAAATCTTCCAGCGTCATTATCCGCTTACACAATTGGTGGAATTTCGGTGTCTTTTATGTGTCATCATTTGTATACTTTCTCTGTTGCAAAACTCTCCTCACATCGTGTCGTCTATTCCTAATCGATGCTGTCTTTTCCTTCACCATCGAACGTCCTCCCGAATATTCAACTTGCGCTCCTCTCCGAGACGTCCTCCCTTATCTTCAACTTTGTGCTCGATCTTATATCAAAGGATATTCAAATTGTCTTCATACCACAAAATGAATTATTGGCCTTGTATAAATATTCTTTCACTTTGCTATTTGTGCCCAAGGAGGTCGGCCCATGCATATTAAACCTTTGAATTTCAAATTCACTTTTATATGGTGCTCAAGTCGGCCCATTCTCTTTTATATTATAATATTTAAATCTATGATTTAAATATTATAATATTTGAATATTTAAACTTTTATTCAAAATATATTTAAATCCTTTGATTTAAATATAAACCTTCCACTTTAATATTTAAATATTTCATTTAAATATTAAAGCATATAATTAAATCACCCTTGAAGATATTTGCCTTGACATCAATGACAATATTAAATCACCCTTGAAGATATTTGCCTTGACATCAATGACAACTCAATAATTCTAAAAATCTCTCCCTTTGTCATTGATGGCAACCCTGCAAAGAAACTATCCTTTACTGAAACAGGATCACAAGTTGCTCCCCTTGACAAGCTACTCCCCCTTACTGAAATTCTCCCCCTTTGACATCAATGGCAAAGGCTCCTCGGGGCTGAAGGATAAGACACTTGACAATACCCCCTTACTCACTGCTCTAACTGAGACAATCAATGATGAGATGGGAGTGAAACTCCCAAATTACTATGCTCCTTTTCTTGTTCCATTTTCTTTTTCCAAACTTTGGAGGTCATATTCTTTTGAACAGTTTGACCATCCTCCTTACTTGATTTTGAAAGTTCAGGGAACACTGTTCTACACCATCTAGTTGTATGCCCAAAATTATTACATTTGTAACAAATGATGTTGTAGTCCATGAGAGGTGCAAATGAATTGAAATTCCTCTTGGTGAAGCCAAAATCATTTTTAGCATGAACCCTACAATTTATAGCTTTATGACCAAATTGGTTACATGAAAAGCAATAACCCTGGAAGAAATATTGAAACTTGTCTAATTGCCTTGGAGGATATGGCCACATGGTTCTCTCATTGTTGTTTCTGTGATGGGCCTTGGTCCATGATGATGCTTTGTTTTCTTCCTTCTTGATGCTTCCACTTCTCAACACATCGGCATATGTCTCAATACTTTGATTTAGCTTATCATTAGATTCTTCCACTTCCTTCCTTAAAGAAACAACTTCATGTTTCAGTTTTTCACATTCCAACTCTTTTGCCTTTAACTGCTCAACCATACCTTCTTCAATTCGCTTTGCCTCTTCAACTTTAACTTTCAAGTCAATGAGTTCTTGCGACAACTTTACCTTTGTCATCTCATCCTCTTGTACTTGAGTCTTCAATCTTGAGTTCTTCTTTCTAAGCCTTTTCAACTCTTCAAGAGCAACAACAAGTTCCTCTTCTATGTCAACTATGGCTTCCTCTTCATTTTTTGGATCTCTCTCTTTTTCTTGATTTTCGTCAACAAGAGCATCTTCTTTCTCCTCTATAGCCAAAAATATGATTTCTTCTCTTTCACTATCGGAGAGGCTTTCATCACTGCTGGAAGAAATGCTTGCTTCCTCAACATAAAGACTCTTCTTGTGCCTTTGAAATATCTTCTTCTCATGCTTGCTTTGACCGTGCCTGTTTTTCTTTTCATGATAAAATTTTCTTTCTTTCTTTTTCTTGTATTCCTTTTCTTCTTCACTGCTACTACTTCTAGCTTGTGGGCAATTAGATGCATAGTGACCAATGTTACCACAATTAAAACATTTCACAGAATGCATACCTTTGTGTTTTCTTGGACCCTTCTTATTTCTTCGCACAAATTTAGCTTCTTCTCCGTTGCTTGATTCTTCACTTGACTCTGGTTCTTTATTCTTTGTCTTATTTGAAGCTTTAAACGCAGCCTCCCATTTGGATGTTTGATATTTTTCAGTCCTCATCTCATAGGTTGTGAGAATTCCGTGTAGCTCGTCCATGCTTAAGGTTTTAAGATCCTTCATTTCTTCAATCGTTGAGACCTTTGCATCAAACCTCATGGGAAGTGACCTTAATATTTTCTAAACAATCTTAGAGTCTTCAATACTTTCTCCAAGTCCACGAATGGTGTTGACAACTTCATCAACATGGAGTAGATATTTGGAAATATCTTCCTCATATTTCATATTCAAGTCTTCAAAATTCCTCCTGTGGGTTTGAAGTTTTGCCATTTTAACCTTGTCGTCTCCTTCATATGTTCTTTGTAACTTGTCCCATATTTCTTTTGTTGAGGTGCATTGCATGACTTTCACAAACTCTAATTCACATAAACCACTTAGTATTGCATTCATTGCCCTGGCATTATTTTCAAATGGTTTCTTGTCATCTCGATCCATGGGAGGGGTATCAGGTGGTGTGAACCCATCCACAACGGATTGCCATATATCATAGTCATGTGCCATCAAATAGGTTCGCATCCTCACGCTCCAGAAAGCATAGTTAGTCCCATCAAACAATGGAGCCCTATTTGACGAAAAACCTTCTTGGTAAGCCATGTGTGTTCTTGTAAGATCTTCCTTCAAGTTGTTAGGCTTTCACGAAGGAACCTGCTCTAATACCAATTGAAGAACACAAGCTTATACTGAGAGGGGGGTGAACAATATAAGATAAAACTTTTCTCTTTCAAACCAATAACTGCAATAATGTGAATGCAATAATAAATCAATGCACAATTTCCATACACATAAGAGATAATGCTTTTACGTGGAAACACCCTTTCGGGAGAAAACCACGGTAAAATATTGCTTATATTTTCTTCAACAAATTTTGTGGGCACCAACCCATAGGAGACACCAATCCCCTATACAATTTTGTGGGCACCAACCCACAGGAGACACCAATCCCCTATACAAGTTCATGGACACCAATCCACAGGAGACACCAATCCCCTATACAAGTTCATGGACACCAATCCACAGGAGACACCAATACCCTATACAATTTCGTGGGCACCAATCCACAGGAGACACCAATCCCCTCTGCAAGTTCATAGGCACCAACCCACAAGAGACACCAATCCCCTTCTGCAATTTCGTGGGCACCAACCCATATGAGACACCAATCCTATTATGCAATTTCGTGAGCATTAACCCATAGGGGATACCAATCCCCTTGAGGAACCAACCTCAACTTTAAAGGCACTAACATTTTGCTCACAAATCTAGTCCAAAACTCTACTCAAGTCTATCCCAAATCTTGCTCACAAACATTGCTCAAATCTATTCCCAAATCTTGCTTACAAACACTGCTCAAATCTACTCCCAAATCTGCTCACAAACACTGCTCAAATCTGCTCCAAAATCTTGATCAATAATGGCATCAAATTCTTCACCTTTTCTTGAGTTTGCTTTCTTCAACTAAAAGCAATTCAGACATATTCTACCCAGAATTCTTTTAACTTCATGAACATATAGAGGATGATATGCACTAGTGTAGAAAGCTTCAAATGGCCAATATGTTCTTCACATTCATTAAGTCTGTCGCTTCCACATATTTCACATTTATTACATTTTAAAGGTAGTCAAGTCTAGCATTAGATAACTTACTTGCGTGTTGAATTGGAGATGCTAATACCTTGCTTTTCTTCCACTATCATGTGCACCTTTTCTTCTTCTTGAGATGGTTGAATTGTCCTTCCTTGTTAATTGAATGCTTGGGTGAATATGTGCACTTAATCCTCTTACTCTATTCTTTGAAGCCTTGACTTGTTTCAAATTTGTGCCCTCTCTATATATCTCCTTATATCTCCCTTGAAGCCTTGACTTGTCTCAAATTTGGAAAGCACACGACTCCTTATATCTCCCTTTTAAAACTTACAAAATAAAACTTTATTAACAAAAAAATGACTCCTTATATCTCCCTTTAATCAAATTTAATTAAAACTTTACCTTGCACAACAAAACTTTAGTAGGTCGTCGAGGGGATTTGACCCTTGGACCTCTAGTAGCGTAGCATCCTAACACAAGCTCGTGACCAACTAAACTAACCCAACGGATGCAACCAAAGGGTATAGTAAAATATTTGAACCTTTCGTACTTTGCACTTCAGTCGCACAGCAAAAAGATCATCGAGGAGATTCGAACTTTGGACCTTTTAAACCGTAGCACCCTAACGCAGGCTAGTGATTGACTGGGCTAACCCATTAGTTGAAACTAAAAAGCACAATATTTTATTTAAATATTCCTCCTCTACGCCTTCTTGAAGAAATAAAAATTTCACCAACCTTACTACGGCAATCAAATTATTTTGGTCTGTGATCTTCTATCTGCATGATCTTCATTTTTGTTGTGTGTATGACCACTACTTCGTGCTTACCAATGTCTTCCCACCTTCGAATGAGCCTTTTATTGCAATATTGTAATCATATCACATGTCATCTTCAAAATCTTCCAGCATCATTAAATATTTGAACCTTTCGTACTTTGCACTTCAGTCGCACAACAAAAAGATCATCGAGGAGATTCGAACTTTGGACCTTCTGCACCGTAGCACCCTAACGCAGGCTAGTGATTGATTGGGCTAACCCATCGATTGAAACTAAAAAGCACAATATATTATTTAAATATTCCTCCTCTGCTCCTTCTTGAAGAAATAAAAATTTCACCTACCTTACTACGGCAATCAAATTATTTTGGTCTGTGATCTTCTATCTGCATGATCTTCATTTTTGTTGTGTACGACCACTGCTTCGTGCTTACCAATGTCTTCCCACCTTCGAATGAGCCTTTTATTGCAATATTGTAATCATATCACATGTCATCTTCAAAATCTTCCAGCATCATTGTTTGCTTACACAATCGGTGGAATTTTGGTCTCTTTTATGTGTTGTCGATGTGCATACTTTCTCTGCTGCAAAACTCCCCCCGTATCACGTCGTTTATCCCTGATCATTGTCATCCTTTCCTTCGCTGCCGAACATCCTCCCAAATCTTCAACTTGCGCTCCTCTCCAGGACATCCTCCCTTCTCTTCAACTCTCTGCTCGATCTTATATCGAAGGATATTCGAATTGTCTTCATCCCACAAAATGAATTATTGACCTTGTATAAATATTCTTTCACTTTGCTATTTGTGCCCAAGGAGGTCGACCCATGCATATTAAACCTTTGAATTTCAAATTCACTTTTATATGGTGCTCAAGTCGGCCCATTCTCTTTTATATTATAATATTTAAATCTATGATTTAAATATTGTAATATTTGAATTTTAAACTTTTATTCAAAATATATTTAAATCCTTTTATTTAAATATAAATCCTCTACTTTAATATTTAAATATTTCATTTAAATGTTAAAGCATATAATAAAATCACCCTTGAAGATATCTACCTTGACATCAATGACAATATTAAATCACCCTTGAAGATATTTGCCTTGTGTATGATTAGGTGGCATATTTGGCATATCGCATTAGTAATTTTTTGATGTGGCATGCTAGAAATTTTTAGATGGCTTTCCATGTTATCTCTCATGATGAACACCATGATATAGAAGCAAATACAGTTTCCTATTTGAATCTACAAAGGGTAATTTTGGATCATTAGTCAACTATATGGCAGTGGGTCCATTCAATGCCATTGACCAAGCCATCTACCCTGACCAATAAAAAGAAGGATACATTGAAGAAGAGAAACGATCGTGAACCTTCAAAAGAAGAGGAGAGTGCAGACTCAAAAGAGGCTGATGAGAAACCATTGAAGAGAAAGATGATGAAGACAAATAAGAGGAGGTTAGAGCAGTAGTGGATGAAAGCTGAACCACAATAACAACAAAAATCATAAGCAGAAACCTCACATCAGACAATATTAAGCAACAAGAAGAGACAAATGGTGGAAGATAGAAATATGGAATATGGATTGCCACACACCACAATGCAAAGTAAAATTCCTGAACATCAAGAGAGTCAAGTTGTACGAGAACAAGTTGAAAATAATAGAATGTCTCAAGAAGAGGTGTGGAAGTTGAACAACCAAGATCCGTTGTTGTACAATTAGAGCAACAAATGGACAGAAGAGCACAACAGTTGGAGGAGAGAACTACACAGCAAGCGCAAGCACCAATTATTGTGGATGGGTATGCAAAGAAACAAATAGCAATTGAGATTACACAAGAGGAAGGTGCAAGGAATATTAGGGTTGATAATATTCATATGCCTAATAGTTGTGATAGTACTCCATTGGAATTTGTGCAGATGGATCCATGTGGATCACCCCCACTGGACGAAGAAGTGCAAATTGACATCCCATCTTCAGTACCATAGGCAACACAAACATTAGTTTTCGGAATATAAAGGAGAAAAAGGAAAACAAACTATATCAATGGTTTGAATAATGTACATATGAGATCACAGCCAATCGTTGGGGGAGGAGTCTACAAGAGAGCAGAAAACAATGGCAACTATTGCAGTAGTGTAGCAAATAATGCAAGGCAAGGCAGCTATAAAAACCAATCAATTTGATAGGATGCTATGGAGAAGATGTGGAGGAAACAACCATCAATGATGATACAAACATGGATTTTGATGCAAGTGAGCACTTTCATATATAAGTGTTGAATTTCATGAAACCACCAGCTCTATGGATTGTATCAATGAGCAGGTTGATGCCTTTTTCACGATGTCTAGAGTTCCAGGTTGGATGTGTTGGAGATTGACAATGATGGCAATTGATAATGGAGAATGAAATAAGCAAGTCAATACAATGGATATAGGATGAGGATTGGATGAAAACTTGTTGATATCCATTAGACACAACCATGGGAGTTGAGACTAGCAACATCAAAAACATGATTTTGGTGTCAAAATCTATCAGAGAGAACTTGGTGCAAGCACAGAATATGAAGAAAGTGTCAAATATGTGAAGCTTGCACTTGAATTGGTGAAGATGTATGCTAGGATAAACTTTTTAGCATACTAAATTCAGTGGTTAGCCACACGAGTGGAGAAGATGCATATGGCAAAGAACACACTAACCAATTGTAGGAGCTCGAAGGATGACTTCGATAGATGTAGGAGGATGTCAAAGCAAATCTGGACAAGTTGAAGAACAAAGTTGAGGAGAAGACTAAGGCAAAGGAGGAACAAGACTACTTGATCGAGCAATTAAAGTCTGAATGCTCAATGAGAGAGCAGTTGCAAGCAATAAAGACAAAGGAGATAAAACATTGCAATCAGCTGATAGTAGAGAAGGCTAAGCAATTGGCTATGATTGCTAAGAGAAGTTGAGCTTAAGGCTAGATTGGCAGATATTGAGCAGAAGGAGAGTCACTATGACATGAAGTGGACTCATTACCAAGCCTATGCCAAACGACTAAAGGGAAAGACTAAGGCTTTCAAACTACAAATCCAAGAGCTTGGAGGTATTCCTATTCCTACTTCTCAACATAATCCAAGTCTCCAAGAGTAGAGGCGTACGTCAACAAGGACATCGACCAATTTAAAGTGGAGGGCAGATGTAGGAGTCAATTATGACTAGCTAAAAACTTAGTGTACACACTAGCAATGAAATACATGTCAAATGGAATGTAAATGAAATGTGGATATAATGTAATTTTGAATAATACGTCAAAGTGGCGATGTCGTCATTAATATACTACAAATAATGAAATGTTAAGGTATATCATGTATGTGCATAAGGGATAAACAGTTGTGTTTAGGTGTCCTGGAAGATCATTGTTGGCAATGGTCAAGGTTCAACCATAAATAGGTCCCCATTCAATTGTTTGAGTATTTGTTGTCATTAGTCATTGAGGAGATGATGCTATAGACTGCGTGCCAAGAAAGGAGAGACTATGAAGAGCATCTAGTCTATGTATTGCATTGTTGTGAGAGATACTTTGTAATGTACACATACAAATGAGTAATACAATGATGATTCATCCCTTATTCATGTGATGTGTATGTTATGTGTATGATATCGGTGTTGTTAATTGGTATATTGCATGTGGATTGAGTTCTATGTGTAAGTAGGGAAATTTTACAGTTAGATCAAAGTATGAAAGACATTTGTAATCAAGGATGTTCTTTGGACATCGTATAAGTGGAATTGTGGGTTTTGTCGTTCTAGTGGAGTTGTGTCATTCTAGTGGATTGTTGTGTGTCATTCCAGTAGGAGAATGTCATTAAAGTGTGTAGCTGACATTGTCGTACAAATGTTTGTTGTACACTTGTCGTTAAAGTGGAATCCAACCTGACATACAAGTGAGTTTGATTGATGTACAAGTTGTTAGAATATGGTGTTTCATATCATGTAAAATTTAATAATTAATTACTTTGTAATAGGACGCCTCATCAATTCTACATAATGGGATCCTAGAAGTATTTACTTTTCAATTAATTATGTAAAAAAGGTGATGAAAGAATGTATTAAATTGAGGCATCTAGGAATTAACGCCCTAATCGGACGCTGAGATTACTTAAAGCATATGAGGCCCATTCTTAGGATAAGGATGAGCTAGGTGGTGGAGTTAAGTGAAGCAACTCCCTTAATTGAAGGTGGAACTAGAGACTTGATGGATAGAGATGGAATAGTTAGAGTTAACTATTCCATCTTATCTTATCCATGCACAACTCCTTTACTTATTTAAGGAGGTGTTGGAATTCATTTTGTTTAAACTTCATCATTCAAGTTTGGCGTAAGGAAAAAGGGGGAGCATTTGGAACTTAGTGTAGGAGGATTGTTGATTACACATTTAGTAATTAATCTCTACATAGAAGGCTAGTTCTGATTTTCTTCTCGAGGTTTTTTCCTAAAAGGGTTTTCCTTGTCAAATCTCTCTCTTTTTCTATTTGTCAATTTTATATATATTATTTTATGTTGGTAGTATAAAGTAAATGCAACTAGATAGAGACCACATTTAATTCTGAGGCTATAAGGAACACATTAACTGTTGTAAAATGATTATTTTTTAGAAATTAAGGTCTGCCCATAAGAACATATATGGTTGTATATCATTTCAAAACTCTTAAATGAATTTACAACAGACTGTCATGTGTTTTGTTAAATGTAAATAAGTTTATAGCAAAATTTTGCATGTTCTATTTGATTGTAAATGTAAGACAATAGATTGTTTCCTTAATGTATTGGTTGTACATGAATTTACAATAGGTTAATTGTTACTCCCTAGAAGATTGAATGTTTAGGAATTAAGAATTGTTTCTACAACTTTAATTCCTTGCAATTGATATTAGAGCAAGGTTTTACTGGTGTTTATGGGTCAGTTCCATAGTTTTCTCGTAGGGACGAGGGAAAACCCTTGTGGAAGAGTCTGTGTTGTAGTCGGATATACTTAGTGTGATCCTTGAGATGGATTTGATCTTGAAATTGGTGGGTTGTGGCACAGGAATAGATTGCAGATGTCTTCACACATAGGAAGTCACAAAATTGAGATCGAGAAGTTCAATGGCTCAAGTTTTGAGCTTTGGAAACTGAAGATGGAGGACATGCTAATTGATCACGATTTGTGGGCAGCAGTGACAGCTACTGAAGCACAAATAAGAGCGATGGACAAGGATAAATAGATGGTTATGGATTAGAAGGCACAGAGCCTCATTATATTATGTTCGGTTGACTCTATGCTCTTGAATGTATGTGAGTGCCCTACTACGAAAATCTTGTGGGATAGGTCGGTATCAATCTACCAAGCCAAAATCCCTTGTGAAGAAATTGTTCTTGAGGAAAAATGTATTCCCTAAGGATGAGGGATGGAGATTCCGAGAAACACACTTGAACGAATTCAACATTATCATTTCACTACTAAGACCATCGAAGTAAAGATGGACGAGGACCAATGTATCACTTTACTATATTCGTTACCCAATTCTTAGGGTAAAATAGTAATAACTATCAGCTCCACTAGTACCAAGTTGAAGATGGAGAATATAGTCTCTACCTTACTTTTAGAAGAAATGTTGAGGAAAACCATGAAAGGCATCAAGGATGTGTTGGTTGTTCGTAGCAGGTCCAAAAAAAGAAACAAGGGGAAGAAGAAAGCTAGTCAGTCCAAGTCCAAGGGGAGATCCAATACTCCCACTCTAAGAAAGATCAAATGTTGGAATTGTGCAAAGGGGCATGTAAAGAAACACTAAAAGGAGATACATGAATCTGATGAGAATTCCAATTCTAAGTCTTCTCAAGAGGATGCAGGAGATGCATTTTTTGGTTGCCTTTTCCACTCATGCGAGCGATGACATTTGGTTGATTGATTCAAAAGCATCATATCATATAACTCCACATTGAGCATACTTCACACAGTACTAGAACGGTGACAATGAGTGTGTACTTGGGGGACAACTCATCTCTCAAGGTTGTTGGTAAAGAAATAATTTTTTTACAACTCTCAAATTGCATGATCAAGACCATGACTAATCGTGATAAATTAGCATGATGAGGTTTGGCACGGAACCTCATTTCCATGAGTAGCTTAAATGACTTGGGTGTGCAAGTGATCTTTAACAAAGGAGTCACTATGGTTTGCAGATCAACAATACTTGCTAAAGGAGTATGTGATGGGACATTGTTTCATCTTGATGTTAAGACGATTACATGCAATAGTACATCAATTCCATATAGTAGCTTACCGATGGATAAGACTATGTTGTGGCATTATAGGCTTGGTCACATTGATGACAAAATTTTTAAAACCTTGTTGAGTAAAATCCTTGCTGAGGGGATAAATGATGTTTCCTTTGAGTTCGAGTTTTGTCAACATTGGCTTAATGGAAAACAAAAATCAGTTAAAGGAGAATGATGTTTCCTCTTTCTAAGAAAAGATTTTGAGAAATTTACAATGAAGGAGAATGAATCTAATTGTGAATATTCTGGTAAGGTTCATAATTTAGTAAATCAATTAATATGCTATGTGAATGTACTCTACAGTACATTGTGTGTGATAAGGTCCTGAGACCTTTGACTCGCAAGTGGAGTGGCATGATCTGTACCATTCTTAAGAACAAAGATCCTAGGAAGATGCATCTTAAAAAGTTGATTGGATCACTAGCTTCCTGTCAGGATTGTTTGTGCAAGACTTACAGAAAACTTTTTGCAGCAAGCAATAAAAATTTAAAAAGTTGATGTTGTTGGTAGCAGTAGCTCATTTTCAAATCCCCAAGAGAAGGGGAAGCAGTCATCTTCTTCAAGAGACATAGAAAGAGGAAGACAAGGGAGTGGTCATGTTGGACGTAGTTGTGGTAAAGGTTCTGATGAAATAAGTTACGATGAGTGTCAAATTCGATGGCATTACTATAAGAGATATAGTCATATAGAAAGAGTGTGAAGACTCAAAACAAAGTCAGATACAAGAGAGTAAGGCATATTATTCTCAAGATGAAGATGAAAAAAAAAAGACTATGTTTTGGAGTTGTAATATTGCCGAGAGAGATTCTAACTCAAATGCATGGTATCTTCACTTTGGTTGTTCAAAGCATGTGACAAGCAACAAGGAGTTGGCCATTGATATAGATGAATCAATAACAAGCAAAATCACATTGGGTGATATCAAGGCGGTAGAAGTTGTTCGAAAAGGAGTGTTAGTTGTTCAAACCAAGCAAGGTGAGGTCAAGAACATTCAAGATAAAATTTATGCCCCAAGTACAAAGCACAATTTGCTTGGTGTTCGTCAATTACTGGAACATGGTTATAGGGTGTTGTTTGATGACAAAAATGTTGATGTGCTCTATAATTGAAGAATCTTTTTTTTTTCAAATAAATTGCAAGGAGAGTTGATTCTAGAGTATCTATTGCACCTGAAGGATCTAAAAGATCAAGTGAAAGCCATTCAAAAAATGGTCAAAGATGAAGACATGGTTGCTTTCATTTTGCAAGGATCACCTCTCTTTCATTTTGCAAGGATCACCTCCATATTTTGGATCTTTCATTGAGTCTTTGCATTTGACAACAGAAACTGAGATTTTGAAAAGCTTTTGACATTGCTATTGCAAAAAGGGAAACAAGAAACTCAGTAGGAAACATCAAACTTGGGAAGCTGAAAGTGCATTCACTAACAAATCTAAAGACAACATGAATCAGAATTCCAAGCAATCACCTGAAACAAGCGAGGTAATTAGAATTGATTGCAAGAAACCTAGACATTACATGAAGGGTTGCAGAAAGCGAAAGAGTAAAGCAAATAAGTAAGGATCAAAGAAAGCCAATGTTGCTAAAGATAAAGATACCATAGAACAGAAATTTGCATTTATAACAACTTAAAGACTTCAACTAGATCTATCATATTGTACTTTGACTTACAAGCATCCCGACACCACATACCACAGAGACTAGTATGTTAGTCTTGTTGAAGATAAAAGTTGGAATGAATCTATTCCTCTAGCAGATGGTGGAATGTACTTTGTTGAAAAACAGGAGCATATTATTGTCACATTTAAAAATGGCATCACTTATACCTTCAAAAATGAAGGTTACATTCTTGACATGAATAAAAAATCTATTGTCAAAAAGTGAGATCACAAAGAAGTTCCAACTTGCAGTAAATTTTCATGGCAATTGATGCAAGATGACACATGTTCTTAATAATAAGGTAATTGCCCTCGATGTTGATGAGAAAGGGTTATACATGTTAGTTGATTCAAAATCATCAGGTTAATATGCATTGCTAGTTGAGGATAATAGTATTGTACCTTGGAACAAGAGACATGGACATCTAAGTTAATATATTTCTCAATCGTAAACAAACATCACATGGTTTAAGGACTTCCATTAATTCAGGAGTGTCATAGTGCATACGATGGATGCCAAGTTGGCAAGCAAAGCCAACAACCATCCAAAACGAGCAAAAGCATAGAATGTGCAAGGTCTCTTGGATTTCATAAATGTAGATTTGTAACCATTTGAGGCGTGGCATACGGAAGGTGTTTTGGATTTCATACATGTATATTTGTGCAGTCCAAAGAATACACCTGTAGCCAAATAAATTCTATTGTTAGTAGATTACTATTCCAAGAAGTGGTTGGTAGATGTTTTTCATAGTTTGTAGCATTTAAGACATTTGTGGAGAAAAAAACTGCTAAGCACATTGTAACCTTGAGGTTAAGCAATGGAGGCAACTTTTCTTCAAAAAAGTTTCTAGGTTTCTGCAAGCTTGAAGGTATACACAGCCTATATGCTACTTCATACACTCCACAGAAAAACAGAACGCTCCAAAGGAGGAATAGAAGATAATCATGGGAACAGCACAGCGAATGGCGCACAGCTCAATGTGTCATAATGCTACCGGATATAAGTAGTAAGTACAGTAGTACACATTCTCAACAGAAGTCCATGTAAAGCTTTGCAGAATATCACCCATAAAGAAGAAAATCATTAGTTATTTTCGTGCTTTTGGTTGTATTGCTTTGGCACTAATCCTTGATAACAAGAGAGTAAATTAGACGAAAAGAGCAAGAAGTACATGTTTGTTGGCTACAGTGAGGCATTTAAAGCGTACAAGATACTTGATTTCGATACTAATAAATTTGTTATTAGAAAAAATGTCATCATCCATGAATGACACCTATATTCTCAGATAAAGGTAAACTCGTTGATATTATTGTATGGATTAATAATAACGATGCAATGGGTTCTAGTGGTAGAGTCAAGCATGACCTTAAATTAAAAAAAGTAATGAACATCAAGTTCTCAGCAGGATTCTGATGCTAAATCAACTAGAACAGAAGCCTGATCATGGATGGAGATCTACTCCAAGACAAAGGTCAGCATGTGCAAAGTCTGATGGAGGTCCACTCAAGTCAAGGCCACCAACAATACCTACAAAGTTGGACAGAGATCCAATCAAGGATGGAGATCTGCTTAAGTCAACATAGTCAATAACAGAGACCAAACTGGTGTGTTAACAATTCACTATAGGATGACCCAGAAGAATGGAGTACGATGGAGGCCCACTCATGAATGCAAAGTGCGGTGGAGATCTGCTCACATCAAAAAACCAACTGAGACCAAAATGACAAATTGCCACAATGAATGATGTGCGGGAAGATGAAAGGCAATTGTTGGTTGAACCAAAAGACCTAGTAAAGAGCTTGTACAAGATTCGAAGCAAGTCAAATATGCTCAACTTTTGTGATTTTGCAGGTTTACAAATTGAGTGCATATGAAAAGACCAAATGCAAGCCTGAATGGGAAGTGGCCATGAAAGCAAAATATGATTCCTTAATGAAAAGCAACACATGAATTATATAAATTACCCAAGGTAAGAAATCCACTGTTTGTAGATGGATTAACAAGGTAAAATGAAGATCAAATGGCTTGATTAACATATCTACAGCACACTTTCTTGCAAAGGGCTATGCACAATAAGTGATCTCTTATAAACATACATTTGCCCCAATGACTCTCCACTGCAGCATTATTCAGATGAAAGGTGTATCAAATGGACATTGAAAGTACTTTCCTGAATGGTGACTGGGAAAAAGAGGTCTAAATGATGCAGCCACAAGGTTTTTATGTTGCAAGTAAACAACATTTAGTTTGCAAGTTGCATAAGTCCTTGTGTGGTCTTAAGCAAGCTCCTCAAACCTAGTACATTAAAATTGATCATATTTTAAGGATTCAAGATTCAGGAGTTATCTATGTTAGAACAAAAAGTGATGACACTGTAAAAATCATTGTTTATGGTACCAATCTTGCCATCACTAGTAGGGGAGCTGACCTAATTCAATGAGTAAAATCTGATCTATGTTCAATCTTTGACATAATAGATCTAAAATGCCTGCATTATTGCCTGGACACAGAATTCTAACAACTTGATAATCCTACTTTTATATCCCAAAGAAAATATGCCAGGAATGCTTCTAAAAAATTTCCAGATGTTTGAAAGTCAGACTGAAATTATCAGCTCATACCGATTCATTTCCAATCAATCATTGAACATATCGTCAGTTGGTGGCCATGTCATCATCAAATGTTTTTGTGTTATTTGTGTGTATAATATGATAATAATAATAATGATGCATATGATGATATTGGATAGCTTGCTTGGGAAGGCTGCAGTGCTACAAACAGAATGTTTATAATGGTGAAAGTACAAGTAGAATATAAGGATAGGGATGGATCAAGGTAGATAGTTAAAGTCAAAGGTAAAAGTTAATGGTAAAATAGAAGTGACATTGTCATGGTAAAAATTTTCTTCATCACAAGGTCAAAGAATCTTGAGATATTATGTCAAATACCATCATCATATTCAACTAATTGAATGTATGATAATATCTTGTACGAATATTTGTTAAGTGTCTAGAAGTCCAAGATGCTTTGGTAAAGTCCAAAGATACTTTGGAAATATCTTGTAAATATCCCAGAAGAGAGATGTCTAAATCCATGCTACTCATCCATATCTTGGGTCTTAGCAAGGAAAATGAGATTACAAGAAGAAACAATCTCATGGAAAGCACCAAGAGAAGACCAAATTAAGTCATTGCAATTCCAACAAGCAATGGAGATATTTGCATTACTTACAAGGACAGAAAAACCTTGTCATTTAGACGGCCATTGGTGTGACTATAGTGGGGAGGTAGAGTCTCATATCAGTCTGAATCACATCACGATTGTTGTCTTTCCTGGCTACAACTACTTGAGAATGTGCCTTTCGGATTTCCTAAACCTAGAGATGAATGAGGTCTGCATTTTAATAAAAATTTTGGCTCTCAATGTTCAGAGGCACTCCTCCATAGACTTGTTCAGGTTTCTTTAATGAACATTTTAACCAAATAATCAATTCTTCCCATATATCTTTTGAAGACTCTGTTAGGTCAAAGTGATGAACTTCAGTAACAGATAGAACAAATCCAATGATAGATCTTGTTCTATCATCTCTACTTTTCCATCCTGAGTTTTGCATGATCAGTGGATTTTACGTCAGAACCTTTTACAATCCTCCATTTTTTTGCTATGCATTAAATGAAGTTGCAGCTTCACTTTCCATGTACGGAAATTTCTAACACTAAATTTTTCTAGAGGTATTGTTTCAATTTGGCTATTAAAATAATTTGATTTTTAATATTTTTCTATGTGCAAATGTCTATTAAGTTTAGCTGAGTACAGATTTGGTGAATTTACTGTTGGAATTCACACTATTTTCTAAAAAATAACAGAAGCATGTTACGCAACAACTTTAATATTTGGCAATTTAATCAGCCATGATCCAATAAGATGCACCAAGGCGACTTAAATCCAAGTTATTCGACGATCCAAACTAATAAAAGATTCTTCCTCTTTATAGATGAAATCAATAATAACCTAATCCTAATTGTCAAGGGCCGACTAACTATATCTATGGCCCGAGATAAAAATCAAATTACAATTTCAACACCCGCCTATAATCTCAACTGAGGGACCAAGGAGAGAAGACATTAGTAACAATTATATCTCCCCCCCCATAATGGATGCTCTAGTAGGCCTCTGCAATTTGAGGTAGACTCATTTGGATCCCCCCATAATGGATGCTCTAGTAGGCCTCCGCAATTTGAGGTAGACTCATTTGGATCCCTCCATCATTTGAAATGTGCTACTACAAAAATGTTTCCTGCACAAGAGTCTCCTAAGGCTGGACCGCAGTCACCACTGCCACTATTGGACACTCTTGCACACATCCAAAAAACACTTCCGCTAAGACTTCAAATGAAGAAGAGAAGTCAAGATCACTACCTCCTTTAAACATAAGCACTTTCAATCTTCCATTGTCTAGTAGGTATGTCTTGAAGGCACAACTTTTCCAGTCATGGCATATATCACCCTATTTTAAGGCTTCCTCTTGCCTTTAGGCCACCTAATTTCATCCACCAAAAGAGGCTTTGCATGAACCTACTTAAAAGGAGAGTTGTAACAAACTTCCAAGAGTACCTAGACAAGAAATAGAAGAAGGAAGAGATCATGAAAGATTAGATCTTCATGAATAAGTTGAATCAATCGCCCAAAGGAGGAAGAGGGATTGACTAAAGCACATGCTGAATCCTTTTCCAGGAAGCCTCCAAAATCTTCAAAATGTGCTACAACTGTCACAAATCTATCTATATCTCCCAAACAATTAGGCCAAAGATTCAGATTATATAGAAAAAGGTAAATTTGCCCTTTCAAATTAGGGCAAAAGGACTTGATGACTATTCCACACAATTTCGCCCCAAACATAGGAACAGGTCCTTAAACTAATGTCACCAATGCATGAGCTCGAAAAATTGTGCGATTTTTAAAAAAAAGACTCAAAATTTGAAAAAACTAATTTGCCAAACCTTAGAAAAATGACGTCAAATCACTGCCCGCCACTTGTCGTCCGCTCATTTGTTGATGGCTACTATTCATTCTTTGCCACCTAGCCTTCACTAGTGCACTAAACTGACAGATGGCTTCTTCTAATTAGTTAATGGGTAGTATAAGTATAAAAATTGGTTTGCATGGCACCCCTAGATGTCACGATGGTTGCCAAGTCTGCCGAACAAGTTGTTCATCCAATTCTCTTCAAAAAAAATTCACAACAAGTTTCGAATTCTGGTCTCCTACAGCCTAGAAACCTTACGCTAACTAGTGCATCCACCACGCATATGCACAGTAAAATGATTTTTGCTTGCAAAGTTCCTATGTTGGATCTCAAAGAAGTGTATAAGAGATTTTTTGCCCAGCCTCGATCCCTTGACCACTCGCCTTTCAACGCCTTAGCTATCAACCATCTGAGCACTACTCCTTTTGCAACACAAATCTCCTTGGCCTCCATGAAGAATGCAGGGTACACCAACCAAATGGAAAAGCCTCCCTTCATAGCCGATGACGAGACCTTTCTTCATTCAGTATGCTGCAAAAGTGGAGGCATAGAACCTCGAACCTGAATCTCCCCCCCCCCTCACGAGTGCCATATCATTGCCTATGCTAGCCAATAAAGCATTGCCACAACACAGCTTGACGAACTAGTCTCCACCTTGACATAGGGTCCGAGCGTTGTGGATGGTGCCAAGCGTGTTCATGGCACGATTTGAATTTAAAAAATAGTGCCAAATTCTAAGAAGATAGAAGGAGCCAACATAAAGAATCAAACCATAACTTAGGATTACCTTGGGAAGGATGACGCACGTGGATTGTTTTGAAGATCCTTGAAAAAACGAACAATATAACGTGGAGAGATTCTCTCTTTGTTTCTTTTGCAAAGACCACTTATGAAACTTTGAGGAGTAGTGCATTCTGAATTTCAGAGGGAGGATCAGCTGCTCTAAAGAAACTTCATGCATGACCAAGCGATGCTACTCCATACCTACTCTAATACCATGTTGGAATTCACAATATTTTCTAGAAATGAACAAAAGCAATCCATCCACTCCAATCTTATAAAAAAAGTGTGAAAGGACAAGAGAAAAAGAAATAGACACAGATATTTGGGGGCACCCATAGGCACCATAAATAATCACTGTACGATTTGTAGATTACATATTCACACACTTCGATAATCAAATGATGAGTGGAAGGGGGGTATTCATAGCAATACCAAAACCCCAATTACATGATAAAGTTTAACCTAAGCCGACATAACAAGGGGGCTTAAGATTAATTATAAGTTATAAAGTGAGTTTAACCATAACAAGGTTAATCGCGGCGTATAGGGCTTACATAATAAAATATTTAATACATTGTATACCAAAATACGCTTAAGCCTGACTAATACAACCATAAAGGATTGAGGAGGGACATTTTTCGCAGGACTGCCCAAACTGTCGAACTTGTTTCGGCCATATTTCACTCATCCGGACTCGGATTGAGCTAAAATTTTGAGGGTAGATGCCTGAAAAACTCTAGAACATCTCCACCAATTTTCAGATCATTTGGAGCAACATAGATCCTAGCGCATCCCTGTGTGAATGAGATTTTTGGCAAGCGGTTGTGCGAGGGTTTCATCTGGGTTGAGTGCAAACAGCTCCAAAGATTGGTTTTTAGGGCCTCGGGCCCTAGCAGCTAATATCTTTGTGGTTTATACTCGATATTTTAGCAGGATATGGTGCAGGGGATCCAAGATGGGCTAGAAATTCGTCTTTCAACAGATCATCCTGTGAACTTGAGTGACAACGGCTTCTAATTTGCTACTCAAAATAAAAGTGAAAACCATACCTTTCCACGGCGTCTAGGGCAAGGATTAAAGAGATCACGAAATAAGCTTCAAGCAACTAATAAAAAATGGCTCAGATCTCAAGTGGATCTGGTGCTAAGGTTGACCCACAAAATAAATCTACTGTGAAAACCCCTATCAAGGGTAAGAATTTCGAAGACTCAATCCCAAAAATGAATTTTAGGGATGCCCTCCGTGGTGGACAGCCTCAACCCAATGCTAATATTAATCTTAGGGCTTCCCATAAACCTCTAAGAATGCCTAAGATTGATCCCAAGAAAACGGAGTCAGGATGTCTTAAAGCAGTTGATGGAACTCCTATTGTTAAGCTTGATATGGGTAACATTCAGACTGGCATTGAAGATCTGGAAAAAAGAGGACTAATTTGTCGATTCGTGGATTTTCGTCCGAGCCTATCTGCTTTCAAAGTCTAGGCTACAAAAAGCTGGAAAACTAAAGGTGAGTTACAAATCTCTATTTATCCAAATGGTTATTTTCTTGTTTTATTTGCTAATAATGAAGATAGAGAGAAAACTTTTCAAGGGGGTCCCTGGTTTTTTGGAAGGGCGGGGCTTTTCATGAAGCCTTGGCATACTAAATTTAAATTCGAAGAAGAGATGCCTTCTATAGCTCCCGTGTGGATTAGACTCTTTGGCCTCCCTATTGAATTTTGGAATCCTACTTGTTTTTCTTCAATTGGAAACTCTTTAGGAACTTTTATGATGATCGTTGATTGTACTCAAAATTTTGAACATATTATTTATACACGGATTTGTGTTTTAATGGATTTTGACAAACCCCTACCTAAAAATATCACATTACAATTTGGGGAAGACACTTGGGAGCAAGTAGTGGACTATGAGAACATTCCTTTTCGTTGTAGAATTTGCCATGAATATGGTCATTTGGCTAGTGCTTGCCCAAATAAAATTCCTGATCAAAAGAAAGAAGATATAAACTCAGCAGGTTTCCAAATGCCTAAGAATAAGAACACTCGAAAAAACCGGTTATGAAGGATCAATCAACGTCATCTGCTAATATGTTTGAAATCCTTTCCACAAATGATGTCCCAAGTGAGGAAGAGGAAATAATGGAAACAGAAATCTTAGAAACACAATTTAAAAATGAAGGGAAGAACTCAGAGACAAACCAACAAATCAAAGGTTTTTAACAGAAAAAAAAAAAAATTTACACGAAAAACAATCTTTTAAATGTCAAAACTTCAAATAATACAGGTCCCAATATAGACTCTGTTGAACCCTCTAGTAAAATTTTGGCTGTGTACGAGCATTCTTCAAGGTTAGAAACCATCTCAGATTCAATTGGAGTAAGTCAAGAAATAGGGAAAAAAAAACTGAAGATGGATTCTAATCAAAAAGCAGGTCGCAAGACCAATCAATATCATATGGTAAAAGAAGGTGAAAAGCTTGTAGAGGAAGGTAAGAATAATGCCCTTCCCAACTTTTTTAGCCCTGGTATTAATGAAGATCATCACTTGGAATATTAGAGAACTCAAAGGGAATCTTTCAAAACAAAATGAAATTAGAAGAATGATTCAGATAAATCATTCACATCTTGTTTTCCTTCAAGAAACAAAGATGTCAATGGGGGATATGGACTCAATTGCTAGTAAAATTTGGCCAGCTGGAAAAGTGGTTTCCCTCAGTTCCCAGGGAACTCCTGGTGGCATTGCTCGTCTTTGGGACCCAAAAGAGGTAGTTATTCACCATATGGTTGGCAGTTGGGGTCTTTTGGCTATAGCTATTCAAAGTAGACATTCCAACCAACTTATGCTCTGCATTACTGTTTATGCTCCAACTGCTTTGGAGGAAAAAATAAGATTGTGGAAGGATATAACTCATATTATCTCTCATTTTCCTGAAGCTTGGATCTTGATCGGAGGAGATTTCAATACCATCCTCTCTCTGGATGAAAAAATGGGGGAAATAGAAATTTGGACAAAAGTACTGACCTCATGAGCGAATATATTGCAAACCTCCATCTTGTGGACATCCAACCAAATAATGGCCTTATGAATTGGTCTAACAGAAGGCAAGGCTTAGATTGTATTATGGAGATATTGGATAGGTTTTTGCTCTCTGAAAATTTCTTAATCCATGGTCACATTTCTAAAGTGAAGACTCTTAACAATGTTGGTTCGGATCACTGGCCTGTCATGGTGGAAATGTGGAAACCAATGTGAGTTTCTCTCCTTTTCGTTTTCAATTAATGTGGCTCAGAGATAGTTCCTTTAGACCTCGTGTGCAACAATGGTGGAAGGAAGGAAAGCCTAGGTATAGGACTAAGATGTTCTGTTTTGCCAAAATACTGCAATACATTAAATCCAAAATCAAGACTTGGAACTGGAAGGAGTTTGGGGATGTTCATAAAAAAAACATGAAGTAATTGCTCAACTTGAAAATTTGAATAAGAAAATCCGTTTAGATGGCCTCACAGAGAATAGAAGTGCATATGAAATTAGACTCACAACTCAGTAAGAGGAATGGGAAAAAAGAGAACTCTTATGGAAGCAAAAATCTAGAATTCAATGGCTCAAAGAATGAGATCGAAACACAAATTTCTTCCACAAATCTCTTCTAGCCCGACGATCTCACAACTTTATCTCTTCCCTGAAATTAGATTTTGGAGATGTTGTCTATACTTGGGATGGCATGAACTCTATTGTTGTCGATTACTTTTCCTATCTTTTTGCTGCTACTCCTCTTGACTCAGCTTCTTAGCAAAATGTTCTTCAAGCAATCCCTTCTCTTATCACTTCTAAGGAAAACTCTATTTTGACTGCTCCTGTTACTATCAATGAGCTTCAACAGGTAGTTTTTAAAATGCAAAAGGGGAAAACACCAGCTCCTGATGGTTTTTCCATTGAGTTCTACCAAGAGTTCTGGGATATCCTTCATGCTGATTTATTAGAGGTGGTGGAAGAAGCCAGGAAAGCAAGAAATTTTGAAGGTTATCAACAAAACTTATATTAAACTTGTTCCAAAAGCTCAAGAGGTTGATCATATCTTAGCTTTTAGACCTATTGCTTTATGTAATGTTCTTCTCAAAATCATTACTAAGATCATGGCAGAAAGGTTGAAGCCTCTTTTGCATAAGATTATTTCCCCTGAACAAGGGGGTTATGTGGAAGGACGTCAAATAGTAGATGAGATAGTTCTTTCTCAGGAAGCCATCCATTTCATGGATGTGCAAAAATCTCCTTCCATGTTCATTCGGTTAGACTTATCCAAAGCTTATGACAGAGTGGATTGGCACTTCCTTATCAAAGTTTTGAGGCAATTTGGTTTCTCTAAGGATTGGATGGATTGGATTATGGGATGTATCTCTTAAGTTTCCTACTTAGTTCTTATCAATGGCATGCCTTCTCAATCGTTCCCAGCTTCCAGAGGTATTAGGCAAGGTGAACTGCTATCACCTTATTTATTCATCATTCTTGATGAATGCTTGGGTAAGACTATAACCAAAAAGAGGGAAAACAAAACCCTTGAGGGAGTTACCATTGCTCATGGAGCTAGACCTATCTCTCATCTTCAATTTGTTGATGACTTCTAATATTAAGCAAATCATTAGCTGTTTTTCTAAGGCTATTGGGCAGTTGATCAATGAAGACAAATCTAAATTTATTTTCTTTCACTGCTCTACTAGACAGGAATCCATGGTCTTAGATAAATTAAGATATAAGAAGACCTCCCTTCCAATAACTTATTTAGGTATTCCCATCAATATTCAAAGGCAGAAAAAAAAAAAAATTGGAATTGGTTGTTGGACAAAGTCAAGAAGAAAATTGGAAAGTGGACCAACAGGTGGCTTTCTTTTGGGGGTAGAATCACCTTGGTAAAATCAGTCCTTCAAGCTATTCCTATTTATGTTTCTTCCGTGTTGAATATCCCAAAGGCTGTTCTTTGAGAACTGGATCAAATCAGTCATCGATTCCTCTGGAGTGGTACTAAGGAGAAAAGAAAATGGGCCTTGGTGAAATGGGACACTTTGTCTTCCTAAGAATGAAGGGGGGTTAGGATTTCGGTCTTCTATTAATAACAACAAAGCTTTAGCTGCTAAATTATATTGGAGGATGTTGCATAACCCCAATGCTCTTTGGGCCAATAATCTTCATGCTAAATATGCTGAGAACAATAGTCCTGAAGACCTTGTTCGCTATCAACTTCGTACCAAAGGTTCTCCCATTTTAGCAGTTCTTTGGGCCAATAATCTTCATGCTAAATATGCTGAGAACAATAGTCCTGAAGACCTTGTTCGCTATCAACTTCGTACCAAAGGTTCTCCCATTTTAGCAGTTCTTAAGACTGGTGAGGATTTGATAAAGAAAATTTTATTTTGGATCATTCATAATGGTCAACAGGCAAATTTTTTGACAGATTCTTGGGATGTCACAAGTCTTTGCTAACTCAGTTTCCCAATTGGAGGCCTTGGATGGAGGAGCTTCACCGAGCTAACTGGATAAAGGTGGCTGATTACTGTCGGTACCATACTAGTAATTCAAAGGTTGGTAGATATCGGATCCCTATTGAGGACTGGCCTATTCAAATCCCAGAAAGGAAAAGACAAGATATCCAAGGCATCCTTCATATGAGATATCTCTCTTGGTCCCATGAAAAAGATTGTTTTGGATGGAACAACACTACTAAGGGTGAGTATTCAGTTGCTCAAGGTTAGTTGAACTTATGCCATAATAATCCCAACCAATCTTCTGACATCTTTTCTCAGTTGTGGGATCAAAAGATCTGGCCTAATGTGAGGTTCTTTACTTGGCTTATATTGCATCGTAGGGTGCTTACTGGTGAGCAACTTATGAAGCGTGGTTTTCATGGCCCTTTTAGATGTGAAATGTGTGAAGAGAATGTAGAAACTCTCAGCCATATTTTTATTGAGTGTACTTTAGCCTCCGAGCTATGGAGGAGAATGGCCACTTTACTTGGCTTACAATGGTCCAATTTTTTTACTTTTGAACAGCTTTGGAGGGATTGGCCTAAACAAGAGGGTGTTGATCACTTTATTAAGAAGTTAGTTTGGATGGGTTCTACCATTCTTCTTTGGAATATCTGGAATGAAAGGAACAACCGAATTTTTAATCAAGATAGGAAGGATATTCACTATATTTGGCAAAAGACCATAGCCAACTTAGTTGAATCACTCCATCAACTCCTTAATCACCCCCAAAACTCCCACCAAAGATGGGATCAAGTGATGCAAAGATTGAAGATTAAATCTTCTAAGGGCAACTAACTTAAAGGGAATGTAAGTATTTATAAGATGGACAAGACAAGAAATTGGCAACCTCCTCCTAAGGATTTTGGAAAAGTCAATATTGATGGAGCCTCTAGAGGGAACCCTGGAAAAGCTAGTGTGGGAGGAATTGGTAGACTTTCAAATGGCTCCCTGGTTTTTACTTTTGCTGAGAATTTGGGTATTCTTTCCAATAACCTTGCTGAGGGGTATGGTATCCTCAAAGGCCTTCAAGAGGCTACTAACGTTGGATGGGAAAAGGTGTTAGTTGCGTCTGACTCTCAAATCATGATTAATCTTTTGAAGACTTCTAAGAATCATAAGGTTGATTGGAGAATAAAAAGAGTTATTGAGAAGATTCAATTAATCCAAATGGGATTTTTGAAAGTTGATTACAATCATGTGGTCAGAGATCAAAACAAGACTGTTGATGTTTTAGCTAATTGGGCTTTGGACAAATGTGATCTTACTTGTTATGGCCACCCTCCTAGATGGTGGGCTTCGCAAATAAGGGAAGCTCTTCTTTCTATCATTTCTTTGGATGGCTCCAGTTTTGAAGGTACCTAGTTTCTTCTTGCTTTATTTTTGCTTCTCTTTGGTTCGGTCAAGGTATTTTAGTTCCCTAGCTCAAACTATTTTTTCTTTTGTTTCCTCTATTGATTCTTGCCTTAAAAGTCTTTTGGTCTAGAAAGGTCATTGTTATGTTCAATTTTTTTTTCTTTTTCTTTTTTTGTTTTTTGTTTAGTTTTTTGAGGTGTGTGTGTTTTTTTTGTTTTGTTTTTTTTTTGTTTTCTTTGTGTTGTTTTTTGTTGTTCTTGTGTTTTTGTTGTGTTGTGTTTTTTTGTGTTTTTTGTTATTGTTCTTGTGTTTTTGTTGTTCTTGTTCTTGTTCTTGTTCTTGTGTTTCTGTATGTTTGTGTTTGTGTTAATTCATGTATTTGTGTGCGAGTGTTTTCTATGTTTTTTGTTTTTGTTTATTGTCTGTTGTTGGTTGTTTTTTTATTTTTTTAGTTTTATTTTTTTTTATTAATTTTTTAGGTTTTAGTTGCTTTTGTTTTTCATGTTTTTGTTGGTTATGTCTTTGTAGTGTTCTGTTGTTTTTGTCATGTTTGTGTTTTGTTTTGTTATTCTTGTGTTTTTTCTGTGTGGTTCGTGTTGTGGTTTTTTTTTATCTTATTGTGTGTGTGTTTGGTTGTGCTTTATCTTTTTGACACACTCCATGATTGACTTTCTGGGCTTTGTGCAGAATAAGAATTATTAAAAAAAATACTCAAACTCCGCCTTTCAAAGGATGTGAAAATATTAATAAATACTTGCAAGTTTGTTATACAATGACAAAATGCACACATATGCAAATGAAGATAGTGAACAATATCGATTTTATAGAAGATAGACAAATGTCTTCTGGAGTACACTTGTGTATAAGGCAAGAATATATTTAAATTTTAAAGTTCTATAGGAGATAAACTAATGTCTTTATTAGGCAAGAAACTGGTTTTCTACCTGATACATAGGTCTAATCCAGAAGATATTTGTGTATTTATTTATTTGCACCATGGAAGCATTCATATTTAATTCACAGGAGATGTGAACGACTTTAACTATTCTTAATCTGAAGAAGTAGAACAGCAAGGTGACAAAATGTGGTCCTTGCCAAAGAAATGACATTGTGCAGATTCAGATATGCACATTGCTATATCTGAAAATCATAGTTACAAGGTTCAGCCAGGTTCAGTCTGATCAAAAAATTTCAGATGGGCCAAGCCAGTCCAATTAGGTCTGGTTTATAATATATATATGGGCAGGGGGAGGAACTGAAAAATAATTTAATAATTATGTTTATCTAATATATTTAAATGTTTTTTATCAAATGGTATAAGCTCAACCAGTTAAATTCCTCAACTTTCAATGAAGAGACCAAGGTTTGAATCTTGCCAAATGATACACATATTTGCTAACCTATTGTAATACCACTATGTGGTCATGAAGTAAAACGGGTGGGGCCCGTTCAATCCCATATAACCGATTAAAAATATATATTTATATTTTTTTTAATGTTTATGCTAGAATGAAACGGCCCCAAACAAATTAAATCATGATTGCATTATCACCATGTTTCAACAAACCATAGTGGTATTACACACTGTTTTATCACAGAACCCATGGGAATTGAACCTTGTTGGGCTCCCCGTCCGTCAAACATTCTCTCCAGTCAGACTTCAGAGCAATGGGCACTAATGTATTTTGTACTTTATTTAATAGATTTTCATAATTTAAAGGATATACTCTTTTGCTAACTATAAATGGTAATATTTATATGTATTTTAAATTTTACTATTAGTTTTATTCCAAACCAACATTTTTTGAAAATCCAAACTTCCAAATTTTCCACCCCTCCATTCAGACTGAACTTCCCAAACACTGTAACTATGCTGTGAATACCTGACCATAGTTGAGAAAATCGGAATCAGGTAGTAAATCGGCTGGTTTAAAAATCAGCAAAGAATCGGAATCAGCAAAAAATTGGGGAAAAAATCGGCAAAAAATCGGCATTTTTTATTGAAAAAACCGAAGAAAATGCAATTTTTCATTGAAAAAAAGTTTTTTCATGCATATCAGAATTTTTCGGGAAAAAATCGGCAAGATCAGGAGAAAATCGGCTAGCCTGTGAATCGGGAAAAAATCGGCAAAATCGGGATTTTTTGCAGATTTTCTCAACTATGTACCTGACACATAATGCAAAAAATATATAATCACTCTTACGTCCAAAAGAAAGGAATTTATTGTGAGGTGTTTGTTAAGTGTCATTGAATGCACATAACATTCCACTGAAGTTTGTTTTCTTTGATAATCAGGCAATTAAACAATTAAGCTAAATTTTGAGTACATGGCCCTAGGAATTGATAATGGAAAGCATGACATACTGCAACTAGAAAAACTGTTCCATCCATCAGAAACACTAAAATTGTTGATTATGTCATCCAAAAAATCATGTGAAAAATGATATAATCTTCACAGTAACCTGTAGCTCCACTATCTATTACTTGCCAGGAAATATAAGCCATCATTAGGTAGCATCTATAGGTTTGCATACTTAAATCAAGATAAAATACTAATGATAATTTGAAATATGCTCAAATCAAGGGAAAATAATAATGATAATTTCAAACATACTCAAATAAAGGGAGCATAATAATGCTAATACGAAACATTATTTTTTGGGAAAAAAGATTCAAAATAAGAATTTTCATGATCTTTGACCAAATTAAACGTGATTCCCTGCAGAAAGCACATTTTTGTAACCCCTAAACATCTTTAACAAGTTTCCAGATTAAACTCAAGCCATATTCCAGAGGTATAGAAAGTCATAAGCACTTTCTCTGCATGTCAATGCTACAGTATTAAAAATTATGAAGAAAATTCATTTTTGACCCTCAATGCACATGGTGTTCAATCTTGTGAATGAAAGTGTGCTTGGAAAAGATATCACACATAATCTGCAGAAGAAGCCCACCTGAAAGCCCTAACAAAGACAGAACAGCCTATTAACTACAGAATGAAGGCCACTAACCAAGCTTATTAAAGACTAAATTTTGAAACCTACAAAAAATTAAAAACCACACGCATACATATGTCCTAAGTTACTAGGTTCAAGTTTGTGTTCGAGTTTGACAGGAATAAGAAGTGGAAAAAAAATTATCATTGAAAAAATTATATATAAAATTCACCATGAAGTTCAAAAATAGAAAAAAATTCTTTTATGAAAGTAAATGTCTAAAATAAATATAAATATTTTTAAAGAACTTCATATTTTATACAAAAATGAGATGGGCTTGGAAATAACTCTATCAATGTGTTTGAAGTAAAAAGTGTAACTACTACATTTGCAGGGAATCCCTGCGAACAAGGAGCGAGTCTTACCTTTTCTTGTTCCAAATCCTTGGTGAAATTTAAAATGTAAAGGATTCTTATAAAGAAAACCTAGGTAGCATGGAAGGAAAGTCATTTTTTAGAGTAAGGATAACCTAGTTGGAAGTATGGATGCCCTAGTTGGGGAGAAGAGGAAGAGCAAATTTACAGCAAGCCCTATCCAAGTAGCAAATATAACAGCAAAAGAGATTATCAAGGATGAGATGATCGAGCATGACAAAACGGTTTTTAAAAGTAGAGGGTTAATATCTAACCAGATTTTTCTAAGATTTTAAATTGGATCACATGGAAATGGGACTGAATTCAAAGTACTCTATGACTTTTCGACCGAAAGGATTTTCCTTATCTTCTCCAATTCGGAAATCAAGGATGAAATAATAGGTGGTGGACCATGGTTTAAGGGGAGAGATGCCCTATATCTAAGACCCTGGAATAAGATTTTTTCTCTTGAGACAGGAGCTATTAAAAGACTTCTACTGTGGGTTATGCTTTTTAGACTTCCATATAAGCTCATCAATGAATAATATTGGCAAACTCTAGGGGAGTTCATCCAAGAGGGACCAACTGCTAAGGAGTGAAAACACGTTGTATATACCTAGATATCTGTTGCCATCAATATTGTAAAAATTTTGCCACAATCTATTAAGATTAAATCTGAATCAAGAGAATGAGATCAACAAGTGGATTATGAAAACATTGCATTATGAAGCCACAAATGTTATGAGACTAGACACATGGGAAGAGATTGCAATGTGAAAATGATGGAGGAAAAGATGGAAAATTATAGTCACGAGACAAACTTCAAGATGACGCAAGATCATACTACAGCAAAAGCTAGATTTAAAAAGGATTTTCCCCTCCCAAAAAAGTGGCAAGGAAAGACCCTCTCAATCATAAAATGGCGAAGGCCATCACAGTCCACTCAAATAAACCATTAGAAAAAACAAAGAAGGATACAAGGGATGAGGAATTTCAATGTGCAAGTTCATATTTTGAAACAATTAAAGGTGTGAAGGAAGGTTTGGAGGCAAATTTGAGAACAAAGAAAGCAAAAGAGACCAAATCTAATCCAGGTAATTTGTCTTCATTTTTCTCCAGTAACATAGAATCCTCTCCTTACAATAAAAATGACAGTAGTGTAGAGTTTATCACTTGCACTCTAAGATTTCAAGAGCGGCATAATAAAGAAAAAAGTATGGAGGATATCCATGGCAATTCTGAATTTAGGTCTTTAGGGACAGCATAAGGAAGTAAGAACTATGGAGGATGGTCCTTGCACTTTAGGATTTCCAAGGCAGCAAAAAGAAGAAAGTGTTTTTGAGGCTATTCGTTGCACTTTGGATTTTTCATGGCTGCATAAACTTAGAGATGATAAGTCTCATTATTAATAGTTTGGAAAAATCGAAGAGATTGATGAGAACAGTTTATTTATCTCAAATTCAATGATGATTCATAATTGTGATCAAAGGGAATATCGGTTATACCAACTACCAAGGAAAGGAACGGGAGGGAGGGCTCTTGGTGGGGACTCAACACAGTTCTATCTCCTTCAAAAAAAGAAGGGCGCTACTCCTAGATGGTCTAAATCAATAAAAGATTTTGCTTTATTTGTCAATTCAAATGACCTTTGGGATGTTATTCCTTCAAAGTTTCAACAAAAATGGGATAGTAGACGAATTAAGCAAACAAAGCAAAAAGATTGGACAGATTTTTGTTATTTAATTGGTTGCAAACAAAGTATACAACATCTTCAGATATTTTATCGCAAGCAGGATCAGATCACAAACCCATTCTCTTCAAATGTGATCTACTCAATAATGGTTATCCAAAGTCATTTCAATTTCAGTTTATGCGGCTCCAAGACTTTGCTTTCTTTAGATGGTTATATTATGGGGGAATGAAGCAAGGTTTGAAGGATCATGTATGTACAAATTTGTTCAAAAGATAAATATCTAAAGGGACAAATGAAGATTTGGAATGTCAAATCTTTTAGTAACATATTTAAAGCATAAGAAGAAATTAAATCCAAATGCAACAATTTACAAGAGATAGTAGAAATTAATGGAATGGACCAAGATACTTATATGCAAGAAAAACAATTACTTTCTAGTTATCATAATGTATTAAAAAGGAAGAGTTATATTGATCCCAAAAATCTAGGGAGAGATGGCTTAAGGAAGGGGATAGAAATACCAAAAATTTTCATGCTACAACCAAAACACCTTAATCTTTTTGTCTAATCAAAGATAGTTCAACTCCAAATGGAAAAAGTATTGAGGAAGAAGATGTTAGGAAGGAAGCAATTAATTATTTCAAATATATTCTTTCAGAAAATAGGCAAGATAAGTTTTTATATAATATTCCATCAATTATCACACAAGGACAGAATGAAAGCTTGATGAGGGAGATCTCTATGGAGGAGTTATAGGAGATAGTTTTCTATTTCTACCCTAAAAGGCAAATGGGCCCCAATGAATTTCTTCCAATTTTCTTTAAACAAAATTTGGATTTGTTTAAGAGTAATACACTGGCTGTGGTTTAAGAGGCAAGGAAAAAGAAGGCTACAATAAGTGAGATCAATGTTAACTTTATTGCATTGGTTCCCAAAAAAGGCGAGAGAAATTATTTTGGTAATTTTCGTCCAATAAGCCTTTTAAATATGATTTATGAAATAATTTCAAAAACTATAGCAAATAGACTGAAGAGCACTCTAGATTATGTTATCTTAGAAGAACAAGGTGGTCTCCTTTGTAGCAAACAAATTCTTGATGATATAATCATTCCATAAGAGGCCATATATTCTCTTTAATCCATGAAAAGACCAGGTATGCTTGCAAAAATAGATATGAACAAAGCATATGATAGGGTTTATTGGAGTTTTTTACAAGATATTCTCAGAAAATTTGGTTTTGATCAAGGTGGGTGTGTATGCATTAGATGTTATAGAACTTCAAAATATTCCATTTTGATTCATGGATTCCCTATTAGATGCTTTGAATCACTGCATGGACTCTGAAAGGGTGACCCACTATCTCCTTATCTATTTATTATTTTTGTTGAGGCATGGGAAGAGCTTTCTCAAACGTAAATATGGAAGGAAAATCAAAGGTATTTAAGTTGTAAAAAATGGTGCCTCCAAATCTCATCTCCAGGTGGTTGATGACACTCTTCTTTTGGGTCATCCCTTTGCCAGCAAGCCCATGGAGTTTAAGTTATAATCCAAAACGGCAGATGGAAAGTTGGTTAAAACTACAAAATCTAACATCTTTTTCATTAACACTGCCTTAAATTTACAACAAATTACTATGGATATTTTAAAGTTTAAAGTTGGAAAATCGTCATCAACATATTTAGGCATTCCTTTGTCTGATAAAGAGACGAAGGAGCCCTGGGGATCAGTTTTAGATAGAATGAAATCTTGTTCATGTTGAAAAAGTTAGTTCTGAAGGCTACAACTAATAAAGACTACAGTACAATCTATCCATATATATATATATGATGTCACTTTCAAAACTGCCAGCAGGTATAGCATTTGAATTTGATAAAATTCAAAGAGATTTTCTTTAATAAGGATGTGAGGAAAATTTTAGGTTTCCTCTTTGTAGGTAGGATGCAGTTTCCAAAGGAAAGAATATTGGAGGGGCAGGCTTCCAGCATTGCAAACTAATGAGTTTGGCCTTAAGTTGGTTGGAACAAGGGGCAAAAGCCGGTTGGAGATTATTCAAAGATCAAGGAAAGAGTTGGGCAAAAATGTTACTTAAAAAATATATAGGTTTTGTTGATGCAATGAAATTATTCAAGAAACGAACCCTACCTAAAGGCTCAACAACATGGAACTTCATATCAAATAGTTTGCAATTGATCAAGAAACATATTAGAAGGTCAATCAATGAGAGGGATTTTGCAAAGTTTTTGTCTGATGCTTGATTGATGCCTCTTCCTCTTATTTTTGATTCAAAATGGCTCGGGCATGTCTATCTTATAAAGGTTTTGAGGTCAAAAATTATATTAATGTGAGCAACAACTCTAGATCATGAATTTCTATTAGCAACCTAGTTGAAGGAGAGGACCTCAAACAAATAGCAGATGAGCTTCAAAGGATGCTTCAAGAGTTCTATTTGCCTATTTTTATGCGGAAGGATGAGTTGATTTAGAATCTATCAAAAGATGGTGGATACTAGGTCAAGATAGGATATAAGGATTTAAAGCAATCAGAGTTTCCTACTCCTAAAGATTTCCCTTGGAAAAATGTTTGGTCACTTGAGGCCCTCCCTAAGGCCTCAACATTCCTTTGGTTAGCAGTCCAAAGCAAGATTCTTATAGGTGAGAGTCTGCAAAGAAGAGGATATCATGGACCTTTCAAGTGTGCCTTGTATAAGAAGAACCTAGAAACATCGGATAATTTGCTTCTTCATTGTCTCTTTGCTTACACCATCTAGGGCTGCTTTTTCAAAAAAATAAAATGTATTGGGTAGATCCATCAAGAGTTGATGAAATATTGGATTAATTGTTTCAATGATAAAGCATTATGCAATTTATGGAGGATTGGTCTTGCCATTGTTAATTGAAATTTATGATTTGAAAGGAATAATAAAATTTTTAAAAACAGATCTCAGAATCATTGCCCAAGTTTTGTATCAAACTATTATCCTTTTAGAATGTTTACAAGCATGGTGCTCATCATGGGAATTTTCAAGTGCACAAAAAGAGATGCTAGCCTCTTGGTTACAGGATATGAATATAAATGGGAAGGTCATCTGTGACAATGGAGTTAAAGGATATGTGTTGATCTATAGCAAAATGGAAATGTCAGAAGTTGGGTTCATCAAAAATTAATTTTAATGGTGGTTCCAAAGCTAATCCAAGAAAAGCTGGTGGAAGTGGTGTTTTTTCAAAATAATGAAGGCAAAATTCTCTGCACTTACTGAGAATCATAAGGAACTTCAACCAATGACTATGCAGCGGTTAGGGCACTTCTGACAAAGATCAAAATTGCCATTGAAAATGGATGGAAATATATTTGAATTGAGGGGGATTCACAAGTTATTATTAATGCCATCTAAAAAAGGATTTGGGGATTGAATCAAACATAGCATTATTTTTTGTCCATCAACTATTGTTGGAGGCAGTATTTTGGAAATGTCAACATATCTAAAGAGAAGAAAGTAGCAAATAATTTAGCCAATCACAGTATTTGATCTTCGTCTCAGGAGAATTCAAATCTCAACTAGTCGAGTGAGATTTTATATCTTGATGAAAATGATATCAAGCAATTCATTGCAGAAATACCGCAATTCGAGGAAGAAGAAGAATATCTTTACTGGAAATGCAGATGAAGGATGTCTTTGATAAAAAAGGCAAGTTGGATAAGGTTTGATTGACATGACAACAAATGTAACGTGTTGTTATTTTGGTGGGATTGGCCCCAAAAAGAAGCCACACAAAGCTTATTAAATAAAAGGGGGAAAATCTATCAATGTGTTACCCTAAGATCATTTTGTCTTGTTGAGATAATTTTGACTTTGTCTTTGGTTGTTTTGTTTCAACGTTTAAATTTTGTATATGTAGAATGGCGTCAAGTAGATGTGTCAATGAAAGACAGAATGGAACAAATTCTAAGATTTTTCTCCTTTTTCTAAATTTTATTTTCTATCAATTCATGTTTATCCAATTATGTTCGTCGAATTTATTCGTGTAGGTAGAAAATCACCAACATTTGGACAGTTATGATAGAGTAACACTACATATGACCATCAAAGTGCGAGTTAAAAAGCAATTGAAGAGTTTGAGGATTAAATATTTAGGGAGTTTCTTTTGAGACCAAGGAACATTTAAACCGGATTGAAAACAAATGTATATAGATCCTCTAAATTATTGATATACTGGGAGCACAATAATGTCAACAAAGACTTCATTCTTTGTTGTTGTATTTCTCTACTTTGGAAAGGCAAATGTTGGAGAATTTGCTAAGAAAAAATTCTCCACTAATGGAGGATTGAAAAGCATTGGATATCCAATTGACATCTAGAAAAATAAAATTTTGTTGTAGTTATACCTATTTTCTAGTTCAAGAGTAACAAGCGTTAATTTCAGGCTATAGCTCTCTGAATGTTAATGACAGATCTATGTGGCCTTGTTTATATATGAGTGGCTACCACAGATTTGGTTCTTTCTTCTTACACACAGCAAGACAAGACTCTAGTTCTATGTAAAGTTTCAGCCACCCCTCATGTACCCAAGAGTTGCAGACAAATGCAACTTACCTGTTTCCTACCTTCTTCTATGGGTTCTAGATCCATGGATGATAGAAGAGTCTTGTCGGATCAGACTCCATGTCCCAATATTGTCCAACTAGGTCCTCTTAGTCTCGTCCATTTTACTAGGAGCATCATTAGATCTTGTGTTGGCCCTCTTGGGATGGTTGGCTATGACAATAGTTGTGCTTCTACTTTACATCCCACTACAAATTAGTGTTGACACTTGGATCCACAAGAGCTCTTTTCTATCTCTTTTACCTTGACTATTGGCTCTCTCTTCATTATTACTTTTAGCATTTTAAGGTTTACCCATTTTGGGTCCAACACAGGATGCCATAATTTAATGTTATACAATTCTTCCACTTTAGTATAGTTTGCCCTAGTTTCCTTACTCGAGAGAGCTTATTTTTGTAGTACTTATTGGTTACTATAGTGCATTATAACAGCTCTTTTCAGTGAGTCCAACTTGGCCTGCTCTAGTCATTCATGGACAATAATATTATTATCATATCTTATAACCCCATTATATTTTGGCTTTAAACATACTAGAATATTCATCATTTCCTACTAATTAGAGTATCATTTTTGTGGATGACTTACATGCCTGGTTTATGGCTGGAATCAAGTATGATTTTTTTTTGTGTGCTTGTGCTTAGTAATCCGTAAGGACCCAGGATGTCGTAATTTAATGTTATACAATTCTTCCACTTTAGTATAGTTTGCCCTAGTTTCCTTACTCTAGAGAGCTTCTTTTTGTAGTACTTATTGGTTAATATAGTTCAAAATAACAGCTATTTTCAGTGAGTCCAGATTGGCCAACTTTGGTCATCCATGAACAATAATATTATTATCATATCTTATAACCCCATTATATTTTGGCTTTAAACATACTTGAATATCCATCATTTCCTACTAATTAAAGTATCATTTTTGTAGATGAATTTTATACCTGGTTGATAATCCATAAAGGACCCAATCTAAACTGGTACTGAAGTAAGAAGTTATATAATTTATGAAGACTTAGTAAAACAAGTTGTTGCCAAAGGAGCAAATGGCTCGTCCTAGTCACATTAATCTTGCCCTTATGTTTTGAGTGTAAAGTCCTATGTGCTATTATATTTTGGCTTTAAACATACTTGAATATCTAACATTTTCATCTAATTAAAGTATCATATATGTGGATGATTTTGATGCCTAATTTAAGGTTGGAATCAAATATAATTTTCTTTTTTTAATGTGTGTTTACCATTTACTAGGAAATTGGCGAAAAGAAATTCAAACGCAAAGATACGTATCCTCTAACCCATTCCTAGATGATGGGTGTTCGGGTTAGGCGACAGGTACGAGTAAGAGTGGAAAGGCCTTGAGGTTCATAAGCCCTAGTTACCCTTAGGCTCCTACCCGTCTAAAAAAGTCAATTAGGAAGAGGATCGCTATTAGTTCATCTAACATACCCCTAGGTCTCCTAGAGTGTTTTGGATAGGCCTAGTTTCACCCAAAATCTATTAATTTTATTTTTTTGCAATCATATTGGTCAATGCGCCACTTTCTTGCTAGTATGTCATCTAGTGCGTCAAACTGTCAAAGGCTAGCCATCTTGCCAATTCTCAATTTTTTTCCCAAATTGACCCTACAGATGGCTTTTATGGGTCCCACAAGGCTGAATTTCATTTTTAATTTGATAAAATTAACTCTAGCCAACTAATGTGTTGAGCGGTGATCAATGCTTTCGACCAATAATTACAATAAATAGGGCATCAACCTAGCCATTCCGTGGCATCTTGGAAGCGAATTCCAAGCGAATAAGCAAAAGACCAAGCCAAATTAAATGAAACAAGAAGAAGAAGATACCTAGTCTTCTCTTTTGAGCTCATCATCTAGCACCATGCTCCCTCCCCTCCCCCAACCTCCAAATCCTTCCCAAGGAAGACTCGAGCTCTCTAGTATTCTTGCTCTACATCTACAACAAGAATTTGTCCTCCATATTAGCTCTACTCCTATCACAGAGTCTTTACCTCAAGGCCATTTGGTTGGGCTCCCCATCAACCAAGAAGGTTAGAAAGCAATGGAGGACACTAAAAGCATTTGAAGCACTCAAGCTCTTAAGGACATCAAACATCTTCATCAAGCAGCACCTCTTGCATTTCACTTGCTTGTACTACATTAGTTGATTGTTTGCTTTACATTGATTCTACAAGCTAGACTCTACTTCTATCTTGTTTGTGCTTCTACTACACTTGCCTACCTACCTAGATCATCCCACTAGGAAATCTTCTTATACCAGCACCTACCCTAAGCTCCCCCAAAATTACATTATTGTTTTAGAGTTTTACCTAGGTTTGTCTTTGCCTATGGAGTGTAGTGACTTCCTTGGCCTGTCCAAATCTAGGCAAAACACTTACACTTAATAATCCATAGAGGACCAAATCTAAAGTGGAGCAAATGGCTCATCCTAGTCACTTTAATCTTGCCCTTACATGTTGAGCGTAAAATCCTATGTACCAATGATGCAAACAATAAGTAAAACAATAATTGATGACCACATTAACCACAAGTATTGTGTGTATATACACATTAACATTTATATGTGATTATTTTTGTTCTTGAGAATGTGCACATGCATGGATTTGTAGGCAATGTATGTGTTGTCTCAAAATGTCATGGTCATCTATTGCAGTAGCCAGATCCTCCGACACTCGCACCTCACGTAGGTCAACACAGCAGGAAGCTCTGTGAGTGTGGGACACGACTCACAGAGCAACTTCCAAGATTTTGCTAAGGCCGACTCCTTATTTAATTTGATCTTTAACAGTCACCTTCTTAAAATACTTGCATATACCAAAGGAAAAGGTAGAGAAATTACAGAAAATAAAACCCTAACCTAATAGAGGCGACGCACCAAGATCAAAGATTCTTCTATACACTACTAGAATGAAATGAGCACATTCATCATCTTTTAATAGCTATATGAATGAACACGGTTCCAATCTAACATCAAGCATTCATAAATAAGAAGAACAAAGGAAACAAAGCAGAGCGAAATTAATCACAGCTTCATATATACGTCATAATCTTTTTGTACAGAGATGCCAGATCAAAAGAGGCTTCGATGCCATTAACAAAACGACTCAAGGTTCGAGTCCAAATCAACACACAAAAGAAAGAGAGGAAATATACACACAAGGCCAGATATTAGGCACAAGTAGGCAATTTCCAATGCCTTACAATGCAATTGAAATTCCTATTTATAAGCCAAAACTAGTGTTTCTTTACCTCAAAAACTATACAAGAAATCAAAATTTTCCCTCCAAAATCGAGCGAGGGATGGGTCTGCATTCAATGCTGAGAGCTTAAGGTCTCTGGATCTAGAGCCATTAATGTTGAAGGATTCGGGACCTCTAGATTTGGAGCCTCCACTGCTATTGCCAACTACATTCACGAGAAATTCACCCAAAAACTGGGCATTGGATCCTCATGCAATCAATGTCGTTGTACTCGAGGTCTTTGGACCTGGAGCTTTAACTACTACTGTCTTTAAGACACCAACCACTTCCTTATGATGCCATGTCCAAGTGGCCCAGGTAGATGGACTTGGGGCCTTCCTACCACTATTGCCTTTATGAACTCAACTACCTTCTCTAGGAGATAGCGCATAGATGTTACCTATAATAACAACACTTGCTTGTCAAGGAGGTCCCTTACTGTGGAAGGCAGAAGGTTGGTGACGAAATCTGATTGGTTGTTGTCGCCACTTTCCCAAAATTGCAGTTCGCTAGATTAGATTGTTACTTCTTGATCGAACGGGTGGTGGATTCCCTCCCGATCTTCTCCCTGTTTGCGTATTCCTTCTTGAGCCATCAATAGATAAGATCGGACAGTTGGCGCTGCTTCTTGATGTTTCAATCTGAGTGGTTCTTGCTTTTTTGCAAGTCGTTGAATTGTTCTCAGCAAGAACTCCAACTGTTGGTGTCATCTGAATGTGGAGTAGGAAGATTGTGCGACTCCCACATATATAGTCTCCATGAGCTTAATCAAATGTGGAAGAATTGGTCTGCAAACTCATACAAGCGTGGAAGATATGACCTACGGCCATTGACTTTGCTTCTCTCGTACCAATGGCAAAGGCTGCCTTTTAGTTATTGTCGAAAAGGCTCTTGTGGATGATGCAGGTCGTTGGCCAGTTTGAGTTACCGCCAAAGAGGCTATAGGATATGACACGGACCATCGATTGTTGAGATTGGATGATCTGCAAGACTTTGCAATCAAGATGTTTCAACATTCTCCCCAATCTTCCGCTGGCCATTGGGTTTGCTACCTGTCCCAAATCGATGGTGGGTCTCCTTTAGATAATATTTGCAGGTTGCCAATGCACCTGCCATGTGTCTTTGGTATCAGCCAATGGCAAGGGTCTCTTATGATATTTTTTTCGTTTGGTTCTTAAGATGATGTTTGTCGTTGATCATCAGGATTGGACAACTCACAAAGCTTCACAATTTAAATGCCTCAATATTCGCTTCAAGCCTCCGCGGACCGTTGGATCTTGTTTCTACCCAAGATCAACGATGGATCTTCTTTGGACGCAGGCCTTGATGGGACAACTACTTACTTTCTCTGCAGGTCGCCAATGTATCTGCCAAGTGTTCCAATGCCAACCAATCGTAGATATTTTCTCTGACAACTCCTTTGGCAGCCTGATAAAATGGTGTGGGCCATTGGATGAGCGATCAACGGCTCGTGCTACTTTGAAAACTCCTTTTCAATCGTTTTGCCAGGAAAAGGAGCTAGTCGTTCATCAAATGATCAATGACTCGTACTGCTTTGAGGGATTTTCGTGGTTTTTAACTTTGCAAATTCAACATTTGTCATTGATCAATGAGATCGAACGGCCTATGCGGTTTCGAAACTCTTTAATGAGCCTCCTTTTTGTGGAACGAGCGCCCTTCGTAGATTTGGAAAATCAATAGTGCGCGCTACTTTTGTTGCCCCCACAGACTGCTTTTCCTCTAGTAATCAATGCCCTCCATAGACTGACTTAATCGTTGGTGCACACGCCTTTGGAACTTTTAATAGCCCTTTATCTTCTCAAATCAACGCTTGTTGTTGATCAAAATATCTGATGATCCACGCAACATCAAAAACCTTTTTTGGAGCTCCTCCGTGCAAAATCAACACCTGTCGTGTGTTTTTACACTTGTTTTATCCGCTTCCACTAATTTGCCTCCCACCAAGGCCGACTTTGAAAATTGGTCAAGGCAAAACTTCTCTAGCTGTAGTGAATTTTCACTACAGTTCTTGTGACTCATAGGGGATCTTCTAGTTGCTGAAGATAAAGAATCCCAAAAAAAATTTGCAACCTCATCCATTGGGTGCGAAGTCAAATGAAAGAATGAAAAATTGGAAGAATTGAAGAAAAATGGAAAGAATGAAGAAATAATGCCAAGACTACGATGAGGACAATTTGTCCATCAAGGCCTTGATTTCTCCCCACTCGTCATATGATGGCAGCTCTACTTTTTGGTACTAGTGGTAGCATCTTTAAAATTCTATTTGATCGTCACGCGAGAAGTTCTCCACTTCCCCCGCGATATTTTGAATCCACAAATCGAGTTCCGCCAAGGGCCTAATGACGTGCTACATCATCCGAAGTGGGGGAATCTGGCCATAAATAAAAAAATTTGACCCTCTTTCTGTTGTTCAAGCAATTGTGTATATTCTTGCTCCGAAAGGAGCTTATTATCAAAGGTCCAAGGGGAGGGCAAACCCTTTTGAATTGAGGAGTCAATGGGACCCCTTAGGTTTGCAATCGTAGTGGTCAAAACGCTTATCCAGGCTTTGCATTTCTGCGTAGCCTGTTCTTTGTCGAGTACATCAAGTACTTTTTGCACCAGTGTTTCTTGATCTTGAATGCCTACAGCCGCCAACTTCTGGTTGGGTAAGGTGGCCAAATTTGCTCTATACTTCTTTGCTTCGGCCAACCTCGCGAAAATCGCCATCAAGGTTTGCTCGACCTCCTGGCTCATTTGGGCGCTTTGTGTGGCGGTTGCATCGATGAACTTGAACACCTAGGACAATGATGATGTGGCTTTGGTTATGTTGTCCTAGTATGCTCCACATGAAACACATGCTTATACTGAGAGGGGGGTGAACAGTATAAGATAAAACTTTTCCTTCCAAAACAATAACTGCAATAATATGAATGCAATAATGAATCAATGCACAGAACACCACACACACAAGAGACAAGGATTTTACATGGAAAAACCCTTTCGGGAAAAAAACCACGGCAAAATATTGCTTTTATCACTTCAAAAGAGTTCGTAGGCACCAACCCACAGGAGACACCAATCCCCTTATACAAAAACGTAGGCACCAACCTACGGGAGACACCAATCTCCTTGAGGCACCAACCTTCGAATAAAGATATGCAAAAGCTTGGAGAAATACTCCACAAGACTGCTCCACAAATCCCGTATAAAACTGCTTAAACACTTCATACAAAACTGATCAACAAAATTACACAGGTCTGCTGCAAAACTACTCACAGATCTGATCAAAAACTTGTACAGGTCTGCTGATCAAAAACCTCGCTCAGGTCTGCTCCAAAAATCTGATCATTAAAGGCATCAACTTCTGCTCACAAATCTGATCAAAAACTTCGCTCAGGTCTGCTCCAAAATCTGATCATTAATGGCATCAACTTCTGCTCACAAATCTGATCAAAAACTTTGCTCAGGTCTGCTCCAAAATCTGATCATTAATGGCATCAACTTCTGCTTACAATTTTGGCCTTTAATGGCATACAGGACTGCACATAATTCTGTCACAAGGTCTTCTTGGATCTGCACTCTAATCTCTGCTCATCAAGATATTATAATCCCTGCTGTACCTTCTTTTTACTCTGCTCATGTATATCGAAGACATTCAATGAAATTCGTTCTTTAGAAATGAACTCTGGCCTTGTATTTATAGAGGAGGATGCAACTCTTCAAATGCAAACCTTTCACCTTCTTGCTTTTGGCGCCCAAGAGGTCGGCCCATACACACATCACATTAATATTTAAATCTTTAATTTAAATATGTCAAACTTTGGTTGTGTGCCCCTCATGGGTGGGTTTAAATATTTAAATGTTTTAAAATCAAGTAAACCCTTTGATTCCTTATTGTAAATCTAGTTTTAAAATCAGTAAACCCTTTGATTCCTTATGGGTGGGTTTAAATATTTAAATGTTTTAAAATCAAGTAAACCCTTTGATTCCTTATGGGTGGGTTTAAATATTTAAATGTTTTAAAATCAAGTAAACCCTTTGATTCCTTATGGGTGGGTTTAAATATTTAAATGTTTTAAAATCAAGTAAACCCTTTGATTCCTTATGGGTGGGTTTAAATATTTAAATGTTTTTAAATCAAGTAAACCCTTTGATTCCTCATTGGTGGGTTTAAATATTTAAATGTTTTAAAATCAAGTAAACCCTTTGATATCGCCCAAACTCATAAGCAAACCTATAATTAAATCACCCTTGAAAAAAAATATATTTGCCTTGAATTATTCGCCCAAGCACGCCACCGTTTGCCAGCAACCAAGTCAGCCTTTGACATCAATGACAACTCAATAGTGAATAATTCTAACAATCTCCCCCTTTGTCATTGATGGCAACCCTGCAAAGAAACTGTCCTTTACTGCAACAGGATCACAAGTTGCTCCCCCTTACTAAAATTCTCCCCCTTTGACATCAATGGCAAAGGCTTCTCGGGGCTAAAGGATAAGGCACTTGACAACTCCCCCTTACTAACTGCTCTAACTGAGAAATTCAATGATGAGATGAGAGTGAAACTACTCCCAACTTACCTCTGAGATACTCAAATGTCTCCTTTGGAAGTGGCTTGGTAAAGATGTCAACAATTTGTTCCTTTGTAGCAATGTACTCCAACTTGACTTGCTGATCAGTCACTTGCTCTCTCAAAAAGTGATACTTGATCGGAATGTGCTTGGTCCTTGAATGCATCACCGGATTCTTTGAAATATTGATGGCACTTGTATTATCACAAAATATGGAGATAGGATGATCATGCTCTACTTTGAAATCACTTAAGGTTTGTTTCATCCATAGAACCTGTGTGCAACAAGCAACTGCTGCAATGTACTCCGCCTCTGCAGTAGATAAGGACATTGATGCTTGTTTCTTACTTAGCCAAGAGACCAAACAGTCTCCAAGAAAAAATGCTCCTCCACTTGTGCTTTTCTTGTCATCCACACTGCCTGCCCAATCCGCATCTGTATATGCAGTGAGAGTGAAATTATCGCATCTGGGATACCACAGTCCAAAATCCATAGTTCCTTTCAAATACTTGAAGATTCTTTTTACTGCTTGTACATGTGTTTCCTTTGGTGCAGCTTGAAATCTTGCCACCAATCCGATTGCCTGCATTATATCCGGCCTTGTAGCTGTGACATACAATAAACTTCCAATCATGGATCTATACAAAGTTTGATTAGCCTTAGGAGACTCATCATATTTACTTAACTTACATCCTGTAATCATGGGGGTACTCACAGGATTGCAATCCTCCATCCTGAATTTTTTCAACATTTCTTTTACATACTTGGTTTGAGAGAGAAATATACCTTTATCTGACTGTGAGATTTGCAAACCAAGAAAGAAGGATAGCTCACCAAGCATTGACATCTCAAATTCACTTTGCATACATTTTGCAAATTCCTGACACATCTTGTCATTATTGCCTCCAAAAATGATGTCGTCCACATAGACCACTACAATTAACTGGTCATTTCCTTCATTTTTGATGTACAGGTTGCTATCAACTATACCTTTTCTGAAACCCTGTTCTTGGAGGTATTTATCCAACCTTGAGTACCAAGCCCTGGGGGCTTGCTTTAGTCCATAGAGAGCCTTCTTCAATTTGCATACATAGTCCAGCTTGTCTATCAGGCTAAAACCATCTGGTTGCTCAATGTAGACCTCTTCCTCTAAGTAACCATTAAGAAATGTTGATTTTACATCCATTTGGTACACTTTGAAGTTTCTGAAACTTGAAAAGGCCAAGAACATTCTTATGGCCTCAAGATGAGCAACAGGAGAAAATGTCTCTTCAAAATCAATTCCCTCAACTTGTGCATAGCCTTTGCACACAAGTCTTGCTTTGTTTCTGACAACCTGACCATCTTCGTTCAACTTGTTTCTATAGACCCATTTGGTGCCGATTACGTTCTTGTCTTTTGGACGTGGGACAAGTTCCCAAGTCTCGCTCTTCTCTATTTGATCTAACTCTTCTTCCATTGCCTTAATCCAATATTTATCTTCACTTGCTTCATTGAAATTCTTTGGCTCAACTTTAGATAGTAAAGAGAAGTTGGCATGTTCACCTGTACCTGTTATTTTCCTCCTTGTTTGTATCTCATCATCTAGATTCCCAATTATCAGATCTTCCGGATGGTTCTTTTGCACAAATCTGGATGGTGTTTTAGGTGGTGCCTTGGATGGTGTTTTGGGGGGTGTTCTTGAGGGTGTCCTCTGATTCTCAACTTCTTCAGTTTCTTCATCTTTGCAACATTCTTCTTCTTGATACACGATCTCTTGAGCTGGTTCTCTTAGATATATTTCTTCATCAACTCTTACATTTGCGCTCTTCCCCCCCCCCCCACCACCAATCACTTCCCATCACCTTTTGTGTTGTGGTCTTCCCTCCAAAGCTCATACAGATTTTTGTTGTGATTTACTCTTATTTGAGCTCTATTGATGATATAAACAGTTGTATGGACCGCCTCTCTCCAAAAAGCATCAACAAGCTTAGACTCATTTAGCATGGCCCTGGACATGCCTTGAACAGTTCTGTTCTTCCTTTCAACTACTCCATTCTGCTATGGAGTTCTTGCTGCTGAGTATTGTCTTTTGATTCCATGTTGTTCACAGAATTCTTCAAATTCTTTTGAAGTGAATTCACCTCCTCTGTCTGATCTTAGACACTTGATCTTTTTGCCTGTTTCATTTTCTACAAGTGCCTTGAATGCTTTGAACCTTTCAAGGGCTTCTGATTTTTCTCTTAAGAATGTTACCCAAGTCATTCTAGAATAATCATCAATAAGCAACATGAAATAATTCTCACCTTGTAAGCTCTTTGTCCTCGTAGGGCCGCATAGATCGGTGTGAATTAGCTCCAAAGGCTTGGATGAAGAGAATTCCTTTGATTTGAAACTTGATCTCGTTTGCTTACCATGTTGGCACTGTGCGCAAATCGTGCTTGGGGGTTTGGCTATCTTGGGCAAATCTCTGACTGCCTGTTTGTTGCTTATTTTCACCATGTTGTCAAAGTTCAGGTGGCCCATTCTCCTGTGCCATAACCAACTCTCATCCTCTTGTGATATAAAGCATTTTTCTCCCTCCTTTTTTCACCACATGTAGAGATTTTTTTTGTTCTACAGGTTTCTTTAGGGTCTGCAATAAGTTTTCCTGTCTTGGATTTCCTGATCTCACATCCATTTGGGTGAAATGTGAGTGTATGCCCTTGATCACATAGTTGGCTCACACTTAGAAGGTTGTGCTTCAACCCTTCAACATATAACACATTCTCTATCCTTGATCTTCCATTATCCAGGCTCAAGGTTCCCTTTTCGACAATTTTGGCAGAAGCATTATCACCAAATTTCACTGTACCTCCATTTATTTCTTTGAGAGTGAGAAATTTGCTTTTGTCACCCGTCATATGGCTTGAACAACCACTATCAATGTACCACTGATTTCCTTCATTTTGCACATGAAGAGTTGTTTGTACCAACATAGACCTCTCCTTTTCTTGTTCCATTTTCTTTTTCCAAACTTTGGAGGACATATCCTTTTGAACAGTTTGACCATCCTCCTTACTTGATTTCGGAAGTTTAGGGAACACCGTTCTACACCATTTAGTTGTATGCCCAAAATTATTACATTTGTGACAAATGATGTTGTAGTCCATGAGAGGTGCAAATGAATTGAAATTCCTCTTGGTGAAGCCAAAATCATTTTTAGCATGGACCCTGCAATTTACAGCTTTATGACCAAATTGGTTACATGAAAAGCAATAACCCCGGAAGGAATATTGAAACTTGTCTGATTGCCTTGGAGGATATGGCCGCATGGTTCTCTCATTGTTGTTTCTGTGATGGACCTTGGTCCATGATGATGCTTTGTTTTCTTCCTTCTTGATGCTTTCACTTCTCAACACATCAGCATAGGTCTTAGGCTCTTCTTTAATTATTTTCTTTGATGCCTTTGTTCCTTTTGAGCTTGACTCCTCCTTTTGTTTCTTTTGACTTTCTTCAAAACCAAGTCCAGTTTTTATAAACGGAGATCTTTGTGCTTTGATAATATCATCCAAGATTTTTGTGCTTTTCTCAAACCTAATATTTTGATGTAGCTTATCATTAGATTTTTCCACTTCCTTCCTCAGAGAGACAATCTCATGTTCCAGTTTTTCACATTCCAACACTTTTGCCTTTAACTGCTCAGTCATGACTTCTTCAATTCGCTTTGCCTCTTCAATTTTAACTTTTAAGTCGATGAGATCTTGCGAAAACTTTGCCTTTGTCTTCTCATCCTCTTGTACTTGAGTCTTCAATCTTGAGTTCTTCTTTCTAAGCCTCTTCACCTCTTCAAGAGCAAAAACAAGTTCCTCTTCTATGTCAACTATGGCTTCCTCTTCATTTTCTGGATCTTTCTCCTTTTCTTGGTTTTCGACAACAGGAGCATCTTCTTTCACCTCCATAGCCATAAATAGGATTTCTTCTCTTTCACTATCGGAGAGGCTTTCATCACTATTGTTGGAAGAACTGCTTGCTTCTTCAATATAAAGACTCTTCTTGTGCCTTCGATAGATCTTCTTCTCATGCTTGCTTTGACCGTGCCTCTTTTTCTTTTCATGATGATATTTTCTTTCCTTCTTTTTCTTGTATTCCTCTTCTTATTCATTGCTACAACTTCCTGCTTGTGGGCACCTAGCTGCATAGTGACCAATGTTACCACAATTAAAACATTTCAAAGTATACTTACCTTTGTGTTTACTTGATCCCTTCTTATTCCTTCGCACAAAGTTGGCTTCTTCTCCGTTGCTCGATCCTTCACTTGACTCTGGTTCCTTATTCTTTGTCTTCTTTGAAACTTTAAATGCGGCCTCCCGTTTGGATGTTTGATCTTTTTCAGTCCTCATCTCATAGGCTGTAAGAATTCCGTGTAGCTCATCCATGCTTAAAGTGTTAAGATCCTTCATTTCTTCAATCGTCGAGACCTTCGCATCAAACCTCATGGGAAGTGACCTTAAGACTTTCTGAACAATAATATGGTCATCAATACTTTCTCCAAGTCCACGAATGGTGTTGACAATTCCATCAACACGGAGCAGATATTTGGCAATATTTTCCTCATCCTTCATCTTTAAGTCTTTGAACTCCCTCCTGTGGGTTTGAAGTTTTGCCATTTTAACCTTGTCGTCTCCTTCATATGTTCTTTGTAACTTGTCCCATATTTCTTTTGCAGAGGTGCAGTGCATGACTTTTACAAACTCTGATTCACATAACCCACTTAATATTGCATTCATTGCCTTGGCATTATGTTCAAATGGTTTCTTGCCATCTCGATCCGTGGGAGGGGTTGTAGGTGGTGTGAACCCATCCACAACGGATTGCCATATATCGTAGCCATGTGCCATCAAATAGGTTTGCATCCTCACGCTCCAGAAGGCATAGTTAGTCCCATCGAAAAATGGAGCCCTACTTGACGAAAAACCTTGAAAGGAACGTTGTAGTACACTGGAAGCAGGAGGTGCCAGTGAGCCCGTTAGTTGTCCCTGTGCAACTAAAACAAGGGCTAACAATTTGAAGAATGGAATCAGGGAGGATGGAGTGAAAGGAAGAGGAAAGCATCCTTCCAACAGAATGGGTTGAGGACCTATAGCTGGGGTTACAGGAGCGAAAGAAATGGGGATAACAATTGCAAGGGTTGTGAATGGAGGTGTTGCCTGAATGGAGGTAACCACCGAAACAATGAGAAGAGTCCAGGTTAATGTGGTTGTGGCATTAGGGGAAGGCATGGAGGCCAATGGGGCCAAAAAAATTGAAGAAATGGGTGGCCACTAGCTAGATGTCGGAGTAAAAGTGGAAAAATGTGAGGGAACTTACTGGAGACTGGAGGTGGAGCAGCTCATGGTTGTATCCTTGGGGTGTCCTCCCTTTTCTTCTTAGATGGTGGAGGGCTCACTCCGCGGACCAATACCCTCTTTTCCTTCTGTCGTAGCGCCTGTTGGGGTGGTGGTGATGTAGGAGGAGAGGCAGCAACTGCGATTTCTTTGGGTCTCAACGGGGATTCTTCTATATGCAGGACTTCTTTGACCACCGCCTCCACCCGCTCTATGATTCTAGCCCACCCAGTAACTGTAAATTTTCCAGCCCTAGATAACTGTTGTCCTATGTTATTTTAAAATAAATCAGATCTGAGAATAATTTATTCAAACACGCAACAGTCACATAGATGGCTGGAAAAATAAACAGTGTGAACAGCAGAAGTTATCCTTCACTACATCCAAGATCATCCGCTTGGCCTTCACTTTCTTCTTTTTGTGAGTTGCAATTGTTGTGGATCTGTAGGCAGAGTCACATCATCCATGACAATATCCCAGAGATCATTCTCTTCCAATAAGAACATTACCCTAACTTTCCAAGGCAAGAAATTTGAGGCACCTTCCAATCTATCCTCAAATATGAGGCTAGCTGCTGCCATCTCTGAGATCTACTGCACAAACTTTCAGATCTGATATGAATGACTCAAAAAACAGTCCTGCAAATAAGCTTAGTCCTTCAAGCAAAAAATATGAAACCCTCTAACTGCTGTTTTTTTTTTTTATATCCAGCAGTGATCTAAGAACCTAGCTCTGATACCATGTAAATTTTCCAGCCCTAGATAACTGATGTCCTATGTTATTTTAAAATAAATCAGATCTGAGAATAATTTATTCAAACATGCAACAATCACACAGATGGCTGGAAAAATAAACAGCGTGAACAGCAGAAGTTAAATATATTTCTGAACCCGAAATATTACAAATAAAGGAGGCTACAGCTACAGCAGAACACTTCTGCTCTCTTGTTGCTTTTCTAGCCAGCAATTTCATTGTTCTTCTCCTCCTAAGCTTGTAGTTTTCCTTCAGAAATTTGTTCTCTTTATCCTTTCTGTGTGTCTAAAACACTCTTGATCTTCTCCTTTTATCCTTGAAAAAGGTAACCCTAATCTCTCTAACCCTAAGATCAGATCTCATCTCATCTTGAGATGTAAGGTTAAAAATAAAAAATCGCTTAAGTGAATTTCAAAAGAGAATCACTTAAGTGAATTACAAAATAGAATCACTTAAGTGAACTTAAAAATAGAAAATCAATTAAGTGAATTTCAAAATAGAATTAGAAATGTCTCACACCACTTCTAGCACGTTCATACTAAAACCTGTGCAAGAAGTTCCTGTCCAAGCTACATTTCTCAACAATAACTATTTCTTCTTCATTGCCTTCATTAGAGGGAGCGCTTTTGGCATCCGAGTGCTCCTGGTTATATACTTCGCTAAATTCATCATCACCCTCTAGGTCACCGTAAGCCGTTGTAGTGTCCCCTCTCTCCTATCGAAATTTCCAACACGCCTCAATTTTGGCTTCGCTCCAGTGGTCCTCCCTCAAGGCCTTCTTCTTGGCATCGATGTGAGATTGGGGGTTTGCCAAGCATTTCTTCTAATAAAAGGTCTTGTAAGACCTTGGCTTCTATGGTTGTCTCACAATTATTTTTATTGGTCGCGTGCTTGCCTCCTCTACTGGGTTCTTCTGGTCTTCGGTGTCCAGTCTAGTCTCATGTAAGAATCTTGCTGAGCTCTTGATGATGGTCAACCAGGCAGCAAACTTACCTTCCAGGTCATAGTTCCACTCTCTTGGCATCATATCCAGCCCCAAATCCTTTAGTTTGTTCCCCAAGATAGGGGTGGCTTTTCTCTTTGCCAATGTTACTCTGCCAAGGCTAAGGGGAGGCTTGTAAAAGCTTGTCTTACCCTTCCTACTCCAATAGGCCACATCAATTATGTCCATCTGTCCGAACAGCTCTAAAGCAAAAACCCTTCTCGACACGTATTTGGGCAAGTGATAGACAGACTTACTAAAACCATGCAATCTAAAAACAATGATATCCTCTAGGAAATACCAATCTCCACTATGCCTTCCTTGCAAAAATTGGATACTGGACACCGAGAGGCGATCTAGCTTGAACCCGCTTAAAGCCACCAAAGTCAGGGCCAAAACAATTTCTACAAAATTGTAATAGAAAGAGGCCTTGTTCAAGACCTTTGTCCAAGAAGAAATAGGCCACTCACAACCGGGCTAATCTACTTGGTTCAAATTCAACCTAGGGTATATCCCAAGCTTTTGGAACAAAATCAAATGGTCTAAGAAGAAGAAAATTTAAAAATTTGGGTGTCTTTGAATCTAGACAACCCCTCATGAATTTGTGCAACGATGAATTCGTTGAAATCAAAAATCACCCTTTCACTTCTAGGTGTCCATCTCATCATGTATAAAATGTCGAGCTAGGCCTGGACCATGCTCTTATCATCTTCAAAACCAAAAATAAACGCCAATATGCTCAAGGCATCCCTGACGTTGTCGTTGAAAATTTTGTGGCTCAGAGGTAACTTTGGCGAGGTGGTGTCCTTCATGTTGCGTTCACTAAGCAAGTACCCCGACTTGTCTTGGATAGCACCGCGGTATCCAATGGCGTTCTCCAAATTTATGCCAAGCCAGCCCATCTCAACCAGCAATATCTTTCGGATAATATGGGGGACTACGGCAACGCGAAAGCTTCCATCACACAACCAGACTTCTCGGAACTAGGCATCATAGAGTCCCGCACACGCAACTACTAGCTCGTAACAATTGTGCACCTCGGGCACCATTTACTGTGCCAGGAAACTGCTCTATATTTATGCTCCGAAGGTCTTGAGGTCCTTGTCTTTAGGCCTTTGCAACGCTCCTTCCCTCAAGTTCTTGGTCCTCTTGGACAACTTAGGGTCCATTACCCTCTTCGTCGGGTCTTTCACCAGCTTGGAGGCTGCGACTTGAGAAGTTCAAGCCAATGTTTCTCGACCTAAAGTGGAAGGAGAGGTTGTGGCTGATCTTGCAAGAGAAGCTGTGGATGGGCTTGTTCTAGTTGCTAGTGGGCGGGTGGTGGTCTTCTTCCTTTCCATGGTTGTTGGTGTCTCTTTCGAACACTTTTGCATATGCAACTTGCTCTCTCACAGCATGGCTTTGCGACTATTCTCTTTGTGTACTTTGGGCTCTTGTTCGCTTAAATGCTCAAGAATCAATGAGGAAAGAATGAAGGTAAGGCACCCTTTTTTGGATTTTCTTTCTCGAAGATCAGGCACCCGCCTGCACTAAATTCACATTACATGATTTCATTCCTACCTTTCACAATATGGAGGGAAGAGTCTGCCACCTTCCTCAGCATTAAATTCGCATCATTTGAATTTTATTCCCCTTAGTCGGCACGTAGAGATTGCCACTCTTCTCCATACACAAAATTTCTATTTTTTAGACCCACATTGTCTTTTCAGTAATGAATTCGCATCGCATGCATTTACTTCCCTCTTCTGCAAGGATGGCAAAAAGAGAGACAATCACTCTTTGTGAGGCATTGAATTCCCGCCATGCAAAGTTATTATTTTCCCATGCAAGGTTGGTAGAAGGGCGTTGCCTCATTGAATTCACTTCATGCAAATTTATTTTGCTTTTCATGCAAGGTTGGTGCAAAAAAGGCTGCCACCCTTCTTGTTGATCGAATGGTCTGTGCACCATCATTGGCAAATCAGACAACTTGCGTTGTCTCGAGGAGTCGTCATCCTTTTGAATGGCAACAAATGCTATCCGTTGATGATCTTGAGCGAACGGTTTGCGCTCTTCTAGCCTTGGGCTTCTCTTTGGTGATTTTGATTGAGCGCGCACCTTCCAGATGTCTCTACCCACGGCTTGGGACAAGGGTCCAAATAAGCTCTCCATAAGATAGGGAACAAAATTTGGCTAAGTGCGATATGTATCTCCCAAGGAAAGTCTTCTGGATTGGGCAGCACGTGGATCTTCTCTCTTCATTGACCTGACAACTAGCACAACCCCAAAGCTATGCGGTTTTCTTCATTAGGTAGCATTGATCGTTGATGATTTAATCAAACGGCTCGCACTAATCCGAAGAGTCATTTGTTTTTTCTGCTTCATCAACTTGTGTCGTCCATCGATTTGTTTTGATTGGATGGTGCGCATGTTTCCAGCGTTGGGCTTTTCATTGTTCACTTCCTATTTAGCACAAGCTCACCACATGTCCTCTTAATGATCCAACAGCTAATGCTAAATTGAATGTCTATTCCATTTATTACTTTAATGAGCAACGCCTGCCATTGATGGCTTGATCGAACAATTCACGCTAACCCGGCGTCGAACTTTTCTTTATCAGCTCTTGATCGAGCATGAACCTTCCACGTGTACTCTCAATGATCTAATGGCCTCTACTACTTCAGAGAGTCTCCATCTTGGCACCTTTGAAATTACGCGAGCCATTGATTTTGATCAGTCTTAAGGCTTTTAACTGCGCAGTTCACTCCTGTAGCTTAACCCTTTCGCAGCTTTTTGCAACCTTCACGACCCTACGAACCTCCGCGGTCATGTGAACCAAAGGATGCTTTCGATCAATAACGTCGATTAGCACCAAAAATAAAAACCTGCTTAAAACAAAGTTAAAACATAATGTTAATATATCCAAGAATCTTCAGCTTAGTCCCATATCTGGTTTTGAGCAACATGTGCATTCAATCCAGGGACAGATAGTCTCTTATCTTAGCAATGAAATCCCTTGATAAGCAAATGCTGAAAGTTGTTGGGAGTTCAATCATTGCTATATCCTGGTGGACTGTAAGATTAGGGCAAGCATGTAGTGTGAGGGAAAGGTTCCTTACCAGCCCAATGATTTAAACGGGAGTTCCATCCAACTGAACCACCCCTTTAAACATACTCGACCCAAAACCTACCGTGCAATTATCAATCAACTTATCACCATAGATTAGGGTCAAGTAGAACGGCATAAGTTTAGCTCAGTTTACCTCAAGGCCATATATTTGCAGGATTGTGGGTGACTTTTGCTTGCCTAGTGCCTTTTGTCTCTCCAGAGCTTTCCTTCAAGTACTTCATTTGCTTGAGCCTAGACAAAACATCCCAGAGAGGCACGACTATAGTAGATTTCTTTAGATGTTCTACCACGTTAAATGATCCAATAGTCTGGACCCTCTAAACTATGTTTGGTACCCATTGAGGTCTAGGCCTCTCCACTATAGGTTGGGGAGCTCGAGCTAGTTCTGGAATTAGTGCGAGCTCCCTTGGGGCTTCAGGGACATTCTCTTAGCAGCCACCGGGAGGTTTTGTACATTTTGATTAGGTGTAATTGTAGGGGAAATGCCTTTCCAGGATCAACTGGCCTTTCCAAGGACTGGATTAGATTTCTCTTGCTCCTCTATCGCCTTCTTTTTGGCCCTCATCATATAGTCCAATTGGACTTGTGGCCTCCCACGTGCTGAAGTACCTACCCCATCAAAAACAACATATACTTCTTCTTCGTCCCAAGTTATTAGAGTCTACTCTTGATTGGCGGAATTTGTTCCTAGGAGAGGCTTTTGGGGTTGGACAATAGGGGGATGGCTCTAAGCTTGTGGATCCATCCTTGAGCAAGAAGTAGATGGTTGAGCATGTACAGCTTCATTTGACAATACTATGGACTATTGAGGATTGCTCTCAGGATAAGAATTAGGGGAATAAGCATCAAGGAAGGTGTAGTACCATGCATTGGAATCTTCATGTGATTGTTCTGCGTGGTAACTATATCCGTAACAAGGTTAGGAGGAATTTGTTGAAATAGGAGCTGTATAGGCACTATCTATTGATTGGGGATTTGTGGCTGGCCTGCACTCTTATTGGAATGGAAATTAGAGCCTTGATACCCTTGGCCATTTGGCGAAGGTCTATAACCTTGGCTATTTTGTTGAAAGAAAGGTTTCGGTTTTTTTGATATTGAAATCTCTGGGCATTTTGCTGCCTTATGAGGGCTATGACCTCATTAGAGACTGTCCTCAGCAAGTTCTTCATCTCATCTAGCTTAGTAGAGGAGTAAGGACTTGTAGAGGGATACTCTAGAGCAAGGAGAGAGGTCTGAGTCTTTACTGAGTTTATTGCAAGAGTGGGCTCGAAAGTGGTAGGCTGAATTGCTAGGGGTGGCTAATAAGGAGGTTGAATGTTTGGAAATAGAGGCATAGAGGGTCTAGGAGCTAGCCTTCCTATGTAAATTAAGTCATTCTCGGCTTGAATGGCTATCCCATAGGCCGCTAGCAAAGAATTTCCTCTTCTATACTTGATCATCATGGCTATTTTAGAATTAATATCTTTCAAATAACATATATTTATGCCCTACTTGGGAGAGGGCGTATTTTATCAAGGATTTTGTACTAGGTTTTGTGAAACCAGGTATTGAAATCATCCATTGTCTCCATAAACGCTCTCTTAATGGTAGTTAGTTGCTCCAGGAGAGACACGCCATTCGCCTTCTCTCTGAATCTATCAACCAGCAAATCCGCGAGTTGGTCCCACCTTTTGATCGAGTGTGGGGAAAGGCTTATGTACCATTCTTGCCCCTTTCCTCTGAAAGATGCTACTAACAAACTGAAAGCCACATTTTGCTCGTCAATATTGTGAACCGCACATAGGCTCACTATGCGATGTAGATGTTCCATAGGCATGGTTGCATCCTCACCAGTGAAGTAATGTAGCGATTTGAATGTTGAGGCTGGGATCGGGTCCCATGTTGCAAGACGAATAGGTGGTTGCAAAGGACCTCTGTCATTCCAAGTCAGGCACCTTCTTTGGTTTTGATTCGCAACCATGTTTTGTTGTCGACGTCTTCTTTTGGGTTTGGTTCAGAGGCAGCACCAATGCTTGCGGATTTGTTCTTGCAAAGGACCTAGTAACAGGTCTCGCACTTATAAATTTTTGGATCCTTCGTTCTTAGTGGAGTCGCCAAGTGAATGTTCTTGTGCTTCAATAAGCAGGCTGATTGAGACCATCAAAATCTCAATTAGATGAACGAATAAGGTTTGTGAGACGAAGTGTCGAGTTCGTCCAACCGGGCGTGCTAGTGAATTGTTGCGCGCATGCATGATGGCTGCTTCTTTCATGCAAACAACAAACTCTTAATTAGAATCAATGTATCAAATTTGTGGGGTGAATGTTAACATTCGTACCACTAGGCGTGCCAACGAACTGTTGTGAACGCATATTCGTTGTTTTTTTTTTTGTATTTCTTCATGGAAGCAAACTCAATCAAATTCGTGGGGCAAACCTATGAGATTTCTCCCACCGGGTGTGCTAGTGAACTATTGGCGCACAAGGTGGGTATTTCTTTAGTGATTTGTTGTGGGATGAATGAATGAGATCCGTCCCACTAGGCATGCCAATGAACGAACTATTGTAGTCTCAAGATGTCGTGGTCATCTATTGTAGTAGCCAAATGCACCCGACACTCGCGCCTCGCGTAGGTCGACACAACAAGAAGCTCTATGAGTGTGGGAAGCAACTCACAAGGTAACCTCCAAAATTTTGCTAAGGCCGGCTCCTTATTTGATATGATCTTTAATGCTCACCTTCCTAAACTACCTGCGTATTTCAAAGGAAACGAGAGAAAAATTACAAAAATAAAACCCTAACCTAAAGAGGGGATGCACCAAGATCAAAAGATTCTTCTATATACTACTAGAATACACATTCATCATCCGTTAATAACTAGATAAATGAAAACGGTTCCAATCTAACATCAAGCATTCATAACTAACATGCATAGAGGAAATAGAGCAAAGCAAAATTAGCCACAATTTCATATATACATCATAATCTATTTGTACAAAGATGCCAAATTAGAAGAGGCTCGAATTCCATTAACAAAACAACTCAAGGTTCGACTCTAGATTAATACACAGAAGAAAGTGCAAGGAAATATAAACACAAGGCCAGATATTAGGCATGAGCAAGCAATTTCCAATGCCTTACAATTCAATTGAAATTCTTATTTATAAGCCAAATCTAGGGTTTCTTTGCCTCAAAAATTGTACAAGAAATCAAAATTTTCCCTCCAAGATTGAGCGAGGAATGGGTCTGCATTCAATGTTGATGAGCTCGAGGTCTCTAGATCTAGAGTCATTAATGTCGAAGGGTTCAGGACCTCTTGATTTGGAGCCTCTATCGTTATTGCAAACTACTTTCACTAGAAATTCCCCAAAAAACTGGGCACACGATCCTCTTGCAATCAATGTTGTTGGACTTTAGGTCTTTGGAACTGGAGCTTTAACTACTACTGCCTTTGAGACACCAACAACTTCCCTAGAATGCCATGTCCGAGTGGCGCAGGTAGGTGGATTTGGGGCTTTTCTGCCACTATTGCCTTGATGAACTCAACTACTTTCTCTAGGAGATTGTGCATAGATGTTACCTGTAATAACAATGTTAGCTTGTCAAGGAGGGCCCTTATTGTGGAAGGTGAAAGGTTGGTGACGAAATCTGATTGGTTGTTGCCACCTCTTTCCCAAAATTACAGTTCGCCAGATTACACTGTTGCTTCTTGATCAGATGGCTGGTAGACTTCCTCCTAATCTTTTCCCTGTTCATGTATTCCTTCATGGGCCATCAATCGCCGAGATCAGATGGTTGGTGTTTCTTCTTGATGCTTCATTATCTACGTAGTTCTCACTTTTCCGCAAGTCATTGGATTGTTCTTCAGCAAGAAGTCCGATCATCAATGTCATCTGAATGTGGAGTGGGAAGATCTTGAGACTGCCAAATATACAGTCTCTGTGTGCTCAATCAAATGTGGAAGAGTCGGTCCGCAAGCTCAAACAAACGTGGAAGATATGACCTGCGACTATTGACTTTGATTCCCTCCGACCAATGGCAAAGGTTGTCCTTTAGTTAGTGCCGAAAAGGCTCTTGTGGATGACGCCCGTTGGCCAGTTTTAGTTACTGTCGAATAGACTATAGGAGATGACACGGGCCATCGATTTTTGAGATCGGACGATCTGCAAGACTTTGCAATCTGGATGTTTCAACATTCTCCCCAATCTTCCGTTGGCCGTTGGATTTGCTACCTGTCCCAGATTAACGATGGGTCTCCTTTAGATGTAAGTTCTAAACTTGAACCTTTGCAGGTTGTCAATGCGCCAGCCACGTGTCTTTAGTATCAGCCAATGGCAAGGGTCTCTTATGATACTTCCATCGCTTGGTTCTTTAGATGATGTCGGTCGTTGATCATCAAGATCGGACGACTCGTGGAGCTTCACAATTTAAATGTCTCAATAATCGCTTCAAGTCTCCGCAAACCATTAGATCTTGTTTTTGCCCAAGATCGACAATGGATCTTCCCTAGATGCGGGCCTTGATGGGACTACTTACTTTCTTTGCGGGTCGCTAATGCATCTGCCACGTGTTCCAATGCCAACCAGTTAGAAATTTTCTCTAACAACTCCTTCAGCAGCTTGATGAAATGGCATGGGCCATTGGATGAGCAATCAACGGCTCATGCAGCTTTGAAAACTTCTTTTAAATCATTTTGTTGAGAAAAGGCACCCGCCATTCATCAAAATATCAACTGCCTACATTGCTTTGAGGGCTTTCCGTGGTTTTTAACTTTAAAATTCAGCGTATGTCGTTGTTCAATGAGATTAGACGACTTGCACGATTTCAAAACTCTTTCATGAACCTCTTTTTTGTGGAACAAGCGCCCGCCATAGATTTGGAAAATCGACGGTGTGTGTTACTTTTGTTTCCCTCGCAGATTGCTTTTCCTCTGGAAATCAACGCCCTCTATAGATTAACTTAATCGTCGATGCGCATGGCTTTGGGAACTTTTAGTGGCCCATTATCTTCTCAAATCAACGCCTGTTGTTGATCAAAAGATGAAACGGTTTTTGCAAGCATCAAAAACCTTTTTGGATCTCCTTCACTCAAAATCAGCACCCCCATTGATCTGGAAAATCGACGGTGCGCCTCACCAAGACTGACTTAAGGAAGACCTCAAGAGTTGCATGAATAATAGGATAATTCCAGCTAGAGGTAAGATATGATTCTGTCATACTTTATTACTATTGATATGTGTGCCTAAAGGCACCAAGGATAATCACAATGTCCTTATGGTAGAAGTTGCATGGATATAGATCTTGATCCAAGTGCAATATCCAATACAAATATGAAATATTTAATAAGGTAAACTTAAAAACGTTAGATCTAGAAGGGCTGGGATGTGTATATGTTTGTGTGGCAAGCACAAGATGTGTATATGTTTGTGTGGCAAGCACAAGCGTGTGTATAAAAATGCAAAAAAAACTATAAATATAGAAAATCCATGTCCAATGATAGTGTTCATAAATTTGAAATTATTACTAAAATAAGAGAATTCCAGTTGATTTCATGAAATGGAAAGAAAGACATAGCAGTTGTCAGAAATTAGTGATGTAAAAGACAAATTTTCCATTAATTTCAGGACACGGAACATTAGAAATAGCAACCCATATATATTAATATAAAAAACAAAGGACTTCTACAGCAAAACATAGGCCCCAAGATCAAATGGCATGAGCCCCACCGGTTAAATTCTTCGGATTTCATACAAGAGACCTCGGTTCGAGTCTTATCAAACGATAGATGTTATTTGTCAAGATGTTGTAATACCACTATGTGTTCATGAAGGTAAAGGTAAAGGTACAGTAGTTTTTAACATCCGGGAGACCATAGGCCATATGAGACGACCCTCATAGAAGATGTTGTTTACCCAATATATGGTTATCCAACCATACTCCGGTCACCAAAGCATGGTGTACAACCCTACCCCCCAGGATTTGACCATTCAAGGTTCCAAAGTATCTACCGTTATGATGTAATACTAGTGGGGTCCATTTCAATCCCTTATAACCAATTTAAATAAATAAATTTAAAGCAAAAACACTGGCTCGAAGAACCCTCCACACTGCTCCAAAATTCCCAGAAATACACAGCAGGCAAAAACATTACAAATATTAGCTCAAAGATGAGTGGTGTTTGTGAGAAGACAAGCATTTTGCTTTTTTTCTAAGAGAAGACAAGCATTTTGCTTTTTTTCTAAGAGGTAAGTGTATATTTTTCAAGGGCCATGTGAGTGTGCATATTCGACATGATAATGAGATTCCAAAATCCCAATTTGTAAGAAGGGGTGAAAAAAATTAAAAATGAGAATTTAGAATTTTCTAAAGATCCAGAAATTTTGACTCTAGTTGGAAAAATAAAAACATATATATTTTTTATCAAATAGCAGAAGCTCAAGTGGAAATATGTCGACTTTCAAGACAGGGAATTAAGTACAACTGTTGCCAAGCAATATATGCATAATTGCCAAAATGTTTTTCTAATATCATTATGTGGTTTGTTGAAGTACAGTGGCAACACAGTCATGATGTAATAGAGATAGGACCCATTTAATCCTTTTTAACCAATTGATAAAAAAAAAACAGATATGAAATTATACCTAATGTAAACAAATTAATATGACAAATACACACAAATAAATACAAAGATGCAATACATGCATGATAGTTTAAAGTCAAGCTTCAATTCATATTGAATATTTTTTTAGCCTTTGGATGGAATCTGACCAACCTGGAGAGTCCAAAAATTAAGATCTGATACTAATTTCATCCCGTTATGACAGGACTCCATTACTATGATATCTGACACTGACAGTTTTTGGGCCAAACCTGATACATGCCCACTCCTGATACGTGTAGTACCGCACCCATTAAGGCATACAAATGCAACAAGTGCATCAGGAGCACATTGGGTGCATTTGGGCAATACACAGCAGTCCTAACAAGCACCCCAACCTCCTATGGCTTGACTATAGTTTTTCACAATTCAAAACCAAAGGAACACATGAAATCAAGAATAAAAACCAATTTTACAAAACAAGAAAAAAAAATAATAATAATAATGATAATAACAATAATCTTGTCTTGGCAGCCCAAGGGGTTTGGAATAAATGCTAGGGAGTAAGGAGTTTCACACCAGACATCAAGGTTCAAATCCTATGGGTGAACCACTGAACCTTAACATTGCCCAAAAGGTTTAGGACAAGTAATGGGGAGTGAGGAGTTTCGTACTGTAAATCCCATAGGTGATTCTTAACATTTTGCCTATGGGATTTGGGGCAAGGGATGGGAAGTGAGAAATTTCATAATATAGACCAAGGTTCCAATCCCATGGCTAAACTTCAACATTTTAATATTAATCAAGTGGCATGAGTTGAACTGGTTAAATACCTTGACTTTCAAGGAAGAGACCCAAGTTTGAATCTTGTCAGGCAATACATGCATCATTGCCAAAATACCATAACATAGTCACAATATAATACCGGTGGGACCCGTTCCAATCCCATATAACCAATTAAAAATAATAATCTTGTTTTGATATATAACTTTTAAGGCTATAACACAGCTGCACCCACAGACCTCCATACCAAAGTTTTGGGGTCTGCATCAGGTGCACGTGTGCACACTTTGCATACCAATGCACTGATGTAATGTTGATTTTTTTTTTTGTTTTTTTTAAAAGTGCTCATTTGATAAGTATTGGATTTGTATAGAGCAGCATCTGGTACATCTGATCTTACCCTAAGCCATATCCAAATGTAGATGTACACCTATGCCATATCCATTTGATCAATTTTGTTTGCTTTGCATGTGCTTTGATCTTCTATTATGCCTCTAATCTTGACCTGTTGCTATTATCTTTCGTAAAGTTGCTGGGACCTGCAAGCTTACTGTAAGGTTTGTCACAATGCATACCAATAATAAAAGAGAACTTCCGAATGATGCATTCATAGTTACGAAAATCCCAATTTAAACCTAGAAAAAAAAAAAAATAACTTCCCAACCAACCCATGGTTCGATGAAGATTGCAAGGAAGCGCGGAGATTACTAAAGGAACCAACGGGTAAAACCAAAGCAAACAAAAAAGCATATGAGAAACTGGTGAGGGCAAAAAAAGAAAAATACAATAGAACAAGGAGGAAAGAACTGATTTACTTAGGGAAGCATGAACCAAAGAAATTTTAGAAGGAACTAAGCGTGAAAAATATACAAACTGAAAATAGCATAACAGCTAGTCAGTGGTTGGAGTATTCAAAACAATTGTATGAGCGTAGTAACCAGCAGGAGACACCCCCCACTATCATTGTCAAGAAAGAACTTTTCCCAAATTTTCACAAATGAAGACATTATTCAAGGGATAAAAAAGTTAGCAACTGGTAAAGCCCGTGACATAGACAATCTTCAAGCAGAGCATATAAAATGGGGGGTAGATATTCTTGCACCACAGATCAAAGAGATTTTCAATGAGGTCATACAAAATGGCTTCCCTACAAAATGGACAACTATAGAATTATCATGATCAACCCTCTCTTTGCAAAGCTGTTAGGGAGTATCATAGAGCGTAGGATCAGCAGATGGGTGCAAGAAAAGGGAAAGAGAGCAAACGGGCAAGCAGGTTTTAGGCCCAAGCACTCAACTATTGATCACTGTATCACGCTTAGACACATAGTAGAAAAAATATGGGACAAAAAATAGGAGGCTTTCTGCTGTTTTGTAGACTTCAAAAAGGCATTTAACGCAATGCCAAGGAAAAAATTATGGAGCAGAATGGAAGAGCTAGAGGTTCCAATTCACTACAAGGCAGCAGTTCACAGATTATATGAGCATGTAAAGGCTAGAATCAAAATGCAGGAAGGGTTATCTGACTGCTTTAGGAGTGACATAGGTGTAAACAAGGTTTCCCTCTATCTCCGACATTATTTGGGTTGTACATTGACAAGTTAGAAGAATGGATTAAAAAATTTGGGGGAGAGGGTGTGCACTTAGCCAAATATGTGGTAAAACTCCTCATGTATGCAGACGATTGTGGCCAAAACAGCTAAAGATCTAGAATATCACCTTCAGGCTCTAGAACTCTTTTGTAAGGAAGTTGGTATGCAAGTGAACACGAGCAAAACAAAAATCGTGATTTTTCAGTAAAAAATAAGAAGCAACATCTCGAATTAACCTCTTGAGGTAGTGGTCGAATATATATACCTAGGCATAGACTTTCATGACAAGCTCAATTGGAATACATGTAGGATGAAAAGAACTCTAAGTGGTTGAAGAGCGCCATATGCACTTCAAATTTGGTGTAGGAATGCCGAGTTGTGGGACTAGAAGACCACCAAGGTCTTATTTGGCCTACTTGTCACACCGATTGTGTTGTATGGCTGCGAGGTGCAGGCTAGTGACACAACAAATTCAAAATGGAGGCAAATGAAAAGGATTCAAAAACATCTAATTACAAATTTTCTTAGAATTAAGGCCACGGTCCCTTATGAAATTATTCTAGTTGAAACTGGAATTTTCCCTTTAGAGGCAATTGCTATGACCAAGTTGTTATGTTACTTGAAAAACACAGAAAACATGAAAAACAACAGATGGCTTAGGGCAGTTAGGGACGAAGAGCTGCATAGGCGGAAGAACACATGGATGAAACAAAATCAGAAATGGATGAAACATTGGGAAATCAACATAAATGAATGCCCAAATTTCAATAAAGACATAAAAAACTATGTGAACGAAAAGTTTAGAAGTGGAATGTGGAAAAATGCAAGCAAGAAAAGACAATACTATATTGCAAAATTTAACCCAACGTATGACCACAAGGAAAAAGCATATATAGGCACTGAAATCAAGTGGAGGGAAAAAATCCTCATTGCTCAGATAAGGACTAGCTCTCATAGGCTTAGATGTGAAACAGGGAGATGGACAATGCCCAAGGAACAATGGGAAGAAAGGATATGTACTCTATGCAGCACAAGGGCAATAGAGACGGAGGAACATTTCATCTATGAATGCCCAAGTTTTTCGGACATCCGTAGCAAATACAAAGAAACGCTTGGAAAAGAGTCTATGATAGAGTTATTTGAAGACAGTAAAATAAAAAAAGTTGGGGAGTTGCTAACCCAAATCAGCAGGAGAAGGAACAGCCTTCTCAAGGATATTAATGGTCATATGATTTGAATAACTATGCTTCCATATTTGGGGGTCTCATAGGCCATGTTTGAGTCTCACGGACGTAATTAAAATCTTTCATTTCATTTCAATGGTCACATAACCAATTAAAATCAAATGGCATTAGCTCAACCGGCTAAATTCCTCGACTTTTAAGGAGAAGATCCAGGTTCAAATCTTGCCAAGCAATATATGCATAATAGTCAAGCTGTTGTAATACCTCTGTATAGTTGTGATGTAATATGGGTGAGGGCCATTTCAATCCCATGTAACTAATTAAAAATAATAATAAAAAATACAGATTCCCTAACAAATGCAATTATATTAAGTTCAAGTAAACTAATATTTACTGTGGCACAGGCAATGATGAGTAGGTACACTGTTAAGTACACAGGACAAAAAGATCAAGTATGGTCCTTGATACTGTGCTTGTAAATAATGGTCACTGTGCTTGCCTTCTAGTTTTTCAAAAATTTGACATCCCTATATATTTCACCTAAAAACTGACTTCACGAAATTCAACTTTAAAGAGCTCTATACTTTTTGCCTAATCTTTAGGTTGGGAAATCTAAAGCACTTTTGTGTGGCATTGCATCTGTAATAGGTCTATCAAAGTGTAAAAATAGGGTTCAATGAGACAATAGGAGACATAGACAAACTTCAAAGCATGTAATAATGAGAAACATGCTTAGACTCAGCTATAAATGGAATAGTCGCTAGATTATTTACACAGTATTCCTTGAGAGGAAAATCGTTGAAAAAACATTTCTCAATTAGATTTGCTTAAACGAAAATCCAAAAACACTACTGGCCCCTCTCCCCTAACTCTATTACAAATTATGGGCTTAGAAGCATAGATAAAGTGTACCAGAAAATACCCAGACAATGCCATGCTGCCTGAAGGAAAGAAAAAAGAAAAATACCAAGAAATTCCTGAGAAGAACATGCTGCCAAAAACTCAACCATATTCCGTGGATTAAAGGCCTTGTGCTCGAAACTACTAATAGTGGCCATGATAAAATTTGTCTATATCTAAGCAATGGCAGATGAGTTCCCCTCTTAAGACACATGCACAGCAGAGTCTTCAATTTCAACTTCATTGTCATTCGTCTTTGATGCTGATCTCTCAGTTTTACGCAATTTCTTTGCCTCTTTCTGTTGTTGTCTCTTCTCTGAAAACATAAAACAAAACTTTAATAATGATCAATTTCATGTACCGTTCAGCATAATCAAGTTAACCATCAGATAGTCCTTTTCTGAACTAAAAACACCCACAAGAGAGAGCAGAGATAAGTGAGGACTGCAACACTTAAAACTGGATAAAATGTAAACTCCGATTTCATTTATTTCCAACGCTGTTGCAATTGCTGACAGTGCTAAATTTGAAAGAGATCGGTCCATTGAATAGTGATCATCCTTCCAAAGACATTGACGACAACCAAAAGGAATATAGCAATAGGACTGATCAAGACAAAAGAGCACTTACTTTGCTGTCTTCTGGCCTCAGATTTAGCAAAAAACTCCACCCACTCATCTGTCAAAACAAATATGGGCTCTTCCTCCTCACCCTCCTGTTCCTCATATCCATCTTCCATTGCACTGAATAGAAAACAGCAAATTGATAATCCAAGCTAAAACAGAAAATACCTGGACTAAAAATAAATTTAATATCCTCAAATGGCCAAAACAAGTTGATAGGTCTCAATTACACGGTAAGTTAGGATTGCAAAAGAATTTAAAGGGGCAAAAAATTGTTACCCACCCATATTGGGTATCCTCAAGATGCCAATTTTCATATTCATTGCCCATATGTGAGGAGGTTGGCTCCCCTGCAGCATTTCCGGATAAGGTCTCCACAGGACTTGAATCAGGTCCAGCATAGCCAGAATTTGCAGGGCAGGAAGGTAACATGGTAGAAAAGGCATGCATGGGACACAATGGCTTTGGATGAAAATGAGGTCTCATTGAAAACAAAGAGGGAGGAAGCTCCCAACACCCGTGTACTCTACAGGGCAAGAAGTGATGATGAGGACACGTGGGTGCATGGTAATGTACAGGTGGATGACGTGGCACACAAGAACATCGGGATTGAGCAGCAGGAGACTGCCTTGGTATTGTGGTATTGGTTTTCCCATGCATCTCTTGATTGGCTGATAGTCTATTTGAAGCATTTGACTGGGCTGAAGGCCCACCTGGAACTTTATCAGCAAGAGGAAATGATCCGTTGCTTTTTGGAATTGTCTGTTGCACCGTCTGCTTTGGACAGACAACTTCCCTGTTTTGTTCGGCATTTGCGAAGCCCTGGGCTACTGGGGAAGATGTTTTAAAGGAATTAGGGCAGCAAGGAGGGGGCGGAATTGGAGGACCATGCATAAATGGTGGGTAAACCCAGTGATAGTGAGGAACACAATGAATTGAGTGTTGGTGAAAAACAGGGGAATGGAAAGATGAATTTACCTGCGCGTTTGATTGTGAAATGGGCTTGGATTCCATGTTTTGAATTCCGGTTCTCGTGACACGGAGTGTCTGCGAGTGAAAGCTATGGACATTAGTGGGATTTAAATTTTTATAAAACTAATAGAAGTTTGAGTTTGGCTTTTAAGAAATAGGTGATCGGAATTATTCTCTACCCCAAAAAAATAAAATAAAAAATAAAAACATCCATGTTAATTTTTATTTTAAAAATTAAAATAAGTGATGGTTATTTATTATAATTATAATGTTCTAAAGTTTGGGTGGATTGATAAGTTTTAGAAGTTTATCAAGAAGAGATTAGGTTTAAACTTTGGTGGCTGTCTTTTGGATAAGATTGACTTGACCCGGCTGAGTGTATGCCGACAACACGACAGTTCCAATCCCGACCTACAGGTGGTTCTCTCAGTGAGTAGTTAACAATAAGATGCTACATGGGTTATAAGGGGCAGTTCTAGTTAATAGTAAAAAATGAAAATGAATGGGATATAATCATTCCTCTATGTATATAAAAAAACATTATAATAACAAAAGCAACTCTTAGTCGCCTTCTCACATACTAAAAGTAGGTTAAAATAGGTTAAAATGAGATAACATCAAATAAATAATAATGATAATTTTTTCAAAAAATAATTTGAAAATTTTATATTAAAATAAGATCATTTACAAGTTGGGATGAGATTCCTTTTAATTTTAGTCGACGAGAACACCTATTTACAATAATATAAGGAAATCTGTATTGGAGCTAAATCTCTAAACCATATATTTATAATGGTTGTCCAAATTAGCTAAACATTGGATTTGTTCATCAACTTGCATAATCCTCTCAACCTCAATAGCCATGCCTAATCCTCTCAACCTCAAGCCATGCCACTGTGCCATTGAACCCCTACCTCCTTCTCGGTACCCATCTTATCCAGGAAGTTTACTACTTTATTTTAGATCTCTACCCACATAAATTGGAATCACATCATCTAATTTCCTCCACAATTCCTTAATTTGGGTGACAAGAATCTTCAACCTCCATATCTTCAAAGCTAAGTCCTCATGTAATCGAGAGCACCTACTAGTATTTGAGAATTTTATTCTAGTATTATCCTCTTATAACCTTGTCTTAACACTCAAATAGAAGCAAATTTGATAGCTAAGGTTTTTGCTTCGTTGTTCGTGGCCCTACCCAGACCTTGTTGTTCTCAATAAAGCATTGTCCCAACATGATTCCTATAGACCACTCCAATTCTAGCTCTACCTGGATTGCACTTTGCAACTCCATCAGTATTAATTTTAATCCAACCTTTTGGAGGTGGTTTCCAACTAGCTCTATCTTGCCCCTCTTGCACTTCAACTTCCTTCTCCATCTTCCCTATATCAACCTAAGTTTCCTCTTTAGCATACACTGCCATAGTTTTTGTGACTTTGCTCCAAATGACCTACCAAATATCGTCTAAGAATAAAAAAGTTTCTCTATAAATTTCGTCGTTTCTCTCCAACCACACTTGCTACCAAATGAAATTTAATATAAGCTTCCAAGTGATACAAATAACTTTAGATTTAAATCTACCCCTCTTCCATCTTTTCCAAATATTAATCCAATTCAAATCACCATTGGCTCGAATTTTATAAGATAAAAACCATCACTCCTAGATTTGGTGCATGAACAGGCACTCAAACATCAAGTGATCAAAATGTTTCCTTGCATAAAACACATTAATATGGACCAACGATTCCCCTACGTCTCACATTATCAAAAGTAAGAATTCCATTATGCATGAACTACTAGGCAAAAAAGTTTACTTTCGACCAACCCTTGGACTACCAAATCTTTCTCTAATCCTCAACCTGATATGCATGAGGAGGAGGTTTTGGAAGGATCTTATCATATCCATCCTTCACTGTGTAGACTCCAATGCTCTCATAGCCCCAAGCTAATTCATCCTCCTCAACTCTACCTATGATAAATCTTTCTGCCAAGATCTTAGTCATGATGGGTGTCAATTCCAAAGGGATTGGAATTGGCCACTCATACAACTTCTTAAACTGCTTAAACTTATAATCCCCCAGCTAACTAGTGTTGAAATAACTTTCAATTTGGATCCAACCCCTGCTTTCCATGGTTGTTTTTACTAGTTGCAATTCTAGGAATTCAATAATGATAGGTGGGTATTGATCCCTTGAATTTGTCCAAAATTATGCCTTCTCCTCTCTCTCCACTTTTCAAAATAATCCATATTTCACTACCTAAGATCCTAACTTTAGAACCTACCACACTAAGGACCCATTATCATTCAAAGGGAAATTACTCACCTCATTCAAGTTCACCTGTCCCAAATATTCATTGGTTAAAAATCTATTGAATAAAGAAGTTGGTTGGGAGATCCACCTCCAGTAAAACTTTCCAACCAAAGCTTTATTATTTAATTTTGATCTCCTCAGTCCCAAACCCCTCTTTACCTTGGGTTGGCTTACTTTCTCCCAACCTACTAAACCCCATTTCATCTCTCCTTTTACTCATCCCCATAGAAATTTTTTAGTCATCTTGTCTAACTCTTTTCATATGGTATGTGGGACAACAAGGATAGAAAATTTATAAATTGGCATGGTTTGAATGACTGACTGTAAAAAAATTAATCTACCTCCAAAGCTTAACCATTTGTGAGACCGATGATTAATTATTTCTTTGATACAATCGAAAAGATTCCTCCAGATATCTATCTTTAGTTTTTTAAAAAGCAAAGGGACCCCAAATATACCACTGGGAGAGGTCCTCGTGAATCCCAAGATCTCTAAAATTCTATCTTGAAGCCTTCAATAAAGATTGAAAAATACCACTTTGGATTTTTTTTCATTGATGACTTGGTTTGTGGCCCTATGTAAACATTAAGAATATCTCTAATCATTCTTGCTTCCTTGAAGTTGGCCACTCCCACCAATCTTGTGTCATCCACAAACTATAGGCGAGTCAAAACCTTCTCATCCACCTTGATACTTGTTAGAAAACCTTGTTGTATTCTCCTCAAGATGAGTCTACCAAAGCCTTCAACCAATATGAAAAAATATAAGGGGAATAAGGATATCCTTGACGAAGGCCTCCAGTGGCTCCAAATAGTTGCAAGGGAAGGCATTTACTTAACACTAAGTATGTCTGAGTAGAAACACAACTCATGACCCATTCTATCTGATCTCAAGAGAAACCAAAGGTTGTCATCATCCTTGACAAAAAAATCCACTCCATCCTATCATAAGCCTTTGACATATCCAATTTTATGAACACCCCTATTTCCAAATTTTTGCTTTGAGTGGATTGCCTCCTAAGCTAGAACCACACCATCCAAGATCTACCTACCCTCTACAAAACTCCCTTTCTCCAAGGAGATAATGTTATGTAGGAGAGGTTTTAGTCGCTCAGCCATTACCTTTGTGATTATTTTATATATGACATTGCATAAGTCAATAGGCCTATAATCTAAAATATGCACCCCCTCCTCCCTTTTAGGAATTAAGGCAATGAATGTATGATTTAATGCTTTAAGCATTCTTTTACTACCTCTGGACTCCTCTATAACAACCATTACATCCTCCTCCAAGTTGTCCTAGAAGGTCTAAAAAACTCAATTAGAAACCCATTTGGACCTAGTTTTTTTCCCGTACTCATTCCAAAGACTATTTTCTTTCATTCTTCTCTATCAATGGGTTTTAGTAGGGCCTGATTTTATTCTTCAAAGATAATAGAGGATATGGCAACAAGAACTTTTTGAGCCTCTTCATCTTGCACCATACTTTCCTTAAACAATTTAGCAAAAAAATCCATTGAAAGGAAATGCATACCTGGGATTGTATCAAAGGAGTGATCATTCTCATCCTAAAGAGCTTTGATATTGTTCATCTGTCTCATAGCACAAGCATCTCGATGAAAAAATTGGTGTTTTTATCACCTTCTAATAACCAAGTGGTTCTTGCTCTCTATTTCTAGTAGATCTCCTCTTGGTTGTCAATCTCCTCAACCACTTTACACAATGCAACATCCTCTTCGTTGAGTTGCTCTATAATTGTTCCTTCCCTAAAGTGTTTTTGCACCTCATCCCATCTACCCATCAATGGAGCTCTTTAGACCTGGAAGTTCGTCTTGTTAGCTTGCCTCCATTTTTTCAATTGATCCTTGACATATTGAAGTTGTTTGTGGAATCTAAACATTAGTGTCCCATGTGTCGGGCATCCCTCTTCCCACCACTATGGAATTTTCTTTTGAAGTTCCTCTTTTTGCAACCAAAGTTTTCAAATCTAAATGGTTTTTGATGCTACCCTGTCTTGACCCCCCCTTTCAATAGAATGGGGAAGTGATCCAAAATAGACCCTCCAAAATCTAAAATTTTAGATTTTATTTCACAAATGCCTCCTCTGAAACCAAAAAATGATCTAACTTCACCTTCTTGCCATGTGCCTTCCTCCTCTTATTAGTCCAAGTATAGTTGGTTCTAGGATATTTAATATCTACCAAGTATAATGCATGGACCTAGGCAATCATAAGTCGATCCCTTGGATCTAAAATTGGGGTTCCCCCTTCCTGATCTCTAGATGATAATTTAGCATTAAAATACCCAACAACAATCTAGTCTAAATCCTCCCTTGAGACTCTCATATTATGCACTACTTTCCATTAACAAATTTGACCATCTAGGTTTTAAGCCCCATAAAAATTTATGATTAAAACCTACTTAGTTGTCACATTGTTCCTAAAATGTGATGTGAGGACACCCCTCCAAGCTATATGTTATATTATCATCCATTCAAAAGAGTTCCAAAAGGTAATTATCCCCCCTGAGACCCCTTGGGAAGCCACTTCCATATGACCAACACCCCTCCAAAGTCTATTTAATGTTTTACACATAAGATCCAATGATATTTTTGTCTCTTGGATAAGAAAAAAAATTGTTTTACTTTTTTCTAAGTGTCTTCGAGCAACATATTGATAGGTTCTATTGTTTAAACCCCTAATATTCCATGAGTGTATAATCATTGGTTACCTTAAGACCAATAAGAGTCTATTGGACTCACCAATCCCCTAATGATCAGTTTGTATCCTTGAACTACTATCAGTTCCTTATTTGATTTTCTACCCACTCCTTGAGAGCTAATATTCTTTGGTCTCTTTTCCACCTGAGTTATCCCCAGAGTTGGTTTTTATTTGTTCTTTTTTGCCATACCCATAATAACATCCTTTATTATTTGCTTCTCTTGGTTATGCACTATCAATACCCCTACAATATCTGATTGTGGTAACTCATTGCACTCTATTACCTACTATAGGATAGGAGGAGGTGAAAGAGGGGCTTGAACATGGTTGTTATTGTTTTCATTATTCCCATCCACTCCTTCCATGAATTGTTCTTCTTCCTGGTCCACTAGTGGCTTGAAGATTACATACCCATTTGAGGGCTTGAGTTGGGTATGCTCTTTTCCATATTTCTTCTTTTGTCTTCTCCTTTTGGGTTGTTCAAAACCATCTCCATATGCTTCTCTACCCTAAGAAATGTTGATTGTTTCTTTATTGATTGTTGACTTACTCTCAAGAATATTCGACATTCCTAGAGGAGTGTCCATTTTCGTGTTCATATTATTTGTGCAAGACTAGGCCAAATGCCCATATTTGTGGTAAACTCTATACTTAAAGGGTAACACCTCATAATCTAGTTGTGAATCCAAGATAGTCCTACAAGTTTGAATTCAACCTCTACCAACAAAGGTTGATCAAGATCCATTTCTACACATAATATCGCATAAACAATTGTGTTTCCTTCTATTGTATCTCTAGAAACACCTAAGTATCTTGTAAGGGAATTACCGATGATTTCCAATACCTACTCACTCCATAAATCCATTGGAAGTGCATACAAACGGATCCAAAGCAGGACAACAATGGGTTCAATTTGAGAATTAAATCCCACTCTCTAGGGATGAACAAATAATCCTGTCAAACTATGATTTCTCTTTTCCTATTTGAAATACGTGTCTATGTCGACAAGTGAGGAAAAACTAACAACAAAATATCCATTACTAATAAACCACAAAGAATACTCACCAAGAGGCTCTCAGTTTTGTCAAACCCAAGAATGTAAAAAATTCAGGGTAGGACGAATACCCATGAATTTACAAATCAAATCTTGATTGGCTCTATATAAGACAATTTATTCTACCATCCTCTCCTCAGTGACAATATTTGGTCTTGATTCTGCCTGTGGTAAACATCCATTGACTCTTTGAGATGTTGATCTTTTTCCAACAATCGTAAAGAGCATTTTGAGTGCAGTTTTTTTGCTTATTCAATCTTTGTTGGAGGTTTTTTCTTCAACAAATCTTCAAAATAACTTTGTCTATCTAAAAGAGGATCTGGAGGTGTCCCCATTGCGCACCCTCCTAGGGTAGCAATCTAGTCTTCAATTCCACAACAACCAAAAAGCACTTCATCTACCCAATTGATGCCCTAGTTTTCTCTTCTAGAGCTCTCGACTCTAACCTCCAATACTTACAATAACTTTAACCCAATAATAATAATAATTAGTAATTTTTTTTAATGGTATAAAAGGATAGTTTTTATTTTTGGAAGAAATACTTAAACAAAAATAGTTGATATTCTATATAAAATTTGAATTCATAGCTTGGTACTTTAAATAGGATATCGTTTTAATATATAATTTATGGTTTATATAAAAAGTGGGTGGATATTTGCATGCGTGTGTTTACCGGTAAGGACGTCACTTACATTATCAATGATGATGAGACCTGAGTTTAACCCCTACGGTGGATGTGTATAAGAAGTATTGATAAAAAATAATGGCTAACACTTTTTTTTCAATAAGCTGTGTGGTTTCTATTAGGGCCACTCCCATTACAAAAACAAAATGATACATTGCTTTCATTACATTTCTAACAAATTAATTAAAGCATACCTATCTTTGCTTTTCTATCACAAATATTTTCCATCTTCCTCAAACTGCTAAGGTTCCATAATATTTTTTTTTTAAGGAACTAACAACAAGAACAACCCTTACATGACACATAACTCCAGTAGATAGAAGAAAAACAAACATAACAATCATCCATCAAAGAGGAAATCAGTTTGATTATTTTTCTTCTATAGCAGAGATTCTTCCTCCTGTAGAGTGGTAAGATTTGAGAATGCATTTTTGCACTTCAAGCTCCTGAGGTAATATCTAGTTGTACCATATTTTGTAGGATCTTCACTTTTAAAAAACTCATCATCATTAATTATTTCATAATTAGCTTTGAGTATACCATCTAAGGTGCTAATATTTTCCATGGAATTGTCTGGATGGTCTTTAGTAACCATTTGGTTTTTCTCAAACTTTTAATTCAAATTCTCCTTTTAGGGTTGAGTATTCTATTGCTCGCATGATTTCTGTTGGACAATTGGTGCATCTAGAGGATGAGCTTCTTTCTTTTGAACTGGGACATTTGAAGATTTTGAATCATTCACATTCAAGCCCTTCTCCACCAAGGAGGAATCAAAGCATGATCGGATGTTTGGGCATCTCTTCTTTAAGTGGCCATATTGTTGACAACCATAACATCTTAGGGAGAAGTTTTCATATTAAATATTTTGAATTCATTCCCCTTTGCTTGAGGAGATAGTAATAATTTGAGGTCCAGGAACTGAAACATCCATCCAAATAGCCAATCTTGCTTTACTCATATTAATTTTATTGGACAAATTTTCCTTAGTTTGGGCATCCATATACTGGAATGAACCAATGGCATTATCGATTTTGATGAATATCTTCTCTCCTCAAAACTCCATAGGGAGAGCATAAAGATTCACCCAAATTGGGAAGCAATTAACTTCTTTTGTAAAGGGGTTGAAATTAGGAGTCCAAGGTCTTATATAAACACCCCTTTGTCCGAAAAACCAATTATATCTATAATCCATTACCCTATATTTATTCGCTAAATCAGAAAAGGAAACATAAAAGAAATTTTTGGGTAGGAGAGTTACTTGGAAATTTGAACTCCACCAATATTTAATGTATCCTTTGAGCTCCTCCAGGCCTGGTCTTTTGCCTTTGAGTTTGCAAATAATTGTTTAGACTTCATGATCAATCAGATCCAACCCAAATTCATCCTTTGAAATCTTGATAGAGGGCATGGGTTCATCCACTTGTGAACCCAAAGACACTTAAGACTCACAAACTGAAGAGACGGTCTATGAAAAACCCTCTTGACTACACCTAGGGTTTGCATCTCTTTTGTGAATATTGTGTCAAAATTTATCACTTTGTTCCATCGCTTGATTTCACCTAGGGTTTACACCCCTTTCACAAAGAGAAGTGTTATCGCCATTGTTGGTGCTTTGGTTCACTGTGGGCTTCACCCTTGCCTGCCTCCACATTGCTTAGGATGCCTTGCTACCCATGTCTATCCTCATCGTAGCCTTTGCACTCATCATCGTGCGCTCATCGCCATGTGCTCACCGTAGCCTATGATTCTTCCTTGTCTTGTCCATCCTCTCCATAGCCTTCGTGCTCATCACCGTGTGCTTGCCATAGCCTCTGTGCTCGTCATCACTCACCATAGCCTCCACGCTTGTTGTTGTGCGCTCACAAATGGCTAACACATATTACTTAAAAAGACTTTCTCATTTAACTTACGGTTAAATGTCTCATAAATGTTAAACTTTATTTTCCTTTTAATATATATATATATATAGATATAAAGGATTTAACATTTTAAAAATGTTCAATGTTCAATATTTTTACACAAGACTTTACTATTTGTATTATTATGGGTGGCTTATAATGTTTAACAATATCATCTCATGCGGCTTATAATATCATAGATGTAAAAATTATTTTACCTATTAAGATTATTTTTCCAATATAATACAATTATAATATTGAAAAACTATCAATACTTCATTTTTTTGTTTTTATATATAAAAGGTAAATGTGATTTCTTGCTTGAATAAACTTTGGAATAATGGGTACAATATATAAAAGATATAATTACAATATTGATCAATTATTGTTATTTAATCATTAAATGTGAAATAGTGAGCATGAGTTGAGAGAGAGTGCAAGTTAGGAGCGAGTGCGCCAAAGGGAGTGTAAGCTAAGAGCAAGCCTCCCTAGGTAATATGAAAGGGAATTCATAGTTGAAATCCCTATCTAGAAATCAAGATGCCTTATCTAGAAATTGGGATGTCTTGGCTAGAAGTATAGATGCCTAAGTTGGAGATAAGTGGAAGAGAAAATATATGGTAAGTTTGATCCAGGTAGTAGATGTGATGCAGTCTAGAGGAGGAAGTGTATTGAAAGACTACCTTTTCTAATAGCCTCAAACAACTCACATGCAAATACAAAAAAATAAACATTTTTTTGCATTCTTTGTTAAAAATATTACAATAGCAATTTGAGCTTTCATGATGGCCCTCTTGGCATTTCCTTGTCAATCCCTTGCTGGCCCTTGCCAACTCCTTTTTGGTCATCCCAAATCCTTGCCAACACCCTTATCGATCTCTCATCGGTCCTTTTTCGACCCCTTATTAGTCTTGTCGATCTTCTTTTTCCAGTTACTTGTTGACTTCTTGTTCATCCGTACCAACTCTGTTTTAGCAAGATGTCTCAAGCCAAAATGTGACCCTTGTCACATGGGTGTGCTAACACCACCAATTATTCCACCAATTTCTCCATTAGTTTAAGCTTAAATAATGCTAAAAAAAACAATGATTTTTTTCTTTTCTCTTTTTTTCTTGCTTTTTTTTTTTGTTTTTTGCTTTATTTATTTATTTTTTTGGTGATGCAAGATTTCCCATACACTCATATGCTCCTACATCAAACACATTGAGTAAGAGAAAACGCTTCATGAGATTAAAATTATGAACCATGTTGCCATAAAAAATACTACTCCATTTTTTTTAAACATACAAAAATATTTGAGGCTCAAACTATGCATCTCTACTACCTCTACAACCTCTATAGCTCTCAAATATTTTCATTAAACTTCAATCCTCTAAAACGCCTCAAGATTATTCATGTACGCTTTCACCTTCGACATTATGGAATAACTCAATAAAATTATAAACATTTTTCGTATACACGTTGGATTTGATACTATCTGATGCAGCCTAAAGGAGGGGGTGTATTGAAAGACTACCTCTTCTAGAAGACCCAAAAAACTCACATACAAACACATGCAAATACCAAAAAATAAATAACAATTTCTTGCATTTTTTGTTAAAAAATTACAGCAACAATTTGAGCTTTCTTGATAGCCCTCTTGGTGTTCCCTTGTCAATCCCTTGCTGGTCCTTGCCAAACCCTTGTTGATCATCCAAGATTATTTTCAACTCCCTTACTGGTATTTTGTTGATCATTTGTTGATCCCTTACTGATCCTTGTCAATTCCTTGTCGACCCCTTGTTGGCCTTGTCCAGTCCATTTTTAGTTTTTTGTCGCCCTTGTCCAATCCATTTATGGTTTCTTGTCGACTCCTTGTCAATCCCCTACAAATCATTGTCCACTCTTTTTTGGTAAGACACCTCAGGCCAAAATGTGATCCTCATCACATGGGTGTGCCGCCACCACCAATTAATCCACCAACTTCTCCATCAATTTAAGCTCAAATAATGCTAAAAGAATAGAGTGAGTTTTTTGTTTTTGTTTTTATTTTCCTTTCTTTCTTTTTTTTGGGTGATGCAAGATTACCCATACACCTAGATGCTCCTGCATCAAGATGTTACACCAAAAGGGATTATCAAGGATGAGATAATCAAGCATGATATAATGGTTCTTAAACCCAGGTGTTGTAGGTGAGTTGGAGAGGAGACGACAATCCTCCAAGGGAGGTCCCAGGTTCGAATATCCACCCTACCAAAAAGCTGAATTGGGTACCCAAAATCCAATTGATAATGTTGGTGCGGGAAGGACTGGGTGCAACTCCCGGGTGACTTTGATGGTGTAGAACCCCTGTTCGTAGTCTCTCAGACCAAGGCGGCCCCGTAAGGGGTTTTTCGCTATAAAAAAAAGAAATATATAATGGTTCTTAAAAGTAAAGGGTAAATAAGTAAGTTCCATAAATACTGGCCACAAATTTCAGAGATTCAAAATTGGATAGAGTAGAAGTAGGAATTGAATTCAAATTACTCTGTGACTTTTCTTTTTAAAAGTTTTTCTCGTCATATTTTCTAATTTAAAAATCAAGGATAAAATAATAGGTGGTAACCCATGGTTTATGGGGAGAGATGCCCTTTATTTAAGACCATGGAGTGAAAAAAATGTTGAGACAAAAACTATTAAGAAGCTTTCGATGTGGGTTAGGCTTTTTGGACTTCCATATTAGCTTATGAAAAAGGATGTTTTGAAGAATATTGGAAATACCCTAGGGGAATTCATCAAGGAGGAACTAACTATTAAGGAGCAAATTCATGCTATACTTACCTAAATATGTGTTGTTATGGATATTTCAAAAAATTTACCACAATCCATCAAGATTAAATACGAATCAAGAAAATAGGATCAACAAGTGGATTATGAAATTATCGTATTTTGATGCCACAATTATTATGAAACTAGATACATAGCAAGGTATTACAAAGTAAAAATTATAGACACCTAAAAATCTCACATTGTCCCTCATCCCATCATAACGGTAGATAAATTTTCAAAACACCTTTAATTTCGCATTATTTGCCTAAAAATACTATTCATCACCTTAAGCCCCCTTGGCCACTTAAGCCCTTTTCTACACTTAGCCCCTGGTCATCATGTGACCACCCCTAAAGGCTAATCTAGAGACACATTATCCTAGTCTACCTTTTGACTAGTAAACCTTCCACCTAAGCCTAGCTCATCCTAGCCTAACCTTGGTTAATTCCTAATCTTGGTCAAACTCCACCTCATAGTCAACCCAAACTCATGGTCAAATCAACCATAGTTAATCTAACTCATGGACACATCACCTAGTCTACCCTTTGACTAGCCTAGCCTCCACCTCACCCTCTTAAACCCAACTAAACCCATGATCAACCTAACCATGGTCAACTTTGACCCTTGCTCCACACATCTTCCCATGAGCATTTAACATCATAAATAACATTTGGAGACTTTTGGTTTTCAAAGCATTGAAGGCATGGGTGAGTCATCTTCCACTTCACCTTAGTCAACCCTAAACCCATGGTTAACCCATCTATGGTTATATTTAACCCTTGCTCCACTCCACATTCCTATGCACATTCAATACCATAAATGACAATTGAAGACTTTTGTAATTAAGGTCTTCAAGGTATTCAAAGTTTGGATGAGTCATCCTCCACCATGCCATAATGGGGAGAAGACTTTCATGGCTCACCCATACCCATTAATTACATATGGATGGGTGAGGACTTCTCTCACCCAAATCCATTTATGAGACATGCCACCCATGCCACCTTAGGGGACACCTCAGCCCCCCTATCCTTGTCAAATCCTATAAATAATTGGCCATTTCCTCTTTCTTTATCATCTATCCATTTTCATACCCAGACTCTACTAAAATCAGCCTAGACTCCACTACACTCAACCATCACTCACCATCAACCCCCATAGAAACCCACATGTGCTTATTGACATCTCTTTTACTTTTGTAAACTACTCCTAATCATAGGTACAAAAGATCATCAAACGCACACAAGAGCTGCACCAACACCCAATGGACCCCTAAAACTCAATAGAATTCAAATTGGATAACACTATCAAATTCGTATGGAGGGGTACAAATCCACAAAGAGCTAGATTCATACCCAAGGGTACAAATCCAAAAAAAAAAACAAATTTTAATACAAAACCTTGAAATAGGTCACAAAATCAGGTAAGCATTTTGTCAAATTTTTCAAGCATTCAATCATGTTTTAGACTAGATTTAGTGTCTTTTATCTGTTATTACGAGGGGTCTTATTGAGACAGGCCCCTAAATGTATCTAATCATTTTTGTAGGGGTATGCAGGTTTAGAGGACCCATGTAGCTAATAGTGGACCACAAGCAATAATCCCACTCATCTCAAGGAATACAAAACAAACATATGTAGTTGTTTACCATCTTCATTGAAAGAGGGCTTCCCTTGTGGAAGACCCCAAATTTGTAGCCATTAATGACATATTTATAAAAGGACAACTCTTGTAACACTCTTTTTAAAAATCAATTCTAAACAATATTTTCTTGTACTTCATTTGGTGATCATGGTGGGACCACCCACTTTTTAATGTTTCCATTAGCTTGCTAGCTAATTGACATCTTTATCATTGTTTTGTGTTACAGGTGCCACCAAACCAATCCAGAACTCTCTAAAACCTTAAAACACACCTCAGGTCTAAGGTAGAAGCCTTTTTTGGTCTATGAGCTAGACTCATACAGAGATGTATGAACCCACAAAGAGTTAAATTTGCATCCAAGGGTACAAATCCAGAAAGCTCTCCTTAAACCAAGTCCCTAATAACAAGGTATTGATTTCTACACATTCCACAACAAATTCAAGGTAAATTTGGGGGTGGAATATTCCTTATTGAGATTGCTATCTCACTTACCTTCTTGCCTTCTTAGGCCAAACCGCCTTCCAAAATGACATCTTTAAGATGAAATCGCTCACTTTCCCTTTTGTTGTTGCCTATCGCAAAACTCGGTTGTAGACCATATTGCGATCTTTATTTGTTAATATACCTTGTTTCTTAATTGCATACAAGTTTTTTGTTACAAAATCTAACTTTTTGCCTTTTATGTTGCAAAAAACTATATAACAACAAGATCTATAACACACAGACCCCGAGGCACTACAAAATTATCAAAAAATCACTCTTTTTCTAGAATCGTATGGAGGGGTACGAATTTGTCAATCGTATGGAGGGGTACAAATATGTCTGAAACACAATCTATACCCTGACAATCAACCAAATAAAATTTTAGAGATTACAAAACATAGCTAAGTACTCTAAAAACCCTATTTGATTGGTTTAAAGTTGTAATTTCCTTTCCAAAATGCAAAGGTTTACTGTCGTTGTTTGTTTTTGTGCCTTTACAAAAGCCCTAAATTTCTTTGGCTATCTTTACAAAAAATGTTTTTTCACTTCAAGCCTTTATAAAATGAGTTTTGTTTGTTGCAACCTCTTACGAAAACATACCAATACCATTTGGGTCATCTATTTTGTGCATTTATATCTTTAGTAATAGCATAGAGCATTTGCGTAAGGCATAAGGAAAAACTCCAAAATCCTTTATCTCTTTGAGCTGAGAATGAATCTCAATCTGTCTCATCCATAAGGCTCTTACGAGACATCTGGTCATAGGCTTAACCTGTCTATCTTGGCCAGTGTAGATAGATTTGTGACAAAGAAAATCTTATATTGCATCTCTCTCAACACGAGCTCTTTGTCTTTTACATGCTCTTAGCATAGACATTTACTTTTCACATGCTTCTAGCATAAATATTATTTTTCAAGCTTTCACTTAACTTATATTTCTTTTCAAAGTGCAAATCTCATTTCAATAAAGTTAAAAGCATTTTCTTTTCACTACTTTCATAACTTAGTTTTTTTTTTGCACTTCACTTCTTAAAAGGTAAATCAACCCCACACACCTGCATGGTTCTCACACATTGGTAAGGTTGGACTTCATCACCAACCCCCAATCGAGACCAATGACATTGGGTTTCATCTCCAACCATTGGCTCATACCCTAGATACCATAGTAGTCCCCTCGAGTAATTTTATGGACTTCATCATTGAAAATTCCCTATGCTTGAGAGATCCTTAGGGTAGGTTAGGAATAGATGCCCCTACTCATCGAGCTATACATAATTCATGAGTGTGTAACTATCGTTATTAACTAAGCCCAACCGAGGGTGAAGCGAAAGCTAGTTGGCCTACACAAGTCTTAGATAGTGTCACCTCTTTCATAAGAGGTTTATATATTCCTCCTCTTTGGTTACCCTGAGCCATATCCACCATTAGAAGTTATTTACCTATTATCACATAGTTACTCCTTGCATACCTTTGGGTATTGTTGGGAAAAGTGCATCAAGACACCTTAGAATTATATCCATCACCTTCATTTTTACTTGTTATAGGTTTTCAAAATCAAACACACAAAATAAGAAAAATCAAACAAAATTCCAAAAGAAAACAACAAAAGAATAATTTACTAATAGCATAGCTAGTCAATGACACCCACAAACATGCCAAAACAATTGTTGTTTGCGACATTTTTGGTGTGACTAGCTAGATTTTTATTACAAAACTATCACAAAAACACAAAAATAGATCAAAACATAGTCCAAAACTTGCTTGTGTCTGTTCCCCACATTTTTGCCTCTATTACCTATTTTGCACAAATTTGTATGGATAGGTACAAATTTGGCATTTATACAAATAAGTACAAATATGCCATTTGTACAGATAGGTACAATTTATTGAACTACAACACAAATAGATCCAACAACATCTAGAACATAGATATAAACATACATTTAAGTTGAACTACCCTATTAGCCCAGTTTCATAAATCTTAACCTATCATCATGATTCACACTTGAAGCCAAGAATGCAAGTGTGCCTAGTTGCATAAGCTTCTCAGGTTGCATCGACCCATTCAAGCAATCCACCTAGACAAGTAGAGGAAACAACCTCTTACGCCTTCAAATCCATCTACTTGTTCTCAGACTTTGAACGCAGGTAACATGTCACAAGTTGAACGTTCGATTTCAAAATAAACTGTGGCACACAATCCCATATATGACCTGCAACCTTAGAGTCCTACAACATAAAATCCTCCTACTACCTTCTATTCACATGTCATATATATTGTGCTTGGTAATTCCAAACCTTCCCTCTCCTCTCATAATCAATCTTCTCCTTCTTTGCCCACTTCTATGCATCCATTCCTACAACATCACTCTCAACCCCTCCTTGGTAGCGATCATTATGTCCTTCACAAACTCAATCCCAACACTACCATGACCTCTTGAACTATGGTTATGGTGTCAACCACTCACATTTCCTCTCATGATAACAAAGCATCTTCTTTAAACATACCATCTACTTTACAAACCCCCCCACAAACTCCTTCTCAACAACACTTTTTTCTGACAACTTCCTCTTCAAAAACAAATGTCCGAACAATAACAAATTATTCTCCAACGACAACATCCTCTTCAACAAAAACTTTCTCTTTAGGAACAACCTCCTCTTCAACAACAAATTCCTATTCAACAACAATTTCCTCTTCAACAACAAACTCTCCCTATATTCAACTCCTCCTATCATATTACATCCAATATGTCTAATCCTCCTTCCTAATCAACTATACTTGACCTCATGTATTCCTTCTCACATTACCCACCTTTGAATTCTTTTTAGATTGTCACATATGGAACTTATTTTCCAATCCAATCACCTCCTTCATCTTCTTCAACCTTATATCTTTCCCAACCTCTCCCTTTTCGCCCACCTATTTTTTCTTACAATCATGACTATCCACCTTATCTTCAAAAATACTTTTATTTCGCTCAACCTGATTCTTCCCTTCTTCGCCTATATATTTCTTCTTAGCTCAATTCATTCTCCTCTTCATATTATGAGTAGGCATCTTCTTGAAATTAACCCCCTCATCCTCCATAACAAAATCAAGGCTCCTTCACTTCTCTATCTTGGACCTCCACTCTTCAACAACCACTTTCTTCTCAACAACAACTTTCTCTTCAACAACAACTTCCTCTTCACCAACAACTTCCTCTTCAACAACAACTCCCTCTTTAACAACAACTTCCTTTGCAAAAAAACTTCCCCTTCAAAAACAACTTCCTCTTCATCAACAAATTCCTCAACAACAACTTCCTTTTTGGCAGTAAATTCCTTAGCAACAACTTCCTCTTCAACAACAACTTTCTCTTCAGCAGCAAATTCTTCAACAACAACTTCCTCTTCAACAACAACTTTCTCTTTAGCAACAAATTCTTCAACAACTTCCTCTTCAACAACAAACTCCCACCCAACATCATCACTTTTTCTCATCCCAATATCAGGCACCACCAGTTCAAGATCAAAATCCTTTGGTCTCGACTTGACACCCTATGACCCCCATCGATCAATCGACTACCCAAAAATAGTAGTATCCCTCTCATTCATACTATCTCCCTTCATCATCATAGTTATAAACCAATATTTATTTATACCAACCAGAGCCACCCCTCCCAAATGCCACACACACCCTCTAATGAGTTCCAAATAATAAGGGAGTAGATAAAAAATTTAGACTTATGAAAAAGTGGCTATGGGCCCTAAAATCCCACTTATAACCAACTATGCATTGATCCTATTAACCCTTATGTCACCATTCATCCCTATCCTTACAAAATTTAAAATATCCAAATTTGAAAATTCAAAAGTAAGGAAGATCCAAAGGAACACTTAAGCAACTATAAGTTTACTTGCTACTAAATCAATGATAGCAACCCCCTCATGCTTCACACATTTCCTCAATATCTTGGGGGTCAGGCCTTGGATTAGTATAACAATCTCCCCCAGCATAGTCTTTTCACATTCGAGCAACTAGCCAATTTATTTTTGGAACACTTTTCCATCAATATTAAGAAGAAAATATTGTTATCAGATTGTATAGCTTGAGATAGTTTAGCGACAAACCCATTACTGACTATGTTGCTAGGTAGCATACGATTATCAATGACCTAACATTTTCCATCCCACCTATGGAGTTGGTTAAGGTGTTTTCAAAGAGTTGCACAAAGCATATATTTGTGACTTTGCCAATACAACAACACCGCTCTTTCGAAGATGCTCTTGCTCAAGCAAAAGTGATTGAAGATAAAAGTCCAAGCAGACAAGATCAAGCTCCATAAGAAATCAGATTACCCTACTTCCACAAGATTTAAAAAGAACCCTACCAAAACCAACATGACTAAACCACCTCAAACCAATCAAGTGGTCCTAAGTGTGACACTTGCCTCATCACCTCAATACTATCAATGACCACAACAAGGGCAATACCAACGTAATCCACCCCCTCCATCTAATCAATAGTTGGCTTACTCATTGCATCTTCCTCATAAAACATGTAATTTGACTCCTTTGTCTGAACCCTTGTCCAATCTCTTTTAGAATTTATACGATGTTAGACACATTGCTTTGCTAGACATTAAACCAGATGATCCAAATTATCCAAAACCAAAAGTCTATAATGAGCATGCATTTTGTGATTATAATAGGTAGCAAGGACATGATATAATAACCATCACATATTTTAGAACTTATTTCAAGACCTCATTGATGGTGGAGCTATCCATATCATAAATCCTTTAGCTCCTTCGAATCAATATTTGAGAATCTATAAAAACCCTTTACCCGAGCACATGACACCACAAACTCAAGCTAGTCCCTCTACATTGCAAACTGGCTCCTAGCAAGTCCACAAAGTAAATCGTGGACCACCTCAACAAGTTTTTGTGGGAATGATCAATGCCACCATGCAAAACCAATGATATCCTGCATGTCCCAACCAACACAGTGTCCTCTCATCATATTAACTTCTTCCACCACACCGTCGTTACAAGGAAAACCTCTTGTAATACCGCGTAACATTACCACTATTCGAAGTAGCCTCACACACCAACTTTGCACATCATCCACAAAGCTATCCATATACGATCTCTTGCAACAACCACCACTTCATTGCAAGGCTTTAAATGACATTTTATGGTCCATCGACGTGGAAGCAAACAACGCAAATGCTTTTGCAAATTTTATTGGCAATGTACAAACATGTATACAACCCTCCATTATTCTCTATGATCACGAGATCACTACTCTTGAAGGAGTGGAAGTTGACCCCCCTATGTATATTATGGCATGCATCAATGACATAACCTACAAGCACGTCTTAATAGATATAGGTTCATCTATAAGCATAATTTCTACCATAACCCTTTCCCATATAAGCATCCCACCTAGCCATATTGCCACTCCCACCCTTGACCTATAGGCTTTTGATGGCTCTATGCATCCCATAATAGGCTCTATCATCCTACCCATTTAGGTAGGATTTAAAACCATACCTACATTATGCCATGTTATCGAAGGGGAGATGCAATACAATATTCTTCTAAGAAAACCATGGATCAGAGACATGCAATGTATCCCTTAAATACTCCATCATTGCTTGAAATATCTACATGATGACCAAGTCCACCTCATTTGGCTGATGTTGATCATTTTTATTTTTGCAATATGCTCACCCTCCTATAGGATCCACCCTTATCTTCTACCCAATTCACCCCTACCGCAGTGCAACCCAATGCACCATCTCAACCATTCCCTTCATATGGAAATCAACTGAGCCCTCCAACAACAACTCCTTCCCTTCACCTTGATGCTTTAGTAAACCCTCCTATCCACTCTCCTACACCTCAATGACAAAATTCTAGCATACCACCTAGGTTTTATTATTTTTCTTCTCCTACAAATCCTCTACCCCCACCTTCACAATTAGTTTAACTTCCTCCAAAACCATCACCTTCTCACAACCCCACTACCAATATTCCCATCTTGCCTACTCTAGTTCCTATTTCCACAAATACCCATATATTTCAAGATCCCTTTCATGTTAGCCCTCATTCTCATGATCTTGCTTCTCAACCTACCTCACAATTCCCACATGCAAACCATTCAATCTTATCTACTCTGGATAGAATCTCTTGTGAGTTCTCTCTAACCACAATTATACTATAAATTAATTCAATCAATTGATACTCAACCACGAATATATAACCAGACGATCATGTAATTTCACAGGTAAACCAATTGGAATTCAAATAAATGTTGTAGCCACTTGAGGTGGGCACTCCCTCACCGTAAAGGCTCGATGCGAATAGCATAGATGAAATTAGATATAAAAAAGTAGATGATTAAAAATAAAATTACTTGGAATCCTTAATAAGCAATTCCTGTGGTAATATAGCCGTCGGCTATATTAATGGAGTGTAACATGACTCCCCTCCTCGGAAAGCTTTGTCCTCAAATATGGAAATGACTGGAATATACTTTCAGATTCCCAGGTTGCATCTTCTTCAGGTAAATCCTGTCATTTGATAAGGAACTCCTGGATGTGATGAGAATGTAGTCAACGAGTCCTTGTTTGCACCACTGTTTATGGTTGTAGATAGATACATCCTTCTTCATCCAGCACTGGTAAGTCTGACTGAGATTGTACTTTCTAGACAATCACCTTTTTGAGACAAGAGATGTGAAACACTGGGTGTATGCGAGAATATTGGGGTAGCTCCAGTTGATATGCTACCTCTCCAATGCGATGCACAATTCTATAAGGGACATAGAATCGTGGTGAAAACTTTTGACTAAATTTGAGCTTTAATGATAGTTTTTTGTAGGGCTAAAGACGTAGGAATACCATATCACCAATATTGAATGTTCTTTCTGAACGCTGCTTGTCCTATTGTTTCTTCATACGATTCTGTGCTTGGACCAAATTATCTTTCAAGATAGTAAGCATTGCTTGTCTCTTTTGTAACCAATTGTCGACTTGGGCCACTTTGGAAGATCTTGGTACATAATCATCTATTATTGGTGGCTTCATTCCATATAATGCTTCAAAAGGAGACATCTTAGTGGAAGAATGGTAAGAAGTATTGTACCACCATTCTGCCAATGACAACCATTGACTCCATTGATATTGTTTATCCTGAAAAAAATCTTAGGTAGGTACCTAAACATTTGTTAACCACCTATGTTTGACCATTGGTTTGTGGGTGGTATGCAGAAGACATATTTAATTTGGTACCACTAAGTCGAAATAATTCTCTCTAAAAATTGCTAGTCAAGATAGGATCACGATCACTTACAATATTCTTGGGAATTCCATGTAATTTAAAAATTGAATCCAAAGGGAGATAAAGACAGTGATTTAATTGACCTCCTAAATATTTTGGGAATATTTTTAGTAGAAACATGTCATCGTAGAGACATTTTTTGCAGGACTGCCCAAACTGCCGAACTTGTTTTGGCCATATCTCACTCATCCGGACTCGGATTGAGCTAAAATTTTGAGGGTAGATGCCTGAAAAACCCTAGAACGTCTCCACCAATTTTCATATCATTTGGAGCAACACAGATCCTAGCGCATCCCTATGTGTGAACGATATATTTGGCAAGCGACTATGCGAGGGTTTCATCTAGGTTGAGTGCAAGCAGCTCCAGAGGTTGGTTTTTAGGGCCTTCGGGCCCTAGCGGCCAATATTTTTGTGGTTTATGCTCAATATTTTAGCAGGAAATGTTGCAGGGGATACAAGATGGGTTAGAAATTTGTCTTTCAATAGATCATACTGTGAACTTGAGTGACAACGGCTTCCAATTTGCTGCACAAAAGAAAAGTGAAAACCATACCTTTCCACGACGTCTAGGGCAAGGATTAAAGAGATCACGAAACAAGTTTCAAGCAGTTGATCAAAAAATGGCTCATATCTCAAGTGAATCTGGTGCTAAGGTGCACCCACAAAATAATTCTACCGTGAAAAACCCCTGTCAAGGGTAAGAATTTCGAAGACTCAGTCCCAAAAATGAATTTTAGGGATGCCCTTCGTGGTGGACAGCCTCAGCCCAATGCTAATATCAATATTAGGGCTTCCCATAAACCTCTAAGAATGCCTAAGATTGATCCCAGGAAAACGGAGTCAGGATGTCTTAAAGCAGTTGATGGAACTCCTATTGTTAAGCTTGATATGGGTAACATTCAGACCGGCATTGAAGATTTGGAAAAAAGAGGACTAATTTGTCGGCTCGTGGGTTTTCGTCCGAGTCTATCTTGCTTTCAAAGTCTGGGCCGCAAAAAGCTGGAAAACTAAAGGTGAGTTACAAATCTCTATTTATCCAAATGGTTATTTTCTTGTTTTATTTGCTAATAATGAAGATAGAGAGAAAACTTTTCAAGGGGGTCCTTGGTTTTTTGGAAGGGCAGGGCTTTTCATGAAGCCCCGGCATACTAAATTTAAAGTCGAAGAAGAGATGCCTTCTATAGCTCCCGTGTGGGTTAGACTCTTTGGCCTCCCTATTGAATTTTGGAATCCTACTATTTTTTCTTCAATTGGAAACTCTTTAGGAACTTTTATGATGACTCGCTGATTGTACTCAAAATTTTGAACATATTATTTATGCTCGGATTTGTGTTTTAATGGATTTTGACAAACCCCTACCTAAAAATATCACATTACAATTTGGGGAAGACACTTGGGAGCAAGTAGTGGACTATGAGAACATTCCTTTTCGTTGTAGAATTTGCCATGAATATGGTCATTTGGCCAGTGCTTGCCCAAATAAAATTCCTGATCAAAAGAAAGAAGATATAAACTCAAGCAGGTTTCCAAATACCTAAGAAGAAGAACACTCGAAAAAACCAGTTATGAAGGATCAATCAAAGTCATCTCGCTAATATGTTTGAAATCCTTTCCATAAATGATGTCCCAAGTGAGGAAGAGGAAATAATGGAAACTAAAATCTTAGAAACATAATTTAAATATGAAGGGAAGAACTCTGAGACAAACCAACAAATCAAAGGTTTTCAACAGAAAAAAAAAGAGAAAATTTACACAAGAAAAACAATATTTCAAATGTCAAAACTTCAAATAATGCAGGTCCCAATATAGACTCCGTTGAACCATCTAGTAAAATTTTGGTCGTGTACGAGCATTCTTCAAGGTTAGAAGCCATCTCAGATTCAATTGGAATAAGTCAAGAAACAGGGAAAAAAAATTGAAGATGGATTCTAATCAAAAAGTAGGTCGCAAGACCAATCAATATCATATGGTAAAAGAAGGTGAAAAGCTTGTAGAGGAAGGTAAGATTAATGCCCTTCCCAACTTTTTTAGCCCCGGTATTAATGAAGATCATCACTTGGAATATTAGAGGACTCAAAGGGAGTCTTTCAAAACAAAATGAAATTAGAAGAATGATTCGGATAAATCATCCACATCTTGTTTTCCTTCAAGAAACAAAGATGTCAATGGAGGATATGGACTTAATTGCCAAGTAAAATTTGGCCACCTGGAAAGTGGTTTCCCTTAGCTCCCAAGGGACTTCGGGTGGCATTGCTTGTCTTTGGGACCCAAAAGAGGTAGTTATTCACCATATGGTTGGCAGCTTGGGGTTTGTTGGCTATAGCTATTCAAAGTAGACATTCCAACCAGATTATGCTCTACATTACTATTTATGCTCTGACTTCTTTGGAGGAAAAAAGAAGACAAGTGGAAGGATATTACTCATATTATCTCTCATTTTCCTAAAGCTTGGATCTTGATCGGAGGAGATTTCAATACCATCCTCTCTCTGGATGAGAAAATGGGGGGAAATAGAAATTTGGACAAAAGCACTGACCTCATGAGCGAATATATTGCAAACCTCCATCTTGTGGATATCCAACCAGATAATGGCCTTATGACTTGGTCTAACAAAAGGCAAGGCTTAGCTTGTATAATGGAGAGATTGGATAGGTTTTTGCTCTCTGAAAATTTCTTAATCCATGGTCACATTCCTAAAGTGAAGACTCTTAATAATGTTGGTTCGGATCATTGGCCACCATGGTGGAAATGTGGAAAACCAATGTGAGTTTCTCTCCTTTTCATTTTCAATTAATGTGGCTTAGAGACATTTCCTTCAGACCTCATGTGCAACAATGGTGGAAGGAAGGTAAACCTAGGCATGGGACTAAGATGTTCTGTTTTGCCAAAAGACCGCAATACATTAAATCCAAAATCAAGACTTGGAACTGGAAAGAGTTTGGGGATGTTCATAAAAAAAAACATGAAGTTATTGCTCATCTTGAAAATTTGAATAAGAAAATCCGTTTAGATGGCCTCACAGAGAAGAGAAGTGCAGATGAAATTAAACTCACAACTCGCTTAGAGGAATGGGAAAAAAGAGAAGAAATCTTATGGAAGCAAAAATCTAGAATTCAATGGCTCAAAGAAGGAGATCGAAACACAAATTTCTTCCACAAATCTCTTCTAGCTCGAAGATCTCACAACTTTATTTCTTCCTTAAAATCAGATTCTGGAGATGTTGTTTATACTTGGGATGGCATGAACTCTATTGTTGTTGATTACTTTTCCAATATTTTTGTTGCTACTCCTCTTGACTCAGCTTCTCAACATAATGTTCTTCAAGCAATCCCTTCTCTTATCACTTCTGAGGAGAACTCTATTTTGACTGCTCCTGTTACTATCAATGAGCTTCAACAAGTAGTTTTTAAAATGCAAAAAGGGAAAACCTCGTGTCCTGATGGTTTTCCTATTGAGTTCTACCAAGAGTTCTGGGATATCCTTCATGTTGATTTATTAGAGGTGGTGGAAGAAGCCAGGAAAGCCAAAGAAATTTTGAAGGTTATCAATAAAACTTATATTACTCTTGTTCCAAAAGCTCAAGAGGTTGATCATATCTCAGCTTTTAGACCTATTGCTTTATGTAATGTTCTTCTCAAAATCATTACTAAAATCATGGCGTAAAGGTTGAAGCCTCTTTTGCATAAGATTATTTCCCCAGAGCAAGGGGGTTATGTGGAAGGACGTCAAATAGTAGATGAGATAGTTCTTGCTCAGGAAGCCATCCATTCCATGGATATGCAAAATTCTCCTTCCATGTTCATTCGGTTAGACTTATCCAAAGCTTATGACAGAGTGGATTGGCACTTCCTTATCAAAGTTTTGAGGCAATTTGGTTTCTCTAAGGATTGGATGGATTGGATTATGGGATGTATCTCTTCAGTTTCCTACTTAGTTCTTATCAATGGCAGGCCTTCTCAGTCTTTCCCAGCTTCCAGAGGTATTAGGCAAGGTGACCCGCTATCCCCTTATTTATTCATCATTCTTGTTGAATGCTTGGGTAGGACTATAACCAAAAAGAGGGAAAACAAAACCCTTGAGGGAGTTACCATTGCTCATGGAGCTAGACCTATCTCTCATCTTCAATTTGTGGATGACTCTACTCTTTTAGGTAAAGCTACGCTTAAGGAAGCTTCTAATATTAAGCAAATCATTAGCTGTTTTTCTAAGGCTACTGGGCAGCTGATCAATGAATACAAATCTAAAGTTATTTTCTTTCACTGCTCTCGCTAGACAGAATCCATGGTCTTGGATAAATTAAGATATAAGAAGACCTCTCTTCCAATCACTTATTTAGGTATTCCCATAAATATTCAAAGGCAGAAAAATAAAGATTGGAATTGGTTGTTGGACAAAGTCAAGAAGAAAATTGGAAAGTGGACCAACAAGTGGCTTTCTTCTAGGGGTAGAATCACCTTGGTAAAATCAGTCCTTCAAGCTATTCCTATTTATGTTTCTTCCGTTTTGAATATCCCAAAGGTTGTTCTTCGAGAATTGGATCAAATCACTCATCGTTTCCTTTGGAGTGGTACTAAGGAGAAAAGAAAATGGGCCTTGGTGAAATGGGATACTTTATGTCTTCCTAAGAGTGAAGGGGGGTTAGGATTCCGGTCTTCAATTAATAACAACAAAGCTTTAGCCGCTAAATTATATTGGAGGATGTTGCATAACCCCAATGCTCTTTGGGCCAATAATCTCCGTGCTAAATATGCCGAGAACAAAAGTCCCGAAGACCTTGTTCGCTATCAACTTCCTACCAAAGGTTCTCCCATTTTAGCAGTTCTTAAGACTGGTGAGGATTTGATAAAGAAAAAATTATTTTGGATCATTCATAATGGTCAACATGCAAATTTTTGGACAGATTCTTGGGATGGTCACAAGCCTTTGATAACTCGGCTTCCCGATTGGAGGCCTTGGATGGAGGAGCTTCACCGAGCTAATTGGATAAAGGTGGCTAATTATCGTCGGTACCATACCGGTAATTCAAAGGTTGGTAGATATTGGATCCCTATTGAGGACTGGCCTATTCAAATCCCAGAAAGGCAAAGACAAGATATCCAAGGCATCCTTCATATGAGATCCCTCTCTTGGTCCCATGAAAAAGATTGTTTTGGATGGAACAACACTACTAAGGGTGAGTATTCAGCTGCTCAAGGTTATTTGACCTTATGCCATAATAATCCCAACCATTCTTCTGACATATTTTCTCGATTGTGGGCTCAAAAGCTCTGGCCTAAGGTGAGGTTCTTTAATTGGCTTTTATTGCATCGTAGGGTGCTTACCGGTGAGCAACTTATGAAGCGTGGTTTTCATGGCCCTTTTAGATGTGAAATGTGTGAAGAGAATGTAGAAAATATCAACCATATTTTTATTGAGTGTACTTTAGCCTCTGAGCTATGGAGGAGAATGGCCACTTTACTTGGCTTACAAGTGGTCCAATTTTTTTACTTTTGAACAGACTTTGGAGGGATTGGCCTAATCAAGAGGGTGTTGATCATTTTATTAGGCAGTTAGTTTGGATGGGTTCTACCATTCTTCTTTGGAATATTTGGAATGAAAGGAACAACCAAATTTTTAATCAAGATAGGAAGGATATTCACTATATTTGGCAAAAGACCATAGCCAACTTAGTTGAATCAGTCCATCAACTCCTTAATCACCCCCAAAACTCCCACCAAAGATGGGATCAAGTGATGCAAAGATTGAAGATTAAACCTTCTAAGGGCAACCAACTTAAAGGGAATGTGAGTATTAGTAAGATGGATAGGACTAGAAATTGGCAACCTCCTCCTAAGGATTTTGGAAAAGTCAATACCGATGGAGCCTCTAGAGGGAACCCCGGAAAAGCCAATGTGGGAGGAATTGGTAGACTTTCGTATGGCTCCCTGGTTTTTACTTTTGCTCGAGAATTTGGGTATTCTTTCCAATAACCTTGCCGAGGGGTATGGTATCCCCAGAGGTCTTCAGGAGGCTACTAAGGTTGGATGGGAAAAGGTGTTAGTTGAGTCTCGACTCTCAACTTATGATTAATCTCTTGAAGACTCCTTCTAAGAATCATAAGGTGGATTGGAGAATAAAAAGAATTATTGAGAAGATTCAGTTAATCCAGATGGGATTTTTGAAAGTTGATTACAATCATGTGGTTAGAGATCAAAACAAGAGTGTTGATGCTTTAGCTAATTGGGCTTTGGACAAAGGTGATCTTACTTGTTATGGCCACCCTCCTATATGGTGGGCTTCTCAAATTAGGGAAGCTCTTCTTTCTATCATTTCTTTGGATGGCTCCAGTTCAAGGTACCTAGTTTCTTCTTTTTTTTTTTTTTGCTTCTCTTTGGTTCATTCAGTTTTTTTTTAGTTCCCTAGCTCATTCTATTCTTTATTTTGTTTCCTCTGTTGATTCTTGCCTTAATAGTCTTCTGGTCTAGATAGGTCATTGTTTTGTTCATTTTTTTTTTTTTGTTTTTTTGTTTTTTTTTGTTTTTTTTTTGTTTTGTTTTTTTTTGTGTTCTTTGTGTTTTTTTTTGTTGTTTTTTTTGTTTTTTATGTTTTTTGTTATTGTTCTTGTGTTTTTTTCGTTCTTGTTCTTGGGTTTCTCTTTGTTTGTGTTATTTCGTGTTTTTATGTGTGAGTGTTTTCTATGTATTTTGTTTTTGTTTATTGTCTGTTGTTGGTTGTTTTTTATTTTTATTTTTATTTTATTTTTTTAATTTTTTAGGTTTTGGTTGTGTTTATTTTTCATGTTTTTTTTGGGTTATGTCTTTGTAGTGTTCTGTTGTTTTTGTCTTGTTTGTGTTTTGTTATGTGGTTCTTGTGTTTTTCTATGTGGTTTGTGTTGTGGTTTCTTTTATCTTATTGTGCGTGTTTGGTTGTGCTTTTGTTTTTGACACACTCAAGGAGCATGTTTTTTATTTTATTTTATTATTTTTGTTGTTATTTACTTATTTTTAAATTGGTTTTGTGTGTTTGTTTGCTCCTTGAGTATGTCAAAGGTGGTAGGCCAGTGTCCGAGTCCTGGGTGTTTTTGGTGGAATGGATACCCTTGCCTCCTTGGGTCTTACCCGAAAGTGGCATCCCTTTTGGGATGTTTTCCACAAATAAAAAAAAAAATTGAATCCATAAATACCTTAGCCACTTTGTTTGCTGAAAATGGATGTTGTAGAGCCTAAAAATGAGCATATTTGGAAATGCGATCAACTACCACAAAAATTATTGTTTTACCCTCTGACTTAGGAAGACCTTCAATAAAATCCATGGAAATATGTTCCCACTGACGATATGGAATAGGTAACGGTTGAAGCAATCCTGGTGATTTAAATATTTCTTCCTTATTGCATTGGCACACTTCACATTCAGCTACCCATTGTTTAACCTCGACTTTTAATCCTTTCCAACAAAAATAATTTTTAACCCGTATGTAAGTTTTCAAAAAACCAGAATGTCCTACTGAAGGAGAAGCATGTGAATCCTCTAGAATCTGGATTTTGATTGATGACTTGTGAGGGATGTAAATGCGATTCTTACGTAATATTTGGTCATCATATGTGAACAGAGGATATTTAGAGGAACCCATAGATAATCCTTGAATTATTTGAGTTGTTTCGTTGTTGGACAACCATTCTGCCTGCAACTGAGACACCCATTGCAAACATGGTCCTGAAATGGCATTGATAACTACTTCATCTTCGTATTTTTTGGATAACGCATCTGCTGCCACATTTTCTTTCCCTTTCTTATATTCAATCACAAAATCATATCCCAATAATTTAGTCAACCACTTATTTTGTTCGGGATATGAAAACCTTTGTTCTAGAAAATGTTTGAGGCTACTGTGATCGGTTTTAATAATAAAATGACTATTAATTAAATAATGCCTCCATTTTTCTACTGTGTGTAAAATAGCCAACATTTTTTTCATAGGTGGATCTACCCAAATTTTTTTTCGAAAGTTGTTTACTTTCAAATGCCAAAGGATGACCCTCCTGCATTATTACTGCTCCAATACCTGTTTCGAAAGCATCACATTCAATGACAAATGGTTTTTGAAAATTGGGAGTGGCTAAAACTGGAGTAGTACACATTGCTTCCTTGAGAGCCTCGAAGGCTTGGGTGGCTACTTCAGACCATTTAAAAGCATCCTTCTTGGTGAGAGTTGTGAGAGGACCTACAATTTTACCATAGTTACACACAAATTTATGATAATAGCCCATGAGACCTAAAAAAACACAAAGTTTCTTGATGGTTTTAGGTCGAGGCCAATCCTGTATTGCCTTAATCTTATTAGGATCCACTTTAACACCTTCATGAGATACCATATGACCTAGGTACTCAACTTATTGAACACCAAAGGAGCATTTGGATCTTTTTACAAACAACCTTTTCTTGCTGAGGATATGGAGAACTTTGCTTACGTGTGCCAAGTGATCTTTCCAAGATTTACTATAGATGAGTATGTCATCAAAAAAGACAAGGACAAATTTACACAGGAATGGACGAAACACCTGATTCATGAGGCTTTGGAAGGTAGATGGAGCATTAGTGAGCCCAAAGGGCATGACCAAGAATTCATAATGACCCTCATGAGTTCGAAAGGCACTTTTGGGAATATCTTCTTCTTGAACATGAATTTGGTGGAAACCTGAACGTAAATCTAGTTTGGTAAAGAATTTGGCACCATGTAATTCATCTAGTAAATAATCAATGACAAGAATAGGAAACTTATCTTTGATTGTGATTTTGTTGAGAGGGTGAAAATCTAGACACATACACCAAGAATTGTCTTTTCGATGAGCTAAGACTACTGGTGAGGAGTAAGGGCTCATATTATGATGGATGATGCCATGGTCTAATAGCTCTTGGATAATATTTTCAATTTCTATTTTTTGGGGTTGGGGATATCGATACGGATGACCATTGGATGGAAGACTACTAGGCACTAGATGTATAACATGGTCATGAGATATTTTGGGAGGTAATACTTTTGGTTCTTAAAAAACCTCCTCATAGTTAGCCACAATGATTTGGAGATCATCTTCTTTGATTTTAGGAATATCTTGGTCTAATTTCTCTATGCAATTGATTCGGGCTATGAATCCCCCACCATATTTTCTTAATATCTTTTCCATGCTATGTGAACTTACAAATTTTGATGGAGGTGTGGGTATTCCTTGAAGATGAATAGTCCTCCCATTGGCTTGCCATTCGACAAAGCCATGTTTGTGGTCAAAACCCACTGTGGTTTCTAATTGTTCCATCAATGCAACGCCTAAAATAACTTTTGAATTTCCTAGTTCCATAACAAAAATAGGACCTTGCCAAGTATACGTAGCCATTTGTAATGAAACTGAAGATGTCTTACCTAGACAGTGAGAAATTTCCTTGCTTACAATTCTGACTTGAAACCGATATTGATTAGAAGAGAAGACGTGCAACCCAAATGTCCTTGCAAGTTTTGCATCAATGAAGTTGTGAGTACTTCTAGAATCAATTAATACTGTCACCCCATGTTTCTAAATGAAACCTGCCACCTTGATTGTATGGTGAGAAGACAACGCCATGAGAGCATGTACTGAAATAGTCATGGTATCCTCCTCAATGATGATTTCATCTTGTGCATTTTGGTCCTCAACTGGGAGATCCTCAGGTGCATCATAATCCTCTCTTTATTATTCCTCCTAGTCGGCATATTCAATTTGAAAATTTTGTCATGGTGTACATGCTTGATATTTTTGATGTTGAGTGCGACATTTGTAGCAGAAGTACCATGACGGTTGATCATTTTTGTGAAAAGAATTATTGCAGAATGAAGGTCACCCATATGAATCACGTCGTGTGGATGGGCCTATGTGTGCCTTTGTCTCCACCAAATTAGCAATCCTTATACACTCATCCAACTTGTATGGATTGTGTAGGTCGACTTCAACTTTAATATATGCTTTTAATCCATTCTGAAAAGCCGCTACTACCACATCCTATTGTAGGTCTTGTGCATAGGAAAGCATACCGATGAATTTTGAAATATAGTCCCCTACGAAACCTGTTTGCTTAAGTGACAACAATCGTACTATGTATGAACCTGTGGGACCTTTGTCGAATCTGTGAAGAAAGGATTTTTTGAAAGTATCCCAATATAATGCATATTTGGGCTCCTCATGTTTATACCATATAAACCATTGATAAGCTTCAGTGCTGAATTTGGTAGCTATAAAAGGGACTTTGTCCCCTTCTAGAAATTTGTAAAATGCTAAGATGCCTTCCATTTTTGTAATCCACCTACGGGGATCCTGGCCTTCAAAGGTAGGCATGTCAATGCATGGATAATTGACTCCATTTGGACCTCTTGGTTGGGTGTGAAAATTGTTTCTATCTTGTTCATCATTACTTATTTGTCTCTGGTTGTTATTTTGATAAGGTCTGTGAAAACCTCTTTGTTGCTCACTATTTACTTCATTACCCTCATCCTCAATATTTTGGTGACCATTGTGATTCAGGGATTGACTATTTTGACCTCTATGGTGTGTATAGTCGTCATAGTAGACATCCTTACTCCAATGATTGGAACTAGAATGTTTTGGCTGGGGTGGTTTCCTAGATGCATTGAACCTGACATTCATCATCTGAAGATTTACTATTAAATCTTTTAACACCTCATCAATGATCGTTGGATGATTACTTTCTACTTAGGTGACGTTCTCATGTGGAGAATCTAGAGAATAATTAGATGCCATTGGGCTAACCACTGGATGATCCAAATTAAAACTACCAATTATGGACGGAGAAGGAGAAATTTTTGTACCTTGGCTTTGACGAGCACTTTTGGCGTTATTATTGGGAGTTTCTAAGCTTGTTAATCATCCATTAGATCCTTTGATCCAACTTTTGCTCATGCACTTTTCAAAGTCTCCTGCTTAGGAGCTTGCGAGCTTCAAATTTGTACCAAAATTTGTTAAATTGTCCAAAAATTTGGTTATATTACGCTGAATTGTCACTCCAACTATGACGCGGATTTGAAGTTTGGCTCACCTCCTTTGACAACTTTGAACAGTTCTTTGACAACTTTGGACAATTTCCTTGACAACTTTTCAATTTTCTTGACAACTTCCCTTGACACTTAACCTTGAATATGACACTCTAATTTTTACCATCGTGGACTATGTAGAACCATGCGACCTAATACTGGACACGATGCAGACTACAAAGGACTAGCTGGACTGTGGACAAGACGACAAAGATGATAGTTGAACTACGGATAAGACAACAAGATGACAACTGGACTGTAGACAAGACAACAATTGGACTACAAACAAGACAACAAAATGACAGCTGGACAGTGGACAAGACAACGAAGATGACAATGCTCGACATAACACAACACAACACAACGAGGAGAATGACCATGATACCCGAGACAGAGATGAAAAGACACTATAGCGACCAACAATGACTTGACACACGACACAACAAAATGAGGATAATGACCATGAGGCCCGAGATGAAGATGGAAAGACACGACACCCAACAGACGGGATGAACGACATGACAGCCAACGAAACGGAAGGGACAAGACTACAAACGACACGATTGGTGATAGGAGAGGGTCACACATGAGGCAAGGAGGATCTCTGTGTGACCGAAGTAACAATAAAGTAGGTGTGCCTTCCTCAATATAAATATGTTTACACCAAACCTATAGTGGATGTGGGATAAAGGATCTAATGAAAAATAAAATAAAATAAAATAAATCGTGGTTTAGTACCTTATTCAGACGATAAATTTTCAAAAAAATTTGGTGGTTTGACTAGATGGCTTCTGACGGCTGTGAAGACGCAACTATGGTGATTTTTAGCATGGTTTTCTTTAGTGATTACCACTCAAGCATCGTGATTGAGGTGCTTTAATTCAATGCCGAGTTCACTGAATGAGTCCTAATGTCTTTCGAGTTACCATCGCTTGTGGCCTTGTTTCTAGCTGTAATTGTACATGTTGTTAGTTGCAAAGTCTATATGCTATCGTGAGATAGCCGAAGCAAACCATATATACCCCAGTTGCTATGTCAGAGAACCCACCAGTATCTTTTTTGAGCCCACGTAGCTGGTGATTGTCTTCTCTTGAACACATAGCTAGCCCTAGATTTGTTGCGTCGTGCTGCATGTAGATGAATCTACCTGTTGCTTGCGAGTGATGAGTGCATGAAGTAGCTTGGAATCCCCATGGTGCCAAAAATTGTTGAATTTACTGATACCACTTGGAAAGAATCTCCTACGAGTTCTCTCTAACTACAATTATACTATAAATTAATTCAATCAATTGATACCCAACCACAAATATATAACCAAATGATCATGTAATTTCATAGGTAAACCAATTGGAATTCAATTAAATATTATAGCCACTTGAGGTGGGCACTCCCTTGCCATAAAGGATCGATGTGAATAACACAGATGAAATTAGATAAAAAATAGATGATTAAAAATAGAATTACTTGGAATCCTTAATAAACAATTCCTATGGTAATATAGTCGTCGACTATATTAATGGAGTGTAACATACTCCTAGAGAATTCCATTTATTGGAGTAGTGTGCCACCTGACTTGACTCTCATCTCACCTAATCAACTTCATTCATTTCGCCCACTGCCCTAAACCTTCCTCAAGATTCACTACCATCGTTGTCATTGTCACACTGGGGGTCAGTGTTCCAACAAGCCCAACAAGGTATGCCTCATGTATCCATACTTATGACCAATCTTGGTCCAAGGGAGTCTAATGTACACAGTTCTCATATCTCCCCTCCTAGTGTGCAGTCCATTCAAGACTTTGGTCATCCTTGTGGCGTACCTTTAACTATAGACCTCGTAATTCCTCTCAGTTCGCTTGAAAACCAAACCAATATTGTTTATGGTGGTATCAATGCATCCTTCGTGCCACCTGAGCCCAAAGTATCTAAAGATAAATTCTTTGGCAACTTAGATTACATGTCTAAATCATTTTTTGCCATACACTATTTCCAATGCTTTAATTGACACAAATTTAGTCTAGGGCACTATGAACAAGGATCGAGGTCCCTTATCAACCCACCTTATCAACAATCCAAAGATAAATCATACTTATGTTATCATCACGATCATTTAAATATTTTATAAGATATACTCCAACACCTCATCCTCGATCCTATCAAAGACAATTTTGATATCGAGTGTGACCTCCACACTGAATGTATCTCTCCTCACTCTATAGTTAACATCCCAAATAACTTCTTTCAAGACTCCCTAAGGCATGTTACTTCCCCTACTTTGACTGTTGATGACCTTGTTGAATATTTTTGCACTCTCCCACTCACATCTACTAGTTCTAAAGATGTCTCCACTCGCATTCTTCCCCTACCTGTCAATACATACAACCATCTATAGGATCGAAGATTATATCAATGATCCCCACATCAACCATATTCTTTTCCAGTTGTTTTTCACCCTTGCTTAAACCAACCATTTTATTCTTCGCCATAAAATACTTCCTCTATCGACTCTACATCCTCACTTCATTCAACTGATTCAACAAATATGATCTTTGTAGATCTATTTTCTCCACTCCGCTATGGTGCCCATCTCGACAAGATCATCATAAATTTAAATACATCAATTTTGATCACATTTTTTATCCTTCCTCACATGATTTTCTTCCCTCAAAATACTTGCTACACCTAGCTAGCACTCTCTTCTTCCCATTACCACTCCAAGCCTCTTCTATAAACCATGCAAAAGTTGCTCCTAATGAAGAAGCTCTTATGTCGAATGCATTCGATGATCTACATCTCATTCCTATTCTCACCCAACTTGAAGATGGCTTCCACGTACTTATGGAGGATATCATTGATGTTGACATTAACGATGACCCCACTAATCCTTGCATAATAAAACTTGGACAAAGTGTTTCCATTGAAGAGAAAAAAAACTTCACTAATCTCCTCAAAAAATATAAGAAGATCTTTGCTTGGTCATACACTGACATGCCTGGCCTTGACTCATCTCTTATGGTTCACAATCTAACGCTTGATAATAACGTAAAATTGGTTAAGTAGAAGCTTCAAAAAATGCATCCCACTATTGCTTTCATGGTGAAAGGAGAGTTACAAAAGCTCTTAGATGTGGGATTTATCCAATTGATAGACTATATTGAATGGGTATCCAATATGGTACCTCTGGGAAAACCAAAGGAAGGAATACGAGTCTGCATCAAATTTCGATATCTCAATAAGACTTGTCCTAAAGACAACTTTCCTTTGCCCAACATCGATATGCTAGGTGACTCCACAATAGGTCATGAAATTCTATCCTTCATGGATGGATTTTTAGGTTACAAAAGGGGTTCACATTTAACGATGACCATGACTGCCAAACCATTTTTGATGCAATCAAGACCTATCCCACATCACTATGAGTATTATCCTTACCTCATTCAAGATTTCCTTTCCACTTGTATAAATATGCCACCAATTTTACCTAAGTACAATCTATCTCAAAAGAACAAGGTAAGCTAAGAGGAAGCTATATACTACATTAGTGAGTTACAAAATGCGATATGAATACATTGAGAAGTTATGTCTAGCGATAGTTTTTACCACCAAAAAGATTTTCCATTACATTTTAAACCATACCACCTATGTCATTGCTAATAAAAACCCCTTTACAATTCATGATGAGTAAATCATACCAAAACATCAAAATTGCCAAATGGATCATGCTTTTAATATAATTTGACTTAGATTTTATCAATCAAAAATTCAATAAGGGCCAGGTCATCACGGACTAACTCGCTAAATTTCCCCTCAATGATAATAACCCACTACTTATCAAGCTTCTCGATGACTCAATGTTCAACACTATTGAAGTTGAGCAATATGTTGGACTTGAAACACACGTCGACCTTACACTCTTCTTTGATATTTCTCATTGTGAATAAGGGGGAGTGGTAGGAATAGTATTTTTCACACCATAAGGGGCACCCCTTCCCTTTTTATTCAAACTATACTTCCCCTACACAAACAACAATGTCGAATACAAAGGACTCATCCTTGGCCTTAAAACTGTACTAGCAATGTGCATTAAATGATTGCAAATATTTAGTGATTCTCTTATCATTTTTAATCAAGTGAAGGAAATCTATCAATGTCGATACCCCATTCTTAAACAATACAAACAAGTTGCTAACCAAATTTTGTCCTATAAGTGGTATGACATAGAAACTTCTCCATGTTCTACAAATCAATTCACATATACTATGGCCTCTTGGCTTCCTCATTCCACAAAACTTGTATGATAAAATAACTCATGCATGTGCAAACCATCCACAAGTCTTCAATCTCATCACAAAAATCTCTAATTATATGAACATCAATTTTGTCCAAGTTGAACCTTGTATCCCTAGTTTTCTCAAATCAAGGACTATATCAAGCTAGGTATTCTTGCTATAGATTTGCCTTATACCCACAAATGCACGTTCAAGCATAAGGTAACCATGTATACCCTACTAGAGGACATCCTTTATAAACACAATTATGATGGCATCCTCCTTCATTGCTTAGAGCCTCACGAAGCCAACCATGTTCTTAGTGTTGCCCATGATGGTTCTTGTGATGGTCACTTCAGTGGCATAACCATTACTAAGCACATCCTATGCATGGATTACTACTAGCCCACCATAGAGTGTGATTGTTGTACCTACATTAAGAAATGCATCAAATGCCAACAACATGGCAACCTCACCCAATTACCATCCCAAGCACTGCAGCCTATTCAATCAATGTGGTCATTCTTTCAGTGGAGTCTAGATCTCATAAGAAAAATCACCCCTACCTCACCAAGCAATCATAAATTCATCATTGCCGCCATGAATTATTTTATAAAATGAATTTAAGCCATTCTCCTTATCCAAACAACGAGACCTAAAATTATCGATTTCCTCACACAACATATCATATGTCATTTTGACATCCCCTCAAAAATCATCTCTAGCAATGTTACGCCTTTCAAAAATAAGAATGTTCATGCAATGTGTAACAAATTCAACATCAAGCACAACTTCTCAACTCCATATTACCCTCAGGGTAATGGCCAAGCTAAGGCTACCAACAAAACCATTTACGTCATCCATCGCAAAACTATAGTAAAGTCTCATTGTGATTGGTATATTCAAATTCCTTTGGCACTTTGGGCATAAAAAACTAGTATCAGAACACTTGTTGGGGCAACATACTTCTCTTTAGTCTATGGCGCTAAGGCCATCATGCCCTTAGAGCATTCCCTCTAAGAATTTTGTTGTAAGAATTCATCAATGATGATATTGCTTGCCAAGAACTTCTCGACCAACTTATTATATTAAATAGACATTGCATCAACACCATCAAACACATGTATGTTTACCAAGACCATGTTCAACATGCATACAATAATAAAATTCACCAACGTGAATTCCAAATCAAAGACCTTATGCTCAAGGAAAACCAACATAATCCAAATCAATCTCGCTACCTACACAGTAAATTTGTACCAAATTGGTTGGGCCCATATATCATCACACACAATTGTTTGTATTTAGAGCTTATCGACTTATTGATATTGAAGGAATTGAGGTACTCAAACCCCTCAACATCATCCATATTCGAATATTTTATGCTCGATAACCATCCACCAAAGCTCTCAGTTTCTTGTACATTTAATATTGAAGGATTACAAACACACAAAATACAACAATAATACAAACAAAAACATAGAAAACCGTCAACTAGTGATGTATCTTGTATTTTATTTTCCTCTTGCTTGTTTATATTCTTTTGTCTTCTAATTTTCTTCTTCACTATCCACTTCATCTGAACTTACGTCAATTTTGTATGGTCACACACGAGCAACTACATACCTTTGATTTGGTCCTATTTCTTCTCATTTTTCTTTCCTATACTTCTAATATCCCTCTCACTATTGTATGGTCACACATGAGCGACTACATACCTTTGATTTGGTTCTATTTTTTCTTGTCCTTTTTCTCTATACTTCTAGTTTCTTGTCAATGTTGTATGGTCATGCATGAGCAACTACATACCTTTGATTGGTTACATTTCTTTCTTTCTTCTCCTCTCTTTTTCCCTCTTCCCTTTATATTATCCCTTTACTTCCACTCTCCATCTATTCTACACACACAATTGTGTTTCTCATTCAATATTCATGTTTATGCCACCAAATATTGGCATCTAATATACTCATTCCCACTTACACATCATTCAATAAAGCTTCATACGCTTTCTAATAAAACTTTTGAATGCATGCATATCCAACCCACAACTTCACTTGGTTTTTTTTCATCTGTGACATATTAATTTGTATACATTCTTGCATTATTAGATGCACTCTACAGTGTTAGTTTGTCCTGACTATCATTATGTTGTCATGTCTTACCTCATATTACAACTAGATCACATATAGGAAGCAATTAGCTTGCACATGCTAAAAAATAAATAAACAAAACAACCACAAATGCACTAGTTAGCACAACTACCATGATATCTTATTCAAATACAATTCTTAAGTTGTTGGGTAATGAAAATTATTTTTGCTAGTCAACCATTTCTAGTTGTTCCAATCAACCTTTGTTGAACGTCATCAAGTCCTTAAAGAAATTTTAGACTTCCCTTGTATGACTCAAGTTATATCTTGAACCAATCATAGCTCTCACATTAAACAAATTTTGAGCTTAGGGAAGACAACACCTTGCATATGTTTGACACCAAAGCAAAATTCAACTCACTTATCCTATCATTTGCATGATCCAAACCCAAGGATACAAAAAGGACAAGATACAAAAAAAAATGAAAATAAATGCAATCAAAAAACACAAGTTCAAAGAAAAAGAGCACCATAAAACTAGCTTGAATCCTTGGTATCCTCAAGCACTTTAAAAGTATCCATCGGGGCTATAGATGTCTACCTAGCAATGGAGCAACATTGATAGATTGTGGGGATAATCTCCATCGGGGCTATAGAATCTTGTATAGTAGTGGAGTATGCCTTTCAAGTGGTGACATGTTTATCACATTAGTGACCTTATTTTGTATAGACCACTACATTCTTGTGGATGAGCTAGCTTTAATCAGCTAAGTTTACAATCGGCTAGTTCAACCTCACTCAAAATGGATAAATGAACACCAATGCAAACACACTGGTTCATGACTCGCTTAATATAATTTAATATGGTTAATGATGTCTATAGGACATTGACTGAATACTAGATGATTTCGATTGCTCCAACTAAGATGCTTGACTTTCTAGCAATTCTTCTCATGTCCAACATGCTTGAAAAGCCAAAATGAACAACATAATGGCTAGTTTTTCCAAAAAATTGTATGGTCTTCCTAGCATTGGTCCACTGATCGATCACCAAAATCTCATACACAGTCATTCAACTCATGCTACATTATCATTTTCATAGTTTACAATTCTATTGTTTGCTTTTCATTCATCATACGTATTTCATGTTTACTTGTCTCATATTACATTAACATGTCTTTGTGACTATTAATTTTCATTGGTTAATTAAAACAACTTAAAATTATCCAAATCTTTTAGCCACATTCAAAAATATGATTACACATTCATATGTATACATATGATTCAATTATCACAAACACACATTTTTGTTTCTACAAATATTAATAATAAATAAAATAATACACCATTTCATACATCATCCATGTACTATATCATCTACACCTGATCACATATATTATACATTAAATAAACATACATGATACACAACACTTACACATTACATCAACATACATAACCAACATAGCTCATCATATATCATATATCAAAAGACATATACATACTAAAAATTTCCCGTAGGCTACATCACATGCCGCACTATACATATCATACCCCTGGTATAAAAAATACAATAAACATGTGGTATGCTTGCCACACCAAAAAAAAAAAAATCAGCCTTACTGACCACTGAGCATCTCTCTACTCCCCTCATGCCAGCTAGGAGCCTCCTTAGTGCTCCTATGCACCCCCTCCCCACCTTCTCCTCGAGTAGATCCCTTTGTTTTTGTTATTGCAGGCTCCATTACTCATACCATTACTAGAGCTATTGATTGTGTGCTCCTCCAACAACATCGAGAATGTGAGTGAGATCGAGACTCTAAATAGGACAGGATGGGTATAACCCGTCTCACCATCTCCAACTCCAATATGGTAACTCTATGTTGCTCATAGGTATAAATATCCTCCATGTCATCCCACGCTCACTATAACTCGTTCATATTGGCACTTTATGCTCTTAAATGCTCCACATCATCCTGCAGCCTAGTTGTTGGAGAATATTACATTATTTGGTACATGTCAATGTACCACCTTGGTACATCATTGTAAATATTAGATTAGGGTTGTGTCTTAGATTAGTGTGTGAGTAAATATTTTATGTAATGTAATAATGTGTAGGAAATGCACGTGTCATGTAATTATGTGTGCAAGTGTTGTGAGTGTAAATGTGCACAAGTGTCCATTATGTAAGAGTGCACATGTATCCTTAGATTAGAAAGAGTTATGTGAAGAGTTACAAAGAAGAGTGAAGGTCAAGAGTGCAACATATGAGGAGTCACATATAATTATATATTTGTGACAAAGAATTGTAATATGTATAAAAAATGTATAGCTTTATGCTTGCATTAGTAGACCTTTATTCAATAGCATTTTTAGTATTCTATGTGCAATATTGTAAGAATGTCCATGTGATTATTCTGTGAGTATTTCTAAGTTATTCTATTTGATATTATATTTGATTCATTACATTTGATATTGTGATTATTTTTCTATGAGATTTACTTTATTATCAAGGCTTCAAAATCCATCAGTGGTATTAGAGCCACAAAAAGGTTACTTGCACAAGTTTTAAAAGTTGCAAAAGTTAAGGATATTACCACTCTATAAGAAACACCAGTGAAGTTAAGAATATTACCATTGGTAATAAAAACTAGTGAACTTAAGGATATTACCACTGGGTAAGAAATTAAGTATTTCCACTAGGTTGAAGGAAACTAGTGAAGCTAAGATTATTACCACTAGGTTGAAGAACAACCAGTGAAGATTAAAGATTTAGATTTTAGAAAGAACCAACTCAAGAAGAAAAGTTGGCCATTGTCATTTTGCTTTATATTATTGAAAAAAGTTTCATATTAATGCTAAAGAAAGTTATCCAAGAAAGAGGTCTTTTTGAATATTGAAGCACTACACCAAAAAAGGTCTTTAAGGGTGGTTATTCAGCCTTCGTCTACGAGGACGTCATAGAAAGTCCGCATTTTATGACTACAGTTAAAAACTACCTAAAAAAACCACCTTTTAGGGTCTATTAGGTCGATTAAAAACTGCCTTGAAAACTGCCTTAGTTTATCATTATGAGGGCGATTAAAAACTGCCCTCTGAGGGTCTATTAAGGTGGTTAAAAACCACCCTCTTAGGGTCTATTAGGGTGGTTAAAAACCACCCTCTTAGGGTCTATTAGGGTGGTTTATAATCTCCCTCTTAGGGTATATTAGGGCGGTTTAAAACCACCCTCTTAGGATATAATATGGTAGTTATAACCATCCTATTAGGGTCTATTAGGGTGGTTTATAACCACCCTCTTAGGTTCTAAGAGGGTGGTTTATAACCACCCTAATATACCCTAAGAGGGTGGTTTTAAACTGCCCTCTTATTATTACTTAAAAAAATAAAATAAAAAGCTTAAGATACAACATTGTATTCAAGATGCATTCATTGGATTCATCACATATATTGGAGAGAGGGAATCACCCCCAATCACAGATATTGGAGAGGGAATCACCCCCTCTTTTTTATAGGAAGACATCCAATGGTGGTTTCATGGGAATATCAAATTTATTACATGCTAACAAAGATAAGTTTGGTTGTAAGGAAACAAGTACCCATGCATTTATCAATCATAAATGCTTATAGTTTAGGTTTACCTCATTAACCAATACCTAATAGTTACAAGAATTCAATATTATTTGAAGCTTTGAAATCATAAGTATTCCTTCTACTTTTTGAAGTTTAGAAGATAACTTATCTGTCGTAATGAATCATACTTAAATGCCTTTTTGGCCAAGGTAATTATCAATTTCAAACTGAACATCAGATGAATACAAGAGAATAGGTACACAAGCATATACATATATGATCAATTCAAATATCTTCATATAAACTTCAGCATAACAATCATGTCAATCAACACCCAAAACTCATGGTCTAATGATATTTCCAATATCTATACAACATAGTTATCTTTGTTCTTGAGATTCAACCCCTACCACAATAGTATGCTCCTTCCATGAAATTTATAAAAACTCGAAGACAATGTTGACCAAGTACACAGTTCTAGCATGACATATTACATAAGTACATAGTATGGCTCTTTAGGAAAAACAAGATCCATATCATAATAACTTATATTTTCCCAAGATAGAGCAAACCAACTATTGTTTACTAATTACATCCATAGCTTTTGAACCTAAGTACAATCAAGTAGAAGTGTTCATACAAATGAATATACTAAAGTATTAACTTTCCATAACAACGTCAGTTCAACTCAATTAAATAGTTCCCTAGTACTATGCCAAATGACAAAAATACAATCTAGGAATGAGTACAAAGACATCCATGAGTATTGATATTGTTGGATTTATGTTTGTTGACAATCAACCCTAATTTATCCACTCCTCAATGGGCTCAACTAGGGTTGCTCGTCAACAGACTAAAATTCCTTATAATGGATGGTATTGAACTGATTCTAGATTGTTAAGGAAGTCAACTTCCCTTTACTTGTGAGTTGAGAGGAGGGAGAGCATTATTAGAGTGATTTACCCTCCAAAATAAGAATTCTTACCTAGAATTCCCTATTGGTTCTTTTCCTACCTGAGAGAATTGACCCTTCAATGAGGAGATTAGACACAGAGCACTAGAATGACAAAATAGAAGCTCATGGATGTGTCAGTCTATCTACATGAAATCACTCAAAGCATGCAACTTAACACATAGTGGATGCATCCTAATAACATGAAGTTAACTCATACATCATGCAATCATCTTAGTGCATCCTACATAAAGTTAACAATCAACTCATGCATGTTGTGAACATAATGATTAATTTAATTATAGCTTTGCCAAGATTTTATTGGAAAAATCCCCTTGATATGTTCCTTGGGACTTAATTCATCACAAATTTTATTGGGCATAATCAATGCTAGTCCTTGAGCATGCATTGGGTAATCTAGACAAACTAGAGAGCCTGGATTTATCATCAAACAATCTCTCTGGCAGTATTTCCTCTACATTTGAGGGTTTATTGTCACTTGTGCAAGTAAATGTCTCCAATAACCAGCTCATAGGATGCATATATAGGTCATGGTGGAAGCTATGTACTTCCTCTCCAAATTCATCCATTGATAATCCAAGTTTATGTTTAGTAGAGGATGAGAGAAGTCCCTGTACATGCAACACTAATTTATCTTCATCTGTGCAGAGCAAACATCTGAGCAGGGTCCATACAGTGCTCATTGTTGGTGGGCCAATTTTGCTAGCTTTCTTTGTAGTAGTCATGATACTATAGAGATTGCTATCCCTCAAACCTACCTCAGATTTTTCATACGAATTATATCAGATTTTGCAAGCAACAAAAAATCTAAGTGATAGATACAAAATAGGCAAAGGTGGCAAAGGGATTGTTTATAGAGTAGAGTTACCTTCAGGTGAACTCTATGCCTTGAAGATAATTCAATTAGCCAGTGGACAGAGTGATGACATGAGCATGAAGAGGGAGCTCTAGATGGTTGGACAAATCCAACATACAAATCTAGTTAAAATATTGGGATTCTGGAAACACAGAGATTGTGGGTTGATTTTATATGAATACATGCACAATGAAAGCCTAATGATGTATTGCATGAGATGAGGTCATCTCCAGCTCTGGGATGGGATTCACGTTACAAGATAGCCATTGGCATTGCTCATGGACTGTCATATCTTCACCATGACTGCCACCCCCCAATTATACACAGAGATATCAAGCCCTCCAATATACTGTTGGATTCAGATATGGAACCTCACATATCTGATTTTAAGATTACCCAACTCATAGATACATATTTGACCATAGATTCTTCTTCAATTAGAGGGACTTTGGGTTACTTTACCCCTGGTAAGAACATTGCTTGAACATTAATTTTGAACCTGGTTAGAACCTTTTTTCTTGCTTGTTTTCATGGGATTTATATCTGCTTTTGTTGTAGAATCTAGAGAAGCAACCAGAATAAGCGAGAAGCTGGATTTCTACAGTTATGATGTAGTCTTGTTGGAATTAATAACAAGGAAAAAGGCTTTGGATTCAAGTTCTCGATAGGGCATGGACATTATCAGTTGGATAAAATCATCTAATGAAGCTGAAGATGTAGTGATAGATCAAGAGATTCAAAATGAATTCAAAATATCAAGAATAAAAGAAAATATTGTGGCCACAATAAAAATAGCACTGAAATGTACAGAAGCTGAGGCAAATGATAGGCCAAGCATGAGACAAGTGGTAAAAATATTGAGCAACATTGAAAACTAAATTGCAAGAAATGCAACAACATAGCACCCTATGTTTTTGTACTGCTTGCCCTCCTCTTCTGCTCATTTCAAAGCTAAGGTGGGTGATGCATGTGTTGTCCGTTCTGCTAATTTGAAGATTAAGATAGGTGTTGCATGTGTTGTCATCTGTTTTTATTAATTTCAATGCTAAAGTAGGTGTTGCATGTGCTTCTTAGTCTAGGGTTGGATATAGCCATATAGATTCTATGAGACCTTTCTCTAAATTAGTCTAAGAGAATGCAACATGAATACCATGTACCACTAAGATAATGTAAAATGAATATGATATAAATATCCTCACCTTTGATTGTAGGGTCCTTGCATAGGGCTAGTGCCAAGGTGGTCTTTCCACTTTGGGTATTCTGAAATGCAACACAAGGCTTCAATCCTCATTTGGGCAACTTGAGCCCTCCATATAATGGGCATATGTCTAAACATCCCTACCCATCCCAACCATCAGAGATGAGGTGAGAGGGTATCCTAAGACTTCCATCAGATACATAAATATCTAATTGGCCAACCTCATGCTCAGGATACCTACTCACCTCACTCCTAACTTGGCTACCCATTGAACTTGCAAGATGCCACAAGATCTCAACAATACTAGTTTCACAAGAGGAAACCACATGTATGCTTATGAATCACAACAATATATAGAAACACAAACAAATTGCATACATATGCTAAAAGAAAAAGTGTGTAGTGTATTATTTATCCACTTATATTTAATTTAATTTAAATATTAATGTCCATTAGCTGCCAAGATGGCTAATAGGACTACAAAATTATAGTGAATAGAGTGTATGATAGTAACAAATGATGCACCCCTAAAGAGTAATATTGGACAAGAAAATAATAGACACAAAAATGTGAGCTATACAAGAAATATAAAGAAGCAAAAATACAAAAAAAATCAAAATAAAAAGTGAAACTAGTACAAAGAGTTGCCAAAAATAAAGGACATACAAAGAAGCTCTAAAAGAGTTAACATGTAGCAATGATTTGCATAGCATCAACCAACAACACTCCTAACACCCAAATCTAGAAAATATCAATTAAGAGATTCATATTATCCACTGGATGATGCCTTTAAAGTCTATGCTATCATTTCCTCAGTTTAACAAGGAGGATAAAATCATCTTTACCACTTTAAAGCTCATATAAACAACCTTGGATGGTGGGATTGTGACAGTGTTGTCATCAATTGAGGGATGATTGCAACCAATACAAAGTGAGAACAATTGTCCCAAAGAAATGAGAAAGTTGTAAGATTTTCAATAAAATTCTCAAGCTCTACTTCCATAATATGTAAAGAAATTTAAAGTACTCCAAATGGGACCAAGTATTTTTCTCATTGTAGCAAACATAAAACACTTGAAATGGAAAATAAAATTATGGATGGACAACTACTTTTGAAGTATAGTAATTAGGCTTCCAACCAACCTCCTAGATCATGCTTCCAACCATGTACCCTCACATTCTTCATGGACATATTGAATATTATCATCGTTTGCATTTTTATCTTATGTAGTTTTAGATCCAACAAAATTTGTTGCTCCAGATACATTGACATATTCTACCTCGTATGCTTTAGTGTCTTTAATCCCTCTTGGAGGTGATGTAAGAACCACATACCAACTGGTATCAAGTGGGTATTTTATATAAAAACTTGTATGGCTTGCAATGCTAGGATAAATGGACTGTCTTTTAATCTATCCTGGCCAAGTAATCTATCCATGTTGACTAGTGTGAACCCATTTCATCCTTTCTACATCAATTCCTCATATCAAGAGCATTCACCCAATCACATTTGAATAAGGGGTATCAAATTTTATAGTAATCCAACAAGATTATTTCTCTAATAACACCATAGTATGTGGTTGTTTGAAGCATTGAGTTTGTGTCTTTTGCACTTGCTTTGCATAAAGTAGTAGCATCAACACACACACACACACTATTATTTTGAGTTGTTCTTTGTTCCTCTTTGTATTTGATATGAAATCTATAATCGTTGATCAAATAGCCTGAATGTTTGGTTGCATCTTTCCTTGAACCACGTGCTAACTATTTTATTGTATTGAAATCATTGTCATAATGTTGTATTCCATATCCATAAAACTAAAACAAAGAATAATAGTTTAAATATGATTGATAAACATTACATGAAATTCAATACATGACGATAAGTATAAATTTCGAAGATTGTATTCAAGAGAGTAAACAATAACATGATCTCGTAGCCAAGTTATGAATGTATGATTATGGATTTTTTGCAACACCCTTTCATCTCTTGCTAACAAGGGTTAGATTCCTTAATACTATTTGAGTGCTTATTGATTTGGCCCAAATTTTGTCAAGCATAGTTGGATATGAATACTATTCAACCATATATAACAACAACAAATAAACATCTACTTACTCTACATGTTAAAGAGAATGCATTGATGGGCTTGCTAGTGAGAAGTTTCATCCAAATAAAAATCTTCACCACTGGACAAAGGCCTCCCATTGATTATAGTTTCTTTGTTCTCATCACTCCATACCTCATTGTGACCAAGGTGATTACCAATTAATTTTGTACCTATCATGTACTCCGCACAAAATGAAATAGATTCTTCGACAAGATAACATTCAATAATACAAACTTTGAACCTAGATCCATTATTTACATAGCCCTTTAAAATCTTCATAATTTTGATAAAGGAAACAAACAATTTTGAATAGAATATACACTATACAAAAATTAGAAAAAATGGTGATTTATAAATCCGATGAACGCATACAAACCTCACAAAAGGGTACATCCATTGATACTGTATAGGTCCACATAGACGCACCCTCTGCACCAAGTGAACAGTTAGGTGCACCATGTGTAGACACCAAAATAGCACCAATCCGATTATGTGATGACAAGCGCTGATCGCATTGACACACATAGCCCCTAGGGCAGCCCCCAGAGGTTAAACAGTGGTCCTAACCACTCCCAAAAGCAATTTTGGAGGTTAGAGGTCAATTTGGCACCTTGCACTCTGCTCGTCCCACCCAGGGACGAATACAAACTGGCATTCGTCTCACCCAGGGACGAATATCAGAATTCGCCCCAGGGTGAGGCGAATAGTAAGTTTGACTGGAAAAAAGTCAAACCTCGACAAGTCGACCAGTTAACTGAAGCTATAGGCCATGCAATTATGAGGAACAACTCCAAATAAAGAAGAGAGACTTTAGTCATGCATGTATTTATTTTAGAGACCTCATGCAAGGAGATTCTAAATCAGGGAATTAGCTTTTCTCTAAAAATAGGACAAACAACTCAAGTAGCGCCCTCACATGTGCAATTCAAATAGAGAGACCCTAAGGTCTATAAATTGGTGAGTTTTCTCACCCAAAAGATATACGAAGAAGGAGCATTTAAGTAATGAAGTGCTGCCAATTTACATACCTACTTGCGATCTGTGCCTTTCACATCCTTAATCTCTCATTCGAAAGGGAGGTTATTGGGTGGTTATTGGAAGCACGAATCTGGACCCAAAACCCATTTTTTGGCCACAAAAATCCACAAAATTTGTCAAAAATACCCCATAAGAAGTTTTGGACCCATCCCAAGTGGATTGGTGCCGAAACAAAGTCCCAAACGGTGGGCGTCCTGCCCCCGGGCGCTCCCCAAACTGTCATAGCTCTAAATGCCCCACCCCGGGATGAATAGAAATTTGTGATAGATTTCTTTGATTTTTCTTTTGCATATTATTCTAGGTCTATTAAATAGGCTGTAGTTTAAATTTCACTTCATTCTGAGCACTTTTGACCAGGTTTTTATCATTTCCCACCTTTACTAATCTGTAGATGCAATCATCAAAATATGAGTGCTAGAGGCCAAATTGGAGAAATATGACCATATGGGTCTTCCCAAAACACCCCCAATTAGCTAACCCCAACTTTTTAGGTCATTTGGAGCTTTTTGGATAGGACATTGAAGAGGGTACTTTTTGACAAGTTATTGCAGGTCTATTCGTCCCACCCTGGAGCGAATACAAATCTGTGAGGAATTTCTAGACTGTTCTTTTTGCAGTGCCCCCCTGGTAACATATTTATGCTTCTATTAAAATTTTAGGTCGATCTGAGATCATTTGGTTATTGTTTTAATATTTTCATGCATACACTAACAGTAGGCCTTGGGAAATACATGTTTTATTCTGTCTGCAGGTGCTACTAATATTTTCTATTTATTTGAACGTAGGTTTTCAACATTAGAGGAGCAATAAGGAGTAAAGAATCATATACACAAGTGGTGACGATGTTTTGGTCTGCCCATATTACATGTGGGCACGCGAAAGAAGGATTGTTATCCATGGATGTTGTGATAAGAAACATATTTGACGCTCCTATCCCCTAAAAAAGGAAGGAGACGTATTGTAACATGACTTTGAAAGCATATCAATAAAGAATCACCATATTTCATACTACTTTTATCTTGTGTCAATTCGTCTATGTTCTTTCTTTTATGTATTTTTCAATATATAGGCTTTTAGCGTTAAGTTTGGTTTTACACGCATCTTGCTTGGCATATTCCTTTTTGTTTCTGTATCCTCGTGCTTTCAGTGGCGATCACGGTGGGACCTCTGTCCCTTGATTTTTAAGATTAAATTTATGATTAAAGTTGCTTGTTCTTTTGCTTACAGGTATCGAGTTTTCAAACGTTGGACTGTTTCAGAGCAAAAATTCAGAGACATCCGATTTGGGCAGAAAAGAGGTAGAGGTCTTAAACACCTTCTATAAAAAATTTGTTGTTTGTTCTTTGGTTATTTTATTGAGTTTGAATGCTTGTTTGCTTCATTTATGCAACTTAAAAAGAACCCCACACACCACGTGGTAATTTGAAAACAACAAGGAGTTGGTCGTAAAACCCCAACCCTTGAGCAAGACCAAAGGTGGATTTCATCATCACTTTGGCTTGAGATACTACATACATTACCCCGATTAGGACTGTTGCTAGACATAAATCCTGACGAAAGCTAACCAAGTGAAGCGGGGGTGATTCCCAGCGCATGAGGATAAGTCTTCTATGGTAGGTGTCATAAACAGAGTGATCCCCCTTTCGTACCGCCTATGTTCCACGTACCATCTGCTCTCACGTACCAATAGTTTACCTCACATAAGGGCGAGTATATAGAGAGGTTGGTATATCGGTCTGGCAATGGTATATCGAAGGGGAAACCATTTTTTGGGAGTCATAAGAGCCATTTACATTTAAATGTTCTTTCCACAAGCTTTCAAAACAACATCAAAACACACTAAACCAGATTCTAGGGTGCACTTTTAATCTTTAAACAAGATAACCACTGCGTTGATTGTGTGTTTCCTTTTTGTTTAAGTGTAGCGTAAAAAATCCTAAAATAGAAAAATCTACTCATATTTAGGAGCACATCACCATGGTGTACACTCGTAGCCGAGCCCAATCATGGGCAAGCACTGTAGAAAGTGTGCAAAGGGGGACAAGTCGCCTCCGATATAGTCCTAAGGATTTAGCCATCCTGCATTGGCAGCAAGGCACCCAAGATAGTCTGCATCATGCCATCACATAATAGGACTATAGAGGCACATCTTGGAGAGGTACCCCCACTCAGCATAGGTCTTTTCACAAGGAAAACCTACACGTAGCACTCAACGTAGACAAACGACCTCCCTTAGAAGCTCGTTATGGGTGGCCTAGTGATGAAGTGCTAGAGCAACAGAGGGTCTAGACGGAGGGGCCACAAGATTTCATCATCCCTCCTCTACCCTGCATTACTGTTAGAAACACTAGATAATATCCAGAGTATCAGGCTCTCTAGATAGGGTAAGACAATTCTACCCGCACCTTTTATGCATATGAAAGAGAGGGTGAGGAAGACCACTATGTTCCTCAAGAGCAGTACACAGCGCAGGAACGATGCACCTTTGCACCCGCTATGTATTAGGATCTCCCATTGAGGCCGAAACCTCAGGTAAATGCCGCTAACCTTGATAGAGGGAAGCAAACCATAGGGATCTCGGATCACCACAATCGAGATATACATGTAGGAGAAGCATCTAGGCTTCCTAAACAAGAGACGACAAAACAAATGGACTTGGCATTTTCTAGACATGCCACCTGCCAAGCGTAGATTACGTAGCTCCAGCAAGATCAACAACAATTAGAACATCTATGTCGCCTTAACAAAGAGTGCATTCAACATCAGACAACTGAATTGCTAATGAATAATGTGCCTGAGAAAGTCCCAACTCCTCGTGCACAAAAAGTAGAAGTGTATGAGAGGCATAACCCTTTGGCATGAGACAGGTCTTCGCGACCTCGTCAAGTGCTGCCTCCAAGACCTCCTAGACCTGAGCGGGAGGCCACTCCCAGAAATATTGATGGGCACCCTCCACGGGCACCCACCTATGCTTATAGGTATCGGCTAGGCACTCCTCAAGAAGCCTATGAGGAGTATGAACAAGAAGAAGAGCAGGCTGAAATGCCCTACCAAGGCAGAGGGGCTGCTACCCAGCCACCCCTCCATAGGCCTCAAGTTCCTCGCAGCCCGCAGTGGGAGCAAACCTAGGAGGAAGAAATAAAATCCTTCGATGCATATAAAGTGTTGCTAGAGCGCTTAGAATCTATGGAGATCAAGACTTCTGGGCACCAAAAGCCCACTCTACGCCAACTCCGTAGTCATCCTGTGCATCCATCAATGCTGACACCTCCATACCTTGAACACTTTAAACTGCCCTAGTTGGCACTCTTTAGAGGGGAGGAGGATGCCCAAGAGCATGTGACTAGATTCTTGAGCCAGTGCTTTGGCATTTAGGACAATGATGCTTTGTTATTAAGAACATTTATAACCACATTTGTAGGCCCTGCCTTGGATTGGTTCAGTCAGTTGCCCAAACATAGCATCAGTAACTTGGATCAGCTAGTGGACACATTCCTCGAATGCTTCACCTTCAACACCAAGAAGAAGGTGTCATTAAGTGACCTAGCTAGCCTCAGGTAGTATGAGGAAGAGACCATGGTGGCATATGGGAACCGATGGAGGACACTGCTTTCAAAGCTGCCCTACCTCCCTCCCATGTCTAACCTGACTCAGATGTTCTCAAAGAGTTGTTTGAGATCGATCTCCATGCTATTGCAGCTGTAGCAATATGCCACTCTTGAGGAAGCTCTGACGCAAGCCAGAATTATTGAGGAGATCAAGATACAAGATGGCGAGATCACCAAACCTAAGAAGAAAGAATGGACCAAGAACACTAAAACAGGGACCACGCAATCGAAACCCGTTGCGGTCAATCAGGTTGCTATCAACGTTCCTAAGCTTGCACAAGCAACACAGCCTCAAAAGGCTAACTATCAAGCAGTGCCTCCTAAAAATTATGATAGAGAAAACCAAAGGCAAGAACAAAATCCATAACGTGGCCTGAGGTGACAATTCACACCATACACAGAGTCCAGAGACTCCCTATTTGATCGCTTGTCAGCGGTGAACTTGATCAACTTGCCAGAGATTCAAACCATAGATCCCAATGCGCCCAAGCCTAAGGGGTACCGGGAGGACTTGTACTGTAGGTTCCATAGATGAAAGGGACATGACCTTAATGCATGTTGGAAATTCAAAGGTTTGGTACAAGACCTAATCAACAATAAGACATTGGCGATGGACAACCCCATAGCGCCAAACAACCAACATATGGGAGTCTTAAGAGACCCCTTGCCTGCCCATGAGGCACCGACAAAACCCCTTCAAGTCAATGAAGTGCAATAGAATTGCCCCATGCAGGGGTATGTAGGGATGATAAGCATAGTGACTAGGAACAAGAGGTACCCAGGAGCTGCCCCCACGATAGCCACAAGAGAGGTTCCATCGACGTCACAACCTCAACAATCCCCTACGCAACTTCCCTCGCCTAGACTAGTGGCCATGATTCAGACTAGACTTACCCAAAGTCTAAGGACCACGTCGGCTAGGCTCTCCATATACGAGCTTATTCAAAAATCAGTGCCCCATCGGGAGGCTCTAATGGAGATTTTAAAAGCAATCGAGCTATAGCCCCACGAAGCAAATTCTTTCAACAACTTCGTGGGACATGTAAAACAATGTACAGAACTAGTCATCACCTTTAGAGAAGATGAATTGAAATCGGTGACTGGTGATGTGGCGGATCCACCCTTGCACGTTATTGTGCGGGTCAACGGGATTTCGTATAAGAGAGTGTTGGTGGAAACTGGCTCATCCAGTAATATCATCACAATCGTAGCATTGAAACATCTGAAGTTGTCGGCATCTCACATCGTGGCTCCCACCTATACACTGCGAGCATTCAATGATGCAATATGCTCAACGGTTGGCATAATTGTCCTACCCTTCCAAGTGGGACAAAAGACTATTCATACATTGTGCCACATCTTGGAAGGTGAGATGGCTTATAATATCTTGTTGGGCCGGCCTTGGATCAGGGACATGAAGTGTGTCCCTTCAATAGCTCATCGGTGCCTAAAGTATACATTTGAAGGACAGGTGCATGTAGTCTGGCAGACTTAGAGCCTTTCAAGTACTGCAATACGATGAAATTCATGCCGCAATCGACCCTTCCATCAACACATTTAGATTTTCAATTGAATTCATCTAACCAGGGTCTGATTCTGTAGGCATCTCCGTTGCCAAGTCCATCAAATCCCCAGTCAGGTTCATCTTCCTCATCTGGTCCTTCAACAACGATGCCACCTACGGTGGCCACATCCAAGGACAAGGGAAAAAAACCCCTAGAAGAGGAACCACCCCTAGTCTCAACCATCTCTACTAAAGAGATGCCTAGCCGAATGGAAGTCGAGATGCCTAGTTCACCCCACATGGAGTGGACTCAGGAAGGACTCCCATTTGCTTCCCCTCAACCGCCAACGGTCACCGTTGAAATGGCCAACATGGGCCTGGGGGAGTATCTAGTGAGGAACATTGTAGCAATGCCCACACTTGAGTCCATGCAAGACATGGGGAGACATCGACTCCCCATCGGCTCTATGGTTCCTCTAGGCTTCCCACCCAATCAGACAAGATTTGTTTATGGGATCTTGGATAATGGTGTTGAGACTTGTATGCAAGAAAACGAAGACAAAGAGCCCTTTGCTGAGGATGTCAACTATCTATCCAACCCTAACTTTGCTTTAAGATATCTTGGCCAATGCAATTGGCACGAATATGGGTTGGGCAGGTATGAGCAAGGAGTGCGTGTTCTTTGCCAACCGAGATACCAAATGTCGTATGACAAATCAGGAGTAGGGTTCAACCACCCCCTACCCCTATAAATCTTGGTAGAGAACATGCAAGGCCTAGGGATAGGCAACAAGGATGGGTTGGCATTAGATCCATATTCCAATCCTAAAACAACATATACATTGGGGGATTATCACCCATTGTTAACAACCAACCTTGTTGACCATAACAACCCTTTCCCTTTGGCTTAAAAGGACAAAAATTTAAGGACTCCCCTACAAGAGGGATATGGACAAGACCACGAAGGGTCTTCAAAAGATGAGTTAGAATACGAGGTAGCACCTTGGGATCCTTTTGAGTCTAACAACAATCATTCACAAGTACATCCCATGGATGATTATCAGGAGAGCTTCATGACAATGTTCCCTTTGGATGCTCCAATTGAGCATATGCCACCTTAAGAGAATCAGGTCCCCTCATAGAGAGCAGAACCACCTTGATGGGACCACATTAATTTGCTCGAGCAAGATGAGCCTCCTATGTTGCAAGCAGCTGTTGGAGCCAACAAAGGCCTTTGGATCTCTGCCAGTGACTACGAAGATGAAACTAAGATGGCTTATCTCAATCATATGCGACAACAGTAATATCCCTTGGACATAGATGACATGTTTGAATAGTTACACATAGGGCCAAGGCATAGGTGGCACCTCAACCCGATGCAGTTATAGCAATTATTGCACCCGCCACTCCAGGTACATAGAGAGCATCTTTCGCCTAGAGACCCTATACAACCATCAGTGCCTAGGGCGGACCCTATATTTTTCTCCATGCATAGGGTTGATCCATTTGTGCCAGTACCCACAGAGCCAGATCTGGAGCACAAAGATCATCTAAGATGTCCGCGCAGTCACACCCACAATAATGGAGACCACAATCATTTCATCAACATGATCTCCATTGATTTAATTGCCCCCATCCATGATTCAGCCAACCCAACACGGTCATTGCATCTAGACCTAGATGCTATCGACTGGGATTGCACTGACACACCACCATCCCCATCAGAGTACTGGCCTTGTGGTGGGATGTTCCATTTCACCCCAGGACAGACTCAGGATGTCTTCTATGCTGAAGAGGAACTTGATGTTCTAAACGATGATCTCAATTTAGCAAACGATATCCACTTGATCCCAACTCCACACCAGTTGGAGGACAGGTCCCACATGTCGGTCGAGGAGACGACTGACATAAACATCGGCTCAGATCCAATGAATTTGCAAATCATCAAGCTGGGGGTAAGTCTATCCCAAAAAGAGCAAGCCGACTACATTGCCCTTCTCAAAGAGAAGAAGGAGGTTTTTACATGGTCATACAAAGACATGTCGGGACTAGACCCGCAGCTAGTCACGCATAATCTAACGCTTGATCCGATAATCAAGCTAGTAAAGCAAACAATAAGTAATATGCACCCAATAGTGGCCTTAATGGTCAAAGATGAGCTGCAAAAGCTGTTGGATGCACAGTTTTTCATCTACATGGATTACCCGCCATGGTTGTCTAACATGGTTCCCATCAAAAATCCCGACGGGAGGATTCGCATATGCATCGATTTTTGAGATCTAAACAAAGTGAGTCCTAAGGATGATTTTCCCTTGTCGAGCATCAACGCATTGGTAGACGCTACAACGGGCCATGAAATGCTTTCCCTCATGGATGGTTTCTCAAGATATAATCAAATTCGTATTAATCCTGAGGACCAACTCAAAACGGCATTCACAACACCTTAGGGGACATTTTGTTATAAGGTCATGCCTTTTGGCCTTAAAAATGCTGGCACCACCTACCAATGTGCCATGACGTACATCTTTCACGATTACATGCACAAAACTTTGGAAGATTACATGGATGATTTGTTGGCCAAATCTCTTTTGCGCCCAAATCATCTCGATGACTTAAGTAAGATCCTCGATCGCCTCATGGAACATAAAGTCAGAATCAATCCCAAGACATGCGTATTTGGCATCACATATGGAAAGCTCTTGGGTTACATAGTCTCTAAATGAGGAATCGAGGTAGACCCACACAAAGTCAAGGTAATCCTTGAAATGCTTCCTCCAAGCAGCTCAGAAGTCTACAGGGAAAGGTCGCATCAATAAAGCACTTCATAGCACATCTATCTGACAAGTGTCGACCCATGAATAAATTATTGCACAAGGGGGTAACATTTCACTGGGATGACAAGTGCCAGTCAGCCTTTGATGACATTAAACAATACTTGGATTCGTCGCCAGTATTGGCACCACCTAGACCAGGAGTGCCGTTCTATTTATACATCTCAGCTACTGAGGTGGCACTAGGCGCCATGCTATCCTAGAAAAATGAACTACACAAAGAACAGGCTACATACTATCTTAGCCGCACCCTGGTCAGTTATGAACTTAACTATGTATACGTTGAGAAGCTCCGTTGGCAGTGGTGTTTGCTACCAAAAAGCTATGCCACTACATGCTCAACAATATGACATATGTTGTGTCTAAGGAGAATCCATTGCGATACATGATGAGTCGTACTTATCACAATAGCCGCACGACAAAATGGATCATGTTGTTGACGGAGTTTGACATAGAATTCATTGGATAAAAATCAATAAAAGGTCAAGTTATCGCCGATCAACTGGTAGAGGCTCCTCTTGAAGACGATCAACCTCTAACCGTAGAACTACCAGATGATGGATTTTTCCATGTTTCAGAATCACCAGATTCTGATGAGCCAGAGTCACAGGCTGACATGACCCTATTCTTCGATGGTTTTAAGTGTGAGCAAGGAGGTGGCACGGGAATTGTATTCTTCACTACACAAGGGGCTCCAATGCCTCTGTCATTTAAATTAAACTTCTCGTGCACCAACAACAATGCAAAATACGAAGCCTTGCTCATAGGTCTTCAGACAACAATCACCATGAACATTAAACGTTTAAACATATTTGGTGATTCATTGTTAATTGTCAATCAAGTAAAGGGGATATTCCAATGTAAATGTCTAGTTCTGCAGGCCTACAAAGCCCTTATGGACAAATTCCTGGCATAACTTGAATGGTATGACATTGAGGCACTCCCTCGATCATCGAATCATTTTGTGGATACTATGGCCTCCTTGGGGTCACTAATCCTGCAAGAACCTTTCGGTGAGATGACAACCATTCAGGTCAAAACATTATCGCAATCTGTGATGGAGCGTGCAAGCTCTGACCTAATGCCAGGAATCCACCTGATCCAAATTGAACCATCTCAGGATAGGTTCTCTCAAATCCATGATTGTTTGACTCAAGCCAACTGGGGGTCCTTGTTCTACCCAACCCCTCTTAAGAGCAACACAACATTGCTTTTACAAGTTATTTCCTACTTAGCTTTTGCTAGGGATGAAATTCAAGAGGGATTTGCCGTTCATACCATCGAGGTTTTTGATCAACAGGATTGGTACACACCCATTAGGGATTACCTCAAGTTAGGTAACCTCCCACTTGGATTGACACAAGTCGCAAAAAGATCATTTAAATAGAAAGTGGCAAAACATGTCTTGTTAGGAGACATTTTGTATTGTCAAAGCTATGAAGGAATCCTCCTCCGTTGCTTGGACCAACAGGAGTCCGCTTGGGCGATCACCCAAGCACACGATGGTACATGTGGTGGCCACTTCAACGGTATGGCCATCGCCAAGCACATTCTTCGCATGGGCTATTATTGGCCATCTTTAGAGCGAGATTGTTGTGCATATGTAAAGAAGTGCATGAAGTGTCAACACCATGCTAATTTGACACACGTACCTTCTCAGGCCTTGCAACCGATCCAATTAGCTTGGCCTTTTTTGCAGTGGGGCTTCGATCTAATCGAAAAGATCTCCCTTGCATCATCGGGTCATCACACGTTCATCATAATGGCCACAGAGTATTTCACCAAGTGGGTGGAAGCAATTTCGCTAACCTCTACGACTAGAACCCGCATTGCGGAGTTTATTTTGTATAACATCATATGTCGTTTTGGTATTCCATCCAAGATCCTTTTGAATAAGGGGATGCCATTCAAGAATAAAGATGTGCGTGCTTTGACCATAAAGTACAAAATTTAGCACAGTTTTTCAACACCCTATTATCCGTAAGCAAATGGGCAAGCAGAGGCGTCAAACAAAATGCTAGTTTCCATCCTCAAAAATACCGTTGCAGATAGTCATAAGGATTGGCACATTCAAATCTTTCTTGCCCTATGAGCTTATCGCACTAGCATTCGGACGCCCACTGGGGCAACTTCGTTTTCACTGGTGTATGGCTCCGAGGCAATCATGCCTCTTGAGTTGGAAATCCCTTCCCTACGCATTTGAATGCAAGAGTTCATCGATGATGACACTACGTGGTAGGCCCGATTAGACCAACTGACATTGCTAGACAAATGGTGTGTCAATGCTCTCAAGCATTTACGTATCTATCAAGAGCGACTTAAGAAAGCATACAACATGAAGGTCCACCTAAGGGAATTTTAGGTTGGTGACTTGGTCTTAAAAGAGACCCAACAAAATTCTAATTTGCCGTCCCATCTATGGGACAAGTTCACGGGAAACTGGTTAGGTCCTTATGTGATTGATAGTAGAATAGGACCTGGAACATACTGGATCGCCTCTCTTGAAGGAATCAAGGAACTAGAACCCTTGAACATCAGTCATCTGAGGCCATTCCACATCTAGAGAGCCATAGTCCAACCAAATGCTCCAAAGGTATCCATAAACCCTTTGGTCAAACCAAAAGCTCCAAGGATTCTCGTAATCGCTTGGTCAACCCAAAAATGCCCCAAAGGTATCCATAAACCCTTTGGTCAAACCAAAAGCTCCAAGGATTCTCGCAATTGCTTGGTCAACCTCGAAATGCTCCAAAGGTATCCATAAACCCTTTGGTCAAGCCAAAACACTCCAAATGTATCCATAAACAAATATTAAAAAATAAACAAAAAAATAATAAAATCATCAAAAATAAACAAAAAAATTTGCATTTCAATTTCATGCATACTCATAAAAACATCAAAATACAAAAATATAGGTTGCACTAGGCATCACATCCATACATTGCATATTTGCTAGGTCATACAAGTCAAAAGCACCATAGACTGTCATTACTTGACAATTCCATCATTTTCCACATCAAATCCATTTTACAAATGCATACATCCAGGATAGCACCATCGCAACTTTTTAAGTCAGTTATCTCCTAATGTATATAGGGTTTTTGTCATTCAGTTGTCTTTAAATTTCTAGCCAAAAACTATACAAAGTTAAACAACTTTTACAAGGGAAAGTTTTACTTGGATCACACCTCGTTACGTAACATCCCTACACAAGTTAAAACACATAAAATAATTCCTAAGTTGTGTGAACGCAAGAGAAACCTACAAAGCAGTCTAGGGTACCATAGGTGAAAGATTAGCCTGTTCATTCCCCTATGCGAATGGTTCCAGAATACTGAGAATTGAAAAAAGGACGAGCTCTTCCCCATCAATTCCCCATACTAAATAGTGGTTTTCACCACTACCAAAAATCCCAATCCCCATTGGTCCCCAAAGTTGTAAGGATTCATACTACAAGTCCCTGCCAAGGATGGGTAGTCATCCCCAAGACCTAAAAGGATCGATGCCATTCAACAACACAATTCCCACACCCCATCACCAGGACCATCTCCACTCACCTTTGGTCTCAAAGTTATAAGGATTTGTACTACACATCCCTAAATAGGATGGGTAGTCATCCCCAAGGCCTAACAGATCAATGCCCTTATTTCATAATCTCCATCATCCCCTTTGGTTCCCATAGTCGTAAGGATTTGTACTACACATCCTTGAACAAGATGGGTAGTCATCCCCAAGGCCATAAGGATCAAGGCCATTCATACGCCATAAACATACAAGCTCAACCGTACGAAGCTCAAAATACAAAATTGAATAACAGTGGTTATCACTACTATTCCAAATCCTTGCTTAAAAAGAAAAATAAAAAAGAAAAATAAACAGTGATTTTCATCACTATGTAGACGAGCAAGTATCCTAAACTCGTGAGCACACACACAACTTGAACTTGAATCCCTAGAATTCTTAGCATTCAAAAACTATCTAGGTGATCCTCATTATGGGTTTGGTGGACAGCCTACCTGGCAATGACGGTATCCTACCCGCATGACGATATGTTTGTCACATTAGATTTGCGTGTGCACAGACCAATGTTTGCATGTGGATGGGCTAGCCTATGGTACCTTAGATTGTCCCGTGAATTAATCTTACTAATTACAACAACGGAGTTAGTGGAGCTAATTAGGTGATCCTCAGTACAGCTTTGGTTGATAGCCTATCTGGCACTAGCGGTATCCTGACAAATACCACATAAATGAACTCAATTGCACACATAGGGATGTGAAATAACTTGGTTAAATTCAAGTTGGATTTATACCTTGTTCAAAAGTCTTGCAAGATAAATGTATAGTCTTGGCTAGTTAGTTAAAATATCTGCATCTCAAAAAAGCTTAACTACATTTTAAAACAACTGGTACATTTCATTTCGTACATCACCATCAAAAAATATGACAAATACAAAAACAAATTTTTCACATGCAAGTCATTCCATAAAGCCATCCCATAAGTACAGCAAGCCAGTAAAATCTTGCACAGTCTATGGTGCATCGACAAGTTATCAACAAATCATTTCATTCATTCCATATGCATACATCATATAATTAGAAACATCGCATTCAAAAAATATGCATACATTAATGTAAATATAGGTACATAAAAATAAACCATGAAAAGTGTATAAACACCAAAAAAGAGTCATCTGTATATATATCATCAAAAATACCCGCAGGCTACAATGAACCAGTCCTCTGACCTCGCAACAAAAGCCAAAAGCTCAAAAACCCCCAAGCCTAGGGCGTCGACCACCATGATCATGCAGGATCGATGCGATGAGAACTACCCCCATGGTGTGGGTATTATGGGACCTCTTAGGGTGACTGCTGCTCACCCTTGCATCACGCCCACTCGTGCCCCCCTCATCTAGCCACCTGTGATGAGATGATGCTGACTGCTTAGTATCATTGTCGCTCGTCTGACACAACGAGCCACCTCCAGGGGGCTCAGTTAACCGCCCACCGAGGTAGATAATCTCTCCCTCCATATCCATCCGATATCAAAGTCACTCTACCTCCCATCGACACCACTCTGCCTCCCATCAACAATAGTAAGCTACTATGTTGTCGTGCTATGCTAGCTGCGCCCGTAAGAGATCCCTCTCCCATGCAACATCGATATCCCCCTCCTATCGATGGGACACAGGCCATGCATTCTCTCGCTTAGCTAGCTGAGTCCACAAGAGATCCCTCTCCTGTAGAGCCTCCCCTAGCTCCTCATCTCACCTTCGAAGTAGCCCCTCTAATTGCACATTCTCAGTGCGCAACCCTACCTCCATGTCCTTCAAAACGGCCTAAGGCATCGACGAATCTGGGATAGCAGCCTGCTCTGGCTCCCACTACTCCGACATGTCCTGCATCTCTAGCTGATCCAAGCACCCCAAACTCCCCTCCAACATCCTCAACCTCCACCAAGTTCGCATCATCCAACGAAACTCCCCAGCCCTCTCCTAGTGCCTCTACACCCTCATCCCCTACTGCACCCCCTAGAGGCCCCTCGCCTCGCCATTACTGTAAAGTCCACCACTGCTCATACTCAGCCGTCACCCCGACGTCATCCATATTTGGGATGTCAATAGCTATATCTGAATCCTCACCAAGTGGCACAACGACTGGCCAGTCCAGAGTCCTCTCGTCCTCCTGACGTCGATAGACCATGGGCTCACCAGGCAAGCCCTGGTGCACCCCAAACTGTCATGTTACTTGGCCATAAGGTAAGAACTCCTGCTCAGTCCCATGACACCCAATCAGCCACCACCCCCTCCGTACCTATCGAAGCCACTCTCCAGCCTTAGGCCAGGCTGGGCAGTCCCGATAGGGGCGCCAGAACACCTCCCCTAGAGCAAGCCAAGTGAAGGCATCGACATAGTGCCCTACGAAACCTGCCCATCACCGACTCTAAACTTGCTCCTCCGACCTTCATCATAGTGCCCCGTAATCGATCTCTCAGTCTACCATCTCCACTTGGGTTATCCAGGGCAACCCTGTTGGCCTCTCCACTGCTATGTGCTGCCAAGCCTAGCACTGCAACAAGTAGTTGCAACTAATCCCCTTTCACCTCTGACAACGGACCTTGTACAACTCATCATAGAGCTGTGCCAGTAGAGTCTGTCCCCATCTCATGATCATCGATGCATCCGTAGGACATTCCACTAACCAAAACACCACCTCTAGCAGGTTCCACGGGAACCTCACACCCGAAGAGTCGGGTAGCAGCATGTTGGAAATGAGGCCCATAAGCAATGCATGCCTCACTCCCAACACACCCCTCTCTAGCCACCATCGAACCAGTATGCCACCAATCTGGCAGTCGCCCTCTGCCCTATCCACTGGGCTGTCCACCCCCATCTCCTCTCCATGTCCAAAGCAGCTTGTCAACACTGCTATTCATTGATCTCGAGGTGTCGTCCTGATCGGTAGTCCATCTATCAAAATTTGAAGGATCCGATAGACATCCTCTAAGGTCACTGTCATCTCCCCTGTTGGGAGATGGAAGGTGTTGGTCCGAGGATCCCACAGGTTGATCAGGGCCATCAGATAGGCCTGATCCCCAACCAATGGCTCCAACCGAGTCACTTGCTTGAGCCCAAGGGCATCAAGCCAATCCCAGTCAGCCAAAGTCAACATCGCATGCGCTTTAGTGAAAACCGTGGGAACACGATACCGGCTCTTCACAACCTGCAAAAGAAAGCAACATAAAAACATTAAAACAATGAAAAAACTGTACAACAATACCATGAATATACAACAATGCATCAAAATGTACAGCTAAAAACATAACAACATTCAAAAAAATAATTTGTCAGATCTAGGGTTTTTAACTCTAACTGATAAATTAACAAAAAAAAAAAATTAATTAATTAAAACACAAAAATCATTTGTCAGTCCTAGGGTTTTTTAACTCTAACTGATAAATTCAAAAACAACAAAATTTCAAAAAAATCATTTGTTAGTCCTAGGGTTTTTAACTCTAACTGATAAATTAAAAAGACACACAAAAAAATTCAAAACTAATTTATCCGACCTAGGGTTTTTAACTCTAACTGATCAATTAAAAAACAAACAAAAACATTCAAAAATCATTTATCAGATCTAGGGTTTTTAAACTCTAACTGATCAATAAAAAACACAAACAAAAAAAATTCACAAAATAATTTCTCAGACCTAGGGTTTTTCACTCTAAACTGGTAAATTAAAAACACAAAAACAAACTACAACAAATAACTAGGGCTGAACTACGTTTTTATGTTAAGTTTTACCCTATGTTTCTAACCTAAGTTTTGAACTTTGTTAAATTCGAGTTAAGCGAGGTTTTTAAGTTATGTTCTAAACTAAGTTTTTCAGCTAAGTTTTAAACTAAACTTTTGATCTTTGTTTAACTAGGGTTATACTAGGTTTTAAGCTAAGTGTTAATAGACTAGGGTTCATTTTTAACATTTGAAAAACAAAAAGACAAAAAAAAACAAATAACTTGCGATTTTACAACTGTAAAGCAAACAAACAATAAAGAGGAAGGGCACTTACTGGTCTCGCTTCGGCTTTGCCGCTCGATCTGGTTTGTGCACTCATGGTCGCAGGAAAATTCGGCAGCACTTCGCTTCGCAGAATTGACCTACTCCTCCTCAGAGCTCCAAATCGCCAAAGAAAACACATGCAAATGAGCCCAAAACTCAGTTTTGGCCTTTAAATAGGCTTTTTGAGCCTGTACTCGTTCCCCTTGGGATGAGTGCTCTGGTTAGCACTCATCCCTCCTTGGGACGAATACTAAACAGGAATTCATCCCACCTAGGGACGAATACAGAGCAAAAATTTCAAAAAAAAGCAAAAACTGCACAAAAATGCACCAAAAAAAGCAATAAAACTGTCCAATGAGAGTGCTTTTGCACTTGAAATTCCGAGCATGCAAAACAGATGTCGAGGTCACAAATCATCATTATCCTACTCCCTAAGAAGGCTCCCATAGCCAGACCGCTCCACGGGACGACGAATTTTCGAGAATTTCATCCCCAAACAACGTCACCAAATGGGTCAAAACCCAACCAAAAATAGCAATAACATGTTGGCAATTTTGGGTACATTGGGTACATTGCCTTTGCTCAAGTATTGATGTTGTCATTGATGTCAAGAAGCAGAAGGGTTTTTGTGAAAACCAAGGCAGACAAAATAAAAGGTTTTATTTAAAACCATGGACAACAGATTTGAAATGGGTTTTTCTTAAAACCCAAGTTGGCTCTTCGTTTCGTTGAAAAAGGTGCCCCGGTGATGAAGATATTTAATTTTAAATATTTAGTTTAAATTTTATTTATTTAAAATTTAAATTAATATTTTAAAATTAAATTAATGTATTTTTCGTCGTGGTTGAAAATGTCGACGTATTTGGAAATAAAGGATGAAATGAAAGTGCATATATAATAAGGCTATTAAATTCATTTAATTGTGTGTGATATTCGAAAGGCGCTCGTTCGATAAAATAATCGAAGAAGGATATAAGACTGTGCTTCGTGCGACACACGAGTTTCAAAGGTTTCAGTGGCAGTGGGCGTGTAGCCTGTGTGGTTACCTAGGCATGACCAAGAGCACTAGGTAAACTAAGGACGCAAATTCGAATCGATGACGTTGTAGATAAAGCTCGATTTTCGTAGTGCATACGAATGGTGAAAAAAAGAGCTTGTGGCAAAAGTTTTTCATTCGCTATTGCAGGTTAAATATCAGGAGGTTATACTTTGGTGCAACACTCGAGGCGCACGCGGTTTTAAGATGCATATTTTGTGTAGAAGACAACAAGCACGATGTACTTGTTAGGACTCGTGCGAGCGCGCAGCTCGACGACAGCTCCGTCACGGTTAAGGCGCTTTGGGAAGGTGGAGAACGAGGGGTCGAAACCCTTCAAGACAAGTTTATTTTGTATTTAATGTTTTAAATTTGCTCACGTGGAGTTATAAGATGGTTAAGGGGTGTGTCAGGCCTTAGAGAAATTAAAGGGGTCATAAATTATTTTATGTTTAACAAGACTAGCATATGACATTGATATTGAAGTGATTTAATTATTGGGAGTTATAAGGGTTTAGATATTTGTGAGATTAAAAGGTATTATAATGTAAAAAATAATTAGAGAGGTGTAATAAGTTGTTGAAATAATTATTGTGATTTAGTTTATGGTACAAGTGGTTTTAGGAGAGATAAGGAAGTTGTGCAATTAGAGACCTTGGTGATGATTATTGAAAAATGGAGTAATGTTGTAATCTACTAACCTTTGTGAAGATTGGCAAAAGAACTTTGTGATTGTGGCAGATTTCCAAAGGGGTTCCTTCACTTCAATAAGGTATGGGCACATTCTTCTTATGAGTATGATTGGTGTATGTTTTCTTGAAATAATATTGGAGTGAAAAGGTATTCAACTAAGTTTCTTTTGGTTGGGTGTAAGTCCTAGTTTCTGATTTGTTGAAGACTACTTATGCATTGTTATCCTTGATGAGAAATTTGGTAAATGCATAATTCTGGTTTGGAGTAGTGGAAGCATTGTGCACTAGGGTTTATGGTTGTGAGTCTTGATACTTGCTTTGAGTTGGTGAAACCCTTGAATGGTTGTGTTGAAGTTGATGGTTGAGTTGCTTCCATAGAGGTTGGTTGATCAAGTTATTGCTTTTACTTGATTCATGATATTGGGCTTACTCCATTGAGTTGATTTGAACAAGTTATTCTTTGCATTTGGTGATATTGTGTGGGTGGCTGTTTTGGTCAAATATCTTTGGAGGGAAAAGGATTTCTACTTGTTTCCTTTTCTTGTGATGATTGGTTGAATGCTTCAAGGTAAATGTTGAGTTGAATGATGTTGGTTAAACTTTGTCTATGAGCATTGTTGTTGAAGCCAAATTGGTTGAGAAAAGATATTGGTTTTGGAAAGAACATGAGTATCATTGTTATATGAGATATTGCATGGTTGGCAATTGTTGGGTTGTATTTCATGTTCTTGAGAAAAGCATACTACATCTATCTTATTCTTTTGAGATTTGAAGTTAAGTATAGAACATATTGAGTCTCTAACAATTCTCTTTATGCTTCTATGAGGTGGATGAATCACATTGGGTCTCTAACCATTCTCTTTGTGGGTTCATGCCAAGCAAGTGTTCTTGATAAACTTGTGAGAAGGTTTTGGATAGGTTCCATTGGGGACTTGTGAGCAGGTTTTGGACAGGTTCCATTGAGGACTTGTGAGCAGGTTTTGGACAGGTTCCTATGGGGACTTGTGAGCAAATTTGGACAGGTCTTAGCAGAGGACTTGTGAAGCTGAGGTTGATAGTTCTATCAAAGAACTTGAGGACATAGGTGCATTGGTTCTATGAGAAGAACCTGAGGATAGATTTGTGCTAGACCGAAGGACTGTGTTTGGTGCTGATCAAAGACAGAGGACGAGGACATTTGTGCTAGATCGAAGGACTGTGTTTAGTGCAAATTCAAGGACCAGCTTTGAGGTGATAGAGTTGAGGACAGAGGTCTCCAGCTAGAGCAGGGAAGACAGGTGTCTTCTATGGATAGAGTTCCATTTGCTAAGGGCAGCAGAGGCAGAGGTCTTCTAGAGGATCACCAACCAGAGCAGAGGTAGGGGAAAGTATCTCCTTTGAGCAGAGGCTCATAAATTCAGATTGAGGGAAGGTTTCTCCTTTGAGCCGAGGCTCATAAACATTGTAATTGGGAAGGTTTCCAAAAGAACTTTGAGATAACTTTTAGAGAAAAGTTTTGTGGATATAAATTGTTGTGTCACTTTGTGGATGGTTTTGTGCATTGCTTTGATATTGCTTTGGGTATATTGCTTTACTGTTTTGAAGTATAAAGGAAAAAGTAAAAAGCGGTCTTATACTGTTCACCCCCTCTCTCAGTATAAGCTTGTGTTCTTCATAACATTGTCGAATGAAGGCGCTTTTGCATCTGACATTCTTGGCATCCAAAACAGACGTTGGGGTTACAAATTGTTCCTATCCTACTCCCTAAGAAGGTTATCATAGATGGACCACTCCATGGGAGGACATATTTTTGACAATTTTAGCTCCAAAATGCGTCACAAAAAGGGTTAAAACCCACCAAAAACAGGCCAGAATGTTCAAAAACTGCTTTTGCATTCAACGGTAAAACAATTGAAGACACCCTTACCTAAGTCATCTTGGGTCAAGTGACTCATCACTTTTCTCATGTTGGTCATTCCATCATCGATTCGTCGCTTGAGGGGGTAGTCACACTTAGTCACCAATCAACAAAAACATACCCAATCATGGAGATGACACACATTCAAAGGATCATTGACAAAGACAATCGTGCCTCTGCTTGGGGTAGCAAACAAGCAATAATAAAAAGCTAAGAAAACACTTGGCATTCGTGAATCATGAACTCAAGGTTCCCACAGACAAAAGGTTGTGCCCTTTGCCTATTCATGACTGATCAATGTTCAAGTTCAAGTAACACCTCACCGAACAAGGTTAACACTTGAATTAAGTTCCTTAGCTCATCAGAAGTGAGGATTCAAGAATGCATGTCCTTTCCATACTTGGGGCATCAAGAGTTGGTTAGGTTATTGAGAAACCCTAATCATTAGTGCTTTGGTTATCTATTTTTGCTCGGTGCTGCGCCTTGCACAGTGCTTCCCAAAAAGGGGCATCTGTAGACACCAAAACAACACCAATCCGATTATGTGACAAAAAGCGCTAATCGCATTGACACACACAGCCCCTAGGGCAGCCCCCAGAGGTTAAACAGTGGTCCTAACCACTCCCAAAAGCAGTTTTGGAGATTAGAGGTCAATTTGGCACCTTGCTCTCTGCTTGTACCACCCAGGGATGAATACAAACTGGCATTCATCTCACCCAGGGACGAATATCAGAATTCGTCCCAAGGTGAGGCGAATAGCAAGTTTGACTGGCAAAAAGTCAAACCTTGACAAGTCCGCCAGTTAACTAAAGCTACAGGCCATGCAATTGTGAGGAACGGCTCCAAATCAAGAAGAGAGACTTTAGTCATGCATGTATTTATTTTAGAGACCTCATGCAAGGAGATTCTAAATCAGGGAATTAGCTTTTCTCTGAAAATAGGACAAACAACTCAAGTAGCTCCCTCGCATGTGCAATTCAAACAGAGAGACCCTAAGGTCTATAAATTGGTGAGTTTTCTCACCCAAAAGATATACAGAGAAAGAGCATTTGAGCAATGAAGTTCTGCCAATTTACATACCTACTTGCGATTTGTGCCTTTCACATCCTTAATCTCTCATTCGAAAGGGAGGTTATTGGGTGGTTATTGGAAGCACGAATCGGGACCCAAAACCCAATTTTTGGCCACAACAATCCACAAAATTTGTCGACAACACCCCATAAGAATTTTTGGACCCATCCCAAGTGGATTGGTGCCGAAACAAAGTCCCAAATGATGGGCGTCCTGCCCCCGGGTGCTCCCCAAACTATCGTAGCTCTAAACGCCCCACCCCGGGATGAATAGAAATTTGTGATATATTTCTTTGATTTTTCTTTTGCATATTATTCTAGGTCTGTTAAATAGGCTGTAGTTTAAATTTCACTTCATTCTGAGCACTTTTGACCAGGTTTTTATCATTTCCCGCCTTTACTAATCTGCAGATGCCATCATAAAAAATTGGGTGCTAGAGGCCAAATTGGAGAAATTTTACCATATGGGTCTTCCCAAAACACCCCCAATTAGCTAACCCCAACTTTGCAGGTCATTTGGAGCTTTTTGGACAGGACATTGAAGAGGATGCTTTCTGACAAGTTATTGCAGGTCTATTCGTTCCACCCAAGAGCGAATACAAATCTGTGAGGAATTTCTAGATTGTTCTTTTTGCAGTGGCCTCCTGGTAACATATTTATGCTTCTGTTAAAATTTTAGGTTGATCCGAGGTCATTTGGTTATCGTTTTAATATTTTCATGCATACACTAATAGTAGGCCTTGGGAAATACATATTTTATTCTGTCTACAGGTGCTACTAATATTTTCTGTTTCTTTGAACACAGGTTTTCGACATCAGAGGAGCAAGAAGGAGTAAAGAATCATATACACAAGCGGCGATGACATTTTGGTCCACCCATATTACATGTGGGCACGCGGAAGAAGGATTGTTATCCATGGATGTTATGATGAAAAACATATTTGACGCTCCTATCCCATAAAAAAGGAAGGAGACGTATTGTAACATGACTTTGAAAGCGTATCAATAAAGAATCACCATATTTCATACTACTTTTATCTTGTGTCAATTCGTCTATGTTCTTTCTTTTTATGCATTTTTCAATATATAGGCTTTTAGCGTTAAGTTTGGTTTTACACGCATCTTGCTTGGCATATTCCTTTTTGTTTTCGTATCCTCGTGCTTTCACCATGATATCAAAAAATGAAGGAGGAAGTAATTTTTGAGCAAACATAACATCCCCACAACCTTTACTGATAATTTCTCTATTTTTACAAGATCCACCACTTTAGCACATATATCCTTATAGAACATGCACAACTGACAAATGGTTTGTCGCACTGGCTTATCAAGCACACATCGTAGCACTACTGAAAGAAGCTATTGCATGAGAAAATGGTAGTCATGTGATTTCAGGCCTTGGACCTTAAGTTATTTCATAGAAACACATTTTCTAATATTTGAATTATACCCATCTGGTACTTTCATATTATATAATGTATGACAAACACGCTATCATCATCCATGTTGCATTTCCATTTTATTTGAGTTGCTCTTTCCCCAATTTGGTGGAATTTCCTATACTATTTTTAGTATTTTCATCCCATTTAAAGATTTGGGTGGTTTATCGAGCTCTTGTTTTCCATTGAAATATGTCCTCTAATGATGAAATGAATGATCTGGAGGAAGTAATCTCTTGTGGCCCATGTAAGCGATATTTCTATTGCATTTAAGATATTTTACATAAGTGTTCTCCCTGCATATTGGACATGCTACCTTTTCCTTTGTCATACATCCTGATAGGTTTCCATAAGTAGGAAATTCATGGATGGCCCACATCATTATTGCTCTCATATTGAATGTAGTATTGGAAAATACATCATACATTTCTTCTCCTTTAGTCCATAGTTCATGCAAGTCATCAACCAATGGTTGTAGATAAACATCAATATCATTTTCTGGTTGCTTGGGGCTAGGTATTAACAAGGTGAGCATTGAATGTTTCCTCTTCATCCACATCCATGGTGGGAGGTTGTAAGTGACCAACACAATGGGCCAACAACTGTAAGTAGTACTAAAGTTAACAAAAGGGTTGAACCCATCGATTGCCATTGCAAGTCATACATTACATGGATCATCAATGAAATATTTCCACTTAACATCTATAGTTTTCCATGTTGAGGAGTCGACTGGATGTCACATATTATCATATAAACTCCTATGCTGGGAATGCCATCTCATATTCTCTACAACCTTTGCAAAGCTATAGGAAGAAAGCAACTCACTTCAGTCGTGTCTAACAATGTTGAAAGAAAAAACACAACAAAGCTAATGATATAATAAAATCGCTTACCTATACATTCTCTTCAACCTTGGTATAATGGGAAATACCTCAACACCTTCGTAGGAACATTAATGCATACCTTTTGTGAACAAGGGTCAAATTTCCATCGAGATGCACCACATGTTGGGCAAGCTTGCTTCTTTTCATGATCTTTCCAATATAAAATACAATCATTGATGCATGCATGTATCATTATATAATGTAATCCCAATGGCCTCATCATTTTCTTTACCATATATGTGGACTCTGAAATTGTATTATCGATTGGGAGCATATCTTTCAGCAACTCTAGTAAGTCGCCAAAGCTTTTGTCTGACCAACCATGTTTTGCTTTGAGATTATACAATTTAGTGATCATCAATAGCTTTGTGTACTTTGTACAACCTAGGTATAATGGTCATTTGGCATCTTTGAGCAAGCTACGATATTCATTAGCAAGAACCACTCCATAAGATGATTGGAACTTAACATCATTATCTCACAGTTCTTGTCCACTCTCTGAGCAATTGACATTGAACAATCCGTATGCATCATTGACCATTCCAATGATGTCATCTTGTACATCTTCGGTAATTGGACCCTCATTAGTGGTAAAGCACATGTTCGATGCATATTTTTCAAAACTAGAGGGTTTTTCTCCATGCAAAACAAACTCGATATATGTCTTATCAATCCCGTGCCAAATCAGGTGGTCATGAACCTCCAAAAAACTAAGAGTTTCCATATTTGAGCACTTTCGACATGGACATCTAGTTCTTTTAGGGTCCGTTGAATTCTTTCTTGCGAAATCTAAGAATTGGTGAACCCCACGATAATAGTCCTCGCTATTTCTACAAATAGACCCCCCCAAAAATAAGAAAGTATAGTTATACGAGTAGATCTGATCGAAAGCACAACTTTTCTTCATTAATGGAGATAACATAGTTGAAATACCTAGTTGCTCCTAGCCAAGATTTATCCATGATGCTTGATGAAAGATCTCCTTATACTTGGCCACATCATAGATAAGGTGAAATTTATCTTTGATTCAACATTCGTACAACTACATATTGCATTTTACTTGTGGCCATAATCATTTTCAATTTTGTTTTGGCATGCAACCCCATATGCAAATTGACAATTCATTTGATACACCATCATTATCTTCCATGCCATAGGTCTAACATGTGAGAGAACACTGATCAAAATATTAGGCATAGTGAGCAGGAAGATGATAAAGAACCATGAAAGCAATGTATGGCTATTTTTCTCTTGTACACAACATTTTATCCTTTGCTTTCTTGAAATAAAATTGTCCAATAGACAATCTTCTAGTTAATTCTACCTCTTCTAATTGATTTCCTCCTCTCTTAAAATTGTATTTCCTCCTCTCTTAAAATTGTCTTTGAATCAACTAAATGCAATCTAGGTTATGCAATCTATATACTTTTAAATTTAACATATTGTCCATTAAAGCTCTCATTGTTGGTTTTCACAGCTATGCATTGCCATCAATAGCCTGGTACATGTATGGGCCATTTTATGGAATGGTCACATTAAATACCTTAAGGTGCTTTGGTTTTGTGTGTATGGTTAGTTATTCAGAGTATTCCATCATGTGACATTCAAGAGATATTTTTATGTTGGTCTTGGTTACTTTGAGTTGTCTTGCATGTGTGTTTGTAATTATGAGTCTTCCTCTCGTTAGTTTAGTGATTCTCATTCTAGAGAGTATATATGTATCAAAGAGATGGATCTTTGAAAAGGTATGGATGTTAGGCTTGTGAACAAGTCACGAGTGGTTGTGGATGGATTGATCTTAGACAATGGAGTCTTTGCTCATATTTGAGGTCATATGAATTTGTTTACTCTGTTATGGAGCCTTTTGGCTCTCATTGTTGGTTTTCACAACTATGCATTGCCATAAATATCCTGGTACATGTATGGGCCATTTTATGGAATGGTCACATTAAATACCTTAAGGTGCTTTGGTTTTGTGTGCATGGTTAGTTATTCAAAGTATTCCATCATGTGACATTCGAGAACATTAATATGTCTCCAAAGAAATTCAAGATTCAATGGTATATCTTTGAATGAAAAAGTATTAACTATCCCTTGTCATGAATGCATTACTATCATCCTAGATCAAGGTTATCAGTGGATTTAAATGCATGCACTCTTAGATTTGATTGACTATTGGTTCTTCTATCTATTCTTAAATAGGAATTTAGGTTTAACCAAATGATTCAACTTAGTTGGCACAATTATGCTTGTGTGGTAGTCTTCCTTGTTCTTATGTCAAAATAATTTAACATTGTTTTGATATTATTACACATACATTATTTGCATGGTTATGAGATTTTAACCTTTCTTGATTGGTCATATTGATAAAAGGTGTTTGCAATATGTAACATATTTTTGTTGTTTGTGTAGAGTGGTGAACAACGCAATAGACTGGCTCATGTATTTTCATACATAACCCATCTTCTGAACTTCAAGGGTATGCTAGATTTTGCTATCAAATTAGTAAAGGCAAAGGCCACACTTGAGCATGACAAATATGGTAAAGGCACAACACATCTAACAGAGTCATCTAAGATTCCTGGTGTTACACTAGCAAAGTTTTTGAAGCTATTTTTAGATTCAAAAGGAGATACCCCAAGGGAGAAAAATGACCTACTTATTAGTTATATTCTTGTTCTCACACTTATTGTAGATAATTTTGAAACTGACACAACAAACATTGCAAAGGATTTAAAAATGATTATGCATGATGTGGTATCTCACTATAAAGAATTGGGCCATCAAACAAAGAAATCAGGAGCTAGCTACAGAGTAACTCTTCCACTTCCTCTCACTTTCCCAAAATTGGAAGGCGAGAAACAACATTCCTATAGCTTGAAGAAACTATTGTACCCAAAATTGAATGAAAATATGTCCAAACTAGATGCCAACCATACTTGGGATGTAGAGATTTCCCATGGTATTCTTCAGAAATAAGATTATAAAGTATGAAATTGGAGTCAGACAGAGAGGGCTCTCTTACCATATACATGATGGATAAAGTCTGATCTATTATGACAATGTCATCATGCTAGTAGAGACTAAAATGAGAGATAGACCTGGAATGTCAGACCAAAAACTACTATCCAGAAGAATCCAAAAATATTAGAATCAACATTAACAACTATGAAAAATAAAAATTATTCTTTAAATACCCTCTTCTGGAAGCATCTCTAGTGAAAGAAAGACCTCTTTATTTTGAATAAACAATGGAGGTTGACATTAAAGGAAACACCTTATTAGATCTACATGTCTTAAAGTGCTACATTCCAAGTCAGAAAGGCCTATGAGGACTAGCTAATAATGTTGAAGATCAATGCAATGTCATTCACTATGTCTATGTGCACTCTCATCCCATCTTCTAGAAAAAACATTGTCTGCCACCATCTTCAGCATAGGGTAGTCCATGGCTTAATATTTTCCATTGAAAATTTACCAGTTTCATTTGTTGACTTCTATTACAACATTATATGTTAATATATCTAATATAATGCTTTAGGGCTTTTCCTTTTACAAGGTACCCTAGTAATAAGATCTGCTATCAAGCAAAGTAAGAATAGCCAATCTTGACATTGTTACTGATTTATACATTTGTGACAAATTTTGGTTTTCCAAGTTGAGAAGGGCTAATATTCATAATTTACCCATGTACAAAATAATGGTGTGTGATATTTCTATATAGGAAACAATGATCTATATATTATATTTACACAAAATAATTATCCAAGGTGAATTGTTTTACCTAGAAACTCGAATGAATAGTGGAACACTTTAAAAGAAATAAAGTTGATTACATGAACACCATGTTTCTTGCTAAGAAGCCAATATTAAGCTTATACATCCATATTATATGAATTAGTACACTGAAATTGAATAAACAAAGAAACATATAAAACTTCAGCATCCCAAGTAAATGTTCCTAAGTAATTGAATGCATACCAGAGGCCATACCCTCTCTATGAATTTCATATTAATTAATTAATGTTTCCCAACATAACATCCACTTGAAATGCTATCATGAAAAATAATGACAACCATCAAGAAATTACCTTTACCTCAACTATAAGAAGCACTTCAAACAAAGAGCTCAACATGTCACCATGAAGATTTTGTAGATCACTTGATATAAGATATTGGTGGCAACTGAATTTAACCATGTGGTAAACGACAATGTTTAAATATTATGAAAGACTGTTTGCTCAAGATCCATCAGAAGTTTTGACAATATCAAGTAGAAATTTTAGAACTCATAATAATAACTTGAAAATCTACTTGTGCATCAAGAATTACCATACCCCTAGGAAGAGAATGAAAATTTGAATATACATAGAAATCTTGGTTATACACTGTAGAAAATTGCTATGCTTAACAATATCTAGGAAGCACCAATCAAATAAGGGCTAGATAGAAAAGGCTTCTATGCAAGAATACCAAAATGTCAAACATGACTGACAATTGTCTGAATTGCTACAACTATCTAAAGAGTTATCTCAAAATATTTCAAAATTTGAGAAAGGGAAACAATTCCAAAATAGCTAGGTTGCATTCTTAGGAATATATAACCGATCAAGTCTGGTGGTCTTAATATGGACATATATCTAGCTTGGATATACCCAAGAATTCCAAGTAGTCTAATAAAACTATGCTTATCATGTCATTATCCTTCAAAAATTGTTTAGATACAACTTTTTGTTTGATTCATTGCAAATAAAAAGTTGTATCTGAACAACTTTTTGTTTGCAATGAGATTCTTGGTGTTACACTGGCAAAGTTTTTGAAGCTATTTTTAGATTCAAAAGGAGATACCCCAAGGGAGAAAAAGGACCTACTTATTAGTTATATTCTTGTTCTCACACTTATTGCAGATAATTTTGAAACTGACACAACAAACATTGCAAAGGATTTGAAAATGATTATGCATGATGTGGTATCTCACTATAAAGAATTGGGTTGTCAAACAAAGAATTCAAGAGCTAGCTACAGAGTAACTCTTCCACTTCCTCTCACTTTTCAAAATTTAAAGTACAATCACTTGAATGGCATACAGTTCATTGATTCAAAAGGGTTACAAAATGGCAAAGTTTCTTAAATTTAAAAAACAAGACCCCCAAATTCTTGAAGTTAAAGAACCATGAAAGCAATGGATAAAGAACAACCAAGGCACTAAAAGACAAAAGCCATAGCCAAGAAGGATGTATAAGGCAATCGTGTCCACAAATGTGTGTGACAACAAAAAAAATAACACAATTTTGACCATAAAGGCAAAGCTTTCACAAATTTCATAGAAAATTCCAAAAACCCTAAATCTTACATGCAACTCACTTCTTACCGCCTCAACACTCCCAAGCCTTATGCCACTTTTGTAGCTATCTTTTATGATATACAATTCATTGATTCAAAAGGGTTACATAATGGTAAAGTTTCTTGAATTTAAAAAATAAGACCCCCAAATTCTTGAAGTTAAAGAACCATGAAAGCAATGGACAAAGAACAACCAAGGCACTAAAAGACAAAATCCATAGCCAAGAAGGATGTATAAGGCAATCGTGTCCACAAATGTGTGTGACAACAAAAAATGACACAATTTTGACCATAAAGGCAAAGCTTTCGTAGATTTTGCAGAAAATTCCAAAAACCCTAAATCTTACATGCAACTTGCTTCTTGTCGCCTCAGCACTCCCAAGCCTTATGCCACTTGAACTCTCCAATTGGTAAAAAAATACCCTGATACTAAAGGAATATGAACTTGTTTATGAGATATAATTCACCCCTCCTTTTCAAGAGGTTGAGAAATAGGAATAATCACTCTTGCGTCTCCCCTAAGGTTGAGAAAGGATAATCACTCTTGCCTCTCAAGCCCCTCTCTTTAAAATAAAAAGGTCGATTGAGTGCTGAGCATTCCTAGTCTAAAAATGTTGAGGCCATGGGAAGCTTAGAAAAGAGGGCTTGAAAAGGTTAAGGAAACCATCAAGTGCTGATCATTCCTAGTTTGAAAAGCTCAAGGTCATGGGAAGCTTATAATAGAGAACTTGATAGGGTTACATCAACCTTCGAGCGCTGAGCATTCCTAGTTTGAAAGGTCAAGGTCATGGGAAGCTTAGAATAGATAAATTGACAGGGTTAAGGTAATTTTGGAGCCAAAATTGACTCAACATCAAATACCCCCAAATTTAAAATTTTGGATTTCCAAAGCCTTTGTCTAAATTTGCTGGTCTCTGTTGCATTTGCTTTTGTAAAATTGGTTTTTAATTTTTTACTCTAATTAGTCATTTTAAAACGTTCATATTAATCAAAAATTAAATCCATAACCTTAACCGGTCGATTAATTACCTTTAGCCATTAAGAAAGTAACCGTTAACCTTATCCGATAACCAAAGGGCTTATAATTCTCAAAGGGTAAATAAAACATTCACTAAAGATTCCCCTAAGTCCATAGGTCTCTAATAAGGTTGATTAAAATATTCGGGCATTAAATGGAAATAAAATAAACCTAAGGTCAAATTAAATCATGTGGGCAAAAGAGGGTATGTGCCCCCTTTATGGTAAAAGTCATGCAAGTTCGAATATCTGGACGATAGCGCTTCATCCCCCGAGATCTGGACGGACGCACTTGCAAAAGCAGCCCAAAGGTTAAGTCAAAGAAAACCATAGTCAAAATCATATAACCTAAGGTATAAAACAACTTATCTAATTAAATGCAAGTAAGGGTATGCACCCCCTTTGGTTAAGCATTGATCAAGTTGATAGATCTGGACGGTTGTGCTTGATCTAAGGCCAATCCAACAGATGCACGCTCTCTGAAAAGTCAAATTATTAAAGCCAAAAAAGTCAATATTGGTCATGCACCTATTTGATTAAGCATCAAGCAACTCTAAATTAGATCTAATGGTAGCACTTTTTCAAAACAATTGGAGATTAACAAAGCAGTCATTGACAAAGTTATGGTTAAAGTGAAATCTAACGGCTGTGCTCATCTCTACCCAGATCCAACGATAACACTTTATCAAGGTGACCAAAAGGTAATCAAGATAACGTTATCGAGTGATTAAAAGTTAAAGTAGATACTAATCATGATTAGTAAGGGTCTAAGCACATATTAATGTTTCCCCCCTTGGGATATGAAGCGTGCATCTTTAGTTGATCCGATGACAATGCTTGATCCCGCCCAGATCTGGCGATGACGCTCTTCCAAGGCGTCTGAAGGTTAATTAAGTCAAGTTCTTTTGGTCAGAAGATTAATTAAAGGTTAATAAAGACTAAGCTTAGCGCCTAATCAAGGTTAATGAGGGTATAACACATTGTTAATCCTCCCCCTTTCGTCCTACTAACCTTTACACAGGTTTAAAGGAAATCGATGAGCGTGCATGACTTGGACTCGATCTAATAGTGAGCGCATGAGAATGTGATCAGATTATAAATGCTTATGATTTAATCAAAAGGCTATTAAAGTTTCTAATCACTGATTAATCTAAATAAATCGAGATTATGTGCAGGTTTAATACTTTGATTAATGAACACAATGATTATTAAATTTTGGCCTAAGTATTTCTAATCAAATTGTTGCTAACCATGGTTTTTTGACTTAATGCACATGACTAACTTAGCATACATTATTATGTCATTGGACTAACAATTATGCAATATCAAGGACATCGATGACGATATTTGAAGCAAAATAGATCTAACGGTGAGTGTTATGATTGATGAACGTACCATTGAAGGGTAAGTATTATGAATAAGGTGTTTTAAGTATTGATTAAACTCTAATTAATTCTAATGATCATACTTAGGATAAGATAACCCAATTACGATTATTCTTCCTTTGGACTAACCAACTTGCAGATTGGCAAATATCGATCGACATGCACGTACATGATTGAATCCATAGACAAGTGCCCAAAAATATTCAATGTTTAACGGTATATATGTTTTGTGACTAACGATCATTTACATGCTAAAGAAACCTCGAAGGTAATCCACAGGGTCCGTATGATCTAATGAAAGCACCTACCTCAAAGAAAGGTCCCCAGATATGCAAAGCTGAAAGGAGAGTCCAAGTTCAAAGCACTTATTCTACAAGCCATCAATTCATCCCCAGTTAATCCTTCCACAATGATAGAGCAAAGTACCATCAGAAGCTCGGTAACATCTATAAATTTAGGCAGCAACCAAGGGAGGAAATGTTCAGATGATCAAACCAAATCCCATGGATTGTACCAAAAAAGTATAATGCAGACCGCTCGAGTGAAAAACCTGATACTGGAGAACCAAATCAGATCTCTATGTATCCTCATCACATGATCACGTACTAGGAGGGAATAAAATAAACCTACTCAGAAGGAACTTATACGAAAAGATTCTCTACTTGAAGGATAAATAAGAACAAGAGCGGGCAAAAACTATTGTTCATAAGAATGGCGATAGAGTGTAAAATGCAAACTCCAGTCTTTGAGAAGAAGTCTCAATGGTGCAACCAGTTCCTATTTTGTAAATTCAAAAGATGCAGGAAGCACAACAAGAGTGAGAAAATGCTCGGTTCACAAGAAAGCTACTCACTAGGCGCTTCGATGAAATATAGTTATAGAGGGGTCACTCCGATGGAGTATAGTTATGGAAGTACCCTATAGGTGCTTCCAACTCTCGTTTTCCATTCCATCTTTCCTCCTACCTATCACTGCCCTCCTCTTTCTAGGCATTCTCTCTTGACCATCGTAACCATTCACCCCATAGAGCATCATCTCACCACCATCCTACTCACAAATCAACTCCCATTGCTCCCACCTACTTCATAACCATTTTGTAATCTATGCCATTCCATCCATTTGTTTTCCATGCCACCTTCCCTCTCTTCACCATCACGTCGGGTCCCCCTCTATCTTACGTCAAGAATTTACTACAACAACCTAGTCTGATCTCGAATGATAAAATCAGATGACTAGGACAAACAAGAAATAATAAAATATATATGTATATATCAGTTCACCATTTATCTACACAAAAGAAAAACCATAAAAATCGCTTGGCCCACCATATATTAAGAGCTCCCTTCAAGCCAAGAGAAAATTGAGATAAGAAATATAGCCCTACGTAGTTCAGAATAGTTGGATAGCACACAGAGAAGATCAAACCATAGAATGACAAGTGTAAGGCCTAGATGAGGCCAAAAATAATAGATTCAAGAACCTGGAGCTATAAAGACACCAGCTATGATCAGAATCTACATCAAGCTTTAGAGATAGCAAATTCTTGCTAAGAGGTATACTTGAGTGCCTTGTGAGTTGTGTTGTTGTATCCTTTGTGTCTTTTTTCTTTTCACCCCTCATTCTTCCCCTTTGCTGTGCAGGTTTTGGTAGAACTGTGCTTAAGAAGCTGAGAATATTTCCAGTTCTTTTTGAGCCTGAAGTCCAAAGATTCTTCCTGTTACCAGATTGGAATAGGAGAATTGAAGAAGTCTTGTTACATTATTTGAACAAGATTTTCTCATTGTATTAAAAAGTTGTAACAGAGTTCAATGGCATTCTACCAACTCTGCATGTAAATTCATTTGAAAAATTAATACAATTTTGGGGTTCAATTCTATCATTTTTATCTTCAGTTATGTGTGTTACTTCATAGCATATTACATTATTTGAATGTGTTATGAATATTTCTTTCATTGGTTAACTGTTAGATTTATTATGATATTTGAATGAGTCTAATAGCACCAATTTCTCTTTCCCCCATTCTCTCTGTTCATATTATAAGCGTTGTTAAATTGCTATAACAACCCAATGAATCTAGGCACCGGTCTACATAAGGCATAATTAAGAGTTGTTATCTTTGCTTGGTCATTTTAATATAAGTAGTGTATAATTAAAATTTGGAGTGCTTAAACTTGTAATATCTTAAGTTTATCACTAGGGTTTCCTTACCCATTTTGGTTCTTTTTAAATCTTAGCAATATATATTTTATTAGAATAAAGAGGTAGGTTGACTAGAGCCTGTAATAGCTCATTGGTTTCAAATAAATTCTTGTAGCATGACAACTCGAATCCTATGGATGCAAGAAATTGTTCCAATAGTTTTTGGCATCGTTGTCGAGGATAGAATCTTCATGATTTTAGGAAAATTGTTATTTTAAGGTTTTTTTTCAATGACTATATTTTAATCAACAGGTGACCAATTAGAATAAAGAACCTGCGTTTTTGATTTTACGTCTTTTATGTTCTTTATTTTCTTTTGCCCATAATTTTCAATTATCTTTTGAAGTGTTCTTGATGTTTCTTGATTTTCTTGAAATTTCCCCAAAGAACTATCTCCTGTGAGGTTGAGAGTAAAAATATCAAGCAATCTTGATCATACATTCTATTCTTTCTGCACTACCTATGTTGGCGACTCTATCTGGACAAACCTAGAAATCAAAAATCAAGAAAGAAGAGTAGAACATGTTGGTGCACACTAGGAGAAGTGGTAAGGAGCTATTTCCATAATTTGAGAACCTTGAGGTATTTACCCATAATCAAAATATCCCACTTCTTAAGAGTACTGTTTATGAGAATAAATCTTACTTTACAAGTAGAAAGTATGTAAAGAAAAATAAAAATCAGAATATTATTGCTATAGAAATAGTTGTTAATAGTGGTTTAATTTTGTTGTAGATAATACATTTAATTATTCTCATTACCCAATTAATAGTAATATTATGGTAGATAATCCATTAGATTATATTGAGGTTACCCAACCCCATATTCTTGTAGGCAGTGCTGTGAATCCAAATCCCATTATACCTACAGTTTCAATGGCTCAAGTAAATCAATAAAATAATGTTCAACTATGGAGAACTAATAGGTACATACCTTTTGCTTTACCTACAAATTTGAATGCTCTACCTAACAAAGCCCATAAGTATCTTCCCAAGTTTCAAGGAAATAATGTAGTAACTAGAGAAGATCATATCAAAAGTTTTTATATGCTATGGATAGTTTAGAGGTAGAACATGAAGATGTAGTCCTAAGGCTTTTTTTACAAACTTTAGAAAATGATGCTAGGGAGTGGTTTAACACCCTCCTAACCAATGACATTGTAGATTTTGCTAAGATGGAAACTGTGTTCCTAAGAAAATTTGGAGAGAGGAAAAATGAACAATCCTTGTTAACTGAGTTAGCCACTATGAAGAAAAAGGAAAACGAAGTTGTCAGTGATTTTAATAGAAGGTTTTCCAAAACTAGGAACAAAATCCCTATTAACCTCAGGCCTAGTGACATCCAATCAATTTGTTTCTATAAGAATGCTTTCCAAGGAGAATTCAATTATGAGTTAAGGCAAGAACAAGCCACCACTATTGATGAATGCATGGATAAAGCGATAGATATTGAAAGAAATATGCTAGATAGTGGTAAAATGAAACCTTATTCTAGAGATAAATCAACCTGATAGAAAACCAAAAAGGGTAGCCTTTGATTTACAAAGAAGATCTGAAGTAGATCCAATGGAAAAATTGACTAATCAGGTGATAGAGATGTTCAATACCATGAACAATAGGTTAGCAAGGATAGAAAGAAATAATGGAAACAATGGGAATAATGGTGAGTCATCACAACCAGAGAGGCTACATGTTAATAACCATTCTCCTTTCAAGAAGAATTTTAATAGGAATTGGGGAAATAACAATGGCTCAGATGAAGGAAATAAGAATAGGAACAATGGGAATAATAATTGGAAGAAAAGAGAATCTGATAGAGATCAGAATAATGTTCCAAACCCCATGCCATATGCTAATCTTGTAGAAGGTTTTCCCTATTTTTTCTCAGCTTGTGATGCTCCCCATAACCTAGAAGGATGTGGTATTTACTTAAGTACACAACACAATATAGACCTTAATGATGATTCAGAAGAAGATATAAGGATTAATGCTTGTTGGTCTTTAGAAGATGAGTCAAGAGAAAGACTCTTTGAAGAAAACATGGATAAATATGCTTCAAATCATCATCCTCAGATCTTAGTAGCTGAAGGTACCAAAATATTGCAAAGACCACATGAGTCAAGATATGATAAAATGAAGTAGGGGAAATTAATCCCAACTGCTAAAGAAGTGGAGGAATTAGAAGCTACCCATACTCTAAATTTAAGAAATAGAATAGTCCTTGATAGAATAGAGAAAGCTTCCACTAGTGAAATAAGAAAATAATCCTCCACAAATAAAAATGTTAGTAAAGAAAAAATTGATAGGACCCCCAAAAAGGTAATCCCTGAGCTAGTAGAGTTAGAAGAGGAAACACCTAAAGAAGAATGCAATAAACCACTTGATGTAAAAAATATAGAATTTGATGTTGGGTCAGAACTCAGTAAAAAGGTTAATATCACATTTGGTGAGCTTATGAAAGTTCAGCAATACAGAGAATAAGTCTGTAGAGCATTTGGACTTATTGAACAAAAAGAAGATCCATCTTGCCATGTTGCTAGACAAAATCAGTAGGATACAAGGTCACCATCCTCTTTAGACCCTTCTATGTGTCATTAAGATATAATTTAGATGAAGGAGAGAGGTATGTAATCCATAATTGTATGTTGGATAGTGGAGCTTCACACAATATCATGCCCAAGATGATAGCTGACCAAATGGGATTAATCTGTACAAGAGATTCTGCCCCTGTATCAGTAATGGACAGTAGGCAAGTACCTTGTGTTGGAGTGATAACTGGATTATTGGTATATCTAGACCAACACCCCAAGAAAGGTATAGTGATGGATGTTGCAGTAGTGGATGTTGATCCTTTATTTTCACTCCTACTAAGCAGGCATTGGGCAGAACAATTAGGGGGATCTATTCAATTGGATTGGTCTTATGCAACCATTCCAATGTCTAGATAAGGAAAATGTAACTCTACGAAGAGAACCTTTTAACAAATATTTTGTAGAGTTAATTAAGGTAGATGATACCATGATAAATTTAGTAAATTCAGTAGAAGAAAAAGGAATGGGAGTATATTCAATATGGCATAACCCTTTCCTTGTAGAAGTACCAGAAGTCAAAAACATGGATCCAAAAGTTATGAAAATGGTTGATGTTGAATCAGATAGAGTATTAACACAAGAAATGTGGACCATGACTTTTGATGGAGCCAAATCTCAGTCTGGAGTAGGTGCATGAGTCAATTTAACTGATATAAAAGGAAATTACCTTAGTATTCCTTACAGATTAGAATTTCCTTGCACTAACAATGTAGCTGAGTATGAAGCTTTGTTACTAGGACTTAGAAAAGCTAAAGAGTTGGGCATAAATTACTTAATTGTAATTGGAGATGCAGAATTAATTATCCAACAGATAAGAGGAAAGTATCAAACCAAGCATCCTAGGTTAAAACAATATAAAACTACAGTATTGGAAGAAATTGAAAATTTTTAGCTTTCAATATTTCATACATTCCTAGAGAACAAAATCATGTTGCTGACCTTTTAGCTGTAAATGCATCAAGCCTGGACCATCCAAAAATTACTACAGAATATATGGATAGGTTCCCAACCATCTCAGTCTATAAGCCCTCTGTACTAGATAACATTATTTACTTACAAGTCTTCCAAGATGATGTGGACATAAAAGACTTCATGACCTTACAAAATCAATATGCTGATATAATCTGTGATGAAAAGGATGAAGAAAATTTAAAAGATCAAATAGGAGAACTAGTAGAAGTAATCCAATTAAAAACAAATAGAATACCAAAAGGATTAGTTTCTCTGGAAAGTTTATTTGATGATTTTGATAAAGCATTCAAACCTCTTTTGAAAGAAACAATATCTGAAGATGTTAACATTGGTACAATTAAAGAGCCCAAAATAGTAAAAATAGACACAACTTTACCAGAAAAGGAAAAAGTTGGATATATCAGTTTCTTAAAGAAAAATAAGGAACACTTTGCTTGGACATATGAAGATCTTAAAACCTTCAAAATAGATGTTATGTCACACATAATACCCTTGAAGGAAGATTCCAAGCCATTCAGATAAAAATAGAGGAAGTATAACCCTACTCTACACCCAATAATGCAAAAAGAGGTACAAAAATTGTTGGATTCCAAAATTATCAGAAAGGTAAGATTTTCATCTTGGATATCCAACTTAGTACCAGTCAGAAAGAAAAATGGGGATATTAGACTCTGTGTAGACTTTAGAAACTTGAATAAAATCTCGCTAAAAGACAATTATCCATTGCCCAATATGGAACAACTATTGCAAGCAGTAGTTGGTTCATCCAGAATGTCCCTGTTAGATGGATTTTTTGGATATAATCAGATACAGATTAATCTAGAAGATAGACATAAGACAACATTCACCACACCCTGGGGTACTTTTGAATATTTGAGAATACCTTTTGGTCTAATGAATGCAGGTGCTACCTTTCAGAGAGCAATGGATTTTACCTTCAAAGGGTTGATGTTCAAAATAGTGGTGGTGTATCTGGATGATATAACAGTGTTTTCTAAAAATCTAGAGGACCATTTGGAACATCTTGCTACAGTCTTTGCCCGATGCAAAGAGTTTGGAATTTCCCTAAATCCTAAAAAGTGCATATTTGGAACAACACAGGGGAAATTACTAGGACACATAGTGTCAAAAAAGGGGTGAGTATAGATCCAGAAAGAATAGAAGCTATCTCAAAAATTCCCCCTCCTAAAAACATAAAAGGAGTCAGGTCATTCTTTGGCAAAATTAATTTTGTTAGAAGATTCATTCCCAATTTTGCAGAGATGACCAAACCCATAAATGACATGGTTAAAAATACTGGAGAAATAAAATGGACAACAAAAAACATGGAAGCTTTTAAAAAGATAAAAGAAGCCATTTCTACTGCCCTAGTCTTAACCTGCCCTAATTACTCAAAGGATTTCAATGTCTATTCATTTGCATCTGAGCATTCCATTGTTGCAGTCCTTTCTCAAAAGGATGATGAAAATAATGAAAGGCCAATAGCTTTCATGAGTTCAGGATTAAAAGGAGCACATCTTAAGTATACCCTATTAGAAAAACATGCCTATGTAGTGATTCAATCATTAGAATATTTCAAGGGTATATTTGGTTCAAGTAAAGTTTACTATTGTATCCCTTTCATAGCAATAAAAGATGTCTTTACTCAATCTGAACCACTAGGAAGGCCTGCAAGGTGGATGGTGAAACTATTACAATATGATGTAGAATTCAAAATAGTCAAAATTGTAAGAGGACAAGGTTTAGAAAAATATTTAGCATATAAAGAAGGAGAGGACTCTAATAATGTTGTTACAGTAGATGAGATGCATGACATCAGGAGGATTAATAATGCTGAATGTAAATGGTATGATGAAATATTAGCATACCTACAAACTCTGTCTTTCCCAAAAGACATGCCAACTAACAGAATGAGATCAGTAAAACTGCAAACACAGAAATATCATGTGCAGGATGGTGTGCTTTATTGGAGACACCCTGATGGTGTATTGTTAGTCTGTCTGTATGAAAATGAAGTCCCAAAAACAATTAAAGAATTCCATGATGGTTTTTATGGAGGACATTTTGCTCCAAAAGCTACTGCTAATAAAATCATGAGAGCAGGTTATTATTGGCCTTCCCTTTTCAAATATGTATATCAATATGTAAGAAATTGCCATAACTATCAAGTTTTTGCAGGTAAGAAGCACTTGGCTGCTATGCCTCTCAAACCAGTGATCATAGAAGCACCTTTCACACAATGGGGCATCGATCTAATTGGAGAGATCAATCCAAACTCATCAGGCAGACATAGATGGATCATAACTGCAACAGATTACTTCACAAAATGGGTAGAAGCTGCTCCTCTAAGAAGTTCTACAACTCAAACTATTATAAATTTCTTAGAAGAAAGTATTCTAACCAGATTTGGGGTTCCTCAAAAATTAGTAACAGACAATGGCAAATATTTTGTATCATTTGAGATGGTAGAATTTTGTGCTAAGTATGGAATAGAACTTTCCCATTCTGCAAATTATTACCCTCAAGGAAATGGTCTAGCTGAGTCATCAAATAAAAACTTAATTACCAGAATTAAAAGGTCATTGGGTAAAAATAAGAAGAGTTGGGATAGTGAGTTAAAATTTGCTCTGTGGGCAGACAGGTTATCACTAAAGAGAAATACAGGTAGAACTCCTTACGAAATGGTATATGGAGAGAAAGCCTTGTTGCCCCCTAGAATAGAAAAATTAGCACTTTCCCTATTGTTACAAGATCATGAGAACCCTAATGCCTTGCAGAGGAGATTAGACCAAATTGTCCTGTTGCAAGAACAAAGAAGAGAAACCTTAAACAGAATAATTGAACAAACTCAGAAAACTGTAAAATCATTTAACAAGAAAGCAAAAGGTACTCCCTTCTTTGAAGGTGATATAGTAATCTACTGGGATCCCAAAAATGATAAGCATGGTGAGAAAGGAAAGCTTGAACCCAAGTGGATTGGCCCTTACCAAATAGCTCAAGTTGTTGGTCAAAACACTTACAGGTTGCAAACCTTAGAGGGAGAACTGATGAAAATCCCCATAAATGGTATACATCTCAAGATTTACAACCCCTGCCATGGGGTCAATAGGGAGTAAATGCCCTAAAAAAATAATAATAATAAAAATAAAATATATAATATAATAATAGAGTGATATTCTAGTTAGAGATGTTGTGTTGTTTGTTTTTGTCAGTCAAGTGTTTTTCTTACTACTATTTTGTTTTTTTGTTTTGCTTTGTGTGGTTTTAATTGTGTTATTTTCATGATTATCATAGGATGATGAGTATTCCTTACTATTTATTTCTCTAAAGACAAATAAGAGAAGAGGAAATTTATTTTAGATTTTGATGATGCTTACAATTTTCAAATTTGAATGTTTATGCAATTGTCATATGGTATGAGATAAAACAGAGTAAAATCAGAGTTGTTGGTCCATCATGACAAAGCCTCACATTACAAATACTATTAAAAGAATTTTAGGGTCCAAGGGATAGAATTATCTTTGGTAAGATGGTTGAGCTAAAAATCATTACACTCTATCCTTTAGCCAAAAATTGATCCTCAACTCAGGCACACTCATTGCACAATTTGCTTATATCAAAATATTTCTCAAAAAGAGAAAGAAAATTAAAATAATGCAGATTGAGTCAATATCTGAGATATCTTGGAAAACCTCTACCGAGGCTATAGACGCTTGACTGGTAGTAGAGTAAAACTAGATGGGATCAGTAGCATCTCCACCGGGGCTATAGACGCTTGACTGGCAGTGGAGCCCTACAAATGGTGAAAATATTAAAGAGTGAAATTACTTATTAGGCTTGACCATTTTCCAAACATGATGAAGTTCTAGAAGACTCAGAAATAAAAATGAATGCACTAACACACACTTAGGCCAAGGCATGATGGAACAACTAACTTTGATACATTATGTATAATCATATCCTAGGACCTTGCTAAACAATCATAACAATATATTTAAAAGCTCATCTGATCTTAAAATTTTGATCCTTTGATCTAAATCGATTAAGGAAAATAATAGTTTTGGGATACTCTATTGCTTTGATATCATGTTTGTTGTTGCTTTATTGTATCTTTTCAGTTTTAAGTTTTCTTTGTTTATGTTTTTGATTTTCTAATCAGGTTTGATGGTTTATGATTCTATCCAAAGCTTGTAATAAAACCAGGAGATTCTGGAATTCTCAAGTGCCTCAAGTTTTTAGCACATTGTCCCAGTCAGAGCCTATGTTGGAGCTAAATTTGACTCAACATCAGATACCCCCAAATTTAAATTTTTGATTTCCAAAGCCTTCATCTAAATTTGTTGGTCTCTGTTGCATTCACTTCTATAAAATTGGTTTTTAATTTTTGACTCTAATTAGCCATTTTAAAATATTCATCTAAATCAAAAATTAAAGCCATAACCTTAATCTTTGATAAATTACCTTTTTGTGACCGTTAACCTTATCCGATAATCAAAGAGCTTATTAATTTCAAGGTAATCAAACGTTCACTAAAAATTCCCTAAGTCCTTAGGTCTCTAATAAGATTGATCAAAACATTTGGGCCTAAATAGAAATAAAATAAACCTAAGGTTCAATTAAATCACGTGGGCAAATGAGGGTATGCACCCCCTTTATGGTAAAATTCATGCAAGTCCAAAGATCTGGATGGTAGCACTTCATCCCCCGAGATCTGGATGGATGCGCTCACATAAGCAACCCAAAGGTTAAGTCAAAGAAGACCATGGTCAAAATCGTATAACCTAAGGTCTAAAACAATTTATTTGATTAAAACCAAGTAAGGGTCATGCACCCCCTTTGGTTAAATATCGAACAAGTTGATAGATCTGGATGGTTGTGCTTGATCTATGGCTAATCCAATGGATGCGTGCTCTCTAAAATATCAAATTATTAAAGCCAAAAAGTCAACAATGGTCATAATATTTAAGTCATGCACCCATTTGATTAAGCGTTGAGCAACTCCAAAAGATCTAATGGTAGCACTTTTCCAAAATAGTTAGAGATTAACAAAGCAGTCATGGATGAAGTTATGGTCAAAGCAAAATCTAATAATCGCGCTCATCTCTACCTAGATCCAACAATAATGCTTTATCAAGGTGACCAAAAGGTAATCAAGATAACATTATCGAGTGATTAAAGGTTAAAGCAGATATAACTAATCATGATTAGCAAGGGTCTAAGCACATATTAAAGTTTCCCCCTTGGGATATGAAGTGCACATCTTCAATTGATCCGATGGTAGCGCTCGATCCCACCTAGATCCGATGGTGGTGCTTTTCCAAGGCATTCAAAGGTTAATTGCATCAAGTTTTTTTGGTCAAATGATTAATTAAAGGTATTATTAGAACTAAGATCAATGCTTAATCAAGATTAATGAGGGTATAATACATTGTTAATCTTCCCCCTTTCATCATGCTAACCTTTACGTGTATCTGGAGGATCCAACGGGTGTGCACATCAGTTATTTGATCTAACAGTAAGCGCATGGAAATATGATCAGATTATAAAGGCCTATGTTTTAATAAAATATTATTAACATTTTAATCACCAGATTAATCTTGATAAATCAGGATTATATGAGGTTTAATGCATTGATTAATTATAAGATCAAGTCGATGATTATAAACTTCGACCTAAGTATTGTTGATCAAATTGCTACTAACCAAAGTTTTTTCGACTTAATGCATATGATTAGTCTAATTTAACTTGGGATACGTTTATATATACATCATTGGACTAACAACCATGCCGGTTCTAGGATATCAACGATAGTGATTGAAACAAACATGACCTAATGATAAGCGTTACATTTAATGCATAGATTTTAGAAAGGTAAGTGTTATGGATAAGGCGCCTTAAGTGTTAATTAATTTCTGATTGGTTTTAATAATCAATCTTAGACTAAGATAATTAAATCGTAATACATTCTTTCTTTGGACTAACAATCATGTAGATTTCATAACCTCAAAAACAACATTTGAAGTAAACAAAAGCTAACGATTAGAAAATATTAAGAGGCATGCACCTACATGATCAGATCCATCAACAAACGCCCAAGAAAACATTCAAATTCTAACGATATATATTTTGGACTAACGGTCATTTACAGGCTTAAAGACCTCGGTGGCAATGCACAAGGTTCATGACATCTAATGAAGGCACCCACCTCAATGAAAGGTCTATGGATACGCAAAGCTGAAGAAAAATTGAGAGTGCAAGTGCAAGCGCTTATTCTGAAAGCCATCAAATTTTTCGTCCTAGTCTAATCCTTCCACAATCAGATGTGATAGAGCAAAGTACCATCAAAAGCTCGAGAACATCTGCAAATTCATGTAGTAACAAAGGGAGGAAATGTTTAGATAATCAAACCAAATCCCACAGATTATACCAAAAAAAAGTATAAGGCAAACTGTTCGAGTGAAAAACTTGATACTAGAGAATCAAATTAGATCTCTAAGTATCCTCATCATATGATCACGTACTAGGAGGGAATAAAATAAACCTGATCAAAAGAAATTGATACAAAAATATTTTCAACTTGAAGGATAAATAAGAACAAGAGTGGGAAAAAGTTGTTGCTCACGAGAATGGCGCTAGAGTGTAAAATACAAACTCTAGTATTTGAGAAGAAGTCTCGATGGTGCAACCAGTTCTTGTTTTATAAGTTCAAAAGACATAGAAAGCGCAGCGAGAGTGAGAAGATGCTTGATTCACATGAAAGCTACTCATTAGGTGCTTCGATGGAATATAGTTACAAAGGGGTCACTCCGATGGAGTATAGTTATGGAAGTACCCTATAGGTGCTTCCAACTCTCGTTTTCCATTCTATCTTTCCTCCTACCTATCACTACCCTCCTCTTTCTAGGCATTCTCTCTTGACCATTGTAACCATTCATCCCATAGAGTGTCATCTCACCACCATCCCACTCACAAATCCACTCCCATTGCTCCCACCTACTTCATAACCATTCTGTAATCTATGCCATTACATCCTACTAAAATTCTATGCCACCTTCCCTCTCTTCTCCATCACGTCGGGTACCCCTCTATCTTGCATCAAGAATTTACTTCGGCAGCCTAGTTTGAGTCGAACTGATAAAATCAGACGATTAGGACAAATAGAAACTAATAAAATATATAGACATGCGAAGGTTCACCGTTTATCTACGCAAAAGGAAAAACCATAAAAATTGCTTGGCCCACTATATCTTAAGAACTCCCTTCAAGCCAAGAGAAAATTTAGATAGGAAATCCAGTTCATCGTGGTTCATAATAGCTGGATGGCACACAGAGAATATCAAAGGAGATGGTGACAAGTGTAAGGCCCAGATGAGGCCAAAAATAACCGAATCTAGAACTAGAGGCTATAAAAGAAGTAACCACAGTCAGAAACGATATCAAGCTTTAGAGATAGCAAATTCTTGCTAAGAGGTATACTTGAGTGCCTAGTAATTTTGTTGTTGTATTCCTTCCCTGTGTCTTTTTCTTTCTCATCCCTTATTCTTCCCCTTTACTATGCAGGTGTGATAGAGTAGAATTCAAGAAGCTAGAATTTTCCAAAGCTTTGAACCTGAGGTCTAGAGGCTTTTCCTGTTACCAGATTGGAACAGGAAAGTTGATGAAGTCCTATTACATTATTTGAACTAGGATTTTTCATTGTATTAGAGATTTTAGTAGAGTTTAATGGCACTCTACCAACTCTGCTTGTAATTCATTTGGAAAGATTAATACAATTCTGGGTTTTGGATTCTATCATACTTTTAGTCTTCAGTTTTGTGTGTGACTTCATAGCAGATTACATTATTTGAATGTGTTATGGATGTTTCTCTCGTTGGTTAACTGTTAGATTTATTATGATATTTGAATGAGTCTAATAGCGCCAATTTCTCTTTCCCCCATTCTCTTTGTTCATTTGATAAGCATTGTTAAAATTGCTATAACAACCCAATGAATCTAGGCACCGATCTACATATAAGGCATAATTAGAGTTGTTGTCCATGCTTGGTCAATTTTAATATAAGTAGTGTATAACTAAAATCTGGAGTGCTTAAACTTGTAATATCTTAAGTTTATCACTAGGGTTTCCTTACCCATTTTGGTTCCTTTTTAATCTTAGCAATACATATTATACCAGAATAAAGAGGTAGGTTGACCAGAGCCTATAATAGCTCGTTGGTTTCAAACAAATTCTTGTAGCGTGACAATCGAATCCTATGGATGCAAGAAATTGTTCCAACAGGTAATCAAAATTTTTGTGCACCAAAGGGTCTGCAAATCCTTTATATATATATATATATATATTTTTAAGGTTTATTTTTAAGAGTGATTATAAATCGCTGTAAAAGGCTTTTTTTGTGCAGTATTTTAAGGGTGGTTTTAAACCACCCTCTTAGGGTCTTTTAGCCGCACTTAAAGGGGTTTTTTGGTGCAGTGTTTTAAGGGTGGTTTTAAACCACCCTCTTAGGGTCTATTAGGATAGTTTTTTATTGTCGTAAAAAACCATCATCTTCAGCCGCCCTTAAAAGCATTTTTTGGTGCAGAGTTTTAAAGGTAATTTTAAACTACCCTCTTAGGGTTTATTAGGGTGGTTTTTTATCATCATAAAAAATTGCCATATTTTAGCCTCCCTTAAAAGCCTTTTTTGGTGTAGTGAAATTTGGTCTTTAATAAGAAAAGAGACCATTAATATAACTTACTCTATAGAGATAGAAAGCAAGCAAGTAAGAAAAATTGAAGGTAGCAAGAAGAATTTAAGATAATAGAAAGTCTTGAGGACAATCCAAGTTAAAGGATAGTGTAAGAAATGCACAAGGTAGAACAACTTGAAGGCCAAGATAGAGGTAATAATTGGAAGAAAATTTTAAATGCTAGAAGGGCAACATTGAAGATAAATATTCAAAAAATTTTGAAAGGTAAGGGCAAATTCATAGAAGTCCACATTGGACAAAAAAATTTAACACAACGATTCAAGAGAGTAGGGCAACATTCATATTGAGCAAAGAAAAAAAGAAGACAATATTATAAGAAAAATATTTGGTAGTGTTAAGGCATTCAAGACAACACATTGCTTAAGTCCACAAGGGAATAATTGAGATATAGTTTCAGTCAAGGTGTAGCCATGAAAGAATCAAGACAAAAAGGAAATGTTCCAAGAGAACATAAATTTTCTAAGGTGCCACTACATTGAAGAAGACAAAGGCTTTATTTGGGAAAGAGAAACCTCTATTCAGCCAACAAACATAGAATGTTATTAAACCATTTCTAAGCACAATCATTCAAAGGAGACAACGTAGGAAATTGGAGTGCAAGTTTATAAGCATCTTGCACCAGATAATATAATCACCACTTGCACCTACAATATTAAGGAAGAGCTACATAAAAAGAAAGTAAGCTTTAAGGTTGAGGAAAAATAGTGTTGAAGACAAACATAAGGTAAGCATACATAGAGACTAAATTCTCTTGATACAAGAGTAATTTTCAATCAAGAGCTATGAAAACAACATAAAAGTGAAGATAGCGAGCAAAATTTTAAGGATAACATAGAAGTTTAAAGACAATGAGCTTAATAACAAGTGAAAGCTATTTTAAAGTATAATACTATTAGTATTTGATTTCCAAGTGTTGGTAGAGATAGAAAGCCTCCATTAAAAAAAGGGGAACATCAAAGTTTGTAAAATTAAAAGAATCACCATTGTAAGAGTACATTAAGGTCTACGTTTGTAGAAACTTCAAGGTATTTATAAGGTGTTTAAGTTTGAAGCCTGCACAAAGATAACAATCCAAAGATTATCTTGAAACTCCTTGAAGTCACCTAAACTTGCATAATAATAAAACAATGAGATAATATAGATTTATAAGCCTCAAGCCTAAGAGAGAGCTAGATTATAGAATATAACAAAAATGAGCATAAAATATAATGAGCTTATATTTGGAATAAAGAAGCCAAGTTGAGAGCAAACATAATCAAAGTCGAAAGTAAGAGTTGAGCCAAGCATTGAGGAAGAAAAGTCGAGAACCAGGGAAAGCAAGAATTGAATAAAGTGCAAAGCCGATCAAAATATAAAGAGTCAAAAGTATACCAAATATCAAGGAATTGTTCTAAGGTAAACCAAGCATCAAAGAAGAGGAAACAAAGTGTTGAAGAGGAATCACATATTGAGAAATCAAACATTGAAGAGAAGACATGCTAGAGGAAAAAAAATATTGAAAAATAATTGCACGTAAAGAAACCAAGTGTTGAAGAGCAATCATGTTAAGGAGAAGAGGCACCAAGGAAAAATCAAACATCAAGTCGTGCCAAAAGAAAATTGAGCATTGAAAAATGAAACGAGCGCCAAACCAAGGAAGAGATCTACCAACAAGGAATTGAATCGATGTTTGTAATACAACATTTGAATTGGATACAAGTGTATTGTAGAAGATATCTGAAACATATAAGTCTACATTTTAATTCAAAGAGCCAATGAATGTCTTACAAAGAAGGTGCAACATCAGACTGTAACATCTCCAAGCAGGTGATATCAAGTGCATAATCAAGGAATGAAACATCTAAACAACAATTAAGGATAGCACTTCCCAAAATACCTATTTAATAATATTTATATGCTTGCATGGTAATTAAAATCATCCATTTGCAGACAGAAGAAATTCCCAAGGTAGGGAAGACCCACTCCCAAGACAGAGAAGACCACTTCAAAATCAACAACGAATTTAGAGGTATATTAGGTTTTTAATGTTGGAGTTTAATTAAATTGGAGAGATAAGGTTATTTTTTATTTTTTATAATGTTTAATAAGTTTAATAAGGAGAGATAAGGACATTAATAAGGATTAATACCTTAGTTGCATTTTTAAAAGTTTTGAAGCATTAAGTTGAAGTTACTTTAATTGCTTCTTTAAGTTTTTGGAGTGATAGAATATATTTGAAAGGTTTTATTTTTTATTATTTGTTGAAATTCAAAGCTAATGGAATATTTACAAATTATTTAATTATGGAGAGATAAGGAAGCCTACTTCAAACTTAGGAATATTAAATTTGCAAACATTCTTATTTTCTAGTTTCTAATTAATTAGGGAGTCATAAGGAATTCAACATCATAAGGTTTTTAAAAATTTAGAAACTTGAAAATTTAGAAAGGTTGAATCATTAAAACTTAGGGAGTCATGAGTATGTCTACTTCAAGAGAATCATTGAATTCAACATACATAAATTTTAATATGAAAAGCAAGAGAAAATATCATAAATTTTGGAATAAAAAATGTGCTTACAAAATTTGAAGGAAAGTTAGATCTAGTCTCAAAATTGATATAGATAAGCAATTGATGAAAAATTTGAAACATTGGAATACTATCTTCATGCAAGGATTAGTGAAAATGAGAAGGATGGTATCTTAATACCTTTAGATATTGGTAGTATACTATATATGGCATTGCTTACACTCAAGTTTTACAAAGAAGAAAACTTAAAATAAAAGGAGTTGGTTGAATCCCTTAAGAAAAAAAACAAGAGTAGACGAATCTATTTTGGAAAAAATATTTCATTCTTCATGAAATATTGATACTTCAAGTTCATATAACTCAATTTCTTACCATGATGCTTTAAGTGAATGTTCAAAAGCCTATCTACATAAGAAGACATGTTGCATGCGCTTAAATCTTATTCTCAAGAACTAAATGAAGAGAAGAAAGCACCAAAATGGCTTAGAAATACAATTGAGGAAGCAATAAGCTTTTATAGTAATCAAGTAGACATAGAGCCAACTACAAGAATGAATTTCTCTAGAAATGATGAAAAACTTCATCATCTACAACATATATACAAAGAAAATAAAGATAGGATAGCTTCAGTCATACACAAGTGGTTTTACTATTTTATCAAGAAAATAGATGAACTTGAAATTTCAAAAGAGATTAACAAAGAAGTGAAGATATCTTCAAGATGTACTTATTGTAATAATACTGGTCATGAGAAAGCAAACTGTTGGAATCTCCATCCATGTAAATATTATGGAGGAAAATATCACTCATCTATTTTTTGCTACTACAAGGAAAAGTACTATGAAAGATTTGAAAAGATATTAATATTCAGATTAGATTGTATTTTTCAAATTCTTATTTTTGAAGCATCTATTAACAATAGATTCAAGTATAATTTTTTTTAATAATAGGAAGGAAGGTCATCCAAAGAACCAGAGAAAAGAAAATTGATTAATTTTGATCCACTTCTGACTAGTAGGATAATGAGATCTCTTGTTCAACAAGGCTACTTGGAAAAAGTTCAAGGATGAAGATCGTATCAAAAACATTGGAATACAAAAATGCAGTAGATTGAAGAAAGTAACAAAGAACAACACAGCCTCCAGGATCAGGAGGAAGATCATATTAAAGACTAAAGTTTTCAATAACCAAATAATGTAATACATGGGGTCTTGGAGAATACTACATTATTTGGTACATGCTAATGTACCACCTTGATACATCATTGTAAATATTAGATTAGGGTTGTCTTAGATTAGTGTGTGATTAAATATTTTATGTAATGTAATAATATGTAGGAAATGCACAAGTGTCATGTAATTATATATGTGTAGACACTCAAAATTCGCACATGGTCACACACTTCTTCTTCATGAATAATTAAATTGCAAAAGCCACCAAATTGCATTAATTAATCTCAAAACACCTTACATTTATTAAAAGGGGTTATGCATAAGCTCCTTGGGCTATTCAAGCCCTTTCCTATGCTTAACCTTGGTCCCCATGTGACCACCATCAAAAGCCTAATCATGGTAACCCTAACCTTGGTTTAAAGTCACTTTATCATTAAAGTGCACTTTAAAAGTTAAGCACATGATTTAATTAAGATTAATCAAGGTTAACACTAACATTTTACTCACACATGTGTGCACCCATGATATGCATAGATATTTAAAATATGCTTATTCTTTAAGACATGGGAAGGGATGAGTCACCCTCCATCTCACCCCTTTAACCTTGGTTTAACTTAGGATCAACTTAATCAAGGTTAACCTCAACCTTTGATCATGCATATGTGCACATAGGATATTTGTAGATATTTAAAATATCCCTTTTAAAGCATGTGAAAAGGTGAGTCATCTTACACCTCACCTTTGATCTCAACATAGTTGGGATCTAACCCAGGGTCCACTCCATCTCACAAGGGACACCTCACCCCCCTAACCTCTCCAAAATGCTATAAATAGTAGGACTTTTCTTCACAAATGATTCACCTCATTTCACTTATCAAAACTCTATCAAATTTACATCAGACCTCCACCCATCAACCAACCATCAAATAACCATGACAACCAAACCTTTTGTACCCTCTTGTATGATTTTTTAATAGTTTTTGATAGGTATGCGAGCATATAAGGTGCTGACCAGGAGCTACTATAGTCACTGGACAACACTATCCTCTGTCAAATTTAAAAAAAGTCAGCTATAGGAATAGTCACTAGGTATCTAGCAACCCAAACCAATCGTACCCTACCCTGTAAATCTAGCTAGAATCTAGTGTCAAGTGACAAAAATCCACAAAAACCTCTCAATAGGTAACCTTTATTGTATTTCAGCATTTATAGTCATTTACAATAACTTTTATCATGCATTTTACTACTTTATTTAGTGTCTTTTGTCTTCATAACTATGGGGTTGATCCATGATAGGTACCAAAATGCACTAACCCCATTTTGTAGGTCATACAGGTATTGAGGATAGGCTTGATCACTAGTGGCTCTCTTGCATTAAGCCCACCCAAATTTTATGATCCTTGGAAGACCGATCTAGGGTATAGTTGACCAATTCACTGAGAGAAAATTGATATTCACCATGTTGAACCCTGCTTCATAGCCTTCTAAGGCAAATTTGTAAAAAATGGAGGGCCCTTTTGCAACCCCTTTTGAATTAATATATTTTATAGACTTTATGCCCATTTTCTAATGTGTTCACTCTGGCACGCCCGGTGGGACCTCCACTTTCTTTATTTCCTATTAGTTACCTCATTTTAGTAGTTAGCTAATTCTCATTATGTTCGATGTTACAGGTGGTCCAAAAACCAATCAAAACTCATTAAAAACCATAAAAACACTATTTAGATATGAGACAACTATTTTTCTAGTATATGAGCCATAGTTGTTAGGTAGGGTGCAATCTAACCTAGTCGTTAGGTACCCAGTGACCCACACAATCACTCTAAGAAATGGTGCAGAAACCACTTCTTATACAACCCACAACAACTACAGAGTTGTGGGTAAGTATGGGGGACTTATTTGCCTCCATATGGGATTTATATCTCCCTTGCCAAAAAGATAGCCTCCACAACTACAAACCGCCCAAATAAACTGGTGTCCTCAAAAGGTATAATTAACCTCTCTTTGTGAATCTTGAACTCTTGCAAAAATTGGCACCGCACCACTTTTGTAAGATTGTTTTAGCAATATTCGGTACCATACCACCTTGCTAACATCTTGTGTTTCTTGGCCTCTTGCAAAACTCAGCACTGCACCACCTTGCAAGAGTGATTGCAAAACTTGACACCACACCACCTTGCAATATTGATGTCCTTTTTGTGTTTAGAAAAACTTGATATCACATTATCTTACTAACATTTTTTTGTTTTTGGAATTCTTGCAAAATTTGTCACTGTACCACCTTGTAAGGTTGTTTGCAAAATTTGGCATCACATCACGTTCCAAAATTATAGTTCTCTTGGTATTTTGTAAAACTCAGCACCACACCACCTTGCTAAACTTGGGTTTATTTCATATTTGGATTTCTTAAGCACTTATTCTATTCGTAAAAGGTGATATACTGTTATTTGTGGTTGTAGGTACTTATCTATAGTAAGATTTAGTGTCCCAAAGCTCAGATCCGGTCTGAAATCACATTTTCAATAGAGTCACGGGATAGGGTGTGACCCAAATCATTCACAGGGTACCTAGTGACCAAAGCAAAAGTAAATTTGAACCTCTAAAATTCATTCAAAAGGACTTACAAGAGCTGGAGAATACAGGTAAAATCTATAAAACTTGCCTATCTGGTTCAGAAACAAAAAAAATTGAAAGAATTGTAGATCATTTGTGAATACGTCTGGTTTTACGAAACACAGTGTGCATAGTTATTTATATTGCTTTTTGTTTTCAAAGGGCATTTCATTTTCATATATATATATATTGTTTTTTATTTGTGGAAAACATCCCAAAAGGGATGCCACTTTCGGGTAAGACCCAAGGAGGCTGGGGTATCCATTCCGCAAAAAATTCCTAGGACTCGGACCTGGCCTACCACCTTTGACATACTCAAGGAGCAAAAAAACACACAAAACCAATTTAAAAATAAGTAAATAACAACAAAAATAATAACATAAAAAAAAAAAAAAAATGCTCCTTGAGTGTGTCAAAAACAAAAGCACAACAACAAACGCACAATAATATAAAAGAAACCACAACATGAACCACAGAAAAACACAAGAACCACATAACAAAACAAAAACAAGACAAAAACAACAGAACACTACAAAGACATAACCCAAAAAAAAAGCATGAAAAATAAACACAACCAAAACCTAAAAAATAAAATAAAAAAAACCAACATTAGACAATAAAAAAAATAAAAAACATAGAAAACACTCACACATAAAAACACGAACTAACACAAACAAAGAGAAACCCAAGAACAAGAACGAAAAAAACACAAGAACAATAACAAAAAACATATAAAAAAAAAAACATAAAACAACAAAAACACAAGAACAACAAAAAACAACACAAAGAACACAAAAACAAAACAAAACAAAAGAACCCACCCACCTTAAAAAACTAAACAAAAAAAACAAAAAAGAAAAAAGAAAAAAAAATTGAACATAACAATGACCTATATAGACTAGAAGACTATTAAGGCAAGTATATATATTTATATATATTCTAAATAAAGGTTACATCATTCTTTGCGTATTTCTTTTCTTTCTCAAAAGGTATTTTACTTTCAAAATGGCATTTCCTATTTTCTTAGAGTAGGACACACACTTCACATTCAACTTAAATAGTGGCAAGATTGGATTTCATCACCAATCCCCACTTGATACTGGTGATGTTGGCTTTCATCTCCTTCCACCAACTTGCCCTCTACACACCTTAATAGCCCCCCGCAAGTGGTTTTATGGACTTCTTCACTAGAAAATCCCCTACTCTTGAGAGACCCTTAAAGTGGGTAGGATTAGCAATCTCCTTTACTATAGGGTTGTACAAATAATTAGTGGATGTAGATGTTGTTTTTGTTCATGCCTTACACGCAAGGGTTAAGTGAAAGCGCGGTTGCACTGATAGCATAACATTGGATAGTGTGGCCCCTTCAAGGGTTCTTTATTTCCTTAGATTATACCTTGAGCCATCATATCCACTAGAAGATATTCTTTAGTTTGTATATAATCATCCCTTGCGTGCCTTTGGACATAATAGGAGATTATCCACAAACACACCTTCTTTTAGAATACACCCATCACACCCAATTTTCATTTCAATTTTAGGGTTATTCCAACATCAAAACACACTTTGCAAAATTTTAGGTCATTTTTTTTTTGTTGATTGGATTTCTCTCACAAAGCACACAAAAATAGGTTTCAAAATCCACAAAAATAGACTTTTCACTTCTCTGGACATAGGTCCAACACTTTTTTGTTGTTATCATCGATTTCAGTAACAATCGTTGCATACCCAGTGATCCAGAATAGTTGCATCCTACCCTATGACGAGGAATTTTATTGCATAGAAAGATCTGATTTCTTCTAGGACATCATTCTGACTGGTTTTTCACCTCAAGTTGGGTAGAAACTAAGGTTTCTTCTAGTCTATCACCTTTCGATCAATGTCCTTACTTAAGGCCAAACCTTGTGCTCATACATTCATAGCTTCTAAAGCTTTTCCCATGCTACTTCCTTCCCAAACCATTTTTCCAAGTTCATCCAGAGGATAACACCTCTACCCATTCTCATCATTCATCCATGTCTTCTCAATCCAATTATGGTACATCTCCCATCTCTCCTCATTTCCACAACCAAGAACCACCAATTTTCTCTCATTCTAAAAATGATCTTCTATCAATTTCTTCTCATTCAATCTAGATGAATCCACCTAATTTCTCTCATATCAATAACAAATGTCCACCTATATCCTCTCACATTGGCAATAAAAATCCATCCATCCCTTCTCATCCTTTAAGCCCACCTCATAGGTTAAGAAATAAGATATCATCCTATGATCAAGATCTTAGGTGTTAGGCTCATCACATGGTTCTTCCCTCAAGCTCTCATGGGAACAACATTCTCTCACCTTGATGCCCATATTTCTCACATCATTGTTGCTCTCCTCAACCACAAACTTCTCCTCCTCTTCTTTCTTCACCTTGCTTTCTATTTTACATCACTCAACCGACATCCATGTCATCGTGACCTCATCATCATCCATTATCACTTTCTTCCTCACACTCATCTTTGTATTCAGTCTCATATTGATGACAATCCACCACGATGGGCACTCCTACCCGTCTCACTTTTACACCACCATATCCACCTTACCTTCTGTTGTTGACTTACAATCCATCGTAGCATGTATTGACAATCTTGAATTGCACCTAAGTAATTGTAAGTATCATGGATCCACTCATCACTCATTTAGTACATATTCTCCCATGCCTTCACTTCCACCAATTCCTCTTCCTCAAGAGTGGCATCCCACACAAACTAGGTAGATACCCACTCCATCCCTATCTAGTCTACCTTTCACCCTATCATCGTAACCCACATGTTCCACTCATCCTACACTAATTCCTCCTGAGTCTCTATATTGCACTTTTAAATGACTACACCATGTAGGGATTCTAGTTTTACCTGAGGTTAAACCAATTGATCCACACCACTTGAGACCAAAAGGCTACAATGAGCATCAATTCCGTGTTTATCATCACCGACAAAGGTATGATATCAATACTTGTCATGTTTTTGAATACTTGGTTCATACTATGATGGATGAAGAGGAACTACAATACACTCATCATTATCCCTCTTCCATTAATCATCGAAGCACATATTTGGATTCATTACCCCATACCATACCATCGCAACAACACATTGGCACTTCATCATCTTCATCCAAGCCTCACCAAGTTCATCAGGTACATTATCACATATCTTATTGAGATAGTAGTCATGTTGATCTTACAACTAGCCTTTCATGGTCTTTACAACCACATCTTCCACTCACTTAGCATTTTTGCCTATTTTGTGGTATTTACTGTTCATTCTTTTATTTCTTCTCATATATCCATCCCAATGCTTTTTATCTTTATTTCTACATCTTCACACCTCTTGTACAATTGAGGGAGGAGGATTTTATCTCCTTCAAACCCATCATTCATAATCGAGGGAGTTTTACCTCCCCTACCCCCATTCTCCCAAACTAGGGGGAGTTTCATATTTTCATCCCCTTACCTTCCACATTGTACATACCATTTTCAACATTCTTCCTTTCAATTCCCTCTACTCATTTTCCTTCGTTCTCTATCCTTTCCTTTAAAATCATATCAATGTTGTATGGTCACACTACGAGTGGCTACATACCTTTGATGTGATTCAAAAATTCCCTCTCTTTCTCTCTCTTTCATCGTATTCTTTATTTCTCTATTTTTTTTCACCTTCTCTATCCTTTCCTTCAGAATCTTATGGTCACACTACGAGTGGCTACATACCTTCGATTCAGTCAAATTTATCCTCCTATCTTTTCTTTCCCTTTTATCGCCCTATGTTATTGTTGTATGGTAATGCTACAAACGACTACATACTTTTGACCTAATTCTATCTTTTGCTCTTCTCTCTCCTTCCTTATTTCTCCTTTCTCTTTTCCTTCCTTCATTTCTTCCTTTTTATCTTTCTCTTTCTTTCACCAGCCTCATCATCAGGGCCTCCTATTTACAGTTCCTTTTTACCTCCTCATCATCACATTACTCCTTCATACACGTTTGCATGCCTCACTCACGATTGCTCCTACCTTACATTGGTATTCCTTTCACTTACTTGTATATTCATCCACATATGATTACTTTGGTCTAGTACATTGGACATCATATTGGGATATACCGCCTTGCATTTACCTATATTACTTGCTTTGTGTCACTCACAGACACGTTGGTCGCATACTACCACATATTTTTAGGCATTTTGTTAAATCATGTCCTCTTGTACATATCAACATTGTTCATAGTCATGTTCACATCTTTCTTATACAAATACCTCCATTGTTTGTATACAGTACCATTTTGAGGAGTTAAAACCGCATTTATTAGCATACCTATGATGGTGTTCGATCTTGTTCTTAGTTGCATGCCAACAAAATTTTTTTCTGTTGCTCAACCATTCATAGTTAGCTTAATAAACCGGTATCAAATACCATCAAATTCTATAGGATTTCAAGGCTTCCCCTAGTTGAATTGAGTTCATTCATGGACCACTCACACATTTCACATCTTAAGTAAATTTTGAGTGTAGGGAGGACAACACCTTGCGTAGGCCTTACCATTTAGAAAATGGATTTCACTGCTCATCCTATAATTTGTGTGATCAAAATAAACCTAGGTATAAACAAAGGGACAAGCAAAAGCAAACAAAAAATGGGTAGAAAACAAAAACCAACTCCCACAAAAAAGAAGAAGATAAAAGAGCACCATAAAAGATAATCAAATTAGAAAGTGGGGCAAAAACAAAAGGAAATTCCTCCAAGAGTACTATCAAACAAATTGAATCTTGGAAGTCCTCAGGTCCAAAATAACATCACAAGGTAATTTCCATCACCAACAATTGATTCCAATAACCTGCCTAGCGGTGGAATAGTCTTACAAGTGGCAATACATCTGTCCAATTAGTGACATTCTCTTGTACAGATCATTGCACGCTTGTGGATGAGCTAGCTACTTTGGATAGGTTTAAAATGGGTTAGTCCAACCTTCCTCAAAATGGATAAATAAACATCATGTGCACACACAGGTCCATGATCGACTTAGATTCAGTTAGGCTAGTCTAGATATCTACAGGATATTGCATGACTACTAGATGAGTTTGATTGTTCAAACTATGTTGTTTGAGTGTCTAGAAATCCTTTTAAACATCCATCATGCTTCAGGATCAGGGTTGAACAACACCACCGCTACCTCTACTTATAACACGTGTCTCTTCATCACAGTTGTACATCCTTCTTAGCTACATCTCATCCATGCATATCTTATATATGCACGTTAGTCCATACACTTTATGTTTACTTGTCATATATCTGGGTCATTAGTTTATGTGACTAGTCATTTATTTTTGGGTTCACCATACCAAGTGAGATGGTTTAAATGCAATGTGGATGACTAATCATCTTGCCATATTTTTACTTTTCACATGTACACATGATTTCATACTTTAAATTTATACCTATCCACTTGTAAATATTCCTACATGGTTAGGTTCATCTTACCTAGCATTCATCCTGGATCTAATCACATCATACACATGCAATCACTTATGTTTACATACACACATGCATCATTTACATCATTCATATCAATCACATAACACACATTAGACACACAATAAATAATCACAACAAAATCATCATGTATATATCATATCAAAACCATGAATACAATGTACATAATCACATTGCTCATAGGCTACATCACCTATCCACTACATCATACATATCACTGGGCTATCATATACAAAATCAGTGGTACTCTTGCCACATAAAAACATAAAAAACTAAAATAATACAATGCAGTTTATCTCAGCTCTTCACCTCATCATGAGTCTCTCCATTCCCCTATCATGGGGTAGTAAGCTCCTCCACTCTCCTTGATCCTACTTGACTACTATGACCTGGGGAAACCATTCTTACCTATGGCTGTCTCGATGATTTACCACTCCTAATTTTGTGGGATCGTGATCCAAACTCTTATGCTACTGGGACACTAATACCATGAATTACCAACAGTGCCTCTAACCGATGTACCTTCCTCCCCTCTTTATAGAACAAACCCTCCAAATGATCTTTCACCTAGCACATATCATACCTCTTGACCATCATGACTTCCCTTTGGGTCCTCTCATGGGTGGCCTCCTCTCCTAGTCAAGCTACCTCAACCACCATGGTCTCTCATTGAGACCTATCCTAGGTAGCCTTCTCTTGTAGTTAAGCTAGCTCAACTGCCATGGTCTCTCATTGAGCCCTTTCCTGGGCAACATCCTCTTGTAGTTGTGTTACCTCGACTACCATGACCTCCATCTATGCTCACTACTGTGCGACCCCCTCTTGCACTCATACTATGCTGGCCCTAATGGTATCTATCTCTCCTTGCAGTCATGCCACCTCCCTCTTAACCTCTAGTCAATCCACCATAGCTCTATTAGAAATAGCTTATATTACATTATTTGGGTCATGTAAATGTACCTTCCTTGGTACATACTTAGGACATTAGATTACTTTAGGGGGAATTTATCTAGTTACTTCATGCAATGTAATAAATGCACAAGTGTCAATGTGCAAGTTGTAAATGTGCAAGGTGTCCCTTGTACAACTAGGTAGAGTGTTGGCCAAGGAACTTATCTTCCTATATAAAGGGCCATAGATAGAGTGTGAAGATATAGAGGAGAGCATAGTAGTGTAGGATAGACATAGTAGTGTAGAGTGTGTGAGCTATAAGCTCAGAGCTCATTCATTGAGAAGTAGCTTGTATCATGGAGTGTTCATTTCCTCCATAGCTACTATTGTACTCATTTCTATCATTTCTATTTATAGCATATTTTAGTCATCTCGTAGATTTACTTTCTTTCTTATTATTTTGCATCTTGTGAATGCTATCTCCCATTGCATGTTGTATCAAAATATAACAGTGGTATCAGAGCTATGGTAGATCAAGCTACAATAGATCAATAGGAAAATCACCATTATCATTGACCCTAAGTTTTTTGTCAACCTGATGCACCATTGGACCAGTCACTATCAAAATTTCTCAGAAGAGTCTAGGTGATAGAATTAGGGAGAGCCACAAGTGAGGACTGAATGAAATCTCAGTTTCAAAAATACTGAGATTGCATATGGCTAGAGTCTTTCCACAGAGTTGCAAGAAAACTCGTGAAGACTAGGACTCAACATTTGATCCACTAGTTTGATGAAACAACTAGTGAAGCTCATCTAAGAGATCTAGAAATATTTACCTAAAGTTTCTTTTATTGTAGGGAATTAATTCTCAGATGATTGGGACACCTCCTACAATAGAAATCTAGGAGACCTCAACTTCGTTACCCAAAGGTCGGAGTGCCTTCATAGTGCAGATATTAGTTGTTGCAGAGAGGAGAATACTTTAGAAGAAACTTTTGGAAAAGAATCATGGTGAAGTCAGGAGATAGGAGATCTCCATTGCTAGATTGAAGAACTTCACAAAAGAAAAAGGCCATAGAAGCCTTGATTCAAAAGAAAATGCCATAGAAGCCTTGATCCAAAGAAAAGCATAGAATAGAAAAGGCCATAGGAGCCTTGATCTAGAAGAAAAGGCCACAGAAGCCTAGAAAAGGCCATAGAAGCCTTGATATTGAAGAAAAGGCCATAGAAGCCTTAATATTGAAGAAAAGGCCACAAAAGCCTTGATATTAAAGAAAAGGCCACAGAAGCCTTGATACTAAAATAGGCCATAAAAGCCTTTATCTTGAAGAAGACTCTAGAAGAGAGTACCTAATTTAGAAGCAGATTTTAGTACTAATATTTTTGTTGTAGGTAAAGGAGATCCAGTAAGTCAGGAAAGCTTCCTACAAGAAATTTAGGAAGAGTATCCTCTTCAGAATCAATCCAGCACCTGAAGCAAAAGAGATCAGGAGGAGATCTCATTGAAGAACTTCTAGACAAGGAAGAAGAAGGACTAGGAGAGTCCTACTCGAATCTAGAAGTAGTAGAATCAGAGATCCAGGAGAAGGTCTCACCACCAACACTTCCAGAAGTAGAAGGTTGAAGATAAGGTCTCAAGGAAGACCAGAAGAAGTTGTAAGATCAAAGACCTTGGTGAGGTCTCGATGAGCATCTATTAAAAGGCTAGGAGAGCCTTCCTAAAGAAATCATCAAAGAAGAACTCATTAGAGAAATCCACTACCAAGGAGAAGCCCTTGATAGTGAAGGACTTGGGACAATTGTCGCCATCCAACAACAAGCCCAAGAGGAGGAGAATTTGGCAAGGAGTGCCAAATATGAGTAGAAGAAGAATCCAGTGAAGACCTCAAGATATTCAAAATCTTGAGAAGAAGATCCTACTTGAAGTCAGAATTTGACAAGAAGACTTGAAGATAGAAGAAGCTTGCCAGAACTAGAATATTGAAGATTACCTCTCATAGAAAGAAGGCATTACTTGCTGAGAATCTACAGCAAGTTGGAGGAGACTACAAGAGGAGGACGAGCCACCAAATCCTAGTTCTTGAAAAGAAGTTTGAGACTATAGTTTGGTGAAGAAGAAGCTGATCAGACATCAACAAAGTAGCAAGATCTACAACCTCTATATAAACTACATCCTCAAAAAGGTATGCAACAATTGGTGCAAAAATATTTATTATTAATAGATTCATTGGAGCACCTTATCTGGATTAAAGTTGCAACCTAAATTACAGTCTTCAAAAGTGCAAAATAAAAAGGTTCCTTTTAGAGGTTCATTTGCACACTAGGAGTTGATTAGATTCCAAATATTAATTATCTATCAACTACCTATTATCTACTTTGGAAAGCGAAAAGAAGACTGAATCCTACAATACTAATTGTAGTGAATTTGTAGAATATTTGAAGGTTCATTTCAAATTATTCTTGATTAGTTGCAGTGAATTGATTAAGTGCATTTTCTTGAGAGTAGATTGGAGTGATAAGGTGTAATTTGTTAGTGCATTAAAAAGTGAAATTTGTTAGATTCATTTGCACTATTATTACTCTCAAAAGAAATTAGTTTTATGCATTGAAAAAGGCTACAAAATCTAGTTTGCATCAAGTGTCTAAAGACACTCTTAAAGCACAAAAACCTGCAACTCTTAGTGGCCAATAGAAGCCACCAAAATTGGTTAGTACAAGCAAAGAAAAGCTAACCAAAAAGAAGCTTCAAATATTGAGACTTGGTGAGTCTCAAATCCAAAGCACTTAGGGGTTAGTGCAACTGAAACAAAGCTTCTATTTTATAGTGTTTACAAATCTTGGATTCACCATCAAATATCCAAGCAAAGAGGGTAAGGAGTCTACTCAAAAGGACATCCTCAAAACCCTCATTTGTGCATTCAAAAATCTGCTACAAAATCAGACTACAAAACCTGAAAAAGGGAGTGCAAAAAGGGTGCAAAATAAAGTGTATTATTCATAAGGTATTGCACTACATTATCCATAGAAAGGAAGCAGATAGAAGGTGCCATTAAAGGCACAAAGGTCACAGGGAATCCAACCAAGAAGGATGTATGAAAAGCACTCCATATCCATGGCACAAGGAGCCATCAAAAAGGCTCATTCCTCACATATCTTGGATGGATGAACCTGCACAACACAAGCACACAATAGAAGATCAATATCCTATAGTTATGTAGAAGAAGAAGGAGCCATACTACAAGCAAAGGCATCACTATTACCTCATCCAAATGTGCACGAATAGCGCTACAATTTGCATGTCAAAGAGAACCAAAAGTGAGGAGAAAAGGTGCTAATTGCAAAGGTCTAAAACTTGGTGAAGAAAATCCACCAAAGGTAGCATCTTCCATGCCATTCAGAGCTCCAATACCACCTCAAGGATCGACTATGAGAGAAAATAGTTTGCTTGCACTTCAAGGAATGTAGCAAGCAAAGGAAGAGGCATAAAGGAGTTACATTCTCCTTGGAGGTGTTACAATGATAGATGCCATGCAAAAACTTTGAGTGCCACTTGGCACAATCTCTCAACAATGCTTAACATCCAAGAAACCTTACAAGGAAGGTTACAAGCACCTACTCAAATTTGAAGTATTACAACAAGATTTTGGTGCCCATAGACCACATGGAAGAGGAGTTACATTTCTCCATTGGCGTTATCATTCGAACAATGCAAGAAGGAAGAAGATGTTTCAGATGTTACACTTGCAATGGATGTCCAAGAAAGCATTGAAGTGTAACTGAAGTGACACTTGTCACTAGGTTGACTACCTATTAAAGGCTCCTTGGACTAAGAATTTCAATGTAGCATTTGAACATAGTATTTGAATGCAATATTTGAATGAGGTATTATAATGCATTTACGTCCGAGACGTGGGAGCCATCACAACGTGGAAGCAAGGTATAGAGCATTCAATGCTCTGGTCCGAACATAGTCAAAGCAGCTATAGTCAACAAGTGCAACCATTACATGTCTGAAATCAGCATCGATTATTGCTTGGTATGAGGTAAGGTTTATTCCTATATTTATATGCTTTCATCTCTAGGGAGTTATAAGGTTGAATTTAGAGAAATATAATTATTGAAAGCAATACCTCAAAGGGAATTATTTATCAAGCTAATATAATATTTGCAATATTGAACTTAGGAGTAATAAGGTTTTCTACTAGCAATTAACCTTAATACTTGCAAATATTATTGTGATCTAATTTTTCCAAAATTAGGGAGTTATAAGGGTTACTACATCAAACTAATTAAATTGGAAATTAGATACACTTGGATTAAAAACCTAAAGGGATATTTAAAGAGAGTTTTATCAAAGCATTTTAAAGGTTGGAAATTTATAATATTATTGTCTCAAATCTTCTCAAATCGAGATAAAAGATCCAACATTAAAACCTCTTTAAATTTGGGAAAAGTGCTTAGTTCAATAGGAGCAATAAGGATAATAGAAGTTGATTTTGGTATTTACAAAACTTTACAAAATCAACCAAAATTGAACTATAATTTACAAAAGCACTTTATAGCTTATCCAAAACATACTAGGGAGTCATAAGGTATTCTACAAAACCTAAGAATTGGTATTAGGGAACTTAAATGGCTTCAAACAAATTCTTCCTAGTAGAGTCACAACTACTCAAGGGTCCTAATTATTTCTCCTGGAAGAATAAAGTGAAAGCTATTTTGGTATATGAAAAACTTTGGGATATTGTCAAAGGGAAAGCTCAAATACCTACTACAGATGATATTGAAATCCTAAAGTTTGTAGAAAATGATTCAAAGGCTCTAATGATAATAACCTTTGCTATCACTGATGAGATACAACCCTATATCAGTTCAGCAAAATCATCTTCAGATGCATGGACAAGCCTAGAGAATTTTTTTGAAGGAAATAATAAGGCAACTATTCTCCATCTTCAAAGTCAACTTCATTCATTAAATATGAACAATGGAGAAAGCATAGAATTATTCCTAAGGAAAGTAGCAGATATCAAAGGGAAATTATTTACCTTAGGAGAAATAGTTAAGGATGAACTTCTTACTCAAGTAACCATGAGAGCACTTCCAGACAACTATAAACATTTGGTAACATCTTTACAAGTTCTAAGTAAAGATACTTCTTTTGATGACTTAGTCAATATTCTACATGAATATGAAGTGGAAAATATAGTTAAATATGAGATGTCTAACACTGCATTGGTATCTAAAGATAATCCATAGGGAAACATTGCTTCTTCATCAAAAGGATGAAAACCATGGTACAATAGGTATTGTCAGATATGCAAGAGAAAATGCCATAGTACCAACTATTGTAGGTTCAATCCCAAAAATTAGAATCAAGGAAATCAGATGAACAATGGGAACCAATTTCAGCCATGACAATATCAAAATCCTCATCAACAACAATTTCAACATCCAACCAATTATCCCCAATTGGAGTATCAAAAAGGAAATAAAAAAGGACATCTAGCTCAGAGGATAGAAGAAATTGAAGAACTAGGAGAACCGATAGATGATTATGAAATCAAAGCTCTTTCAGCAAGAATGATAGGTTTTGAAGACACTAACAACTTGCTTGAATAGGTTACAAAAATTAGAGAAGAAGAATCAAAATTCCATATTCAAGAGGAAGATCCACATTGAAGACTAAAGTCTTCAATACCCAAATATTGTAATACAAGGGGGTGTTAGAAATAGCTTATATTACATTATTTGGGTCATGTAAATGTACCTTCCTTGGTACATACTTAGGACATTAGATTACTTTAGGGGGAAGTTATCTAGTTACTTCATGCAATGTAATAAATGCACAAGTGTCAATGTGCAAGCTATAAATGTGCAAGGTGTCCCTTGTACAACTAGGTAGAGTGTTGGCCAAGGAACTTATCTTCCTATATAAAGGGCCATAGATAGAGTGTGAAGATATAGAGGAGAGCATAGTAGTGTAGGATAGACATAGTAGTGTAGAGTGTGTGAGCTATAATCTCAGAGCTCATTCATTGAGCAGTAGCTTGTATCATGGAGTGTTCATTTCCTCCATAGCTACTATTGTACTCATTTCCATCATTTCTATTTATAGCATATTTTAGTCATCTCATAGATTTACTTTCTTTCTTATTATTCTGCATCTTGTGAATGCTATCTCCCATTGCATGTTGTATCAAAAGCTAACAGGCTCCATATCTCTCCACTCTCAATGTGACTCACTCCTGTGTCCAGGCTACCTCCCAATGAGTCATCTGACCCTCTACCTATCATCCTCTATCATGCAACATGGCAATTTACTCATAAGCATGCATCATGTTGCATATATAAATACTTAAATCTATATCACTTGCAACTATAATATCACTCCCCCTAGGACCACCATCAAATCCTGCCATCCCTTTGTAGGAACTCCTCCCTTCTCCATACACTATCACACTCATTGTAGTACCTCAATGTCAGTATCCTCCTCACTATCTCCCTCATCCATCACACCATTAGCTCCCATATCAACCTAAGGAGGACTACTCACTCCAATACTAGGAGATCTAGTTGAACTCCTTGCTTTACCCTCAATACCTCCTCCAATCCATCCCAAACTATGACCTATCCAAACTGTTGTAGCCTCTACATACCTATCGATCACACCTACTTTGGACTCCCAACTCTACCTAGAACACCATGTGTCATACCCTGATGTAGTCCCTACATCCTCCACATTAGGGATATCAATATCCACATCTATCGCTACATCTAGATGCTCCACCACTAATCATCGCCTTGAATCTCCCTTAACCTACCAAATCATGATAGGTGCATCAGGTACTCCCTATTATAACCCAAACTACCACAACACATGATTTAATGGGAACAACTCTGCTTGGGTGGCCTCTCATCCAATAACCCATCACCCATGTCTCACTCAACACAACTCTCACTCAACCTCATCCCAATATGACACTCCTCTTCATGGTCACTAGATAATATCCTCTGGCCTTAGTCATTTGAAGATATATCTATAATACAAACCCTATCCCTCATGTGGCCTATGACATCATGCCTCAATATGTTTACCACTACAATGCACAAGGTGCATAAATCCCCATCAACTCATGCAACCTATAGGAAAACTCCTCTGGTCACTCCACAACAATATGCTCCCATCCCCATACTTGGAGGAGAACACCCACTCCTATGGTCCATCATCCCGCTAGTCACACTCCATGTAAATATTTGTAGGTCTATTCCAAAAAAGCAAGCATCCATGCATATTGATGCTCTTGGTCCATCACATCACACATCACCCCATCATATTCCATGAGAATCAATATCTTGACACATCTGGCATCACATGTTTGGCTATCATTGACATAGAAACCAAGTATCTCAATGAAATCATCCTATCATTCTAACATTTCTCATAATCCACTTCCTTATTAGTGACCTTCACCTCCTCCCACCTATCACCCAAAAATCGCTTTAAAATTACCATTCACTAACCATAGGTAATATGTAGATCCAAAAGATGTCCTCCAAAGTAATCATCATCTTCCCTATCGAGAGATGCAATGTGTTATGATATGAATACCATCGCTAACACAATACCTCCACATGGGTGTGATCACAATGTATTTACCTCATCTCGTACACTTCATGTAATCCCATATCTCTCAACCAATATAAATTATTAGCACCTAACATCTCCTTCATATCCTCTAACAATGGACAAAAGTAGTGCCTCAAATCGATCTTTGGCACTTGTTTCACATAAACATATTTTTATTAATACACAATCAACAAAACCACATCAAGCAAACATTTCATTCATGCATTCATACATTCCACTCTATGACCTCCCCTAAGTGCATCAAAAAAAAAATTGTACGATCGTGGGGTACCTAGTGACCATCGAAATCTGGGCATTTTTGGATACCCATTTTCTCGTTTTGCACCCCCATGGCAAAAAATTTCAACAAATCCCTCCCCACACGTGTCAAATCACACTCATGCATGCACACAAAAAAACATACAACAACCCACACAAGTAGTCAAATGGCACTTTTGGACACCCATTTGGCTTATTCTCTCACATATCACAAAAGTTTTCACAAATCGACTCACAAACACATGAATAAACAAAAACACATTTTACATATGCTTATCAAAAAATATGTAATCTCTAAACCAAACAACAACAAAAAAACATACATTGCACACATACACACATATCAAAGCATTTTTCACTTTCACATGCATACATCCCTACATCTACCTTTTCTTTTGATTTCATGCATCTAGAAAAAGGCCCTAGGATTCTTTTTAAATTTTTAAAATGTAAACTGTGTGGGTTTTGAGATTCACTTACTTCTACCACTTACCCTCCACACTGACCCATTTGTATCACCATATCGTCCTTCATGCCTCAAAATCAATAGCACTCCATTGCAAATTCTTCTTCTTCCCCTCCTCTCTCATAATTCGTAGGTGCACAAATGATGCGCGTGCCCTGCAACCGTACCTTTTGTAGTTGCGAAATTTGGTCGCTAGGTACCTAGTGAACCAATTTAGTTGTAAGGTACCCCATGACCCATAAAAGTCACATGGTATCCCATAATTGAGCACAAACTTCATCGAAACCTACCATAGGGTCCTCCATGGGACTTTTCACCTGTCTAACATATCCTTTCTTCACAATTATCCCATATTCTTACCATTTTATCAACTATCTCACTTCATCAACCATTTTTTCAAGAATTTTCTCATTGCTTCAATTTCACCTCTCATTGAATTATCACTTGAGGGGGTAGACATCTCACTAAAGCCGATTTACGTATGATCAATAACCAAACACTCAATACTATAAATTGTGTTTGTCCAAGAACCTTTGCCAAAGATCATCTTAAGCCCTCCTTTACTAGGGCAACTCAAAAGTAGAATTTCTCTTCTCATCAAAACTCCAATCCAAAATGAATATTTGATGGGCCAAAATACCTGATTCTCTTGGCTAATCATCGATTTCCTTCTTCAAGACTTGCAGTCGTAAGAACACTCATGAATGAAGCACCTGAGAAAAACCTACCAAGTGTTGAATGGTTTATCAAATCAGACTAAGCTCAACAAAGTATCAAAGGCAAATATTTAAATATATTTGATCCTTTCAAAATTGGGGTATTTTACATTGATCATGATAGTAAGGTAATATTACATCTACTCCCTCAATAAATACCATGGCATGACGAAAATCCATCATCATCCGTAATCTTTCACCATCAACATGTTCATCATTATTTCTTCTCTCTCAAATCCAAATCATTATCTGGTGTCATTAATTTTTTGCACTACGTTGTGTCTTCACACACTAAAATACAAATATGGGTAAATGTAGACACCCAAAAGTCACACATGGGCATGCACTTATTCTTCATGGTTAATTAAATTACAAAAGCCACCAAATTGCATTAATTAATCTCAAAACACCTTACATTTATTAAAAAGGGGTTATTCATAAGCTCCTTGGACTATTCAAGTCCTTTCCTATACTTAATATTAGTCCCCATGTGACCACCATCAAAAGCCCAATCATGGTAACCCTAACCCTGGTTTAAAGTAATTTTATCATTAAAGTGCACTTTAAGAGTTAAGCACATGATTTAATTGGGATTAATCAAGGTTAACACTAAAATTTTACTCACACATGTGTGCACTCATGATATGCATATATATTTAAAAGATAATTATTCTTTAAGACATGAGAATGGATGATTCACCCTCCATCTCACCCTTTTAACCTTGGTTTAACTTAGGATCAACTTAATCAAGGTTAAACTCAACCTTTGCTCACACATGTGTGCACACAGGATATTTGTAGATATTTAAAAGATCCTTTTTAAAACATGTGAAAAGGTGTCACCTTATACCTCACCTTTGATCTCACCATAGTTGGGATTTAACCCAAGGTCCACTTTAGCTCACAAGGGATATCTCACCCCCCTAACCTCTCCAAAATGCTATAAATAGTAGTACTTTTCCTCACAAATGCATCCACCTCATTTCACATACCAAAACTCTATCAAAATTACATTAGACCTCCACCCATCAATCAACCATCAAATCACCATGACAATCAACCCTTTTGTACCCTCTTGTGTGCTTTGTTGATAGGTTTTGATAGGTACGAGAGCATATAAGGTGCTGGCCAGGAGCTACTACAGTCATAGGATAACTCTATCCTCTATCAAATTAAAAAAAAAATAGCTATAGGTACAATCTTTAGGTACCTAGCGACCCAAACTGATCGCACCCTACCCTACGACTTTGGCCAGAATCCAATGTCAAGTGACAACAGACCACAAAACCCTCTCAATAGGTAACCTTTATTGTATTTTAGTATTTACATTCATTTACAAGAATTTTTATCATGCATTTTACTACTTTATTTAGTGTCTTTTGTCTTCATAATTATAGAGTTTGATCCATGACAGGTCCCCAAATGCACTAATCCCCTTTTGCAAGTCATACAGATCTTAAGGATATGTTTGATCATTGGTGGCTCTCTTGTATTAAGCCCACCCAAATTTGAGGATCCTTAGAAGATCGATTCAAGGTGTAGTCAACTAGTTCACTGAGAGAAGAGGGATATTCACCATGTTGAACCCCTCTTTGTAGCCTTCTAAGGAAGATTTGTAAAAAAAGGAGGACCCCTTTGTAACCCATTTTGAATTAATATATTTGATAGAATTTATGCTCATTTTTTTGTGTTCAGTATGCAAGTGTTGTGAGTGTAAATGTGCACAAGTGTCCATTATGTAAGAGTGCACGTGTCCTTAGGTTAGAAAGAGTTATGTGAAGAGTTACAAATAAGAGTGAAGGTCAAGAGTTTAGCATATGATAAGTGACATACAATTATATTTGTGATAAAGCATTATAATATGTATAAAAAATGCATAGCTTTATGCTTGCATTAGTAGACCTTTATTCAATAGCATTTTTAGTATTCTATGTGCAATATTGCAAGCATGTCCATGTGATTATTTTGTGAGTATTTTTGAGTTATTATATTTGATATTATATTATGAGTTATTATGTTTGATTCATTATATTGCAACTTCATTATATTCGATCATGTGACTATTTTTATATGATATTTACTTTATTATTAAGACTTCAAAAGTCATCACTAGCCATCTCTATTGTCATACTGGCTACCTCAGTGTCTAGCCTGACACTATCCATTGTAGCTCTATCCTACCACTTGTGTTGCATCCAACTCTTGTTGTAATCGAGTCACCTCTCTTACAACTACCTCCCTATTAGCCAAATACCTATCTCTCTCTAATACTAAATTGACCCTATCTAAGATGAGGTCCAAGCTATAGTTTACCTCTCAAAGTTATCCCTATCCAACATTCTAATCTTGTTAAATACCATGGCATCCTTATGAACCGATGCACAATATCTCTCAACTACTAAAACCATCCTCTCCTACATCTAGAACATATCTCACTTTGCCCTCATGGCCTCTACCTGACACACTTTATCCCATCATATGTTAGCCTCATTCATGGCTTCTAACATATCCTATAGCCAAATAATAATATCTACATATGCTACCACAACATCACCTACAACTTAGATCTCCATGGGTATCTCTATTATCCCCCCTACACTTGTCCTGGATAGGCTTGCTCTACTATCCAGGCATTTATGCACTCATCATAATACTTATAACTCTATATTCTCATCCTCATCGTCAGGCTCACCCACTACCTCTGGCTCATCTGCTCCTATCCCTACGTTGCTAGTTGTTTCCCCTATTGTGGCCTCAATACCACCCATAATCCACTTCAATCCACCAACTACCATCATCCCTATAATACTCACCTCATTAATCACTCCAACATTGAGCTCCCATATTTGCATCACCCACTAGATATCATACTCTCTTGTAGTCCTTGCATTGTCCATATCCTTTATCACTATATCATCATCCAATATATTGTCTAAAGGGACCACCTTTGGTCATCTACCACACTCTCTCTTGGACCTCTTGATCATAATTGGTAGATTTGACAGTCCCTACTACAACCTGTTGAGAAGCAACACACCCCCACTAAAAAAATGAAATTCCATCCTTTGAAAATATTTAATTTTCATTTTTTCCATGAGGGACCCTCTTGAGTTTTTTCGGGTTTTAATTCCAAATTTTGCTTTCCCCCCTTTTAAAATTTTGCCTACATTAAAGTGTCCAAGTAGGCTTGCATATGGCATTGATTTCAATTTAAATTTTTTGAAATTTTTAATTTTCAATAGCAGTTTCTATTTCTGGCCAGCAAACTTCTAAATGCATTTTCTCTTAATCCGTGATGAATTTTAAAGTTCCGTTTGCAGATTTGGATACCCTTTGGGCTTATTTAGATGCTTGTAAAGTTTCATCAAATTCTGGGCACTTTGAATTTTCGTCATTTTTCTACACCATGTGAAGCTGATCATTCTCGAGCAATTTAAAATTCATTTTTCAAATGTTAAAATTATTTATGAGTAAGGAAGATCCTTCACCAATATGTAAAAATGCCAAATACAGATGGACAAAGTCACTGGAGTCAACCTACAATTTTTGGAGAATTTGCAAAGTGAAAGAAAAGCTTGAGGGAAATGTCGCGATATCGCGACATGTTCCATTTTTGGACTTGTCTCATTTTTGTGAGGGCAAAAGCTTGGAAGAAAAGCTTGAGGGAAATGTCGCGATATCGTGACATGTTCCATTTTCATTTTAGGCAAAGCTTGGAAGAAAGCTGAGGGAAATGTCACGATATCGTGACATGTTCCATTTTTGCGAGGGTGAAAGCTTGGAAGAAATAGCTTGAGGGAAATGTCACGATATCGCGACATGTTCCATTTTAACTGAAAATGAGGAAATGTGAATGTTCATTTATTTGACATGTTCCATTTTTTAAAAATAGAATGTATTTTGAGATTGAAGAAGTGAGGGAAATGGTGATTTCGTGACATGTTCCATTTTCACGAGGGCAAAAGCTTGGAAGAAATGAAGTGAGGGAAATGTCATGATTTCGTGACATGTTCCATTTTCATGAGGAAAAGCTTGGAAGAAATGAAGTGAGGGAAATGTCACGATTTCGTGACATGTTCCATTTTTGTGAGGGCAAAATCTTGGAAGAAATGAAGTGAGGGAAATGTCACGATTTCACGACATGTTCCATTTTCGTGAGGGAAAGCTTGGAAGAAATGAAGTGAGGGAAATGTCATGATTTCGCGACATGTTCCATTTTCATGAGGGAAAGCTTGGAAGAAATGAAGTGAGGGAAATGTCATGATTTCATGACATGTTCCATTTTCACGAGGGCAAAAGCTTGGAAGAAATGAAGTGAGGGAAATGTCACGATTTCGTGACATGTTCCATTTTTGTGAGGGAAAGCTTGGAAGAAATGAAGTGAGGGAAATGTCATGATTTTGCGACATGTTCCATTTTCGTGAGGGCGAAAGCTTGGAAGAAATGAAGTGAGGGAAATGTCACGATTTCGTGACATGTTCCATTTTCATGAGGGCAAAAGCTTGGAAGAAATGAAGTGAGGGAAATGTCACGATTTCGTGACATGTTCCATTTTGGAAAGCTTGAAGAAATGAAGTGAGGAAATGTGGATTTCGACATGTTCCATTTTGCGAGGAAAGCTTGGAAGAAATGAAGTGAGGGAAATGTCACGATTTCGTGACATGTTCCATTTTTGAGGCAAAGCTTGGAAGAAATGAAGTGAGGAAATGTCATGATTTCGCGACATGTTCCATTTTGTGAAGGAAAAGTGAGGAAATGTAGATATTGAGAAATGTTTGATTATATCATTTTCGAAATTGTGACTTGCTTTAGTTTCATGGCATCACCCATCCAAAGGAAGTGGAAGCTTTTCAACATAGTCCAAACCCTAGAAATATTTAAATGAAAAGAATTAATTAATTAAAATGAAAAACATTAAAAATCTAACCTTTGCTTTTCTTTTGCAGAAGGTGATCCGACAATTGCATAATGGCGAAGTAATGGCGAGAAAGATAGACAAACCTAAATTTTGGCACAAATCAAGCAAGGATGAATTTTGGTCTTTGAATTTAATGAAGAGAGAAGTCAGTGACTCATCCAGATTTTGCAGATCTGGCCACAAATACAGACTTTAAGGAATTTTTCGGTGGATGCATTTGCCAAGAAAATTTATGGCAAAAGTAATGGTGGGCAGAGAATCTCAACTCGAACCAAACAAAGGCGGTTGTGCGAGGATGGAAGGCCTAGGAAGTCAGTGACTCATCCAAATTTTGTAGAAGAATTAATGAGATGCTCTGACGGCTTATCGAAATATGAAGATACATTTACACGCGGTGTCCATTTGATGAGGATGAAACCAAGTCTTATCTTCTCCATTTATGGCAAGATCCACATGAAGATTTTTAGAGTGATTAGGGTTTATCAAAACTCTATATAAAAATGCCTTATATTGTAAAGCCTCGATGGTGGGATTTTTATGATAAGATTTAGATATTTGGAAGAAGATATTTTGAAAAGATCAGGGTCTGTCCTGAGTCTATATATACTTCTTTTGAATGTAAAGTCCGGATGCGAAAACTTAGAATAAAAGACATTTTAGCAATTTCCTGCAAATCTTGTTTGAATGCTTTGTTCTGGACCTGGGGTTGGTGTGACATCATTTTTCTGTGATAGCATGGCCAGGAGCCTAATCTCTTTCGGATTGCGATAAGTGCATCTTCTTTTGTTTTCGTCTCGCTAAGGTTTATTTATTTTAGTTGTAAATCTGTGTTATCAAGATTGAATATGCTACTAGGCTTCATTCCGTTTGTTGTATGCTAGGGAAAATTAAAGATTTAAGGTTCGGGTCTGTTCTAATTGCTCTATCCTCACTGCACGAGCTAGGCTACTGGTGAGAGATACCAATTGACACCGACTTCCCTTCTATTTATGATTTTCTTTTAGATCTGTGTCATCTCCGTCTTATGCTCTTAGTAGAAGGTGATCTTAGAAAGTTGGACACCTTCCTCTTTGATTGGTTTTATTGTGAAGCTAAATAGTGTAACTGAAATTGGTAGTTTTGATTTTGCAACTAAGTTAGATAAGCTTCTCTTTTCTTCCCTACCCTACTCTCTCTGTTCCACCGTTAAATGATCCATTTTTATTTTCTTTCAAATTTATCTTTTATTTAATCTGCTAAAGCATAAAGAGCTATATCAAAGAACTCATTGTAAATCTGATTGTCAACAAAGATAACAACCGCTAAACATTATTGAACGAAGGTCGAACCCATTGTAAGGTAACAGATAGTCTACTTGAAACTATTCCAGAAGCAAAAAAGAGTGAATAGCCATTCGACCCAACTCTGTAACTCACACCTTGGATAACCAGCAAGATCCTAAAGTGAGTGGGATTTATCCCGTATAAGTGTTATTGGTATTTTATGCTCATTCTTCATGGGGTGTGTATGAAAGATGAACCAACATTTAAAATTGGTGCTAGAAGGAGGGCCGACCGAACTCCGTTCAGTATTTGTTAAGGATTGTAAGTTGCTTGTGTAAAGTTGGATTCTACCTACAGAGTAACCAGGTCCCACTCTAGAGCTGGAGAGCTCCTTGTGCCTGAGTTGGAAACCCCAAGGAGAAGCAGCCTCAGAAGGGCCAAGTCTTTGTCCAACATAGTTTTATCACCACTTGTAGTTCCTCCAACTGCAACTCAAAATATTATCGTTAATCAGGTAGTGATGGCAAACTGGTTGGGTTCCACTGCTTTGAATATCCCTGGTGCAGCGCATGATTTACCCAAAAATCTTGAGAAGTATCTTCCTACCTACAAGCATGATGGAATCAGAACAATGAGAAGAACACCTAGTGGCATTTAAAAATGCTCTAAAGTTGTTGAATGTGCAGCATGAAGATGTGGCTTGTAGGTTATTCCCATTCACTCTCCAGGAGGGAGCATACGACTAGTTTTTGAATCTTACTAATGACTCTATTACTAGTTGGAATGACCTAGAGAAAGTTTTTGTATCACAATTTGGTGAAGTGATTGACCCTAGTGTGTTATATCAACAGTTTTCCAGCATTAAGAGAGAAATCAATGAGACTGTCAGATCTTTCAATGTCAGGTTTCAAAAGGCTTATGGTAGATTGACGGGTCATTATGTGCCAACTGCAGATCTAGCATTGGAAATTTTTAGGAATTCCCTAGATCCAGTGACCTCTATTTTCCTGAAGAGAGATGCTAATATTACTAATCTAACAGAGGCTTATAAAGAAGCTTTGGTTCTTGAAAGACAATTGGGACCTCAACCTTTGAATGCTCCTCAAATTCCCTTTGTTACACAAAATACCCCTATTTTGAATCCCATCCCACATCAAATGATGTTCCCAGCATGCCAAACTCCACCGATAGGAAATCCATTGGCTGTAACACATGCTGAACATGTACAGAATACAGAGAAAGAATCTGATAAAACAAGAGTTGAGGAAGTCTCAAAGATGGTCCAAAAGTTGGCAAATGACTTTTTGAGTTTCAAAAGGCAAGTGTCCACCGGGGAAAACTCAAATAGATTTTCTTATCAACAGAATAGATTCACTAGACCACCATATGAACCCAACAAGGATTATAAAGGTAAGGGGCATGAAGTGAATATTTGTGACTTGGCTTTGCCCAACTGGTGCAGGATACATGGAACATCTCAGCATGGGGAATTGGATTGTTTGGAGTTCTGCAATGCCTTTGAAGCTCTATCTGGTGAGTTGGTTTTTCCTGAAAATCAAAGAAATGTTGATGGTCCAAGTTCATCCAAACATAGTGCAGCTATGGTGTTAGATTCATTCACTTTTCTAGATGAGTCAGAGAATGTTGTGGAGATGCCTATGGATGAAGTGCAAGCTTTTCAATAGTATAGAAGGGACAACTACAATCTCAGGAACAAAAATCTGGAGCCTAATACTACATCTACACCTCCAGACAACTCCCATAATGTTCCTCCAGATCCATCTCCAAATAATAACCCACCTCCACCCAAGGGAGGAGATCCAAGAGTACCAGATGGATTTGTTGCTCCACTCAATAAGGGATACAATATAGTGGAGGATATGAAGAAGATCAAGGCTAACATCACTCTTCATGAGTTGGCTCAAATTACTGAACAAAGGGATAATTTGATTAAGACATACTCTGAGCCTACTGCCAAACCTCTAGAAAAGGGGAAGAAGATAGCAAATGCAAATATGGCCATGTATAAAGAAAGGACTGAAGTTCCACCTTTCCTGCTAATTGTCCGTATATTTGGAAAAAATTTACACAACTGTCTGGTGGATTCTGGTGCTTCAACCAATGTCATGCCTCTAGCCATCTGTCAACAGTTGGGTTTAACCCCTATGAAGTCCGAGAGAAGAGTCATCCAATTGGATAAAACTGAGGTTAAGGTGGTAGGTGAACTTCAAAGTATACACATCCAGCTAGCATCTGAGCCGAGAGCACAACACAAAATTGACATTCAGGTGGTAGATATTCCTGTGGGATACGGAATGCTTCTGAGCAGAGATTGGTCAAAGTCTTTGAATGGGTACTTGGCGACTGATTTTTCACATATGTGGTTGCCCTGGAAAGGTGTTGCAAATCAGTTAAGAATCGAAAGAGAACCTAGATATAAACACATGATCACTGAGTATAATGCCAAGAATGAGACTGTTAATCTTGTTGATGTAGATATCGGGGTTTATAATTTGACAACTGCACAAAAGGAGAAACCTATTAAAGCTCATCTTGATCATGATAATGAAGTTTGGATGCTTCATGTTGATGGAGCTAAGTCTAAGCAAGGTTCTGGTATAGGGGCAGTTCTTAAAGGACCTAAAAATCAGACGTATTTTATGTCTTATCGCTTGCAGTTTCCTTGCACGAATAATTTGGCAGAGTATGAAGCACTAGTGTTGGGATTGAAATTTGCTTTAGATAAAGGTGTAAAAAATATCCAGGTTTTTACAGACTCAGAGTTGGTGGCCAATCAGGTTAGAGGTAAATTTCAGTGCAAGGCATCTTACCTGAAAAGATATAAATACCGAGCGTGGGATCTCATGGAGGATTTTGATGCTTTTAATTTGATGCACATTCCTAGAGAAGAGAATTCACTTGCAGATGTTTTAGCTTCATCAGCCACAAATCTGAAGCCATTGGAGGAGTTCAAATGGAAGAAATTTTCAATCGAATTAATCCCTTGTCCTTCGGTTCCAGATAACGTAGATAATTTTCAAGTCTTTTTTGATGACCAACAAATTATAAACTTTTTACAGAATACCAATGCATTTGAAAATACTATAATTGATGATGGTCAAAGGGATACTATGCTGGAAAATTTTGATGATGAAAAGGGGATAATGAGGTTGAAAGATAATAGAATTCTGAAAGGAATGGTAGAACTTGAGCGATTGTTTGATGTTGACCAAATTGAACAAAGAGTGAGTTTTGGAAATTCTATTGGTGTAGCAGGCAGTGAGACTGAGAAACTGAATGTCGAGACTGAAGAGGATCCCAGACACCTTAAGTTAGCTAAAGCTTGTGACCCTAAAATTAAAAAAAATATGATTGAATTCCTTCACAGGTCCAAGGATGTTATGGCCTGGTCTTATAAAGACCTAAAGGTTTTTGATCCAAAAGTTTACACCCATATAATACCCTTAAAGGAGTTCTGCAAACCCTTTCGATAGAAACAGAGGCATGTCAACGCTTTGTTGGAACCCCTCATCAAGAAGGAGGTGGAGAAATTATTGAGTGCTGCCATTATTTTTCCCATTAGACATTCTACTTGGGTAGCCAATTTAGTGCCGGTTAGAAAGAAGAATGGGGAAATCCGCTTGTGCATGGATTTTAGGAACTTGAACAAGGCTTCTAAAAAGGATAATTATCCTTTGCCTTCCATGGATGATGTGCTACAAATTGTGAATGGTTCAGAAATGATGTCTTTCTTAGATGGATTTTTGGGTTACAACCAGATACTAGTTGAAAAGGAAGACAGGATGAAAACTGCCTTCACGACCAAGTGGGGAACCTTTGCCTACAAGAGAATGCCATTTGGATTGATAAATGTCGGAGCTACCTTTCAACGTGCAATGGATCATGCCTTCAAAGGTCTCATGGGTAAGTGCATCGTTGTCTACATGGATGACTTGACAGTTTTTTCTAAATCTCGGTTTGACCATGTGAAGCACTTGGAATCTGTCTTCGACAAATGCAGAGAATTTGGCATTTCTTTAAACCCAAAGAAGTGTGTTTTTGGTGTAACTGAAGGAAAACTCCTTGGACACTTAATCACCAAAGATGGCATTTCCATGGATCCTGAGAGAGTTGAAGCCATATCGGGGATACCCTTTCCCAACTCTAAGAAAGAGTTAAGATCATTTTTTGGGAAAATTAATTTTGTCAGAAAATTCATCTCTGGCTTTGCGAAAATAGTCAAGCCACTAAATAACATGCTGAAGGAAACTGCTAAGATTTCCTGGACAATGGAAGCCAAAGCAGCATTCCAAGAGATCAAATCTGCCATCAAACAAGCTCCAGTGTTGGTGAGCCCAGATTTTAGTGCAGATTTTTACCTGTACTCTTTTGCTTTTGAACACACACTTGCAATAGTTTTAACCCAATGAAGAGAAATAGGGGAGCACCCAATTGCCTTCAAAAGTACCAACTTAAAGGGTGCTGAGCTAAAATACTCTCGCTTGGATAAGCAAGCCTATGCCTTGGTGAGAGCAGTCAAGCAATTCAGACATTACATATTGAGAAGCAAAGTCCATGCTATAGTTCCTGATCCAGCTATCAAATATTTATTAAGCCAGGATGAATTGGGTGAGCTAAGAGGTAATTGGGCCATGAGACTGCAGGAGTACGACTTAGAAATCTGGCCTACAAAATTAATCAGAGGACTTGGTTTGTCTCGACATATTGCTGAAATACCTGTAGAGGGAGAAATTAATCAGCTGGATTCTGGATTGGATGATTGGTATGGAGATGTCATTCATCTTCTGAGGTTTGGAATTTGTCCACCTCACCTGAATAGAACTCAAAGAAGAGCACTGAAGCTGAAATCTGCTCATTTTCTACTCAAAGGAGGCAACTTGTACAGAGAAAACTATGCTGGCATATTCTTAAGATGCATTTCTCAGAATGAAGTGAATGAGGTGATGTCTAGTTTTCATGAGAAGTTAGGAGCAGGGCATTCCTCAGGTTCTGCTACTGCACACAAGATATTGAGAGCAGGCTATTACTGGCCTACATTGTTTAAAGATGCACATCAACATGTGAGAACTTGCCACCAGTGTCAGATTTTTGCATCCAAGCAGGTTAATCGAGCTCTACCATTACAACCTGTTATAATAGAAAAACCTTTTATGCAATGGGGACTTGACTTTGTAGGTGTGATAAACCCGAATTCATCAGCAGGGCACAAGTATGTTTTAACAACCACTGATTATTGTACAAGATGGGTTGAAGCAACAACCACCATGAGGAGTACAACCCATGAGGTGATCAGATTTTTAGAATCAAATATCATAACCAGGTTTGGAGTTCCTTTGAATTTGGTGTGCGACAACGGACCAACCTTTCAGTCATTCGAATTTGCAGAGTGGGCATACCAAAGGGGGATAGTCATCAAATTTTCATCCAACTATTATCCCCAAGGTAATGGACTAGCTGAGTCCACAAATAAGAATTTGATGAATGCCATCAAGAAGTCTGTTGTAGACAAACCCAGACAATGGCACACACTATTGAAGTATGCACTTTGGGCTGACAGGATAAGACATAAAGAAGCTCTTAAGACTTCCCCATTTGCTTTGTTGTATGGTACTCAGCCCATCATTCCTATCTCTTTAAAATTGCCCACTTATCAATTTGCTTTAGATTACTTTGATGATCATGCAGATGCAGAAGCTCGTGTATTGGACTTAATTAATTTGCAGGATGAACGACTTCAAGCCTTGGAGCATTTTAGTCGACACCAAGAGACAGTCAAGCGCTGGTTTGACAAAAGAGCCAGAGTAAAGGCCTTCAGACTTGCAGACCTGGTGCTTCTATGGGACAAAGCCCATGAAAAGAAAGGTAAACACACCAAGTTGCAACCTCTATGGATAGGGCCATACCAGATTGCCGAAATCCTAGGTAATAATGCATTTCGTCTACAGGACCTGGAAGGTAATTTTCTGAACCTTCCTATCAATGGTCAATATCTGAAGCATTATTTCTCAGTTGTTCCATCCACTACATCATTTGAGTAATCACAAAGACTTTGTGCATATGTATATATTGTAAATAAAGTTTGAAGTAGTGTGTTTTTATTTTGTTTTATTTAAAGTTTGAAGTACTGTGTTTTATCTTTTGAGGTCTGTGCAAATTTATCTTTAACTGGTGGCCTTTTTCCCTCCTCTTTAGCTTTTAAATCCTATTTGTTTGAGTTTTTGCCTAAACAACAAAACACAAATCAACATTTAAAATTGGCGCTAGTGTGTTTTCATTTTGTTTTATTTTTGTTAAGAGATAGTCTGCTAGAACTAAAAAGTGGGACTACTTGTTATTTAGAACAACAGTAGAAAGATAATTGGATTTTGTATCTTGCTTGCCACAATTATTTTGATTATAAAGAAACTACTATACTGTTTGGTTGAAGAACTCCCAGGGAATCCAAGAAAAGTTGGTCATGAGAGGGGACTCTGATTCATAAAATTATTTTAAGTGTCCAAGGAAGCTATTGGTACCCAGGCTGAAGCGGTTAGTCGATCAATTGCTCGATCAATGAAATATAAAAAAAATTCTAGCAAGGCTTTCCAGATATCGGTATCTTTCAAAAAAGGAGAGAGAAGGTGAAAGTTGGGCAAGCCAACATAAAACTGGCACTCTTTTCTAATAAGAGATAGCCAAGGCTCCCGAAGGATACATCTCAAACGTGTTCACCAAGCTATAGATGCCACCTCATAGTTGTGAATCAGGGTCTTGAAAATCTAAAGAGTAACTCTGTCGGGGTTGTAAAAGGCTAAACTAGTAAACAGAGCTCTACTCGGTTTCCCCTACACAATCTAAATAGCTGATCAATCCATAGTAAGCATTCGAAGCCCTGGTCATCCTTGAAGGAAGGTTTATACACTTATAATCGCACATCAAAATCTTCCTTAAGTGGTTCAACCTAGTATGTCCTTGGGAAACTTTAACAACTATCAGATAGTAGTTAAATCATTTTAGAAAATATTTGTGGCAAAGCATGGTACATAGTCTAAATTGTTTTGAAACTAGAGTTCTGGATTCTAAATAGTGCTACTATTTTCCCACAGATATCGCCATTTGTTGAGAAGCAACACACCCCCACTAAAAAAATGAAATTCCATCCTTTGAAAATATTTAATATTCATTTTTTCCGCAAGGACCCTCTTGAGTTTTTCGGGTTTTAATTCCAAATTTTGCTTGCATCCTTTTTCAAATTTCGCCTACATCAAAGTGTCCAAGTAGGCTTGCATATGGCATTGATTTCAATTTAAAATTTCTGAAATTTTGCATGTTAAATGTATTAATTCATATTAATCATTTCAGAAATTTTAATTTTCAATAGTTTTTCTATTTCTGGCCAGCAAACTTCTAAATGCATTTTCTCTTAATCCATGATGAATTTTAAAGTTCCATTTGCAGATTTGGATACCCTTTGGGCTTATTTAGATGCTTGTAAAGTTTCATCAAATTCTGGGCACTTTGAATTTTTATCATTTTTTACACCATGTGAAGGACATTCTGAGCAATTTAAAATTCATTTTTCAAATGTTAAAATATTTAGTAAGGAAGATCCTTCACCAATATGTAAAAATGCAAAATATAGATGGACAAAGTCATTGGAGTTAACCTACAATTTTTGGAGAATTTACAAAGTGGAAGAAAAGCTTGAGGGAAATGTCACGATATCGCGACATGTTCCATTTTTTCGAGGGCAAAAGCTTGGAAGAAATGAAGTGAGGGAAATGTCACGATATCGCGACATGTTCCATTTTCGCGAGGGCAAAGCTTGGAAGAAACGTGAGGGAAATGTCGCGATATCGCGACATGTTCCATTTTTGAATTGTTATTTTTTGAGGGAAGCTTGGAAGAAATGAAGTGAGGGAAATGTCACGATTTCGTGACATGTTCCATTTTCATGAGGATGAAAGCTTGGAAGAAATGAAGTGAGGGAAATGTCACGATTTTGACATGTTCCATTTTTGTGAGGGCAAAAGCTTGGAAGAAATGAAGTGAGGGAAATGTCATGATTTCACAACATGTTCCATTTTTGTGAGGGAAAAGCTTGGAAGAAATGAAGTGAGGGAAATGTCACGATTTCGTGACATGTTCCATTTTGTGAGGGCAAAAGCTTGGAAGAAATGAAGTGAGGGAAATGTCACGATTTCGTGACATGTTCCATTTTTGCGAGGGCAAAAGCTTGGAAGAAATGAAGTGAGGGAAATGTCACGATTTCGCGACATGTTCCATTTTGCGAGGGAAAACTTGGAAGAAATGAAGTAAGGAAATGTCACGATTTCGTGACATGTTCCATTTTGATGAGGAAGAAAGCTTGGAAGAAATGAAGTGAGGGAAATGTCATGATTTCGTGACATGTTCCATTTTTGTGAGGGAAAGCTTGGAAGAAATGAAGTGAGGGAAATGTCACGATTTCGTGACATGTTCCATTTTCATGAGGGTGAAAGCTTGGAAGAAATGAAGTGAGGGAAATGTCACGATTTCGTGACATGTTCCATTTTCATGAGGGTAAAAGCTTGGAAGAAATGAAGTGAGGGAAATGTCATGATTTCGTGACATGTTCCATTTTTGTGAGGGAAAAGCTTGGAAGAAATGAAGTGAGGGAAATGTCACGATTTCGTGACATGTTCCATTTTCACGAGGAAAAGCTTGGAAGAAATGAAGTGAGGGAAATGTCAGGATTTCGTGACATGTTCCATTTTCACAAGGGTGAAAGCTTGGAAGAAATGAAGTGAGGGAAATGTCAGGATTTGATGACATGTTCCATTTTTGAGGGAAAGCTTGGAAGAAATGAAGTGAGGAAATGTCATGATTTCGTGACATGTTCCATTTTGTGAGAAAGCTGAAAGAAATGAAGTGAGGGAAAATGTCACGATTTGTGACATGTTTGGATTTAATTCATTTTGCAAGATTTGGAGCTTGCTTTAGTTTCATGACATCACCCATCCAAAGGAAGTGGAAGCTTTTCAACACAGTCCAAACCCTAGAAATATTTAAATGAAAAAAATTAATTAATTAATTAAAATGAAAAACATTAAAAATCTAACCTTTGCTTTTCTTTTGCAGAAGGTGATCCGACAGTTGCATAATGGCAGAAGTAATGGCGAGAAAGATAGACAAACCTAAATTTTGGCACAAATCAAGCAAGGACCATCGGATGGAAATAAGAGATGCTTAGGATTTGTTGTCATCAATTGGCATTTAAGGAATTTTTTGGTGTGATGGAGCATTTTTGAGAAAATTTATGGCAAAAGTAATGGTGGGTAGAGAATCTCAACTCGAACCAAACAAAGGCAGTTGTGTGAGGATGGAAGGCCTAGGAAGTCAGTGACTCATCCAAATTTTGTAGAAGAATTAATGAGATGCTCTGACGGCTTATCAAAATATGAACATACATTTACACGCGGTGTCCATTTGATGAGGATGAAACCAAGTCTTATCTTCTCCATTTATGGCAAGATCCACACGAAGATTTTTAGAGTGATTAGGGTTTATCAAAACTCTATATAAAAATGCCTTATATTGTAAAGCCTCGATGGTGGGATTTTTATGATAAGATTTAGATATTTGGAAGAAGATATTTTGAAAAGATCAGGGTCTGTCCTGAGTCTATATATACTTCTTTTGAATGTAAAGTCCAGGATGCGAAAACTTAGAATAAAAGACATTTTAGCAATTTCTTGCAAATCTTGTTTGAATGCTTTGTTCTGGACCTGGGGTTGGTGTGACATCATTTTTCTGTGATAGCGTGGCCAGGAGCCTAATCTCTTTCGGATTGCGATAAGTGCATCTTCTTTTGTTTTCGTCTCGCTAAGGTTTATTTATTTTAGTTGTAAATCTGTGTTATCAAGATTGAATATGCTACTAGGCTTCATTCCGTTTGTTGTATGCTAGGGAAAATTAAAGATTTAAGGTTCAGGTCTGTTCTAATTGCTCTATCCTCACTATGCGAGCTAGGCTACTGGTGAGAGATACCAGTTGACACCGACTTCCCTTCTATTTATGATTTTCTTTCAGATCTGTGTCATCTCCGTCTTATGCTCTTAGTAGAAGGTGATCTTAGAAAGTTGGACACCTTCCTCTTTGATTGGTTTTATTGTGAAGCTAAATAGTGTAACTAAAATTGGTAGTTTTGATTTTGCAACTAAGTTAGATAAGCTTCTCTTTTCTGCCCTACCCTACTCTCTCTGTTCCACCGTTAAATGATCCATTTTTATTTTCTTTCAAATTTGTCTTTTATTTAATCTGCTAAAGCATAAAGAGCTATATCAAAGAACTCATTGTAAATCTGATTGTCAACAAAGATAACAACCGCTAAACATTATTGAACGAAGGTCGAACCCATTGTAAGGTAATAGATAGTCTACTTGAAACTATTCTAGAAGCGAAAAAGAGTGAATAGCCATTCGACCCAACTCTGTAACTCACACCTTGGATAACCAGCAAGATCCTAAAGTGAGTGGGATTTATCCCGTATAAGTGTTATTGGTATTTTATGCTCATTCTTCATGGGGTGTGTATGAAAGACGAACCAACACAACCCAAACTATATCAACACTTATGAGAATTAGAAGAGCTCAAAATGGATCTGGTAGCACCCAAAAAACCATCTACCTCATTTAAATCAAGCTAACCAATACTCATCCTCCCCCACACTAGCGCTTCTCTCCACAAACACCAATAGATTTCTTGTGTTGTCAAAACTCTCAAACCTTACTTGATAGCAGAAGGGATTCCTCTCATTCTCCCTCTTCACTCACTCTTCCATGTCTATCCACCACCTCATTATAAAGGGCACATGCTCCCCCAATATGGGATGTTCCTGATACGATAATCCTTTAGGTCTCATCATGGCTATGTACTCTGATGCCCATAATTGTAAGAGTAGGATACAACCCAATCCTAACCTCAATGACATCCACAACCATTGCAACTCTCTATAGGTTTGAGCCAACAATGTTGATACCTAAGAAAACTACACCTCTTGCTCTACCATATCACACATAATGCCCAACATATTCCATGGGAACCTCATGCATAAAGTATTTGGTAATACATAACTAGAAATCAATACCATCACTGGTGTATGCCTCTATGACAACCACTCATTATGCCAATACTCCTCATAGGGAATACCCTCCTTATACTCTACAACTTGCCAACTATATCCAAATGTACTCTCCAACAAAGTCTCCCTTTGTTGATCCCACTTCGTTGCCACAATCACCTCTCCCTCCATAAGAATCCTGTAAATCTGGTATATATCATCCAAGGTAATATTCATTTTCCCTATTGAGAAATGAAAGGTATTCCTATCTGCATCCCAGTGCTTACATATCTATAATAGATAAAAATAGCCACAATGCACCATAGCCATTTACAAAATCTTGTAAAACCCTATATTTTGTAGCCAATTAGGGTCTACTATCATCCACTCCTTCAGATCATCCAACATTGATTGATATCAATGTCTTGGTTGCACTTCCTTGATATGATAACCAAAATTAATAACTGTTAGTTACTCTAAATATAAAAAAATTAATCCTTACATTCGTACAGATCCATACAATTTGTTGTACAAACAATAGATTCATACGGGTCCATATGATTCTTCCACAAAGTGCAAATTCAAGCAATCAAACCAAAAAGAAGAAGCCAAACTAGATTCATATGGATCCATACAAATGGTATATTCATATGGCTCCATATGAGTTTAATGCAAACAACATATTTGGCCACCCATTTGGTCGAAACATCCTCCCTTCCAACATAACCCCTAATTTCCATACAAACAACCCTTAAACATGCACACTCACACATCTCAAGCATGCACACATAACGAGACAAAAAAATAGCAAGAGATAAAAAAACAAACACAAAAACAACAACATGCTCTAGGTATACACACCCATTTCTCATTTATCCCAATTAATACTACCTAGCCTATTTCCTATCTACAGTTTCATTTCACTACAATTTATTCCCTAGGGTTCATTTTAAATACCAAATTCTAGATACTGGGGTACAAGTCAACTAACCTTCACTACACACCTTCTTGCACCAGATCATGCTACACTCTCTACCATATTGTGTAGTAAATTTAGTAGCATTTCACATCACAAACTCATCCTCCCTCTCACTTGGCTCCTCTCCTTCCAAATATCCTCAAATTGCACAATGAAAATGAGAACAACATATTACAATTATGCCTTTATAGGTGCGCACCCCAGATTCACACCATGGGTACAAATCTTGGATTTGTACCCTTGGGTATGAATTCTAGAATTGTACCTCTCTATACAAATCTATAAAATGCTATCAAATTTCCCTCCATACCTTCAAATTATGATCAGTATCAATTTCCTCCATAAATTTTTACATTTTCAACCTAATGCTCATTTTATCAAGCAATTCCTCGCTATTCTTTGCTTCTTCAAGCATCAACTTATCGCTTGAGGGGGTAGAAATCATATACAAAAGTCACCTTGTGCATGATCAATAATAAAATATTGAATCTTACAAATTGAATTTGTGCAAGAACTCTTGCCAAAAACTATCATAAGCTCTCATTTTTTAGGGTAAACAAAATCAAATTTTCTCTTCTCAAAAAAACTCAAATTCAAACACAAACATTTGGTATACCTCATGTTCGATCTTGTACGATTAGTCATGAATTTATTTCATAAAAGTGGCAGTTGTAAGACCACTTGTGATTGAAGCATCATGACAAAAACTTACCAAGGATTGGTTAGTTCATCAAATCAAATCAAGCTTAAAAATTTATCAAAGGAAAAAGTTTCAATGATACCCACCTCTTCCATAATTCTGGCATCTTACATTGATCATGATTTAAGATAATCTTGTGTTTACTTTCTCAAATAATCATCATGACTCAACAAAATATCATAATCTATTGTAATCAATCATGGATAAATCATAATCACCCATCATCAATACATCTTCTTCAAAATTAAATCACCAAGCTAGTGTCATAATATTTTGCACTGCATCGTGTCTTCACACAATGCAATACAAAAGGGGTAAATATAGACATCTAAAAATCTCACATTGTCCCTCATCCCATCATAACGATAGATAAATTTGCAAAGCACCTTTAGTTTGCATTATTTACCTAATAACACTATTCATGACCTTAAGCCCCCTTAGCCACTTAAGCCCTTTTCTATGTTTAGGCCTTGGTCATCATGCGACCACCCCTAAATACTAACCTAGAGATACCTCATCCTAATCTACCTTTTGACTAGTCCACCTTGCACCTAAGCCTAGCTCATCCTAGCCTAACCTTGGTCAAACTCTACCTCATACTCAATCCAAACTCATGGTCAAATCAACCATAGTTAATCTAGCTCATGAACACATCAACTAGTCTAATCTTTGACTAGCCTAGCCTCCACCTTACCCTATTAATCCCAAGTAAACCCATGATCAACCTAACCATGATCAAATTTTACCCTTGCTCCACACATCTTCCCATGAGCATTTAACATCTTAAATAAATTTTGGAGACTTTTAGCTTTCAAAGCATTGAAGGCATGGGTGAGTCATCCTCCACTTCACCTTAGTCAAATCTAAACTCATGGTTAATCCAACTATGGTTAGATTTTAACCCTTGCTCCACTCCATATTTTTATGCATATTCAATACCATACTAAGGTCTTCAAGGCATTCAAAGTATGGATGAGTCATCCTCCACCACACCATAATGGGAATAAGACTTTCATGGCTCATCCATACCCATTAATTGCATATGGATGGATGAGGACTTCTCTCACCCAAATCCATTTATGAGACATGCCATCCCATTCCACCTCAAGGGACACCTTACAAGACACCCTAACACCCCTAACCTTACTAAATCCTATAAATAGATGGCAATTTCCTCTATCTTTATCATCTATCCATTTTCATACCCAAACTCTACCAAAATTAACCTAGACTCCACTACACTCAACCATCACTCACCATCAACCCCCATAGAAACCCACATGTGCTCATTGACATCTCTTTTACTTTTGCAAACTACTCCCAATCACAGGTACAAAATATCATCAAACGTGGATAGGAGTTGCAACAACATTAGAGGGAGCCCTACAACTCAATAGAATTAAGTTTGGATAATACATCTATATTCATGCAAAGGGGTACGAACCCATAAAAAACGAGATTCATACATAGGGGTACAAATCTAGCAAAAGATAAAATTTCAATACAAATTCCTGCAATATGTCACAAAATCAAGTAAGCATCTATGTTTTATCAATATTAAGTTATTTCAAGCATTCAATCATTTTTAGAATAGATTTAAAATCTTTTATTTTTTATTATGAGGGGTCTAATTGAGACAAATCCCCAAATATATCTAATAATTTTTGTAGGATTATGCAGGTTTAGAGGACTCGTGTAGCTAATAGTGGCGCATGAGCAATAAGCCCACTCACATCAAAAAATACAAAGAAGATGTTTGCATTTGTTTATCTTCTTCTTTGAAAGAGGGATTCCCTTGTGGAAGACCCTAAATTTATAGTCATTAATGACATGTTTGTAAAAGGACAACTCTTGTAACACCCCTTTTAATATCAATGCAAAACAATGTTTTCTTATACTTCAAAAACTATGAAGAAAGAAATTTTTGGTCATGAGATAAACTTAAAGATCAAGCATGGAAATCATACTATAATATAAGCTAGATAAAATCAAGGATATTCCACTCCAAAAACATAAGCAAAGAAATCTTAACTACAAAATCACATAACAAAGGCCACCATAGCTCACTTGGATCAATTGTTAGAAGAAACAAAGAAGGATATAAGGGATGAGAAATTACAATGTGTAATTTCAAGTTCAAAATAAATTAAAGGTGCAATGGAAGATGTGGAAGAAAATATTGAAACAAAGACAACAAAAGAGGTCAAGTTTTTTCCAAGTAAATCATCATCATTTTCTCAAGGAGTATAGAATCTTCTCCTGGTAATAAAAGTGAGAGTGGTGTAGAAAGTATCTCTTGCACTTTAAGGTTTCAAGAGCAACATAATAAAGAAATTAGGATTGAGGAAATCCTTAGTAGTTTAATTTTTTAGGGTAAAATAAGGAGGTAATTGAAGAGTTTCCTTGAACTTTAGTGTTTCTAGGCTAACATAAAGAAGAATGTGATTTTGAGATAATTTCATGCATTTCAGATTTTTTAGAATAGGATAAAACCTATAGATGATAAGTCTTACTATGAAGAGTGTAAGAAGATTAAAGAGATTGATGACTATGAAAGTGTTATTAGGAATTAAAAAATAGATGAAGACCTAAGAAGTAAAAAAAAGGAGAAAAATAAACTCAAAGGGATATTGATATGGGAAAACAAAAGCAAACATCAGAAGTGTTAGAAGGAAGTGGGGCTAAACCCACAATTAAAAAAAATGACAATAAAAATATTATTTTGAAATTTTAGGAGCATGAATAAGAACCCTAAAAAATGTATTAGGAGATTGTCATGTTCTTATAAATAATATATTTATAGATATGGAAATTAGCCAAAAAATATTTTAGCCATTTATGGTGTTGAATTTCATGTTGACAAAATTTAAATTTTATAATACAACTATATGAGTGATATTTTCTATTAATAAAAATGATATTAAGGAGTTGATTGAGGGAACTTAGAAGTTTAAGAAATATTGTGAATATCTTTGATAGAAAGACAAATTGGATATGGTTTAATAAACTTGTGTAAAGCTCTAAAAAGCATACATCTAGGCTAATTGCAACATGATAACAAATTTAAAGCAATGAAGCATGTATAACCAAATAAATTGACAAAAATAAATGCCTCCTTTGTATTAATCAATTTCAAAGCTCAGTTACATATTCATCCCTCTTAGGGATACCAAATTTGATACATGATTACAATAGTTTTGAGCCCCAAAATAGGGGTGATGTATTCTACAAGCTCTTTAGATCTCCACCACTTTGCTTATGAAGGATTTAACAAGCCACCTCCACTTCTTGATGTTAAGATCTTGGATCTTGATGGTCTTTGATCCTTGAATGTCCCTATCACCTGCACACAAAGAAACTAGAAATGATCAATAGCATTGCAAGCCTCTCAAGATGAGGCTATCTTATTGAAATGTGCAAAATAAGGAAAGGATGCATGAAAATACGTAAAGGAGTGCAAATATGCTTATAAAACTATAAATGAACCATGGAAATGCAGTAAAGATAGCTAATATAGGTTAGATAAAGTAAAATAAGTGCAAAGAATAGTAAATCTATGGCTAAAATGTAGAAAATGCTGAACCAGACCCTAGCCACTATCAACTAGAGCAGCTGGCTCTGCTAGCCACTATCAAATTTGGTGGCTAAGCCTATGGGCCACTATCAAAAATAGTGGTCATGGGGTGAGGGCTCTACTCTCTAAATATCGATCTGATATCACTCGATTTGCTATGTAATTGATGTTCAAGGGTTGCTTGCATCTTGGCACGTGGTTTTACGATTGAATTTGGCATCAATCTATCTCGATTTGACTCTTGAACAAGCTAGGTTACTCTCAAGCTAGGGCATCCACCATTTCTAGGCAAACATATGTCATTCTCCAATTGGATAGGGCTCTACTGCACCTCAAAGGGATGTTGATTCACTTCTCGATCTGACAGAGCTCCACTATGTGATCAACACATGAATTGAATAGGGTTTGCAATCAAAATTTGGGGTCTTTTATAGACACCCAATCCCCTTGCCTTGGCTTCCCAGGGAAGCCAAGATCAAGAAGTAGTTACGTCCAGGTAGTTGAGAAGATGCATCCAAAAGCTTCGACCTCCCAACCATTCAAGAATCTATTAGGCACAATAGATTTCACTCGACTTTGGTAGCTCGAGTTAGTTATAGGGTTAGCCACTATCGATAGGTGTGCCTATGGGTAAGTTGCTATGATCGTTAGTGACTATGGAGGCAACCACCGATTTCATTAGTGGCTAGGGCTGCATAGGACTAGACTACCCTATATGAGTGGTTAAAACCACTGCTTAGTCTTGGTAAGGTCCAAGATCATTCATATGGTCTGCAAGGGTGCCCATATGAGTAGTCTCCTAAACATGACATGTTTTAGGTGTCTATAGATACCCCTTTTGGGATGCATTATGGGAAAACATGATGTTGAGAAAAAATAGATAACCTAAAGCCATATTATAGGTTAATTGATGTTCATTGATCTGGTCAATGTTAGATGCCCCAATCATGAAAAGGGCATGCATCTCAGATTCATTACCTCCAACAAGTTAGGAACTTGATTCAAGTACAACCTTTCACTTCAAGCTTACTTGATCTTGGACATTGTTCAGTTCATGAAGAGGCATGTACCTTCATTCATGCTTCAAAAATACCAAGTGGTTGTGTAATTAATTTTGCTTGTTTTCTACCCCAAGCAAGGGCATGATTGTCTTTGGCAATGATTCGTAAGATGAACACAACTTACATGATTAAGTTTCAAGTGTTGATTTTGATTATGAATTTTGTTATTATGACTACCCCCTCAAGCGATGAGTCGATGAGGAAAAGGACAAGTGATGAAAGTGATGAGTCACTTGACCAAGATGATTGATTTGGATAATTCAAGATGATTGCATTTGTTGTAAGGCAGGTCCTATTACAACTATGATTTCAACTATTAATAGTAATTGTACATCTCTATCTTATGGAGCAGTTTAACCACAATGGCCTTCTTAGAGAATCAAGATGATAGCAATTCAATTTAAGCATGTGATGAATCACTATGTTTTGATGATCTGATGAAACTTCATAGAAGAAATGAAATGAATACCTCATTCTCGTGGAGCAGTTCGACCTCCATGGCCTTCTTTGGGATTGAAGTGAAGATATTTCAATTCAACGATGAATAATTTGGTTCAAATAGCCTTATGGTAATTTACTCATCTTATTGGATTGCATGGAGTGCAAGTCACTGCAACCGCCAAGTGTATAGAGTAAATAATTGGATACAAGGTATATTTGAAATTTTTGATTTATTTGTTAATTTTGATTTATTTTCATGTATGCATTAATGGATGTAATGCCTTAATGATGATGTGATTATGCTAGATGTATGCAATGTATTGATGATATGCACTAGCTAGATGATAGATGTATGCTTAGATGTTATGATCTAAATGTGTAGGTGCACTACTATGTATGCATATATATGGATGCAATGATGTATGGTAAATGCATTAATTATATGAGGATAGATTGAATGCAAATGAACCTGTATGCTTTAATCACGTAAAACATAGAGAATGATTCTAATATGTGTTTAACAAACTACTGGATGACACCACAAAATGTATGAAAATCATGAATGAAAATGGTAATTCTTATCATAAGAATTAATCATTTAGGCATCCATATGTGAAATGAGATGATGTGATATGTATGGGATTTCCTTATAAGCTTCTGTAGATTAAAATATATGCACAAAATAGTCAGTGGCCATCTAAATATCATTGTTGATATCCATCTAGTATCTATCCTATTTCATGAACACCCTTTAATAAACAAAAGTTCACAAGGAAAATTGTGTATGATTGATGAGATGATTTGTTGCTATAAGGGATTTTTGAGGTTTTCCAAGAGACTCAAACACCCTAGTTGACTAATCAAAATATGTATAATGACTACACAAGACTTCTGAAAGATAAAATCTTTTGTTATGAAGACCAAGATATTCATTATCCCTATGTGTGCAAATGAATATATTAGATGAAGCATAAGACTACCTCATTGCCAAGTGGGATTCATTCAACCCATTGTTGTAATGAGGATCACCAAATGTTCATCATGATCCTAGGTTTGGATGTAGTTGGACTAGACTACTAGGTAATACAGGCCACCTAAAGCTAGCTCATTTGTAAATTGCTTAGAACTACCCCATTGCCAAGAGGGATTCATTCAGCCCATTGTTGTAATGGGGATCACTCAATGGCTTTGAATACTGACCATTCCAGGGATTCAAGCTCTTCACCCCCTTCTTTTCTTTTCATTTATTGGGATACTTGCTCATGCTTAGTGATGAAAATCACTATTTATTTTACATTTTTTTTTTAGCAAGGGATTTGCTTTGATTTTGGGATTTTGCTTATTTTGTATGAAAGCAAGGGATTTATTTGGGTAGGGGGAGCTTGTCCTTTTTCCAATGATCAACATCCTAGACCATGCACATCACAATATGAGCAAGTAAAAACCTTTCACTTAAGGTGAACTAGGACCACTTTGTAGTGTTCATCTTTCCTTGTTCAAACTAGGATTATTAATGTTTAAATTGTGATAGGATTTTGATATATGCAAGGTACTATCAAAACTAGACCTCATCTTCAAAAGTGAAGATAGCTTTCTACAAAATCTGAGAATATCACTAGGTATGGTTGAATGACTAAAAAACCCTAGTATATTCCTTATAGCAATTGATGGGGTTGTGTTGAAAAACACAATTACTCATAAGGGATGATGGATGATGATGATGTAAGGATGCATGATTAGCATACAAATGTGGTGTCATTTGTAAGATTGTAAACACAACCTATCCTAATGCAAGTGCAATGGATGAAAATGCCTAATGCAATGCAATTAAATGAATGCATATGCAAAATGTAAATGCAAAATTATTTTTGTATTTTTGATGTTTTAAATTGTTTTTGAATTTTTTATTTTTCAATTGTTTTTGGATTTTTGAATGTTTTTGAATTTTTATTTTTTGAATGTTTTTGAATTTTTGAATTTTATGTATGAAATACCTTTAGGTGAAGGATGTTGAGAGGTTCAGGCTCTTCAACACCTTCTAGCGATGTTAGGTGATAGGTACCAGGTCCAATATTTTTTAAAATAATGAATGGACCTAACTAGTTGGCCATAAATTTATCTCGTAGATGCGATGATAGGTTTGAGTTCTGTTGGTTCTCTTTAAGTACAAGATCCCCAACCTTAAAGTCCCTTGGGTGGAATTTGTTGTTATAAGCTCATTTTAATTAATCTTGGTAAACATGGAGATGCTCAAGGGCATTCACGCGATGTTCATCAAGAAGGGTCAATTGATCTAGGTGAGCTTGTCGCGTAGTGTCATCATCGATGAACTCTTTCAATGCGATGTACAATGATGGAATTTCCAATTCCAAGGGTATGATGGCCTCAGTGCCATATACTAGTGAGAATGAGGTTGCCCTAGTGGGTGTTCGTATACTAGTTCGATAAGCCCATAATGCAAGAGGTAGTTGAAGGTGCCAATATTTATGATTTTCTTGTACCATTTTCTTTAAAATGGCTACCATTATTTTGTTTGAGGCCTCTACTTGCCCATTTGCTTATGGATAATAAGGAGTTGTAAAATTATGTTGAATATTATACTTGGATGTTAAAGCCCTTACAATTTTATTTTTGAATGAAGTTCCATTATCTAAAATTATTTTGGATGGTATCCCAAAATGACATATTATATTATGGAGTATGAACTCTATAATACGTGCTCCTATCATTGTAGTTAAAGGGATTGCCTCCACCCACTTGGTGAAATACTCAGTGGTCATTATGATAAATGTGTGTCAGCTCAAATATGGGGGAGAGATCTTACCAATTAGATCCAAACCCCATTGATAAAATGGCCAAGCCACTTGAATGGGCTGTAAGGCTTATGATGGTAGGTGCATAATATTAGCATGGTGTTGGCATTTAATGCATTTCTTGACATACATTGTGCAATCCTTCTCCATAGTGGGCCAATAGTAACCCATTCGAAGGATGCGCTTAATGATGGCCATGCCATTGAAATGGCCATCGCATGTACCATCATGAGCTTGTGAAATCACCCAAGCTGATTCTTGGAGCTCAAGGTAATGAAGGAGAATTCCATCATAGCTACGATGATACAAGATGTCTCCTATCAAGACATATCTGGTCACTTTTTGTTTGAATGTTCTTTTGGCGGCATGCGATAATCCCTATGGGATTATTCTGAGCTTAAGGAAATCATGTAATGGGGCTAACCATTCTTGATAAGCAACAACTTTGACTGATTGAATGACTTGTTCCCATTGCGATTCGAGTTGCACGAATGCATATTGGGAGATAACCTTATGGAGAATAGTAGTACCATTCTCTGTAGGACCTTACGAGATCAAGGATCCCCAAGGTGCCTTCTTCAGAAAGTCTCTAGCTTTATAGAACCACTCATGGTTTGGTTCTATATGAATCATGTGGACTGATTCTTGATTATCTTTAGCCTCATGCAACATCATGGATTGTGAGAGCATCTTCACGTGGATGGTAGTGAAGTCAACAGATGGATTCTGAGGGATTAAGGATCCCAAAGATGCCATGGTGTCTACAAATCTTTTTGATGTACGAGGGATTACCTCGATGTCATACCATTCTAGTTGGGCTAGGTAAGTGTCCACAAGTTCCTTATATGCTTTCAGGATGGGACACCTACACTGATAAATTCCCTTAACTTGATTAACTATGAGAAGGGAGTCACCAAAGATATTCAACTTTTTGATCTTCATGGTGAGCATTGTTTGGAGACCCAAGATTAGGGCCTCGTATTCAACATTGTTATTGGTGCAAGGGAAGTTGAGTTTAAATGACAAGGGCATTGGAGCACCTTGTGGCATGAAAAACACAATCCTTGCACCACCCCCTTGCTCACATTTCGAACCATCAAAGAACAAAGTCATGTCAGCTTTGTTGTCTGGTTCTTCGGGTTTTGGTGACTCTGATAATGCAAAGACTGCATCATCGGGTAACTCTATGATGAGAGGCTTGTGATCTTGAAGAGGTGCCTCTACTAGTTGATCAGCTATGACCTATCCTTTGATTGACTTTTGACTAATGAATTCTAGGTCAAATTCTATCAATAGCATGATCCACTTTGCAGTACGTGTATTATGATATGTCCTGCTCATCATGTACTACAAAGGATTTTGTTTTGATATTACATACATTGTATGACTCAGCATATAGTGGTACAACTTTTTAGTTGCAAAGACCACTGCTAAACATAGTTTCTCTATGTATGCATATCCTAGCTCGTAACTCACCAAGGTGCGACTTATGAAGTATATCACCTGCTCTTTGTCTTGCTTGTTCTTCTGGGCTAACATGGTTCCCAGTGCAAAGTTAGTGGTGGATATATACAATAGAAATGGCACATCCGGTCTTGGTGGAGCTAGTACTGGTGGTGATGCTAGGTATTGCTTGATTTTAGTGAAGGCTTTTTGGTAGTCTTCATCCCAGTTGAATGGGACCCCCTTGTGTAGCAGTCGATTCATGGGTCGATATTTATCCGATAACTACGCGATGAAGCACTTTATGGATGCTACTTTGCCCTGTAGGCTTCTTAGCTCCTTGATGTTTATGGGGGGACACATTTCTAGTATAGCTTTGACCTTCGTTGGGTCTACTTCGATCCCTCATTTAGAAATGATGAATCCCAAGAGTTTTCCTGAAGTTACGCCAAAGATGCATTTCTTGGGATTCAACCTGACATTGTGCTCAATCAGGTGATCGAAGACTTTCCTAAGGACCTCGATGTGCTCTTCACGCAGTAATGACTTGGCTAGTAAGTCATCAATATAATCCTCTAATATCTTATGCATATAGTCATGAAAGATGTATGTCATAGCCCATTGATATGTGGCACCAATATTTTTAAGGCCAAATGGCATAACTTTATAGCAAAATGTTCCCCATGGAGTGGTAAAAGTAGTTTTATGTTGATCTTCAGGTTTAATCTGAATCTGGTTGTAACCAAAAAAACCATCCATGAGTGAGAGCATTTCGTGACCTGCAGTTGCATCTACAAGAGCATCGATATTAGGCAATGAAAATGAATCCTTGGGTGTTGCCTTATTGAGGTCCCTAAAATCTATGCAGATGTAGATTCTTCCATCAGGTTTTCCTATGGGTACCATGTTTGATACCCATTCTGGATAGTCGATGGGAATAATGAACTCTACATCCAACAACTTTTGTAACTCATATTTTACCATCAAGGTGATGGTTGGATGCATTTTCTTAAGTTTTTGCTTGACTAGATTTTTAGTGGGGTCCAACGAAAGGTTGTGGACAACCAATTTTGGATCTAGACCCGACATGTCCTTATAAGTCCAAGAAAAGAGATCAGGTCTCTCTTTCAATAGAGGAATGAGGATGGCTCATTCCTTAGGAGATAAGCTTTCTCTAAATTTAACTTTCTTTGGATGGGTGGGATCTTCGTTGATATCCACTTCGAAAGTTTCCTCTATTGACATGTGTGATCCCTCCTCAAGCTGGTGAGGCGTAGGGATCAAATGGATGTCATCAACTGGGTTTATAGGTTCTACCAAATCAGGGTCAACCTCAGCATGATAAACATCATGTGCACAACCTAGCACAAAATGGAATGGTTGTAACATTTCTTCATTAGGGAAGAAATATTTAGGCTCTAGGGGTGAATTGATATGATCAAAATCAATGGCCTCTAGATTGAGGTGCAATGGCTTTGAAGGGTCAGATGGATTTTGGAGTGGAGTGGTCAGATTGATGGAGATCATGTTGATGGATGGAAAGAAATCTCTAGGACCACATGGATGAAATTCACTACTTCTGGGTTGCTCCCCATGCTCTAGATGTGGCTCAGGTGGTATGGGGATAACTAGGTCTACTCTGGGAATAGACAAGATAATTGGATCTTTCGAGGGAAGCAATTATCTTAAATTAGGTGGACCAAGGAAGGCTATGTGATATATCTCCTCTAATTTTATTGGTCACCTTGGTTTGAGAGGACCTGGGAAGATTGTATGATACATTTCCTCCATATCCATAGGTTCCCTAAGATGACGTAGATGTCGAGGCCCTAGGTAGGCCATCTCTGTCTCATCCTCATATTCATCATCATCTAAGAAGTATTCACTATCATCTTCTTCAGATTTGTACCCTAATTCATCTTCTTCAAAAATGGATTCTGAATTGGACTCTTCATTTATGCTAGACCTTTGAGGTTCAATGCCAATGTCATCGGCATACTCATTGTTTCTGATAACCCAATCGATCCCTGGGATGCTTTCTGAGGTAGCCTCCATAGAAATATTTTCATGATAGACCAAGGGTGGCTCTATAGCTACCATCGTAACTGGGTGATGGTCCCTCCATAAGTGTGAGGGATTAGGATAGGCATATGGATTCTAGTCAATATCCTCCCCAAAACCCAGGCTTAGGCATTGCAGGGAATCCACTAAAAGCTCATCTAGAATGTGAATAGAATAGCCTAATCCAAACCTATCGATAGGCAACTGATATTATGGTTGGTAAGGCATTCTATGGCCCTACTCGTAGAGACCTAGACCATTGCCCTACTAGTGACAATGGTCAAAGTAATATAGAGCATACTCAGGGTTTGACAAGTAGTAGATATTACTTGTGAATGGGTTATCATCCTGATGATATTTTGGAGAATGATTGGAGGTCTGATCGAAGCCTCCATAAATAAAATTTGTCTGATTGGGAGGTATACCTAGAGGCACCACCATCCCAATAGGAAAATAGGGGATACGAGGTCTCCCTAAATCCTATGTAGACTCTAATATGGGTGTGAAGGTCACGTTCTACACTAAATACTCTACGAGTCCTGGGTTGACTAAATGTATCATCACTTGAGGAGCAGATGATCCTGATGATGAGGTAGGGGATGCACATTGAGGTAATTCCTTCATTAAGTTAAGCGACTCTTCTTCCTCTATAGGAGTAGGAATCTCTATCATAGAGACATGGGGGATGACTTCAGGGTCATCGACCATGGGTGCTTTTAACTTCTATTCTTGCTTTGGATTTTTCGATGAGGATGGTTTGTCAGAAGCTAGAGTTGGTTTAGGCTCTGATGGTGGTGCTGACGTAGAAGGATCAGCTCGCACTACTTTGGCCTTCTGATCTGGATGTTTAGTAGGTGATGTCGGTGTTATGTCCAGATGGGTTGAGGGTAAGATGAATTCTCTAGGATTTTCAACTTGGTTGACATATTTGAAGGGCTCTTCATCTGAAGGGATGACATGAACGTTTCCCTCATGAGCATACTTAATGCATTGATGAAGGATCGAAGGAATACATTTCATGTCTCTGATCTAGGGTCTACCAAGGAGGATGTTATATTGCATGCTACCTTCCAGCACATGACATGAGACTGATATAGTCTTCAATCCTACTTGGATAGGAAGCACGATGGTACCGATAGTCGAACATAATGCATCATTGAATGCTCATAAAGTGAATATGGATGCTACAATGTGTGACTGAGGGATGCTAAGGTGTCCTAATGCACTCATTGTTATAATATTGATTGATGACCCTATATCAATCAATACTCACTTGAACGAGATTCGATTTATACAAGCGATTATGTGCAATGGTGGATCTGCTATGTTAGCTGATATTTTCTTTATTTTATGATCATGGAAAGTAATCACTGGCTCTCTACACTACTGAACATGCCCCATAAAATTTGTGAATGCATTGGGATCCTAGGGCTGGAGCTCTATGGATCTCAAAATTTCTATTAATGTCTCCCTGTGCCTAGGGGACTATTGTATGAGCTCGTATATTGATAACTTTGTCGAGGCTATTTGTAGACTCTGAGTGAGTCTATTCCTGATTGTAACCACTGGTCTTGCTGGTGGACTTGGCAATGGGTTTTGCATTGGCCTTTGTTGAGGTGCAATTGGGATATGAATGGCAACTACAGGTGGCTTTGGTTGATTGTATCTCCTATTCCTAGTAACCACATTAATCATGTAGACAAATCCCTCTATAGGAGGATCTATCCAAATTTGGTTGACTTGACCCCCAAGATTTGGTGGGGGATATTTTAGGATTTCTAGGTTCTGATTATCGGGTGCTAAAGGGTTATCAATTCGTAGCTCATCCCGATCAATCATGTTTTGTACCACATGTTTGAACCCATGGCACACTTCGATGTCATACCCTTTTTGTCTATGGTAGGGGTAGTAGTGATCTTCCCTATACCCTTTTGACTTAGGGTGATTAGGGTCTACCAGTTAAACTTCTAGTAATTTTAGGGCCTTAGCCTCACATAATTGGTGAAATATAGATGCCAAATATTCAGATAATGGTGTAAATTGGTGAGGTAGGTGATGTTGTCTATCCTTGCCTTGATTTCTATTGCATTGATTATATTATATTGGGGGTGGTTGAGCATGATAATTCTATTGTTGTTGGCTCTTATTCCCCTTAGGAATATTCAACATGACTTGATTAATAGGCATATGCTTGGCCTAATATTGTTGATTACATGTGTTCTTATTGTTCCATTCCTTCTTGGTTCAGAGCTTTAGGTCTCCTTCTTGTAATTTGATATCCTCAATTACTTTGGCTTGCACCAAAGCCTCCTCGAATGTCGTATATTGTTGTAGTTGAAGCAATAATGATATGTGCTTGGCATAAATTTTTATGAATATTTGAGTGAGTTCTATGGTGGGAATAGAGAATGGTAATTTTACCATTAATTTTCTCCATATGTTCCCATAATCTATGATCGGCTCATCATCATACTATCGTAAGGTAGCTAGATTAGATAGATTAGTTTTCTTCTTGGCACCAAATGAAAAGCGCTCAAGGAAAGCATTCACCAACTATTCAAAGTTGGTGATGTTGTGCCTAGGTAATTGATTATACCATTCAATGGTTGCACCCAAGAGGGTAATGATGAAAGTTCTCAATAACAAGGCATCATCATTCTACAGTTGAAAACATGAATTCATGAAGCATGTCACGTGCTCCTGCGCATCTTCATCTCCCTTGAACTTATCCAATCTAGGCATTTCAAAATGTTTTGGATAAGTAGGGCTTGGCACTGATGGACATAAGGGTTGATTATGTATCTTGCTTAAAGTGGGCTTTTGACAAGTCATCTCTTGTTTCTCAAGAGTTTTGACTCTCTCTGTAAGCACTTTGTAGGCTTGAGAAGAGATGATCTCTTCCTCTCAAAGGGATATTTGAGGTGCAAGTAGGGGTAGGTTCTTTTGAGCTTGAGGTGGTCGATTGTAATCATCGACCACATCTACTGAGGATGGTTTAGGATACTATTGATCTTGATCCTCTGACTCTGATCTTTGGTACTGATCATGGTCAGGTGAATTTAGCACTTGACGTTGTTGTTGCCTAGATGCATGATGTAAAGTATGATGAGAGTGGTGCTCTACTTGTCTGGTGTGGATCTCAAGGTGTGATGTGGCATACCTTACATTATGTTGCTCTCTATATTCACTCGTTGGGAGTAGGTCGACTCGAGCTAATCTGTTTGATTGCTCTTCACGCTCCTTTTGATCAAGGATGCGTTGCTCTCTTAAATGGTGTTCATACACATGTTGATGAAGCAACCTTTGTCATTCTACCTCTTCCCATTCTAAGTTGTCTAAATGCTCACCTTCAGTGCAAATCCTCCAATTGATCTTGAAGCATTTGTTCTCTTTGATCTACACAAAGCCTACGTATCTGATCTGCTTGATCTATCGTATTAGGTCTTTGGCTTCTTAACTCTGTATGAGGAGTCTTGGTAGTATGAGTTCTAATGGAATAATCTACTACACTCTTTCCTCTATCTATCGAGGTTACATTGGTATTATGATTGACTCTTTGTTCTATGCTCGCATATGTGGATGGGGTATTTGTGCTACGTGGGAATTTGGAACATTCACCCTGGGCATAAGTATGTCACACTATGTCTTCACTACATGCACTCTCAAAGCGAGAATGAGTAGTAGAGGTAGCCTTATGTGTTGATCTACCATGATCCTATTCTAGGTGATCAGGTTGGTGCATTCTCCATGATCGACTAGGAGGCATACCATTTGCTCTGATACTATGGAGATCTATTAAATCTCCTTCATGTTTAGAGTGATTTGGAGCTCTTTCGGGTATGCGATTAGATGCACCCCTTATGTGTTACCCCTCATTGGGTGGGTTTGATCTATGACCATCATGTGAATATTGGGGTCTTGAAACCCCCTCATTTGGGTCATGAGAAGAACCTAGATTTGGTCTTCTAGTTGGGGTTTCTCGATGAGAATCCCTATGTGTGGAGTTATCCCCTCTAAGGCTACCCAAAGTTCGTTCAGGTATGTTATGGGTATGTGTGTTGCCTCTAGGGTGATCTGGGCCCTCTGGTGCATTGGGCACCACCTCGGTCATGGATCGAGGGTGGCCCCGTGTAGTGACCATAGCTTTATGAAATTATCTCTTGTGTAAGTTTTAAGAAACATACAAAGTATACAAGGTGATTATCTCGTTTAAGTTTTCTTTGTGTGTCCTAAAACTTGTTTTGTGTGTTTTGGTTTGTTGTGAATACAATATGAACTCTTATCATGTTTGCAATAGTTGATGTAATTCTTAGATTGTTTAAAGCTTTCACCTATACACTCATAATGACAAACCCGGTAATGACATCCAGGTTGTCTACCCACCAAAATATGGAGATGAAATCCATACCCGATCAGGGAGCATAGGTACTACCGATTCTCACCCAGCACATCATGGTCAGTGATACACCCCTTCAAAGAGGAATACATGTAATTTTCCATGGATAGGATAGTTCTTGAATCAGCCTTGGCCATGGATGGGTAACGATGATACAATGTCAAACAAGCCAACCGAGTGGTAATGACTTCCATCGTTGGTCTTGATCAGTGGGTTGGATGTGAAAGCCCAATGCCACTGATGTTTATCCTTGGATCGTGGTGTGTGATTGGTTCATTTTAATTTGCATAAAAATAAATGCATCAATCAACATACAATGCTCTTTTCATCTACATGCATATAATTTATATTTTATATTCAAAAAATGTAGAATGAAGATATGTTTCAAAAAATGTAAATTAAAATATGAAATAGCCTTTGCACAGGCTTCAAGCAAGCACACCTACAAATTAAGCTAAATAGTAGTTACTACTATAAATAGCGATGCACAGTCTCGATCGCTATAGATAGTAGCAACTAAAATCCTAGCCATTATCTTCTGGGGTGGCTAGCAGAACTAGTCATTGTTCCTAGCAGTAGCTAGTAGAAACATAGCAAAAAATTTGGTTTTACCTTGTTTAATATTTCTCTATGTGATTTATTTAACCCTACTACTTTTTAAAAACATAGCAGAAGTAGGAAATAGAAAAATAAGATAGGATCACTTACAAGTAAATCCTCATCTGATGAAGAAATAGGTTATAAACTATTTTTGTTGATTTTCCTCGTAGTCATTGTCGATCAAGGTGGCTGTGATGCTAGCCACTGACATCGATGGTGGTTGGGACTACTAGCCACTATCAATTAGAGTGGATGTACCTACATGAAGAAAAAGATAAAAACATTAGTAAACAATGCAAAAATAGGGTTGATCTGATCGTGATCACCACTTGTAAAGCTCTAAAAAGCATACATCTAGGCTAATTGCAACATGATAACAAATTTAAAGCTATGAAACATGTATAACCAAATGAATTGATAAAAATAAATGCCTCCTTTGTATTAATCAATTTTAAAGCTCGGTTACATATTCATCCCTCTTAGGGATACCAAATTTGATACATGATTACAATAGTTTTGAGCCCCAAAATGGGGGTGATGTATTCTACAAAGCTCTTTAGGTCTCCACCACTTTGCTTATGAAGGATTTAACAAGCCACCTCCGCTTCTTGATGTTAAGATCTTGGATCTTGATGGTCTTTGATCCTTGAATGTCCCTATCACCTACACACAAAGAAACTAGAAATGAATCAATAGCATATGCAAGCCTCTCAAGATGAGGCTATCTTATTAAAATGTGCAAAATAAGGAAAGGATGCATGAAAATACGTAAATGAGTGCAAATATGTTATAAAATTGTAAATGAACCATGGAAATGTAGTAAATATAGCTAATCTAGGTTAGATAAAGCAAAATAAATGCAAAGAATAGTAAATCTATGGCTAAAATGCAGAAAATGCTGAACCAGACCCTAGCCGCTATCAACCAGAGCAGCTGGCTCTACTAGCCGCTATCAAATTTGATGGCTAAGCCTATGGGCCACTATCAAAAATAGTGACCATGGGGTGAGGGCTCTACTCTCTAAATCTCGGTCTGATATCACTCGATTTGCTACGTAATTGATGTTCAAGGGTTGCTTGCATCTTGGCACATGGTTTTGCGATTGAATTTGGCATCAATCTATCTCGATTTGACTCTTGAACAACTAGGTTACTCTCAAGCTAGGGCATCCACCATTGCTAGGCAAACATGTGTCATTCTCCAATTGGATAGGGCTCCACTGCACCTCAAAGGGATGTTGATTCACTTCTCGATCCGGTAGAGCTCCGCTATGTGATCAACACATGAATTGAACAAGGTTTGCAATCAAAATTTGGGGTCTCTTATAGACACCCAATCCCCTTGCCTTGGCTTCTCAGGGAAGCCAAGATCAAGAAGCTTACATCCAGGCAGTTGAGAAGATGCATCTAGAAGCTTTGACCTCCCAACCATTCAAGAATCCATTAGGTGCAATAGATTTCACTCGACTTTGGTAGCTCGAGTCAGTTATAGGGTTAGCCGCTATCGACATGCATGGCTATGGGCAAGTTGCCCATAGTCGCTATCACCATCAGTGGCTAGCTCGTAGCCACTCTGATCATCAGTGGCTATGGAGGCAACCATCGATTTCATCAGTGGCTAGGGCTGCATAGGACTAGACTGCCCTATATGAGTGGTTAAAACCATTGCTTAGTCTTGGCAAAGTCCAAGATCATTCATATGGTCTGCAAAGGTGCCCATATGAGTAGTCTCCTAAACATGACGTGTTTTAGGTGTCTACAACTTGATAGCAATTTAATGTTTTATTTTTTTAAAAGGAGTGGCCCCTAATAGAAGCCACACATAGCTTACTAAAAAATAATTAGTAAATTACTGATGTGAAATAAATATAAGATATTCCTCTCTCTATCTCTCCACTTCTAAATAACAAGTGTAATTTCTTGTTTGAATAAACTCTAGGAGAATGGGTAGTTTAAAATCTATATGTTGAGAATTTATATAGGTCTTCATGAGAATTTTTGTAATGTAGTATTTATGTATAAAATCACTAGCACCAATACTAACGATATAGGGACGTCGTTGTCATCGATCGATTTGGCCTATGAAGGCATGGTAGCAAGGGAGACAACAATATCCTGTGAGGACAAATTAGACCCCCAAAATTACCTGTAACTATGGAGTTGTTGTTGGTTGTGTCGAAACTATTTTTTGAATTAGTTTCAAGAGAGCTTTCACTACACCAAAAAATATTTTTAAGGGTGGCTAAAATAAGTCAGTTTTTTATGGTGGTAAAAAACTGCCCTAATAGATCCTAAGAGGGTAGTTTAAAACCACCCTCTTAGGGTAACCGCCCTCTTAGAGTCATCCTAAGAGGTCAGTTATAAATCACCATCTTAGGGTTTCCTAATAGGGCATTTTTAAACCACCCTCTTAGGTCACCCTAAGACAACAGTTTAAAACTGTTGTCTTAGGATGATCATAGGGCTAAAGAAGAGAGTAAATCATTTACACACCCTACCTTTTAAAAAATTTCTCCGCCCTCCCAATGTCCCTAAAATGACCCCCTAAACCATAAAATACTTATAAAGAAGAGGGTAAATCATTTATTTTTGCCCATCCAATTTATAATTCTTTGCTATCCAATCAAATATTTGTAGAATATCCAATAAAATAAGATTGAAATTTTACAAAAAAATGAAACCCAAATTTAGTGAAATTTGCATTTCATTTCATCGCAAATATTTAATTTACCTCAACTGGCTTCTCTATTTTTCTCCCTTTTTATACAAGCGAGAGGGACAAGGCCTTCGAGAGGGCGTAGAACACAACAATTTTTAAGGAAATAGAAGAGCATTTGCAGGTTCTCGATCACCCATTTTGTAGATAAACTCATTGTTGGGGTTTCGTAGGGCAATCTCCACTACTTTTTTTTGGATCTCAATATTTTAAATTTTTTTATCCCTTCTAATCGTAGTTTATGAGGCAATTAAATCTTGGTTTTACTTTTTTTATTATTTTTATTTTTGTCCTTTGGATCAAGTTTTGGCTAAGAAGGGATAGGATTGCTTGCTGTTTTTATATCTTAAATTCTCATGTGTGTAGGCCCAAAATGGCTACATCCTTAGAAATTTCTTTTGCAAAGAAGAAGCTTGCTTTACCCAATGATGACTCAATGTAAGATGTTCTATATCATGGAGTCATTTCAAGATCGCGGGAAAAAACACATTTTTGGTTTTGATAAAATTCAGCGGTTCACAACATGCTCCATATTGCGTGGCATAGAATATTATTCTAGCCCGTGATCAACATTGGTCAAATGAGACGTCACCACTTTATATATCATGGATTATAACACATGTTCCATCCCATGCAAGTTGAAGAGTATTTCATGCCATAGCAACACAATGCATGTTGCTCCAGCCCACGATCAAAGAAGTCAACATTCACGAAGGAGGATTCCAAGGAGCAGGTTAGTGCAAGATTTTATATCGTGCAGTTTTGTGTTCTATCTTGTGCGGGCCAAAACAAGGTTCTATCCTACAATAAAAAATGGTCAATTTTGTATTTGTAAATATCGAGGTGCGGTATATAGCATGGTTTAGACTTTATCTCTACATCATGGATGCAAAGCAAAGTAAAGTAACTCAAGGATTAAAAGGTGTGAGCCAACACAATGCTCCATCCCACATGGCTTAAAGCATATTTTTACATCGAAGTGTTATTTTCTCCAGCTCGTGGTCAAAATGGTCAAAATATGTGAAAAGGATTTTAAACGAGCGAGCTACGATGTGTCTCTATGCCATGAAGCTACTAATAGTGTTCGAGCTTTGATCTCAGCCATCCATTAGTGGATCAACAATCGATTTATTTTAATGATATCCAAGGCACATAAAGGTAGAACTTCTATAACATGAAATGGTTGATCCAAGAGAACCAACAAGTGAAGCATCGAAGAGGTCAAGAACCAAGAAATAGAGGTAGTTGCATATTTATGGTTGGATAGCATCTACAAGAATGATGGATGGCTTGGATTACAATTTTGACAATGTGGAGCCAAACACAATGAAATACCAACAAGTTGTAAAAGTCGAGTTGTAAAGAAGTACAAGATCACACATTTTCTTCTTCCACCCAAGACAAATAAGAGGCTACCACCTTAGCACCTAGTTGATTTTACGTTTCATTTTCCTTGTAATGTTTCACCTTTCATTTTTCAAGCATGTAAAACTATAAATAGAGGTCAAACCCTCATTTTTTAGGGTTGGCTCTAGAGTGTTTGCTTGCCCTGTTGTGTAAATACTTTCTATAAATTAATAGAAGGAAAATTACTTGGATGTTTGCCTCAAACTGGTGTCTTCTATAATCAATTGAGAGATTCAAGCTGTGAATGCTTTTCTACTACTGCTGCTATGGTTAGTCTATTCTGCTAATATTGTATTGCTAGCTTAGATCACTTTGAAATAATTCATGATTGAATTTATGCTTGCAAGAGGTTCTTTTTTATTAATCCTAGTACTGATATTATTATGCTATATTGGATTATTAGTATCTTGGATGTTTGAAATGACTTCTTGAAGTATGTCTCTATTTGTCTAAATTTATGAAGACTATCTGTTTTGAATGTTGTTAATTACAAGTGTGGGACACTAGAAATTGATTGTCAGAGTATTTTCCTGTAGATGCCTATGTTGTTAGCTTTATCCGACCACCGTTCAATTGTTACTTCCTAACCATAAACTCATTTCTATCCCTATATTTTAAACATTTAACTGAGCTTAAAGGAGTCAACACCCTATCGGTTGATAAGGAATACCGGCATACTCTAGAGGTTGTATTAGAACAATATTTAATCCATCCAATGTTGGTGTTTGGACTATGACCAGCGGGTGTATGCCTAATCAGAATACTGTAAGATAAGTATCACAGTTTCATGTTTTGCTTGATGTCAATTCAGATACCGACAATGTGCAATGATGGTTTATTCGATGGCTCAGGTTAGGATTTTGGATGAAGGTTTTTTAATGGTTGCGTGGGTGCAAATAGTTGATTTGATGTGGGTTTTGTAGTGGCAAACTTGGGTCGGGTTGGTTTACTATTATTTAGGGTTAAATGTGGGGCTTCTTTATTTTTTATACAGTGAGGTTTATTTTGGTTTGATGGTATATTTGTTAGATATAGTTTTTGGATGGTGGGATCTTGTGGAAGGTATGGATTTTGGAGAGTTGATTTGATGTGGGTTTGGTGGTGTCTGATTTAGGTTTGGGGTTTTTATCGGATACACAAATTTAGGATTTTGTGTTGGAATGGGGTTGTTTTTCAATGGTGATTTGCTACATCAAATAAAAAATAAGTCAACATCAATACATGATACATATCACCACTAAAAAAAATACTCAAAAAATCTATCAAAAATTATACTTACAATTTTCCTAATCCAAGACAACAAGAGAAAGAAATATGTATAATTATTTGTAGTTGTGTACTTGAAGGTCAACACCAGCAAATAAGGCAAGCCTTAACTCCTTAGATTTTAATAGGTCAACATAAGATATTTTTCTTTGCAAGTCCCTCTGTTGAAGCTCTTCTTCCATCACAGATGATAGTTGTTCAATCTCACTTCCTAGATGGTTTGGATCATAATGTAATGATATTTTTGAGTTACTCCTTATCATAGTTTGCAGCATAAATTTTATAACGCTCCAAAGGGATTTCCCACATTAATAATTCTAATATACCTCTTATTGTTCTTTCATATCTCTTATTTTTATATCTTTTGTGTTATATACTTTATGTTTATGAGTAATTTATAAAGGTTTGATGTCTAAGTATTTTTACCATAACTCCACCACACAGTTTGAGATATTTCTTACAAAAAGAACATTAAAGGATTTTCAAATGAATGATGTTTCATGAAAGAAAGCGTGAAAGAATCAAACCTTATAGTCCTAACTAACCATAGGATCAAAGCAAAAAAAAATGAAAGAGAAAATTTTATTTATTAATTCAATATTAATAGTTGTCACAACACCCAAGGTCTCCATTATCACTGCAACACATAATGAAACCAAATTTTTGGAGTATGATTGACTTTTTACTACAAGAATACTCTACATCCACAAAATATAGAACAATAGACAACCATTAGACCTTGATTTAAGCTTAACAGTCAGATCAATGGTAATTTGAAAAGCTAAACCAAAAAATCATTGTCTAAAAACGTAATCAACTCATTTTATCAAATTTTGTCCAATTAAATCCAATGACATATAAATGAATCTCTACACAATTTTTGTTGGAATAAAGCAAGTAACATAGCTTACATATTCACATATTGCCTCAAAAATTCTAAAATCATGGATGCATTTTTGAACTAGGACTGATCTTGGAGGGGGTGCACCTAACTCTTTTACTCCTAGAAAATGCCATTTAGTCTTTCTATTGGAATGACAAAAGAGGAATAAATATGTATTAATGAATAGTACTTAAATCGTGACTATCTACCAAAACAACATACAAAGTGATAATTACAATTTACTAGCCTATGTTTGAAATGCAATTGAATGAAGACCTTACTTCAAGTTTAGAAGTGGTATTATTCACACAAATAAGCTTATTTCATGGTAAGGAAGAGCACATAGTATCAAATCATCTACATTGTATGCATATACTGTGTAAGTAGAGAACAACCCAAAACATCAAGCTAAAGAAATAACTTCAATTGTCAAAAATATTTGTTGAAACTCAAATGAGTTTAGTTATTCATGTTGTAGACTTTTCTTTGATGACCATTCAAAAACTAAAATTTGTGTCAACTCATAAACAATATTCACATACTCATCAAATGGTAGATGTCTTTTGAAAGCCAAGTATTCAGATTATTGAATAGATTTGGATATACAAAATCACAACCTGATAATTGCCATTCAAAAAAATCTTCAAGTTGTGAAAAAAACCCAAGAAAAACGATTCCAATAACTTGCATGGCATAATCCCAAATAAATCCCACTAAATTAACCCAAATTTATTTTTGGATACATGATACACTCGTGTGTCATAAGGCATTTTTTATCATGTATTATTTTGTTCATTGATGTGTACATTACTTTGTTAGCACTTAAATGCATATTTTATTAAAGGGGCTCCAACCATGATATCAAAACTAGTAGACCCTCATTCCATTAGGAATCAAAACTAGTAGACACAAATGCATATTTCATTAAAGGGGCTCCAACCACGAGATCAAAACTAGTAGACACAAGTGAATCCATTAGGAATCAAGTACTTGCCCAAAGAAGACACCAGTCAAATTTATGCCTCTATGATCATCCTAGGAAGAGACTCCAACAAAATAACCCTTAATGTCATATTTAACTTACCCAGTTTAGAGAGAATATAAAATTTGGTTGCATTAATCCATAATTTTACTTCAAAATATACCTGGAGTGTTGGAAAATGAGTGTTATTTTTTTTTAAGAGATAAAGAGGGCCAACCTAATGGTCTTAGTTTAGGGCGCATGCCACAGGAAATCTTAAAATTTCTAGTGGGTACCTCATGATTTAGGAAATTGTAAGAGAAAAAAGCTATACCAACCATAAAATGCCATGTGGTCATAAAATGGCTCAATGAGTACTTTAACATTGAAGGTAGGTTTCCTACCTATTTTTATCGTGTAAAAACCTAATTTTTCTTTCTATTGAACCATCTGGTCCGTATTTTAAGATCTTGTAGTCCCCTGCATGGGACTTCTACCTTAGCAAGCAGATTAATTAGTCTAAGAAAACAAGGCCATAAATCTGTAGGAACCTGACATCTGTGTTGCCTAAGCTTTCTAAATCATGTGAGAGCTTGGAAAAAGATACTCCATATAGTGAGACTGGGTGAGGACAATGATTCTAGAAGAACCAAACTATTATGATAGTATCACAAATGCATATAGAATAAGGCATACAAAAATTCAACAACTATGCACAAAAGATATAATCAACATAATTGGAGAGATATAAAGCTAAAATCATGAAACAAGGCCCCATTACAACTTAACTTAAGGCCTGTCTCATAGTCATACACTCTCACATGGTCTAAATGAATAGCAAGTGAAGAATCTATATATATCTTGTTAAACATGAAATGAGCTAAATTTTAAAATATAGAGTTCATAAAATTGTATCACCGAATGAGGTACTCCAACATATTATGAGATTCTCATAGAAGCAGATGTCCCACAAGTAACAGCAAGAACACAACAATTGATTTATCCAACTTTGCATTGTATTCTCTATTTTGAAGCTCCTTGTCTACTTGCAAGCTTTCAAAACTGAACAGAGTCTTCCTAAAGCTAGCAAAGCGCTTATCTATTTTTGTCAGCTTATCCAACCATTCATAAAACATAATTTTATACTTGAAACTTGAAATCATGTAATATGCAAAAAAATCATTTCATCTGTCACTAGAATTAGGTTAGGTAAAATAGTCCAAAACTAGATTCAAATATAGGGGAATTATGGTGGGTAATTTGATGCAAATTTTCAATGCTAAGAAATTTTTCGAGAATTTGAAAAATAAATAAAGAAAAGCGTGTGAACCTTCAAGTGCATTAACGTGTATGGTATCAAAGCTGATGTCAACTGCTTGGTGGGCATCAAATATAATGGAGGGAAAGAGCATTTTTTGAGTTCCTGAACCTGCACACAAGTAGAGGCTATTGCTTCAAGTTGTGTCGCTAATGATGATTTCACCATTTTTTTAATTGTTCTGCTTCTAAATTTTGCAAATGTTAACTCGCTTTATAATTTGAACCCTATATTTCCTATTTGCAAATATAAAAACTAGTTCTTGTTGCGGCTTCTCTAAGGGATTTTATAGTTTTCTTCTTGCTGTCCTTGCAAACTTTGATTACATTTATTGTATATAAGAATTTTGCATATTTATTTATTTATTTTGATAGGACCAAGCACAACTATGGATCTATTCTCTTGAGTTGAAAATATAGTGTAACAACATGAAATTTTAGAGATGTTCGTAAAATTTGATAAAAGCAAGTGAGCTAATTGAATATAATAGAAATACCATTTAACTATAGATTTTCATATGGTCCCTAATGAAATATAAGAGGTATAATTTGATTATATTTTATAGGCATTTAGCATATGCCAATTTTGCATGTTAATTTATTTATTTGGATAGTATTGAGAATATTATTGCCTCAGGCCATTATAAAATAAGCTACAAATTTTTTTGACACAAACAAAAAGTTACATTAATAATTGAATACTTCTACATCATCGTATTGAGAACCTTTATAAAATTCTTTGTTCAAATCACGATGTCCAAGGTTTCAAAATGATAAGTCTTAATGAACTCTCACACCATCCATTGGCCCTGATAAATAATAGGATCATCATGAAATAAAGGCTTTGTAGATACCTAAAACGCATCATGTCTGTTATGGAAAAATTGAAGCTAATTATTATTGAAAACATAGGACTTTAAATAAGTCCAAAAATAAAACCGTAATCCTGGAAATCATGAACTACTCCAAGGATTTACGTACAAAAATCAAGGAAAGGCTAAAGATGTAAGCCCTAAAATGACGAAAAGAAAAACACCTAGACCTAGACCATTCAACGGAGGTTAAAAACAACTCACGTTGATTATTATGAACACTAAGTCCTAATTAACATACCCTAGGTCTAAAAATAATTAGCCCCTAGGTCTAAGATTCCTTATCATTCGTCCCAACAAAAGAAGCATTGGACTCCAATGCTTTTAACAAAGAGGGAAAATCCCGGGACAGAATGTGAGCAGAAATCCAGCGAGCCTGATGTGGAAATTGGCCTCGACGGGCCACAAGATATGAAGTAGAAACACCTTGGCGTGTTTGTCGGGTCTTCGTATCAAAGACTGTATCGACGTCAAGCGGAAGCTGAGCATCAGGAACCACATCAACTGGATGAATGATGGTTGGAACTGTCTCCAATGTGGAATCATAGTATGGTTTGAGAAGATCAACATTGACAACATCGTGAATGCCAAGATGAGCTCGGAAGGTCCAAGCGAAAGGCATTCTCAGAGATTTGTTGAAGAATAGTATAAGGCCCATAACGAAGAGGCTTGATTTTGCTATGTGCCTTATCTACAAATCGTCGTTTGTCAAGATGAAACCATACTTTGTCACCAACCTGAAAGGAATGAGGTGTGCGGTGCTTGTCCATCTATTGTTTCTGCTTTTGCTGAGTCTTCTAAAGAATTTGAACCACTTTGGCTTGAAGACTCTGCAAATGCTGCACAAAAGAGTTGGCCTTGTCTTGTTCCTTCTGAATGTGCATTGTGGCTGAAGAAGGCAAAGACAAAGGTAACTCATAAGGAGCAAGTGGTTGAAAACCAAAACACACTTCAAATGGAGAGTGCCCCGTAGAACTGTGGACGGCCCTGTTGTAGGCGTGCTCAATGTGAGTGAGGCTTAAGTCCCACTTGGCTGGAGTGGAATGATGGTAAATCCTCAAACTCTGCATGAGAGTACGATTAACTACCTCTGTCTGCCCATCGGATTGAGGATGATAAGCAAGAGAGAAGTTAAGAGATACTCCCAAAATCTTCCAAAGTGATCGCCAAAAGTGACCCACAAAGCGTGAGTCACGATCAGAGACAATGCTGGTAGGAAGACCAAAAGAACGCCATACCACCTCAAAGAAGAGTTGGGCAAGATCCTGAGTAGTACTTGTCTTGCGACAAGGAATGAATTTGGCCATTTTGTTGAATCTGTCCACCACAACAAAGACACAATCATGCTTGCGTACTGTCATTGGAAAACCGCTCAAGAGATCCATGGAAATGCTTTCCCATGGACGAGAAGGAATGGGCAAAGGCATGCTCATTCCCAATGTCCTATTGGCTGATTTGGAGCGATTACATACTGCACATTGTCGCAAGAAGCGAAGAACATCTCTTTGCATGTGTGGCCAAAAGAAAAACCTCTGCAGATGATGAAGAGTTTTCTGCCTACCAAAATGTCCCCCATAGAGTGTGGAATGAGCCTCCTTCAAAAGAGACTCCCTGTTCCCATGAGGAACACAAAGTTTGTCCAATTTGTACAACAGTCCATCCTGAATATGAAAGTCTTGAAGAGCTCTCAAATTTGAAGAAGAAGGATTGGAAAGTTGGTGGAAAACTTTGCCAAAATCTGGATCCATAGGATACTGTGTAGGCCAAGTTTGGAAGCCAAGATGAGAAGTAGTGACAATTGTCAAAACAAGAGTAGAAGGAGGACGACTCAAACAATCAGCCACCGCATTGTTTCGTCCTTTCTTGTACTTGATTACCAAATGGAATTGTTGCAAGTACGATGCCCATTTCATGTGCCTAGCTTCCTCAATTTTTGTTTGAGATTGAAGAAACTTAAGGGGCATGTGATCTGTATGAACAATTGTTTCTTTTCCCAAGAGATAATGCCTCCAATACTTGATTGCTTGAACCAAAGCATAGAACTCCTTATCATATGTAGAATAGTTCTTCTTGGCCTCTGAAAATGTTTTCGAATGATAGGCCACTGGATGGCCATTCTGCATGAGCACAGCTCCAAGTGCAACTTGCGAAGCATCAGTTTCTATCTCAAATGGTTGAGACAAATCAGGAAGAACAAGAACTGGTGCAATACTCAATTTGTGTTTCAATGTGTCAAAGGCTTTTTGTTGATCCTTTGTCCACTGAAACTGAACTTTGATCTTCGTCAAATAGTGTAAAGGTGCAGCAATAGAAGAATATCCTCCAATGAACTTGCGATAGAAATTAGCAAGTCCAAGAAAACTCCTTAACTCCGTGATCGAAGTAGGAGTTGGCCAAGAGAAGATAACTTCAACTTTGGAAGGATCTACTTGCACACCTTTTTCACTAATTACAAATCCAAGATAGGCAATGAATGTTTGCCCAAAGGAACACTTAGGAAAATTTGCATACAATTGGTTCTTTCGAAGAGTTTGAAGAACCGTTTCCAAGTGTTCCAAATGATTCTCCCAAGTAGAAGAATATATAAGAATGTCATCCAAATAGATGATTACAAATTGATCCAAACAATCTCTGAATACTTCATTCATCACCGCATGAATGTAGTCGGAGCATTTGTAAGGCCAAAGGGCATGACAAGCCACTCAAAGAGTCCCATTTTGGTTTTAAATGCCATTTTCCAAGTGTCTTTTGCTTGAATTCTCACCCGATGATACCCACTTTTGAGATCAATTTTGGAGAAGAATTTTGCACCTTGCAATTGGTCCAAAAGATCATCAATGCGAGGAAGTGGATAACGATTCTTGATTGTAATCTTATTGAGTGCCCTGAAATCAATGCATAGTCTCCATGTGCCATCCTTCTTCAACACAAGCAAGATAGGAGAAGCACAAGGGGAAGTACTGGGTTTGATGAACCCTTTAGTCAACAATGCTTGAATTTGCTTTTTAATTTCTTCCATTTGCACTATTGATTGTCTATACATTGAAGAATTAGGAAGAGAAGATGCAGGAACAATCTCAATACTATGATTAATCTGTCTTTCAGGAGGAAGACTTGTGGGTTCTTGAAAAACATCAAAAAATGATTGAAGTATTGAATGAACTGAAGAACTCCTGTTATTAGTGTGCTTAGGTGCTTGCTTTTCTTCTTGAATTGGTCTGATGAAGATGAGTGCTAATTCCTTTGCTTGATTTACAGCTTTGCGTGCTTGTCTACAACTCAACATCAAATTATGTGGTGTTTGTTGTGTACTTCTGATTATGAATGCTTTATTATCTTTGTGCAAAGTGTATGTATTTTTGTACCCATCATGTATAGACCTCCTATCGTATTGATAGGGTCTTCCAAGCAACAAGCCACAACAATCCATTGGAGTTACATCGCACACAACCGAGTCCACAAAAGAAGGACTGAAAGCAAAATTCACAGTGCAAGTGTGTGTGATGTCGGATGTAATCCCATTGTCCTTCCATCCCAAAGGATAAGGATGAGGATGGGGATTCATCGGTAACTTCAGTTTGTCAACAACGGACCTCGCAATTAGATTTTTCTGCGAGCCGCTATCGATTATACAATCAACCATAAAGGTGTCACTGAGATGGACCGTAGTCACAAACAAATTCTCACGATCACCTTGTGAAGTATTCATAAGGGTCAATTTGTTTAACCCTGCCAATTCCTTATAAGGCTTACGTTCCCCTATAGCCTCAATGGGACTTTCTTGTGAGTCCTCATTGGAAGGCTTTACAACTAGGGATTGTTTCTTCACATTTTGCAACTTAAAACACCTCTTTTGAGTATGCCCTGGCTTTTTACAATAATTACAAATCAAAGGTGATTTAGAAGAAGAAGATTTTTGTGAAGAAGAAGGGGAAGATGAAGAAGAGGGAGAAGGAGAAGAAGAAGATTTAGCTCCCTTGGAAGGTTGTGGAGAAGCCTTCTGATTTCCTCCCGACGTAGAAGAGCGAGTCCCACGCGATTGCTCCCTCATTTCCTCCTCAGCAAGAAGGGCTTGATTGAAAGCCATGTCAATGTTTACAATCAACTTGTATTTCATCTTCCTGTAAATGGGCTCCTGCAAACCACTTTTGAATTTGTTAACAAGTTGTGCTGCATTATCCTGTATAGAATTCAAAATCCGCAACTTGCTAAATTGAAAAATATAATCATGAACAATCATATTGGAGGTTTGTCGAAGACGAAGCCACTTGATCTCAAGGTCAGTGGCATAGTTTGAAGGATAAAAATTATTCTTCAATACTCTTTGCAATTCATCCCACGTGTCAATGGGATTTTGGGTCCGTTGTCGATCAGTGACAAGGACCTTGGCAATGCCAGAAAGTTTCAACTTTGCAAAGTTAACTTCCTGATCCTTTGCGATCTTGATATACTCAAACCAACTGTCCATGTCCAAAATCCAACTGTTGAGGACTTCGGGATCTCGCGAACCAGTGTAAACCGAAACCTCACATTGTTGTTGAACTTCATTGGAAGTAACCTTATCAGCCAAAACGCTGACAAGTTGGGTTACTTGAGCCAACTTATCGGCTAATTCGGAAGCCATTTGACCCCGAGTGATCGCCAGCAAGAATTGTCACAAAAAGACAAATTACAAAATGTGCAAAATAAAAAGTGCCCAAATTAATTTGCAAAAATTGCAAATTTACAATATAAAAGGGCAAAAAGAAAATTTGCACAATTTGGAAAAAGTCAAATTGACTTTCAAAAAAAAGAAAAGGAATATATAATATATATATATATTTAATATATATATCCTTTTTTTTTTTTTAAAATGAATGTAATGCTCGGCTACTCTTTGATTTGGTAAATGCTTTACCAAAGAAACAAATCGTCGGCAAAATGAACATGCGGTCTCGGTTCGGGATGCGGGGACCGCGCAGGCTTATCACGGCGATGACCACGTGACAGCTGGAAAAAACTGCAGTGGGAACGAATACCTTCACCGCGTCTGATGGCTCCTTAGAGACTATTACCACAGGGCAGATCTGGCAGATACGAAACAACCTCCTCTGGTAGATGACTGAGGATGAAGCTCCTCCACACGCTGTTGCAGTCAGAACAGCCGCGGGAAAATGCCAACAGCAACGAAAACTTCCTCCGCACCTCGCCCAATCAAATTTGGGAAACACCAATTTTTGTCGTGTGTGCCCAAAATTGCCCTAACAGCAGCAACGTCGGGCATCGATTTAGCAAGGAATTTATGTGTGAGTTAAACTGGATGGGCTGCAGGAAATGCAAAGCGGTAGTGGTCGCATTTCCAAATCAAACAGGTAGAAATTATAGTATAATTTATGGTCGGGGCTACAAGAAATGCAGCATACGGAAGTCGACAGATGGCAGCGACAGCAAACAGATCTGCTCACCTGCAGAATGAATTATTTTTTATTAATGACGTTGGATCACCAGACGCTGTCGCGGTTGAGACATAGGCAGCGATGAAAAATGTGAACGACGTCATAGAAGGAATTTCGACAGGAATTTCCTAACAGTGGTAGGAATTTTTGATAGCAGCTCGAATGGTTGAAGACACAATGAACGGTGGAACAGCTCTGACTCCAGAACATGCGGGACTGTACGAGTCGTAGAAAAATCTGCGATCCACAATTTTTCATATTATGGAAAATTGGGCAAGAATTGACATGTTTCACGTTCTAAAAACTCGCCTCTGTGCTGTGGAAACCCACGCAATCCGCCAGCTGCTAGCGGTCTGAAAACAATGTCTAGCAGCTGAAGGATGGAACGTAGACTGAAACATCCAGTGTAGCTTCGTGGACATCACCAGAGAAGAAATGGCTGACCAGAGTGTCGCTCGAACAGAATTGCCACCTGGCAATACGAAACATCGACCACGGGTGTGGGATGCCGGTAATGGCTACAGCGGAACTGCGTCGATCAAATGTGCAGCGTCGATCTTTTTGTTTATCCAAAATTTTAATTAATCCTTCTAAAAATTTTGCTTCCAAAGGTTGTCGATGACGACATTTTCTTGCAGCAAAATTTTTTAGCAAATTTTGTCAACAATAATGGACATTGGCAGCAACTTTTCTACAAGAATGGCAGCAAAAATTCTGCAATTGTCCCTGAGCTTCAACTGGAACAGGTGGTAGAATAGAACTATGGAGGTCAAAAATGACCCAAAACCTCCAAAATTCCTATGCTCTGATACCAATGTTATGGAAACCTCGAAGCTGCATATTATTGAAAACATAGGACTTTAAATAAGTCCAAAAATACAACCATAATCCTGGAAATCATCAACTGTTCCAAGGATTTACGTACAAAATCAAGGAAAGGCTAAAGATGAAAGCCCTAAATTAACGAAATGAAAAACACCTAGACCTAGACCAGTCAACGGAGGTTAGAAACAACTCACGTTGATTATTATGAACACTAAGTCCTAATTAACATACCCTAGGTCTAAAAATAATTAGCCCCTAGGTCTAAGATTCCTTATCAATGTCGATGGCGACTACTCATATGGGACATGCTACAAGACCATATGGAAGATCTTGGACAGACTCCAAGATAGAGCAGTGGTTTTAACCACTCAATTTGGGCTCCTTGGCCTAATCAGTCTGAACCATAGTTGAGACCTATGGTCTACAGTCTGAACCATAGCTGACACCCATGGTTCACAGTCTAGGCCGTAGCTATCACTCGTGGTCTAGAACTAAAGTTCAGTTGGCCTTCATCTAAGCCAAATCGGTTTGAATGACCATTTGTTCTAGAAGAGGGTAGTTGAAGGACGAAATATTCTAGAGGCTTCCAATCCAACTATCCCAACCACCTCTTCTTGATCTTGGCTTCTCCATGAAGCCACCCCTAGCCCTTGGGTAATCCTATAAGTACCCCCTCAGAATTAGGGCAAAGATATCAAGTGAGCATTGGATATTAGAGCAACAAAGCCCTATCAAATTGTAGACTCACTGGAGTGCATTGAGAGAGCTTTGTTGCCATTTCACTTGCCAATTCATCAAGCATCATGTCAATTTGTGCCATGGATGCCCTAAGGAGCTAGAACGCCAAGAAACACTAATTCGGGCAAACGGAGGCCCAATTGTGCAATTCAATCACCAAACCAGTCAGAGGACATCAAGGCGACCCTTGATCATCAATTGGACAAGGAGGATCAAGCCCACAACCTTGGATTTGGAGGGCAAAGCTATTCAGTTGCTCGTCATGGCTGACAACCATGGTGTATAGTGCAGACCGCTCATCCGAGCTACGGTTTGCAATCGGTGAAAGATCTCCTTACTATTCTTTTTGTAGTGTATTTTATTAGGTTAGATTAAGCATATTAAGTGGTTTTATTGACATTTTAGAGACTCTGACTGATAGAAATAAGGATTTCATTAGGTTTACTTCATTATGGCAAGTAGGATATAATTAGCTTATTTTCATGTTATCATGCTTCATTTCATGTAATCAATCTGCTAAATAGATAGTTATGCTTTCTATTTACATATTTCCATTAATATTTTCAAGCATTGCATAGGTTTAACATGTTTTAGTTGCTTTCTTGATTTCATTAGTGTTATGGCATCTTTATGTTCACATTCCTTAAAGGGCCTCATCATGAGAGGCTGCCTATGCTTTTAATGCTTTTGTGTTGTTTCTTGACCATAGGAAAGCAGATTCAAAGGAGATTCAACCATCCAATTCCTTCCTCAATGTGGAGAAGAGGGTCAACTCCACCCTAGAGTAGTTTGTGACTATTTAGAGAGCCTTAGTATTGTGCCTATCCCATTGGAGGCTTTTGAATTGTATCAATTGTATCAAAATTTGGGTGACCCTAAGAGGGGCATGATTGTAACCGAGATTCATTTCCAATATTGGAATAAAAGAAACATCCATTTTATTGTTATATGCAATCTTGTTTATCATTTTATGCTTTTATGTTGATTTCGATTGATGTATTACATAGGTGCATGCTTTTTGGATAGGTCAGAAGGCGATCATGGTGGAACTCCACATTTTTAGCATTTGATTTCTGATATTTTTGTGTTTTTTGATATCAGGTGCAAACCGCGGTTGATAGTTGCGGTCTCATTGTTGGCCCGTGGCTTCAAGACGCGGTCTACAGTAGCAACCATGCAATAGAGCTACGGTTTACAATAGACACAAAAGACAATAGGAGTTCAAAGCTAGATCAGATGAGGACCTGAGGTAGGCCCTTCTGACACTCTTTATCTCTGTATTTTGCCTCTGTGTTTTTCCAAAATAGAGAAATTGAAACCTAAATTGATTAAGGATAAAAAGAACATGAAAATGGAGTAGGTCCTTAGGGTTCCTTTTTCTATGTTTTAGCTAGGCGCTGCTAGGAACAACGGACCTCTGATTGTAGTCCACCCTAGAATCCAACATGCTAGATTAAATTGTGTGTTGGTTTGCATGTCTAAGGCCCAATTAGAGGCCATTTACATCGTAAAGTGCATTGTCAAAAAGAGCATGTAGTATGTAGCTTGCATTTTCTGAATTTGAAAAGTTCTTTCATTGCATATCATGTAGGAAATGAGCATGATTGTTGTATGATGCATTTTATTTTCATGCAACAATTAAAATGAACCACACACACCATGTTTTAATTAAATGCTAGTGAGTTGGAAGTGACATCCAACCACTAGTAGGGTTTCAACGATGGTGGAGGTGATTTCCATCCATTGGCCCAAATCCCACGTACCTTATGTTCTAGACCAATACCGGATCCAAGAACCTTTCGTAGCCTAGAAAATTTGCATATACTCCTCTTCGGAGGGTATGACGCTGACTAGGTGAAAATGAGTGAGGATCTGGGAGGACCTGTGCTCCCTGACCGTGTGTGGGCTTCATTACCACACATTATAGGTTGGATTACGTGACTTGGAGTTCATAGCCAAGTTGTCGAGCTACGAGTATACAAGTGAAAGCCAATTAAACTGAGATTATCATCCAACAATATTTCAAACATGATAAGAGTTTCTAATACTGATACAAAAAATCATGAAACAACATCAAACAATTTAGGGCTCACTTTTAAAATTTAATACGAGATAATCACCATTGTATACCTTGTTTGCATAATAAAAGATAAATCTAGACACTAGGTGCACCATGGTGGAGACACAGGGAGGTCGATAAAGGCTTAATCTTGATGCCAATGACCAAGCCCCACCAAATTCACAATAAAATGTGTCGAACCCTCACCCACATGCACTTCTCGAACGTCGTTCGATGAGCATCAGAGGAGACAATTCAACACGAGGGGACACCATTGAGCGTACCCCTGATAGAGGAGCTTCTATACACTCTTCTAGACATAGGATAGAGCATGGAGCCTCTCAGCATGAGGGTGCTCCACTCGAAATCCATTACCAAGATCACAGTGCACATGCATCCATGGGATCGACCGATGAGTATGTCATACAGGGAGCCAAGTTGGTACCCCTACGTACTAGGTCTACAGGAGGTTCCATACCTCCAAATTTAGAGTATAGAAGAGATCGAGATCCACCCATTCAGGGGCATGCAGACAGGCCCACTTCCGAGCATAGGTCTGTTCACACTCCCACACATAGTGAACCTCGCAAGATCACTATTGACATATCAAAGGTGGGAGCCAATGGTACGCCACCGCATGAGCCATGGTGATCTAGACAGTTGGATGGTTTAGGTAGTGTCCTCGAGTAGTTAGGCTATAAGCCTTCAGCTCCACCCACTCGTGCTCCGAGTGAGCATGGTGGGAGCATTATTAGGACTACCAGAGAACATGGGGAGGCTTCCAAGCGCCCTCATGGTTTGCATCCACCATCCATGCATGGTGGCACACAACACAGGACTCAACATGATGCCAATGTCATCTTCATGGACAAAGGCAAAAGCATAGTGAATCCGCCAGATGGGTACAAAACCCATAAGGTCGCTTGCATGGAGCACACATACCAGAGGCCTCTTACGATCGATCACATTGATAGATCACATAGACTGGTATCCGAGAAGAGATGACAACTCCTCCAAGATCAATTGGAGGATGCCCATGCAGAGAGGTAACGCATTGAAGATGAGAATATTCAGTCGCAAAGGCTCATTAGACAAAGATTATATGAGCAACGTATGCATGAGGAACACATCCTTACCCAAAAGGAGTGTGTGGAACAAGAGGATAGGCTAGCCAGGGCTAGTTTATTCACTCATGCTGAGCATGGAGAGCACATTCATAGGAGGGCTTTTTCACAAGCCGACATGCATCAGGAGCATAGAGATGCTCACACTCATGTCAGTGCCCAAAAAAGAGAATGACCACCACCATTCGAAGATCAGAGGCAAAGATAATATGAGGAAGAAGAGGGAGATGGAGCCGATCAAGGATATCCCAAAAGCTCCTAGGTTGAGGAGGAGGAAGAGCAACGTCCTCCACCTTGATAGAGGAAGAATGTGCCTCCAAGACCACCCCCACGTCAGCTTAGGGAGGAGGAATTTCTATCCTCGTAGGCCTATAAGGCCTTAGCAGAGAAAGTGAAAGCAATCGAGAGGCAAGGCATGACTTTTCAAAAGCCAACATTGAGCAAGATTCATAATGAGCCTTTGGACCCCTCGATGCCTACTCCAACATATCCTAAGCATTTTGTCATGCCCAGGCTAGATAAATTCAAAGGTGACAAAGATGCACAAGAGCATATCACAAGATTTTTGGATGTATGCTTCCATATTGCAAGCAAAAATGCCTTGCTTTTGCATACATTCATCACAACCCTCTCAAGCCCAACCTGGGAGTGGTTTAATCAGCTGAAGAAGCACAATATCACTAGTTTTGAGCAACTGGCTGATGCCTTTCTTGAACGCTTTTCTTTTGGCATCAAGAAGTAAGCTAACCTTTTCGATCTAGCTATGCTAGCTCAGCGTGATGATGAGCCAATCCTAGAATATGAAAAGAGGTGGAGGAGATTAATGGTAAAGTTGCCATTCCCCATTCCTACTATAGAATTGACCCGAATGTTCACGAAGAGTTGTGCTAAGCACATCTCATTATTGTTGCAACTGCAATAATACCCGACATTCAAAGAAGCTTTGGCACAAGCCAAAGTAATTGAGGATATCAAGTTGCAAGAAGGCAACTTGAAGCTCAAAAATAGGAAGGAGGGGCACAAGAAGAGCTCCACAAAATATCAGGGCAAGTAGGCCCACATCAATCAAGTGAGGTTAAACCTCCAAAGAGAGGATAAGGGGTAACAAAAGCAGAACTATCAGGCCCAACCTCCTCCTGTGCAATACGAGTAGTGCAAGAATAATTACAAGGGCAAAAATAAGGAACAACACCCACCTCACCAGTTCACGCCTTTGATGGAATCATTGACATCAATATTCCATCAATTGTGTGAGGCTAAGGCAATTAGGTTACTCGAGATTAAGCTAGTTGATCCTAATCAGCCCAAGTCAAAGGGGTATCAAGATGATCTATTTTGCATCTTCCATCGTGCGAAGGGCCATGACATCAAAGTGTGTTGGTCCTTCAAACATATTGTGCAAAATATGATCGATAAAGGTGAGCTTATAGTGTCGAATAATCCATTGGCACCCGACAACCAAAACATGGGGATTTATAAAAATCCATTGCCAAACCATGAGGCACCGCACAACAACGTTGGCCAGGTCAACCAAGTGCGCATCAAACCACCTACCCAGGGGTTCGTAGGTATGGTTAATATTGTTACCAAACATGGGAGGTATGAGCAACCAAATCAACCTTATGTTCCCATCAGTATACAAGCTACACCGAATCAACGACCAATTCAGAATATTCTAGGCCCACCAACCATATCGGTGGTGACCATACAAAGTAGATTGGTTCAAATACTATAGACAACTCCTATGAAGTTGTCTATTTATGAGTTGATACAGCAGTCCCCTAAGCATAGGGAGACTCTCATGGACATTCTGAGGTCCATCGAGGTGCAGTCCCAGGATGCTCAAGCATTCACCAATTTTGTGGGACATGTACAACAGTGCTAGGAACCTATGATCCAATTCTACGATCATGAAATCAGGATGGTTCCTATAGATACGGTTGACCCACCATTACATATCATCGTGTGTGTTAATCACATGCCATTCAAGAGGGTCTTGGTCGACACTGGTTCGTCGATCAATATTATAATGACCAAGGCGTTAAGTCCTTTAAAGCTACCCAAGTCACATATTGTACCCATCGCATTTACATTGAGAGCGTTTAACGATGCGCTATGCTTGACGGTTGGCACAATCATCCTACCTATTCAAGTAGGCCTAAAGACCATCCCCATGATGTGTCACGTGATCGAAGGCACCATGCAATATAACATCCTTCTTGGAAGGCCTTGGATTCGAGAAATGTGTTGCATTCCCTCTATACTACATCAATGTGTAAAATACATTCATGAGGGACGGGTTCATGTGGTGTCGTTAGATGAAGAGCCCTTCAAATTTGTGAACCTAGCTAATTTTTCGGGGGTTCATACTCCCATAAATGCACCTGGACATCTGACCAATGTCACCGATTAAGAATCTAGGAGGTAAAAAAAAAGCGTGTGCTCAACCGTCGACATCTGTATCTCACATATTTGAGCACACTACAACAACTTATTTAAAATCAAATGCATCAAAAATGCTTAAGGATGAAAGGAAGCTAAAGGTAAAAATGGGTGAAAAGAAAAAGAAGCATGTGCCCAAACTAGTCTCCAATGAGGCTTCCACTCCCATGGAAGTGGAAGAAGCCCAGGACAAAGTCAAGGAGGTACCTCAACCTGCCTTGCCTGCATCTTCAGTAGGGTCATCTGCACTGTGGGTGACTGTTCATTTGGCCAACACAAGGTTAGGTGAATATATTGTGCAGAATGTTACCTTTGGACCAATCCTAGATACTGCATAAGAGATGGGTTGATCACATGCTCATAATTTTTTGGTTGGATCAGTAGTGCCATTGGGAGAGCCACCCAATCAAATGAACTTCATCTATGCTAGGTTAGATCAGCTTCCTACTCGAATGCCCATGGATGAAGATGATGACGAACCATTCGTAGTAAATGTTCATTACTTATCCAACCTTGAATATTCCATGCGTATTTTTGAATTATATCATTGGCATGGGTATGGCCTTGGTATCTTTGAGAAAGGACATAGGACTCCGCTTGAGTAGCATTATGAATTAGCAATTGATAGGTTTGGTCTAGGGTTGCAAATACGAGAATAGAATGATTTGCTTGCAACATCTTTAGATCACCTGTACCTTAGTCTGGGGGATGATGTGGATTTCAACCCATATCACCCTGATCCTTCCGTGTTCTAGAGGGATAGTCAGATGGTGTCTTACATCACCATAGTACCATCCAAGATGTATCATGAGAATATCATAGTGGACAGTGAGTCCTCACCCGATAATCAGTCAGGGAATGGGGTTGAGCTGATTTATGAAGCAGTATCATATGATGAGGCCTGGAAATACCTCCATCATAACATGTTTTGAACAACTAAAACTTACCTAAAATTCTATGATTTACTTTATATACTAGTTAATTTGATCTAATATGCTGTGTATTAATTGTTTGCATGATTGATGTGATTGGAATATTATATGCTGATTTTTACAGTTTTTGTGTAGTTTTATGCCACTTTGCCATGACCTGTTACATTAGGGATATGCTTAGGCTGATAAAAACATTTTACTATTCTTATTTTGATGTTTCTCAAGCATTAATTTCTTTGAATTTGGAAAATAGTGCAAAGAACTGTTACTATGCAGCAGAAACTGGTTTTCCTGTGTAAATTCCAGCCAACTACCAATGAATGGTAAGGCATGAAATTCACACATGAAGAGGAATGAAGGCTATTGCAATCTGATCCTAAGGAATAATCCACCTAAGAAATGCATCTGAAATCAATTGAAGAGTACATAGTTGGTCATTCCGAATATCTTTGGATTGAGAAATACAATCTCTTCGGATTGAGCGAATATCTTCAGATTGAGCCACTTAGCTCTGGATTGAGAACATAAAGCACTTTTTGACCTATTGAATGATTTATGATAGTGGAAAAATGGAAAGAAGGTTGAGGAGGTTAAAGGAAAATATCTCCCATATAAATTTGCCATCCTTGCCATCCAAAGCCATAATTTATGGAAAAGATCCTCTTCTAGGATAAACCCAGGGAATACTACAGAATAACAGGAATTGATTTGCAGAGTATATTTTCTATTGTAATTAGATTTTAGGCATCTATAAAAGATATCTCTCGTCCAGGTTGAGCTAATAATAATAATAGTAGAAATAGTAGTAGAGAAAATATAGATAGAGAATAAGCGAGAAAACTAAGACTGTTACAGTTTTGTAACAAGTTTTAGTAGCAGATTTGTAATCATGTTATGAATCAATAAAGTATAAGTTTTTCTATTCATTCTATTATGTTTGAGTGTGAGTAATATTTAGAGAGAGAGAGGAACTCATACCTTCTTCTGGAAAAGAAGGCTGGCCACTTCCAGACCTAGGAGGAGGACTAATAGACAGGTTTTGTTCTGATTTTGTTGCAATAGATTAAGCTGTGAAACTTGTCAATTTCATTCTTTTATAGTAGTTAACATCCATTTCATTCCTAATAATTTATTTTCTATTCAAGATACTTTTGTGATGTGATTATCAGTAGATCTAATTAGTTTTTTTGCTTTCCAACAACTTTCCAATTTACTGTAATTTCCATTTCCAGCAATTTATAGTTTTATGCAATTTTTCTGCATTATTGTTTTTGCTGTCAACCCCTGCATAGAATATTGACAACCTTCTGTTACAGAGTATTGATAGGAATTAATTTTAGTTTTCATTATTGTAAGAGTAAATAGACTTTAACTTTGCAACTGTAATTAGGTTTCCAATTCTGCAACTGTAACTAGGGTTTTAATTTTGTAATTTAATCAGATTTCATCCTTGCAACTATAACTAAGGTTTCATTTATGTAATCAAAAAATATTTTTTACTCTTACAATTATATTAAAGTTCAATTTATGCAATTTAGAGGTAGAAGAGACCTAAAAAACCCCACACAATTAGTTCCATAAATAAGACTTGCTGCTCCCAATTGACCTTAAATTATAGTCCTATTCACTCATTCTTTCGTATATAGCCTTGGACACTGCCCTGGATTGACAAATTCATTGAGAATTAATGATGTGCTTAATGACAGTGCATCATTTTGGTGTCGATGTCGAGGATAGTGTTGTTAGAAGGTGTCAATAGTTCAATAGCTGTTAATTAGACTGAGTTGTGAAAATTCAGGGTAAAATCTAAATATAATATCTAGTTAAGTAACAATTATTGATTTATAATTTATGTCATTAAGGAGTAGGCATGAATGAGTAGGCATAGGGACGAAGAAGGGAAAATTATCCAAAGATATCCCTAAATTATTCCATTAAGAAGATCTTCATGCCTAAGGGATGAATCACCTATGTTTGAACTACCAAAAAAACTAAAACAAAAACCACCAGCTTCATCATCATCAGAATCTCCTAAGCCAGAAAAATTACCAGACTCATTATCAATAGAAGGTTTTGGACCTCTTGAGAAAGAAATTTGGATAGGTTTAACTGTTTCTAAAGAACAAGAAATTATGGCAGAAAGAGGTAATCCAGATGGGGATGACCAACATGGCCATGTCCATAATGAAAATGATCAAGATGATCAAGATGTGCTCTAACCTCCTAGAAAATTTGAATATCCTATTCTTTTGAATCCCACACAGAACTCTCCCATGAAAATAATCTCACATTCAATGCTTCCAACCTTCTGGGGTGTTGCATCTGAATATCGTGATCAGTTCCTATTTGAGTTCAAAGTAGTGTGTCAAACCTATGACTATATAAATGATAATCAGAAATTCAAGGTTTTTCCTTCAACACTCAAGGACTCAGCATTACGCTGGTTCATGAGCTTACAACCAGATTCCATACAAACCTAGGATCAAATGGAGGCTGTGTTTTTAGACAAGTATCAAGAGTATTGTCGAGTAAGGAACAAGAAAGATGAGTTGTTCAGAATTAAACAAGAAGGTGATGAAACATTAGAATATTACCTTGATAGATTTATGTTTGTTCAAAGAAGGTGTGGACTAGGAGAACTAGAATTGTGCAAAATCATTTTTCTAAGAGGATTACAAGATGAATCCAGAGAGGTATTAAATTTTATAGGAAATGGGGATGTAAGTACTCATAATATGGATGAGATTGTGGATCTTTGCAGAAATTACTCTCGCACTAGGCAAAAAAGAAATAAAAAGAGTACAAATGGCACTGATGTGAAGGACCTAATAGAGGAACTTACAAATTTTAAGACTGATATCCTAGTACAATTAAACACAGCTCTGGGAGAAATGTCTGCTAAAGTAAAAACCACATAACCTTTAGCAATTTATTGCCCAAGATGAAGGAATAAATATGCCTTACAGGAATGTCCTCTAAACAAAACATCCATTTCAACCATTTGTAGTATTTTCTCAAAAGGACATTTGACTAACAAATGTCATCTGCTACCACAACTCAAAACTATCCTAGAAACTCAAATAGAAGAACTCAATTATGTGGGACCAAGACAAGGTGGAAACTTTTAATAGTATCAAAATACCCCTCATTTTCCTACAAATTGGGGAAACAACCATGGAAACATGTCTTGGGGACAATCAGAACCACCCCAACATCCTTGGAATTATTCTCAATGGAAAAATTCTCAAGAATGGCCACAAACAGGTTGGAATAATCCATCCTAGAATCAAAACCAGAATAATTCATCATGGAATCAAAATAACCCACCATGGACTCAGAATCAAAGTAATCCATATTGGATGCAAAATCAACAATAGTGGGGTCAATAATACTAGTCCTATCCAAGGCAGCAAAGAAATCAAGGTCAAACTCAGAATTTGCTACCTGCACCAAATCAAAATTTTCAAGGAAAACCAAATCAACAAATGCAACAAGTGAAACAACCTCAATTACCAGCTCAACCTATAATAAATCCAAATAATATAAGGCAGGTAGCTCCTGCCTATATGGCTGATTCTAAAGGAAATTCAGATATGCAAATTCTGGATTGTAGCAACATACAACTACGTTCAAGGAAAGTTTTACCTAAACCTATTATAATTGAAGTGAAAGAAGATGAAATTCAAGAACCTATTAAACCAAGCAAATTCAAACCAACAACAAAAGAAGAAGAAGAAAAAATAGAACCACAGGCAGAACAGTTACCTTCATCAGGGATAATTCCATACCCTAAGAGACTTAACACTACAACAAAAAAATTTGAATCAGAGTTAGTGAAAGAACTCAAAAAATTAACCATATCACTGCCCTTATTGCAAGCCATTAAGGATATACCTGTGATTAAAAGAACTATTCGAGATTTGTGCAACAGAAGAGCAGGAAGAAAATAGAAAGCATTTCCTAAAATTGTTCATGTTGAAGGAAAAATAGTCGATCTCTTGTCAGGAAAAACTAGTACCTCCAAAGTATAGTGACCTAGGAAGTCTAGTTATCACAGTGATCATAAGCTCAGTACCAATATCAAACATCTTAGTTAATCTAGGAGCTACAATAAATATCATGACTAAGGATACAATGGAATAATTACAGCTCAAACATCTCAAACCCACATTCACAGTTTTAGAAATGGCTGAGAGGTCAATTGCAAAACCTGAAGGTATCATTGAAGATGTCCCTATAGAAGTTTCTTCTTGGGAATGCCCTGCAAATTTTTTGGTTTTACAACCAAGAAACTCATTACATGGCTATCCCATTATCCTAGGAAGACCTTGGCTTGCAACTGCAACAACCTTTATAGACTATAGATCTAGAAAAATGAAAATTTCAAATGGTATTGACCTAAAACAGATTTCTCTATATCCTCCTGCAAGACCTTTAAGCAATTTCATAGGTCGGTTATGGTTTCCTGACTCAGATGAAGAACCAGAAGAGGTTATTTCCACACTAGCCACCTTGGTAGTAAGGGAACACACAAAAGACCTCCATGAAATAGAAATTTTAGAAAATGAAACAATCCTAATGAATGTTCTGGATGAACAAGGGTTAGAAGAGGAAACAACCAATATCAATCAATTGCTAGTGAGAGAAGAAGGTCAAAGGTCTGAAGAAAGGCCATATATACCATCATAGGAAACATCTATTTTACTACCACATGGGTGGCACCATCACTTGATCTTCCCTTCTCATTGTTCCATACAGGATATGCTTCCATCAAAAAATAATGAAACAAAAACTTCTTATGTCCTCCCATCTCATCATTGTCCTTTTAATTCCCTAGTCAACAATTGTGAAGAAGTAAATTCAATCCTTCCAAATACAAAACAAATAGAAGTCAAGCCAGGAAAATTTTTGAACATAAATAGCCAACTTACTAGGGAAGAGGAAGAAAAATTGACAGTTGTTTTGTAGAAGCATATCCATGCTTTTGCTTGGGATTACAAAGATATATCAGGGATTCACCCTGATGTATGTACTCATAGAATTTATAATGAATATGTCAAGCCTGTAAGACATCCTCAGAGAAGACTAAATCCTACCTTGAGGTATATTGTGAAAGAAGAAATTAAAAAACTTCTGGAAGTAGGATTCATTTACCCAATTTTTGATAGTCAGTGGGTCATACCATTGGTTATAGTGCCTAAGAAAAATGGAAAAATGAGAGTATGTATAGACTATAGAGAACTGAAAAAAGTGACATACAAAGATCATTTTCCATTGCCATTCATAGATCAGGTGTTAAATACTTTTGTTGGAAAGAAATATTTTTGTTTTCTTGATGGATTTAGTGGATATAATCAAATTCAGGTTGCACCTAAAGATCAAGAGAAAAAAACCTTTACCTATCCATGGGGAACATTTTCCTATAGGGTCTTACCTTTTGGTTTGTGTACTTCTCCAACAAAATTTCAGTGAGCAGTGTTAGCCATATTTTTTGATCTGACTACCAACAATGTTGAAATATACATGAATGATTTCACAATCTGTGGACAGACTTTTGACTTTACATTGGAACACCTTGATAAAGTTTTAACTTGTCGTAAAACCTACCAGTTATCCTTAAATCCAGACAAACGTTTTATGATGATGGAGGAAGGAATAGTTCTTGGTCATCACATCTCTCCTTAAGGGATCCAGGTTGATCCAAATAAGGTGGAAATGATCAAGAACCTTCTCCCTCCTAAAACTCAGACTGATGTCATAAGCTTCCTAGGACACATTAGTTTTTACCGCAGGTTTATTCCCAGCTTTAGCACAATAGGCCATCCCATATTTTCCCTAATGACTAAGGATTATGAATTATCTTAGACTGCAAAGTGTCAGGAATCATTTGAACCTCTGAAAGAAAAATTAGTAACTCCACCTGTGTTAAGAGGACCTAACTGGACATTACCATTCCACATACAAACTGATGCTTCCAATACTACAATTGGAGCAACATTGGGATAAATCGACAATGGTGAACACTATGCTATCTACTACATTAGCAAGAACTTGACAGGAGCTAAAAAATTATACCACAACTGAGAAAGAATTCTTAGCAATAATTTATGCCATCAATAAATTTAGGCATTACATCATAGGTTATCAAATATTCATTCACACAGATCACACAACCATTAAATATTTTATGAATAAGCCTATGGTGAGTGCAAGGATTATCCATTGGTTACTATTGTTGCAAGAATTTGATATCGCAATAATCAATAAACCAGGAAAAGCTACTATTGTAGCAAATTTTTTTTCCATGTTGCAGAACACAAAGGAAGGGGAATTAGTGGAGGACACTTTTTATGATGAAAAATTATTTTCTATATTTGTCCAATCACCTTGGTTTGTAGATATAGCCAACTATTTGGTCACAAGGAAAGTTCCCCCACATTTTACTTTCAAACAAAGAAAACAATTGATCAAACAGAGCTCTTATTTTGAATGGATTCAAGGTATACTTTTCAAGAGTAATCCTACCATGTGTTATGTAGGTGCATCCAAAAGGATGAGGTATATGATATCCTTAGGGCTTGTAATGATGAACCCTTTGGTGGACACTATTCTGTAAAAAGCACAATTAGGAAAATTTAAGGAACAGGATATTATTGGCCATCTCTTCACAAAGATGTGAAAAAGTACATCGGGCATTGTGATGCATGCCAAAGAATGGGGAAACCCACTCACACAAATGAAATACCACTAAACCTTAAGTGGTTTTAGAACCATTTGAGAGGTGAGGGCTTGATTTTATGGGACCTATTGATCCACCTTCTCAAGGAAAGGTGCATATTTTAGTATGCACTGATTACCTGACAAAGTGGGTAGAGGTGCATGCTTTCAAACATGCTTGTGAAGAGAAGGTCGTTGATTTCTTGTATAACCAAATTTTTTAGATATTTGGAGCTCCACGGTCTATCACCACAGACCAAGGACCCCAATTTGCATCTAAAGTTATTGAGGCTTTTACAAAGTTGTATGAAATAAAAAATAGGAAATCGTCACCTTACCACCCACAAGCAAATGGCCAAGTTGAGGTAACAAACAGAGAATTGGAATGGATCTTGACGAAAATAGTAGCTATTCATAGGAGAAACTGGCTAGATAAATTACCTAAAGTAGTTTGGGCTTACAATACTACTTGGAAATCCACTACTGGATTCACACCTTATGAACTGGTTTTTGGTAAAAATCCCCTCCTACCTATTGAATTTGAGCTACTAACATTGCGCATAACATTGGAAATTGGAATTGAATTGTCACAAGCACATGCATATAGGATTTTGTAGCTGAATGCATTGGATGAAATTCGGTTGGATGCTCTGCACCAAACTGAAGTAATTCAAGAGCAGAGGAAGCTATGGCATGATGGCCACTTGCAACAAAGAAAATTTCAGTAAGGAGATTGGGCTTTGCTATTTGATTCTTGCTATGTGGACTTCTTTGAAAAACTAAGAACTAGATGGCTTGGACCATACCATATTGAAGAGGTATTTGACAATGAAGCAACTCGCCTCTCTCCCATTGATGATTCACGAAGAAAGTTGGTAGTGAATGGACATCGCATTCGAGTGTACCATACATCTCTAAATAAGGAGGACTTCTTACAACAACTTAATAGCTTGGATGCACAACAGGTAGAAGAGATTCCCTCTTCCACCACAATTGCCATAGATTGAGCATAATCATGGATTTCAAGAAAACAAAAAAATACAAAAAAAATCAGAAAACAAAAAGATGAATAAATTCTGGTTGTGAATTCCTTCATGGGCATAATCAGAATAAAAAAAAGAGAGAAAAGAAGAGGTAAAAAAAAAAAGAGAGAAAAATGAATAACTCAGCAGTGAAAACCTTTTTCTAAGGCACTACTGAGCTGGTATGAATGAAAATCATTTTTCTGGCATGCATAACCTTGAAAAAATTTGAGTCACCATTGTACAAATTCATCAACTACATTTTTTTTGAAGTATTACAATAAGCCTCAACAGAGCATCAACAAAAGCAGTCATCTTTCAAAAACTTGCATTAACTTGTTTTAACCAGGCATATGTTTCTTGCACTTTTCTCATTGTAAATATTTGATATAAAGTATATGACAATTAACCATTAGTATAAAAGTGTTCATAAGAGTTGGCATAAGCAAAACATGTTTTAAAAGAAGAATGTTGGTTTTTGTTGTATCTTCAGAATGACTGTTGCATTGTATCTACGAAATGACTGCTACATTGTATCTTTGGAATGAAGCTTTGTCTTCAGATTAAAAATTGTGTTCAGAATGAAAAGTCAAGCCTTGTGTTCGGATTGAAAATTGTCTTTGAAATGACAAGTCTAGCATTGTCTTCGGATTGAAAATTATCTTTAGAATGACAAGTCCAACCTTGTATTTGGATTGAAAAATGTCTTTGGAATGACAAGTCCTGCTTTGTCTTCAGATTGAACCTTTATATTTGGAATAAAAATTATCTTCGAAATAAAATTTAATCTTCAAAATGAGCACTTAACGTTCTGTTTCCATGTGGCATCCAAGGAGGGAGAAAAGACACGATCAACAAAATTTTTGACTCCATGTGATCATTGACACATGTCAGCTGGTTCGTGATGAAATTTGTCTCATCTCGAGGAAGTATGAAATCATGGGGAAAATAACTAATAATGTGCCACCACCGTTTATTGCTGATAACCATGCATGTGGGAAAATCATGCACAGATCAGATGAGCTAAGGAGATTCGACGACAAGGATGTTTGTCCAATGATTGATGAACAAGTGTCCAAGTAAAAAATAGGGAAGCATGCCACTCTTCATTCTAAAGACGTAATAACTGATGCAACATGATTACAAGAATTTATTTTTGAAGAAGAATAGAACATTGAAAATTCAAAGAAAAAACCTTGTAATTCTACAGAAACCAAAAACCAGTGACCTAGTGGACGACTGTAGCAGCAGAGGTGAGCAGTATTTTTAGCATAGCAAGAACAAAAAAATGGGACGAAAGCTAAAAATGAAACCAGCAAATACTTCCATCAACTTTCGAGATATTCCAGAAGTGTTGTAAAATTTTGAAGATGGAGGGTTTATGCCAGCTTTAGACAAATTCGATGGAAGCTCTGAATATTTGGCTGCCAAATTTGCTCGCACATTCAGAAACAACAGGATGCACATCAACGGTATGAGAATTGAGGTAACCCCTAAAGTTCTTAGTCAAATTACTGAACTTCCATTAGAGGGTCTTCAAATTTCTAGAACTGGCAAGAATACACTAGCAAACATAGTTAGTCAATTTCTGGAAGAAGATGATAAAGAACCAGAATACTTGATAAATAACAACATGTGTAAGGGTGTAAAGAGGACCAGCTTGCAAAAACCCTAGGATGAAGTAGCCACATGGGTAATCAAGTTTTTAACTTGTGAAGGGCAGTATGTCATTTTATCAGGGCATCATTTTAAAATTTTGAACCACCTTAGACATGGTAGGCAACAACCTGAGGTTAGGGTAAATCTTCCCCTATATTTGTATGAGGAGCTGCAAAACATGGCAAAACACTATCAGGAGGGAAAAGGGAGCCCTCGCCACCATGGTCTTATCAAATTGGTCTGCAAGCATCATTTCAAAGGAAACCTAAGAAGCTTTGATAGGTTTTACTCTGCTCTGACTGATGTAGTCTTCAAAAAAGAGGATGAGGAGGAAGAAGACACAGATGCTGCTATAGATATTGCTACAAAAGCAACATAGTACCTTTCCCCAGAACCTTCAACCTCACAAACTAAGAGAGGGTCTAGAATTGGCAATAGAAAAGGAAAACAGAAGAGGGTTTGTTTTTCTGAGAATATTGTTGATCTGACAGAACAGGGGAGTGAAGTTCCCAGTAAAACTAAAGAAGAGACAGAAGTGGAAGCAGAGGAAATTCCACCAGAACCTGATACAATTCCTACAGCCCTTGTAGACATAAGAAAACAGAGTAAGAAGAGAAAGTATACACCAGAGGAAAATAACCAAGGCAGTCCTGATGTCACAGAAATACAACTAGCCACTGTAAATACCACCTTGGAGGTTTTTTTAGAATTTTTTGAACAGTTGGTTGAGGAAGAGTTTAGACAAGACAATATTGAAATTGATGCAAACTTGGATGCAATCATAGATAACCTTATGGAACCTTTTGAACAAGATCGAACAGTTGAAATAGAAAGTGAGATAATGGTTGAGCAACAAACTACAGATAATTTATCTACATCATATTCTCAATCAGAAGAAGACGAGGTGGACATTGCAGAACAGTTGAGAGCAGCCAAGAGTGTGATTAAAACACAAACCAGATGGGTTGAGGAGAAGGAAAATATCATTGAAAAACATGAAAAAAAATTGCAGAGTTTCAGCAAGAAGTGGAGGAACTAAAGAGCAGACTGTTACAATTTGAAAAAAAGTCAACTACAGTAGATAATGAGGAAGAGTTGGCTCAATTACTGCTTGTATTATCTAGGGCAAATAATTCTTCCCCCTTGATAGAGCCATATTTGGATGAAAACACAAGAGCTCATTCTGAAGTAGTGCCCTTCCATTTCGAAGCAACACCTTCTCAATTCAGAGATGCTCCAGAATTGATCAGGAGCCCATAAAATAATATCTATGGAGAGTCACAAGAGTTATGTCTGCAAGAAACACCAGCACAGGACCATTTTGAACAACAAAATGTAAATAATCAAGTAAGTGCTCCTCTGAATAATATTTTTGTAGAAGTAGGGATACAAGTAGAATTGTTGTCAAATGTCCAACCAGTGGAAGTAGAAGAAAAAGGGATACAAGTAGAATTGCTATCATATATCCAACCTGTAGAAGTGGCACAAAAAGCGGTACAAGTGGAACTGTTGCCTAAGTTTCAACCTGTAATTATACCACCCAATACTGTATCTCTATAGAAGTATAATATAGACATTGCTAACTGGATGATCAAATATGAAAAGCTTACCACACAGGTTGAGAAATTGAAACTGGTAGGAAAATAGCTGGAGACAAAGGACACAGAAATCAGTGCATTGAATGAAAAAGTAATTGACCTGTGTCAAATTGCTAAATTTTTGGTTCAATTCAGAAGACCTGCTAGGTTTTATAGTCTCATTCTGAAGGAAAGATATCTGAGATGGCAGGTTATGAGAATTAGCTCAGGTCTCCCCTATAAATTGGAAAAAGCTAAAGAGTTTTTGGAAGCTTACTTCAATAGTCCTACAGAGCAGAAAAACTTGCTATGTGAGTTATTTTGCATAGCTTTTTCATTCCAAAGAATGTAGATTTCCACCCCTATATTTACATAGGAGATGTGCAATTGAGAGCTTTTATGTCTACCTTACAAAATCAGTTTTATTGAGACCAAGAAAAAAGACAAAATAAGGAAATTGAATTAAGAGCTGAATTGTTAGTCAGGGCAATTCATCCAAATCATCCGATTATCACTAGAAAACATTTTCTCATGATGAACAGGGATGATATCAAAAGGAAATTTGAGGGACTGTGTAACTAAATTCCAAAATTTATGTAATGACAATTTTGTTCCAGCATTATCACATTGCAAAAATAGATGGGCAGAACTTTCAATGTCTTTACAGAAAAGGGAGCCTATCTCCCCCATTAATCTGGCATGGTCCAAAAGAAGAGCAGAAGGGGTGATACAACTTATTGAAATTATACATCATAATTAGGTAGGTCTCATATTTAGGCCTCCAACCATCATTACTCCAATTCCCTACTATTTTGAAGAGGATCCTCAACCATATGAGTAGTTTGAAAATTGGCTCAAAAACCTTCAGGAGAATAGAGGATAATATATAGGAAAAAAGTTGTTCTACAGATCATAGAACTTGAATATGGATATCTGTGATTCTATAGCCCAACATAATGCATAAGGACGTGCATTAATATAAGTTGAGGGGAAAATGATGAGGCCTGGAAATGCCTCCATCATAGCATGTTTTGAATAACTAAAACTTGCCTAAAACTCTATGATTTACTTTATATACTAGTTAAGTTGATCTAAAATGCTGTGTATTAATTGTTTGCATAATTGATGTGTTTGGAATATTATACGCTGATTTTTACAGTTTTTATGTAGTTTTATGTCACTTTGCCATGACCTGTTACATAAGGGATATGCTTAGGCTGATAGCAACACTTTACTATTATTATTTTGATGTTTCTCAAGCATTAATTTATTTGAATTTAGCAAATAGTGCAAAGAACTGTTACTGTGCAACAGAAACTAGTTTTCCTGTGTAAATTCCAACCAACTACCAATGAATGACAAGGCATGGAATTCACACCTGAAGAGTGATCATGAGGACTAATCCACATGAGAAATGCAGCTGAAATCAATTGAAGAGTACATAGTTGGTCATTCCGAAGATCTTCGAATTGAGAAATACAGTCTCTTCAGATTGAGCCACTTAGCTCCGGATTGAGAACATAAAGCACTTTTTGACCTGTTGACTAATTTTTGATGATGGAAAAAGGGAAAGAAGGCTAAGGAGGTTAAATGAAAATATCTCCCATCTAACTTTACCATCCTTGCCATCCAAAGCCATAATTTATGGAAAAGATCCTCTTCTAGGATAAACCCAGGGAATACTACAAAATAACATGAATTGATTTGCAAAGTATATTTTCTATTGTAATTAGATTTTAGGAATCTATAAAATATAGCTCTCGTCTAGTTTGAGCTAATAATAATAATAGTAGAAATAGTAGTAGAGAAAATATAGATAGAGAATAAGCAAAAAAACTAAGACTGTTACAATTTTGTAACAGGTTTTAGTAGCAGATTTGTAATTATGTTTTGAATCAATAAAGTATAAGTTTTTCTATTCATTATGTTATGTTTGAGTGTGAGTAATTGTAGCACCCTAAAATTGGCGCAGTAAAACCTTAATAATTACAATTACTCTAGTAAATATTCAAATTCAAATTTCAACCTCCAAAACCGCTCCCAAACCGTCGTTTAACCCGTTTCCTCCTTTCTCGTGCCATTTTTAGAGTTTGTTTTGTCCGTTTGATGATATCGTCTCCGATAAGACGATATCGCCTCAGATCGGACGATTTCGTCTAGCGTAGGACGTCCAGACGATCTCGTCCCAAACTAATTTGTGCATAGTTGGACTCTGTTCCAACGACGTCTCTAATCCAGGCAGAAGCGTGTCTGCGCCGTTAGAGACCTCCCCCGTTGGAGATCTCCCAAATTGGGATGATCTCCAACCTCCCAACCTCTATCCTAAGCCTATTTAATCCTAGGCCCTCCCCTTAGCATCCCCCTGGCTGAAATTCCCTGTAACTCGAATTCTACATGCACTAGACCATCTTAAATCAATGTTTGCATTTGTATTTTTCCAAGTTTGTTTGCAGGAACTTCATTGTTTTTCAGTCGGAGCAAGCTCAGTTCGTCTCAGATGATCTCGTACAATCTCAGACGATCTCGACCCAATTCGAGACGATTTCGACTGCAGTCCACATTGGGGGCAATCAATGCCCAGAGTTTGCATTTCTTCATCCTTTTTCTGTTGTATTATTCTGCATTTAGTTAATTCTATGGTTATTCTTTATTATTCTGCATCTTGGAGTTCACCCATGTAGCTTTAATGCATAATAAAAGCATAAATTGTCATTAGATCGGTATAATGCATTCGTGTTTTTGCTTATTATCATCATTTTAATGTTCTTACTATCATTTTATATCATTACCCTCTGTTATCATAGTTGCATTCTCTGTATTTTGCATCTATTTTTCTGTTTGCAGGTCTCTGACGAATTCGTCTAACGAATTCGTCAGATCTCAGACGATCTTGTCAGATAGGAGACGATCTCGTCGAATTCTAGACGATCCCGACTACTTCAAAAATCAAAACCTTCATCAGACATCCGAATCAGGTATGGGTCTTTAATCCATCTTGTTCTTTCTATTTTTCTGTCCAAATCTATTTTTGTCTTCATTTAAATCTGCATTTCATATAGAATAGCTTAGACGCATTTTGGCCAAACCTAGGACTTGGATGATTAAAGCTAAAACTGAACACATCAAACACATTCCCAACCTAGGCGTGGAAACTGCCATTCAAACGTTTCCTGGTGAACCCACCATCCATCAAAAAATCACCATAATACACCTCCCCGAGAGGCGGGACCTTCGCAAGGCCTCTCAGTCCGAGGTACCACGCCATCCTTTTCACATCCCCCTTCCGGGCACGGATCCTATAGCCTGAAGGTAAGGGTGTGAAAAATTTGGAGCGATACATTTTGGTGAACCCGACGTGAATAACATAGGCATCTTTCTGATTCAAAAATATAAAAAAACAAAAATATATATATATATGTATACAAAAAAAAAAAGTAACAAAATCATCATTTCAAGTTTGCATGTTTTAGATTCAATTCTAAATAGTAGATACTAAATATTACTTTTAGAAGTACTAAAGAAACCATGAGTTTTTACTCAAATCAATATGAGCCCATTAGTAATGTTGGAAGAATTCAGCCAAATACATTTGTTGATTATGACCAACCTCATCCCTATTCAACACCACCTCCATCACACTTTTCTCATTTTTCATCCTTACCCCAACAGGACAATCCCTTTGCCAATCCTCTTCATAACGATATTATCTATTCTCCCATATATCCATATTATGTCTATCAATCCACATACAATCCTCCTCCACCCTTTCAATATTCTTCTTTCAATACAACACATCCATTTCAACAAGAAAATACTTATTCTTCCAATTCTACCATGCACTCACCTCATACTTCGCAATCTTCCTATCATCATTCTACCCATAATAAAGAAAGTAGAGGTGAGAAACCATTAGGTCCTTTTATGACTGAATTCCTAAGGCACGTATCAAAAACCTCTCGAAAACCTTCATCACGTAAATTTACTAAGCTCAATCAACCAATGGATATAATTCTCAAGTATTTACTTGACACAAATAGGATTGAACTCCCTTCCATAAGACAACCTGATACCACAACAGATTGGTTTAAACCTGAGCTACATTGTGAATATCATAGAGTAGATGGACATATGACACAAAATTGTAAAGATTTAAGATGTGCAATTCAAGATTTGATTGATGAGGGTCTTTTTAATATAAAGGAATTACAATCTACAACTGATTATAAATCTCCAAGTAAACAATCAAACTCCTACACAACAAATACCAATAATCAATCAAGACATGGGGATCTCCCAAGAACCCCTATTCAATTATCAACAACAAGAAACCAATCAAATATTGCATGTTAATGTGTCCCATCATGATGATATTACTAATATTGTAACAGAAACTACAAATGAGCAACCTCAAGTTCAATCAACTCAATCTGATATTCAAGATATGGATTCCTCATTTGACCAACCTTCAAAACTATCTTTGGCTCTAGAGAATGATCCAAAATGGAATGTAAGCATAGAAAGCTCATCTTTAGAATCAAAATCTCAATCTGAAATCCACTTTGATAGCCAACAACAAGTGATTAATCCTCAAGCAAAGATATCCCTTTTAGAAGTATTACAAAGTTCTCATAAGGAAACTTTGTTCAAGATACCTAGCCAACAATTTGTTCCTCATCATATTTTCTCTAAGAACATAATTAATGGTGTAAACCCTCTTGAGGTTAACCATATTTCATTCTATGATGAGGAGATTCCTTCCTCTACTCCACAAGAAGACTCCTATCTTTACATTACAGGATCTAGTAAAGAAACACCTGTTAAAACTATCATGGTAGATAATGGCTCCTCTCTTAATTTATGCACTTATCAATTATTCCAAAAACTCAAATCAAAGGAAGAAGATCTTAATGAATCAAATGTTATTATAAAATCTTTTAACAATGAAATTCAAGAAGCTCAAGGTACTATAATTTTTCCCCTTAATATTGGATCCAAGATCCTGGATACTTTGTTTTATGTAGCATATTGCCCTTCACCTTACAACCTACTTCTCAGAAGTCCTTGGATTCATACGATGAGGGTTGTCCCTTCCACTCTTCACCAATGTTTGAAGTTTGAACTTGCAAATAAAATTGTTACCATACATGGTGACCCAACACCATTTGAAGAATATTTAATGGTTGAAACATCAAGTTCTATACATTCTCTATTATCACAATTATCTTCTATCCATCACTTTTCTTCATCCATATATGATCATCCTTGTTTACCAAATAACACCCATGCATATATTTCACATATGCTCCCTCCATCTTATCAAGACTTGGAAGATAGTGATAAGAATGAAGAACTTTCTTATCCTTCTTACATTTTATTTTGTAACATGATCAATTTTACACATATAAAAGTAAAATATTTTGCTACATTATTCTACATTATAACAAAGCTTTTGTTATCACTACCTTTTATTCATCACCTTTTGTTCTTACCTTCAACACAACCAAATTATCCTTCAAAACCTCCTTTGATTTTGAAGCAACCTTAGACATGCTATACTCAAATAACCTTGTATAGTGTATATAGATCATCTTGTATATACCACCAATTCAATTCATAAATTAAAATCAAAATATAAAAAAAAATTCAAAATCATCAAAATCTTCAAAAATATTTGTTGTATTTATTTATGGCACTTGTTAATTCTTTCAAAAAAAAAAAAAAAAAAAAAAAAAAGAAAAAGAGAGTCAACATCCTCAAAACTTCTCAAAAAGTATTTATATATATTTCTTCTTACAAATTGCAGTTATATGTTTCAAATTATTTTGGATAAATTAGCATTTATTTGGAATCCCTCACTTTCACAAACACAAAATAAATATCTTGATTTTTATCTGGCATGATTACTAATCTCTCTTATATCAAAGTCCACAAAATTCAATTAAATAAAGTTTGAGCACAGAGAATTGATCTTGTTATTTACTTAAACCAAGCACATCCTTTCACAATAAAATGATTATATTTGTAATGTCCATGCTATGCTACATAGTAGAAGTGGTTTCTTGAGCGAAAAGTTTCCCCTGCTATCCTATCATGCACATGGTCTAGAATCTTTGAGAATTGGCAAAAGGACAAGCTCACCCCTACCCGGAATAAAAATCCCTTGCTCTACAGACTAATCCGAGCAAGTATCCCTAGCATAGAACAAAAAAAAAAAGCAAAGTTCAAGAAAAAGAGAAAAAGAAAAATATTATTTTATATCATTACAACATTATCAAGCAAAAATACAAAAGAAAGCAAAAGCAAAAAGCAATAAAATCCCTTTCCCTACCCTTTGAAAAGAAAAGAAGGGTTGATGAGCTTGAATCCCTGGAATTCTCAATTATTCAAAAACTGTGAGGTAAGCCCCATAACAGGTGGTTTGTGCCCAACCTGCTTGGCCTTGGGTAACTCCTAGCGTGGCGATATGTCCGTCACATTAGCGACCTTCTTTTGTACAGACCTATGTCTGCTTATGGATTAGCTAGCTCTTGATAATCCGACTTACATAGTAGTCTAGTATGGTTATATGCATCTACATCATGGTTAATGAACACTTATTTGGTTCATTCAAATCACTTGTATCATATTATCTTGCTCAAAACTGGTAAATGAACATAGCAATTGCACACACATTTGTATTTGAGAGATTTTGTGTATCATTATGATAAATCAAGATTGGAAATGAATTCACATATGCACATGGGATTCCTTATAAATCTAACTTTTGTCTTTAAGATACTTTGAAATATTTTTTTGCAAATTGTCTGGAATAATTCATTTTCTTCTTTAAAGTACAGTTGTTTAGTATAAAGACAACTACATACATAATAGAAAAAATCAAAATTTCTTTCAAAACCATACAATCAAAACACACACACACACACACACACACACACACACACACACACACAAAATTATATATATATATATATATATATATATATATTGTCGACTTTCGCGACGATGGTATAGTTCCAAAACCAAAATTGGAATTTTATGCCTAGCGCAAGTCCTCATCTTCATATTTTCTATTTATTAAAAATCAACCATGCAATAAAACAATCTATTTTCTTCTTTGATTTTCGCGATGATGGTATAAGTCTATACCTACATATTCTATGCCTAGCGCAAACCATTGTACCAATTTTTATTCTCCATTTATTTCAAATCAAATCATAAAAAACATATGACTTAAATCATTATGTTACACAATTATGCTTTCAAAAAGCATGCACATTATCACTATTTCATGTCATTATGTCAACCTTCAATTTTGCAATGATGGTATAATTCCTAGGGAATTATCCAAAAAATTTATCACACTTAGGAATTTATGCCTAGCAAAAAAATCATTTTAACATTATTTCATGCATACTATTTTTATGAAACTCTGAAAACAAACCATCATCATCATCATTTGCACCATTGCACCAAAGTCTTAAGACAGTCTCTTAAGCACTCTTTTACTTTTTAACAATATTTCTATACTGGGATTAGCTTGACGACCGAGTGAGCGGCGACTCCATGAAATGGTCTATAATAGCGACAATGTCCTTTGAAATTATTGTTAAAAGTCCCTTTTATTTTTTTATCAAATCATCACATCACAAACAACCAATTTGTTCTATCAGATTATTTCATTTAAATTTTTCAAGCATGACATTTCAACCATAATATTTCCAAACGACGTAATTACATGAATCATCAAATCAATCAATCAAAACATTAAAAGCATCATAAAAATACATAAGACACAAGTCATATGATCAAAAATATCTCATCTATATCTATATCAACCATAATATACATCATATCAAAACCGAATCGGTATGCCACAATCTGTACCTCGACATACTCAATCCTCTATCAAAAATAGTAAATACTATATATCAATCTATGTAGTGCAATCTGTAGTAGCTAGCCTTGAGAGCCCCTCGAGCTCTCAGCCTCATCTCCTCCCCTGCCCTGAGGTGGACGAGGTGGCCCCATCGTAGTATGTGTGGTACTGCGAGTCCTAGTCATGGATCGGGACGAAGTCCTTGATGACCCAATCCTGATCGGATCCGTGATGGTAGCCGATAGTGGTAATCTCTCCTCCTCTGGCACCATATGGTGGTATAGTGTCTGATAAAATGTGATCTGGGCAATAGCCCATGCTAGCTCTCGAGTGCTCGCCCCTCCGCTCCGTGCTCTGAGGCATGCAATCTCATCTCTGAGCTATGTAACCTCAGCTCGGTGGCGTGCAGCCTCCTCCTGCAGTGTCTACACCTGTGCCTGGAGACGGACTGTCTCTGCTCGAAGAGTCACTGTCTCGTTGCTCTCCCTAGTGTCAACACCCTTGCCCTTATCGGGTGATGGTGGCCTCTCTCTCTGTGGAGAAGGGGGTCTCTCCTCCCTCCTCTCTCGCTGTCGTAGCCTCTGCTGTGCTTGTGGTCTCCTCTACTCTCTCCCATCGTGACCCTGGGCCGCCTCAATGGCTGCCTAGCACCGCCTCCCCATCTGACGCACAACTACGTGAATCAGACCCTGAGCCCTCGTCATCCGAGGAGGGCAGATGCCTGTGTACTAGGCATCATAGCCGTCGGCTACCCCAACGTCGTCCCCATCCACTGGTTGAATGGGGGCATCATATACGTCCTGACTCCAAAAGCGCTACATATCTGGAGCCCCGCTAACCGTAGTGTTATCTCAGAAAATCCAAGAAAACTCGTAATCCCTGAGAGATGGGATCCCCTACTGTAGACCGAACTATCACAAAACTCGGTCGTAGCGGTGGAGCTCCACCTCTCCCCTCTCCATCCTCAGCCAGCAGACTCGCCTGATGCGAGCCAGCTCCTGTCCATCCTCGGCCCACCCTGGATGATCTCTCCAAGGCCTCCAGGTGATCTAGTCAGAGACAAGGTCATCAAGTAGTCTTCGGGACATCGGTAGATCTATCCATCGTTGTGACCCTCTCCGGAGCCACCAGTAGAAAGCTCGGGGCCTCTCCCCATCAATCCCTATTAGTGGGAGCCCTATCGGCCTTCGCATCGCAATGTGCTCCTAGCACCAAACCTGTAGAAACGATGTCATAACCAGACATCGATCGCCCTTGTACACGACCCCATGCAGGATCCTGTACAATCGGCATAGAACAAAGCTCCCCCAAGAAAACCTGTAACCGTGGTCTCTCATGTCATAGACCACATCTGCCAGTACCCATGGTACCTCGCACCCACTCGGTGGCACAAAGAAGTCCACCCACAACTCCGACCAAAACCCGTGTGAGTCTGGATGCCCCAGGCATCTGACGCATCGCCTCGATATTCACTTCGCCCTTCTCTAGGGTGAAGCTCAGATCGCCACATAGCCGCATCATAGCGTGGCCCTGGTTGGCCGTAGGAGTGATCAACTATCCTTGTATGGGGATCCTCAAAATCCTCCATACATCCTCCAGTGTGGGAGTCATCTCCCCTGTGGGTAACCAAAAATAGGAAGAACCCGGATACCACCTTCTGTCAGGGCTATCAGTAGCCCCATGTCTGTAAAAACTTGTGGCATATCTGCCACATGTAAGCCGGCCTATGCTAGCTAATCTCACTCTACCTGAGATAGAGCGGCCAAGTCATCTCTGAAATCATCCCTAATTTTATGAAATCGTCCACCTTTCATTGATTTTGCCCTTAGACGAAATCAGCAAACTTGAGACGATTTCATCAAAATCGAGACGATTTCGTCCCGACGATGTCGACGGCCCAAAAATGGCCACGATGCTCAAAAATTGCTCAAAATTCACCTAAAAATCATGTAAATTCAACTTAAAGCATTCTAAACTAAGTTTAGACTCTTACCCATAGCCCACATCGGACCTCTGTCGATCTGTGCGCTGTCTCAACCATTTTGCTTACAGAGCTCTAAAAACCAAAAAAATGAACAGTAACAATGAATTAGGGTTTTACCCTATTTTTCTTAATTTTATTCAAAACACAATTAAAAACATTTTAAAATTTTGCTTTTTCGTGTTATTACCTCAAACGTTCGATTTGGGTAAAAACGCGGAGGGGGCGCCATAGTAAGTTGTCGTACGATTCGACCAAGAATCGTCGCCTAAAAATGGGAATAATTTTTGCTTTCTCGTAGATCGAGAAGAACTCATCTTTAACGCATTTTCTTCAAAAAATTTGCTAAAGAGGGGGCAAAATGTAGCACCCTAAAATTGGCATAGTAAAACCTTAATAATTACACTTACTCTAGTAAATAATTCAAATTCAAATTTCAACCTCCAAAACTGCTCCCAAACTGCCGTTTAACCCGTTTCCTCCTTTCTCGCGCCATTTTTAGAGTTTGTTTTGTCCGTTTGACGATATCGTCTTCGATAAGACGATATCGTCTTAGATCGGATGATTTCATCTGGCGTAGGACATCCAGATGATCTCATCCCAAACTGATTTGTGCATAGTTGGACTCTATTCCAATGGCATCTCTAATCTGGGCAAAAGCGTGTCTGCACCATTAGAGACCTCCCCCGTTGGAGATCTCCCAAATTGGGATGATATCCAACCTCCCAACCTCTATCCTAAGCCTATTTAATTCTAGGCCCTCCCCTTAGCATCCCCCTGGCTGAAATTCCTTGTAACTTGAATTCTACATGCACTAGACCATCTTAAATCAATGTTTGCATTTGTATTTTTCCAAGTTTGTTTGCAAGAACTTCATTGTTTTTTAGTTAGAGCAAGCTCAGTTTGTCATGGACGATCCTGTCCAATTAGAGACAATTTCGTACCAATCTAAGGCAATTTCGACTGCAGTCCACATTGGGGGCAATCAATGCCCAGAGTTTGCATTTCTTCATCCTTTTTCTGTTGTATTATTCTGCATTTAGTTAATTCTATGGTTATTCTTTATTATTTTGCATCTTGGAGTTCACCCATGTAGCTTTAATGCATAATAAAAGCATAAATTGTCATTAGATCAGTATAATGCATTTGTGTTTTTGCTTATTATTATCATTTTAATGATCTTACTGTCATTTTACATCATTACCCTCTGTTATCATAGTTGCATTCTCTGTATTTTGCATCTGTTTTTCTGTTTACAGGTCTCTGATGAATTCATCTGACAAATTCGTCAGATCTCAGACGATCTTGTTAGATAGGAGACGATCCTATTGAATTTCAGATGATCCTGACTGCTTCAAAAATCAAAACCTCCATCAGACATCCGGATCAGGTATGGGTCTTTAATCCATCTTGTTCTTTTTGTTTTTCTATCCAAATCTATTTCTGTCTTCATTTAAATCTGCATTTCATATAGAATAGCTTAGACGCATTTTGGCCAAACCTAGGACTTGGATGATTAAAGCTAAAACGGAACACATCAAACACATTCCCAACCTAGGCGTGTAAACTGCCATTCAAAATTTTCTTGGTGAACCCACCATCCGTCAAAAAATCACCATAATACACCTCTCCCGAGAGGCGGGACCTTCGCAAAGCCTCTCATTCCGAGGTACCATGCCATCCTTTTCACATCCCCCTTTTGGGTACGGATCCTATAGCCTGAAGGTAAGGGTGTGAAAAATTTGGAGCGATACAGTAATATTTAGAGAGAGAGAAACTCATACCTTATTCTGGAAAAGGAGGCTGGCCACTTCCAGACCTAGGAGGAGAACTAATAGATAGGTTTTGTTCTAATTTTGTTGTAGCAGAATAAGCTGTGAAACTTGTCAATTTCATTCTTTTATAGTAGTTAACATCCATTTCAGTCCTAATCATTTATTTTTTATTCAAGATGATTTTGTGATGTGATTAGAAGTAGATCTGATTAGTCTTTTTGCTTTCCAACAAATTTTCAATTTACTGTAATTTCCATTTCTAGCAATTTATAGTTTTCTACAATTTTCTTGCATTATTGTTTTTGTTGTCAACCCTTGCATAGAATATTGACAACCTTCTGTTACAGAGTATTGACAGGACTTAATTTTAGTTTTCATTATTGTAAGAGTAAATAGACTTTCATTTTGCAATTGTAATTAGGTTTCCAATTCTGCAACTGTAACTAAGGTTTCATTTATGTAATCAATAATTAGTTTTCATTCTTGCAATTAGATTAAAGTTCAATTTATGCAATTTAGAGGTAGAAGAGACCTAAAAACCCCCACACAATTAGTTCCATCAATAAGACTTGCTACTCCCAATTGACCTTAAATTATAGCCCTATTCACTCATTCTTTCGTATATAGCCTTGTACACTGCCCTAGATTGACAAATTCATTGAGAATTAATGATATACTTAATGACAGTGCATCATCATATTTATGGTATTTATATCTGATTTTATCGGATAACGACGATAGTGATCAGGAGATAGCCTATATGGGGCCACATTTATCGAAACATCCCATTCCAGTGGGGGAAAATAAATGATTGTATTATGATAACTATGAAGAATATGAGAAAAAGAGAGCCTACTTAGGACCTCTTTACTTACGTTATATCAATGCATCTTATACGGTTGAGGACATGCACAAAGAAATAAATCTCAATCCTTGCCTTAGGGAAAGACCACTAAAATTCGATGTGATCTATCACATGGTGTTTCCTGATCCACCTATGTACATGGAGCTCATTGAGCCAAATGATCCAATATTGCAATAAGTGCATAAAGAGGACCTAGTCATCCGTAGCCTGCATAGGGAGGACCCATTTGTGCACATGTTGATAGATCCAGATCTTGGGTATGGGAGCTGCATCAGTGATGTAGATGTTTGTCCGTGTGGTCCTGGAGATCAGTTCCATTCCATCAATATGATCTCCATTGATTTGACCACTCCACTCCATAATCCAGTAGATCCATCCAAAATGTTACCTCTAAATGTAGATGCTATCGATTGGGATTGCGCTGACTCACCTGTTGAGCCTTAGGATTTCTTCCCTAATGAAGAAATGTTGCAACCATTTTATTTTGCACTAGGTTGTGCTTATGATTTTTATCATGCTGAGGATGATTTCGATGCAAAACCTATAAACCTAGTCGATGACATCCATTTGAACCCTATGCCTCATTAGCTTGAGGAGGGATCACACATATCAAAAGAGGAAACCTTTGATGTGGATATTAGTAATGATCCCACAAAACCAAGGAAGGTTAAATTTGGAGAGATTCTCACTCAAAATGACCGTGCCACCCTCAGTCCTCTATGAAAGAGACCTAATATTTTTTGCTTGGACTTACAAAGATATGTCAGGTCTAGATCCAAAATTGGTTACCCATAATCTTTCACTATATCTATCAAAGAAGCCAGTCAAGAAAAATCTTAGAAAGATGCATCTAATAGTAGCCTTAATGTTGAAGGATGAATTGCAAAAGTTGTTGGATGTAGAGTTTGTTATCTCCATTGACTATCCAAAATGGGTATCTAATATGGTGCTTGTAGAAAAACCTGATGGAAGGATCTGTATTTGTATGGATTTCAAAGACCTGAATAAGGCAACACTAAAGGATTCATTTCCATTGCTAAATATTGATGCTCTTGTAGACGTAATCGCAAGTCATGAGACACTCTCCCTGATGGATGATTTTTTTGGATACAATAAAATTTGGATTAAGCTCGAAGACTAGCATAAAATCACGTTTATAATGCCATGGGGAAAATTTTGCTATAAAGTTATGCCATTTGACCTTAAAAATGTTGGTTCCACATATCAGTAGGCCATGACATATATCTTGCATGACTACATGCACAAGATCCTAAAGGATTATATCGATGACTTGTTGGCTAAGTCATTGCTGCATTCCAGGTCAACCAAGTGCGCATCGAACCACCTACCCAGGGGTTCGTAGGTATGGTTAATGTTGTTACCAGACATGGGAGGTATGAGCAGCCAAATCAACCTCGCGCTCCCATCAGGATACAAGCTACGCCAAATCAATGGCCAGTTCAAAATATTCTAGGCCCACCAACTAGACCGGTGGTGACCATACAAAGTAGGTTGGTTCAAAGCCTATAGACAACTCCTATGAAGTTGTCTATTTATGAGCTGATACAGTAGTCCCCTAAGCACAGGGAGACTCTCATGGATATTCTGAGGTCCATCGAGGTGCAGTCCCAGGATGCTCAAGCATTCACCAATTTTGTGGGACACGTACAATAGTGCCAGGAACCTATGATCCAATTCTACGATCATGAAATCAGGATGGTTCCTATAGATACGGCTGACCCACCATTACATATCATCGCATGTGTTAATCACATGCCATTCAAGAGGGTCTTGGTCGACACTGGTTCATCGATCAATATTATAATGACCAAGGCATTAAGTCCTTTAAAGTTGCCCAAGTCACATATTGTGCCCACCACATTCACATTGAGAGCGTTTAACGATGCACTATGCTCGATGGTTGGCACAATCATCCTACCTATTCAGGTGGGCCTAAAGACCATCCCCGTGATGTGTCACATGATCGAAGGCACCATGCAATATAACATCCTTCTTGGAAGGCCTTGGATTCGAGAAATGCATTGCATTCCCTCTATACTACATCAATGTGTAAAATACATTCATGAGGGATAGGTTCACATGGTGTCGTCAGATGAAGAGCCCTTCAAATTCGTGAACCTAGCTGATTTTCCAGGGGGTTTCATACTCCCATCAACACACCTGGACATCCGACCAACATCACCGATTAAGAATCTAAGAGGTAAACAAAAAGTGTATGCTCAACCATCGACATCTGTATCGCATAGATCCGAGCACACTACAACTTCTTTGAAATCGACTGCATCAACAATGCTTCAGGATGAAAGGAAGCTAAAGGTAAAAATGGGCGAAAAGGAAAAGAAGCATGTGCCCAAACCAGTCTCCAATGAGGCTCCCACTCCCATGGAAGTGGAAGAAGCCTAGGATAAAGTCGAGGAGGTACCTCAACCTACCTCACCTGCATCATCAATAGGGTCATCCACATCATGGGTGACTATTCATCTAGCCAACATAGGGTTAGGTGAATATATTATGTAGAATGTCACCTTTGGACCAATCCTAGAGACTACATAAGAGATGGGCCGACCCCATGCTCATCATTTTTTGGTTGGATCAGTAGTGCCATTGGGAGAGCCACCCAATCAAATGAACTTCATCTACGTTGGGCTGGATCAGCTTCCTACTCGAATGCCCATGGATGAAGATGATGACGAACCATTCATAGTGAATGTTCATTACCTATCCAACCCTGAATATTCCATGCATATTTTTGAATTATATCATTGGCATGGGTATGGCCTTGGTATTTTTGAGCAAGGACGTAGGACTCCGCTTGAGCCGCATTATCAGTTGGCAACTGATAGGTTTGGGCTAGGGTTGCAAATACGAGGATAGGATGATTTGCTTATAACATCTTTAGATCACCTGTACCTTAGTCTAGGGGATGATGTGGATTTCAACCCATATCACCTTGATCCTTCTGCGTTCTAGAGGGATAATCGGATGGTGTCTTACATCACCATAGCACCACCCAAGACGTATCATGAGAATATCTTGGTGGATAGTGAGTCCTCACTCGATAATCAGTCAGGGGATGAGGTTGAGCTGGTTTATGAGGTAGTATCGTATTTACGATGCTTATACCCAATTTTATCGGACAACGATGATAGTGATCAGGAGATAGCCTATATGGGGCCACATTTTCTAGAACATCCCATTCTAGTGGGGGAAAATGAAGGATTGTATTATGATAGCGATGAAGAAGATGAGACAGAGAGAGCCTATCTAGGACCTCCCTACTTACGTTATCGTAATGCACCTTATACGGTTGAGGATATGCGTAGAGAGATCAATCTCAATCCTCGCCTTAGGGGAAGACCACCAAACTTTGATGTGATCTATCACATGGTGTTTCTCGATCCACCTATGTACATGGAGCTCATTGAGCCGAATGATCCAATATTGCAATCAGTGCATAGAGAGGACCTAGTCATCCGTAGCCCACATAGAGAGGACCCATTTGTGCCCATGTCGATAGAGCCAGATCTCGGGTATGGGAGCTGCATCGATGATGTAGATGTTTGTCCATGTGGTCCTGGAGATCAATTCCATTCCATCAATATGGTCTCCATTGATTTGACCACTCCACTCCACAATCCAGCCGATCCATCCAAACCATTGCATTTAAATGTAGATGCTATCGATTGGGATCACGTTGACTCACTTATTGAGCCTAAAGATTTCTTCCCTAATGAAGAAATGTTGCAACCATTTCATTTTGCACTAGGCTATGCTTATGATGTCTATCATGCTGAGGATGCTTCCAATGCAGAACCTATAAACCCAATCGATGACATCCATTTGATCCCTATGCCTCATCAGCTTGAGGAGGGATCACACATGTCAGTAGAGGAAACCTTCGATGTGGATATCAGTAATGATCCCACCAATCCAAGGAAGGTTAAATTTGGAGAGAGTCTCACTCTAGATGAGCGTGCCACCCTCATCCCTCTACTGAAAGAGAGACCTAATATTTTTTCTTGGACTTACAAAGATATGCCAGGTCTAGATCCAAAATTGGTTACCCATAACCTTTCGCTAGATCTTTCAAAGAAGCCAATCAAGCAGAATCTTAGAAAGATGCATCCAATAGTAGCCTTAATGGTGAAGGATGAATTGCAAAAGTTGTTGGATGTAGAGTTTGTTATCTCCATCGACTATCCGAAATGGGTATCCAATATGGTGCCTGTAGGAAAACCTGATGGAAGGATCCGTATTTGTACGGATTTCAGAGACCTGAATAAGGCAACACCAAAGGATTCATTTCCATTGCCGAATATTGATGCTCTTGTAGATGCAACTGTAGGTCATGAGATGCTCTCCTTGATGGATAGTTTTTTTGGATACAATCAAATTCGGATTAAGCTCGAAGACCAACATAAAACCATGTTTATAATGCCATGGGGGACATTCTGCTATAAAGTTATGCCATTTGGCCTTAAAAATGTTGGTGCCACATATCAGCGGGCCATGACATATATCTTTCATGACTATATGCATAAGATCCTAGAGGATTATATTGATGACTTGTTGGCTAAGTCATTACTACGTTCTGAGCATGCTGAGGTCTTAAAAAAGGTCTTCGATCACCTGATAGAGCATAATGTCAGGTTGAATCCTAAGAAGTGCGTATTTGGCGTAACTTCAGGAAAGCTCTTAGGATTCATCATTTCAAAATGAGGCATCGAAGTTGACCCAACAAAGGTCAAGGCTATTCTAGAGATGCATCCTCCCTCAAACATCAAAGAATTAAGAAGCCTACAGGGCAAAGTAGCATCCATAAAGTGATTTATCACTCAATTATCGGATAAATATTGACCCATGAATCGACTACTACACAAGGGGGTCCCATTCAATTAGGATGAGGACTATCGAGCAACCTTTGCTAAAATCAAGCAATACCTGGCGACGTCGCCAGTGCTAGCTCCACCAAGGCTAGATGTGCCATTTTTGCTATATATATCGATAACCGACTTTGCATTAGGGACCATGTTAGCCCAAAAGAATATGCAAGGCAAAGAGCAAGCCATATATTATATTAGCTAAACCTTGGTGAGTTATGAGCTAGGATATGCATATGTGGAGAAGTTGTGTTTAGCAGTAGTGTTCACTACAAAGAAATTGTGGCACTATATGCTAAGTCATACGACATATGTAATATCAAAACAAAATCCTTTGTAGTATATGATGAGCAAGACATATCATAATACACGTACTACAAAGTGGATCATGCTACTAATAGAATTCGATCTGGAATTCATAAGCCAAAAGTCCATTAAGGGACAAGTCATAGTTGATCAGCTGGTTGAGGCACCACTATCAAATAGTAGGCCTCTGACCATTGAGCTTTCGGATGATGCGGTCTTCATCGTATCCGAAGCTCTCAAACCTGAAGAACCATAAAATAATGTTGATATGACCTTGTTCTTCGATGGTTCGAAGTGCGAGCAAGGGGGTGGTGCAGGAATAGTGTTTGTCATACCGCAAGGAGCTCCAATGCCCTTGTCATTCAAATTAGACTTTCCTTGCACCAACAACAATGCTGAATATGAAGCCCTACTGCTGGGCCTCCATACAGCCATCGCCATGAACATTAAAATATTAAACATCTTTGGTGACTCCTTGCTCATAGTCAACCAAGTTAAGGGGCTCTTTCAATGTCGATGTCCCATGTTAAAAGCTTATAAAGATCTTGTTGTTACATATTTGGCTAAGTTGGAATGGTATGACATCGAGGCAATCCCTCATTCATCAAATAGGTTCGTAGACACCATGGCATATTTGGGATCCTTAATCCCTTAGAATCTATCTACCGATTTTACTACCATTCATGTTAAAATGCTCTCGCATCCTATAGTGGAGCATGAAGCCTTTGATAATAAAGAGTCAATCAACATGATTAGCATGGAACCAAAAGCTGAATGGTTCTGTAGAGCTGAAGACTTTCTAAAGAAGGCACCCTAGGGGTCATTAACCTCTCAGAGTCCGACGGGGAGTGGTACTACCATTCACCACAAGGTTGTTTCCCAGTCTGCATTTGCACATGTAGATACGCAAGGGGAGCAAGTCATCTTGGCAGTCGAAGCTGAGGCTTACCAGAGCTGGATGTCACAAATCCAAGACTTCTTAAAACTTGGTTTGATCCTAGAGGGATTGTCACATGCCACAAAATGCACATTCAAGCAGAAAGTGACTAAATATGTCTTGCTAGGAGATATTTTGTACCGATGAGGCTATGATGGAGTTCTCCTTCATTGTCTAGAGCCCCAAGAGGCATCTTGGGTGATTTCACAAGCTCATGATGGTACGTGCGGTGGCCATTTTAGCGGCATGGCCATCATCAAGCGCATCCTTCGAATGGGTTACTATTGGCCCACTATGGAGAAGGATTGCAATGTGTATGTCAAGAAATGCATCAAATGTCAGCATCATGCTAATCTTACGCACTTGCCATCATAGGCCTTACAACCCATCCAAGCGGCTTGGCCATTTGCTCAGTGGGGATTAGATCTTATCGGTAAGATCTCTCCTCCATCATCGGGTCGACATACTTTTATTATTATGGCTACTGAGTACTTTACCAAATGGGTGGAAGCAATACCCTTAACAATGATGACTGGAGCTCGCATAGCAGAGTTTATACTCGAGCATATCATATGTCATTTTGGGATTCCATCCAAGATAATTTTAGATAATGGAACATCATTTAAGAACAAAACTGTGAGAGCTTTGACGTCTAAGTATAGAATCAAACATAGTTTTGTGACTCCATATTATCCATAGGCAAATGGGCAAGTTGAGGCCTCAAACAAGATAGTGGTGGCTATCTTGAAAAATATGGTCCATGAAAACCACAAATATTGGCATATCCAGCTGCCCCTTGCATTATGGGCTTACAGGACTAGCATTCGGATGCCCACTAGGGCAACGCCATTTTCACTAGTATATGGCATTGAGGCCATTATGCCCTTAGAGTTGGAAATTCCAATGTTGCACATCGCATTGAAAGAGTTCATTGATGATGACACCGTATGGCAAGCTCACCTAGATCAATTGATGCTGCTTGATGAACATCATGTGAATGCCCTTGAGCATCTCCATGTTTATCAAGAGTGATTAAAATGAGCTTATAATAACAAATTCCATCAGAGAGACTTTGAATTTGGGGATCTTGTGTTGAAAGAGAACCAATATAACTCTAATTTGCCACTTGATATGCGAGACAAATTCATGGCTAATTGGCTAGGACCCTATATCATATCTAAAAATATTGGTTCAGGTACCTATCACCTAACATCGCTAGGGGGTGTTGAAGAGCCTGAACCTCTCAACATCATCCATATTAAGGTGTTCTATGCTTGAGAGCATAGCAAAAGGCACCAAGGGTTCCTAAAACCGCTTGGTCATGTTAGTTAAAGGCCCCGAGGGTTTGCTTAAAACCACTCGGTCATCCCAAAAGGCTCCAAGGATTCCTAAGAATCACTTGGTCATCCCTAAAAGCTCCAAAGGTGCTCATAATCCCTTTGGTCAACCTAAAAGCCCCAAGGATTTTCTAAAAAATTGCTTGGTCAATTTAAAGGCTCCAAAGGGTTTTAGCTCTTTGGTCAATCCAAAAAGGCTCCAAGGGTTCTTAAAACCACTTGGTCAAATCCAAAGGCTCCAAAGGCATGTACTCATCGTTTGGTCAAATATAAAGGCTCAAAATCCATAAAAATTAAAAAATCAATAAAATCCAAAAAAATTGGTAAAGCATAAAATCCAAAAACATTTGCATTTGCATTATGCATTTTCATTTACACATGCATTCATTTCATCACATTGCATGTAGGCATTCTTCATCCATTGCATTCCATAGTAGGATGGATTGTGTTTGTCAGTCTTACAAATGATGCCACGTTTGTGTTTCAATCATGCACCTCTGCATTTATCATAATCCATCATTCATGTGAGTAATTGTGTTTTTCAACACAACCCATAATGTTGCTATGAAGAATATACTAGGGTTTTTCGGTCATTCAACCATACCTAGAGGTCTTCTCAAGAGTTGATAGAAAGCTTGCTTTGCTTTTGTAGTTGAGGTCTAGTTAGTATAGCCCTTAGCATATCAGAATCCTATCACTAATCAACAAATTAAACAATCCTAATAAGGACTAGGGGAAGATGAAAGCCATGAAGCAGGACCAGGTATCCTGAGGTGAAAAGAGTTATTCTTGCTTATCCCCCTGTGCGGATGGTATGGGAAATGTTGGTAATTGGCAAAAGGACAAGTTTATTCCCTACCTAGAATCCCTTGCTTACGATAAAATGAGCAATATCCCAGAGTGATATCCCACATCAATCCTCAATATTGATACCCTAGATCGATATCATAGATCGACATCCCATATTGATATCCCATATTGATATCATAGATCGATATCCTAAAATCGATATCCCAAAAATAGTTCCCCAAAGTAAAATCCCCAAAGGAAGTTTCTGAAGAAAATTATCAAATGTAAATTCCAAAAAGTCAAGTCAAATGAAGACAAATTGTACAAAGGAAGAAAAATCAGTATCAAATCCCTTGCTCAAGAAAAAGAAAAGAAAGTACAAAATAAATAATGATTATTATCACTAAAGTACAAAAATAAATAGTGATTTTTATCACTTTATATGAGCAAGTATCCCAAAAAATTGAAGAAAAGAAGGGAGTGAACTTGAATCCATGGAATTTCCAGCACTACTGTACCTTACGCATGATGATATGTCTGATGCATTAGCACCTCGCTTATGTACAGACCAATGTTTGAATGTGGAAGAGCTAGCTTCAGGTGTCCTGTATCGCCTAGTGGTCTAGTCCAACTAAAATCTAAACCTAGGATTGGATAAACATATGAGGATCCCCTATCTTAGCAATGGGCTGAAAGAATCCCACTTGACATCGGGGTATGCTTATGCTTTATCTTAATATATTCATTTGCACACACAGGGATAATGAATAGTTAGGGCCTATCCTAGCAAAAGCCTTACATTTCAGAAGTCTAGTTTGGTCAGTATACAACTTTTGATAAGTCTACTAGGGTGTTTGAGTCTCATGGAAAACCTCAAAAATTTCTCTAATAGCAAAAAAATACCAAATATCACAAACCATCAAAAATAAAAGTCATTCAATCATCAAATTGCAAAGTATCGAATCCGTGATACATCATTACATTGAGCACAATCAAGATATAGGATAGATACCGGATGGATATCAGAAATGATATTTAGATGACCACTGACTATATTATGCATATCTTTCAAATTGCAAAAGGAATATAGAGTGACATATTATATCATTCACATCATACCGCTTCATATCATTGCATTTCATATATGGGTGATTAATTGATTAAATTCTTGTAATGAGGATTTTCAATTACATTCATGATTTTTACACATTCTGTGGTGTCATCCATTAGATTTTTAAACACATATCACATTCATTCCTTATGTTTTAAGTGATTAAAGCATACAAGTTCATTTACATTAGATTACCATCATGTAAATAATGCATTACATTCATTGCACCAGCATATCGTGACATCATCATAAATTAAATGCATACAATAAAGCAAAATTAAATATGCATTTAAAAGTAAACATCACATCCATATGCATCCATCATAAATAGCACATCTAAGCATCTAGATCACTACATATCATCATCATCATAAAATTAAATAGCTATCTAGTGCATGTCATCCATACATCACATCATATAAGCATAGCATCAATATGAACATCTGCATCCATGTGCATAACATAAACATAAAATAAAAAATAAACAAGTACACATAATGAGCCAAAATGATCAATCTCATATATATATATAAAAAGAGTACATCAAGAGTATATCAAAAATACTTGTAGGCTACAACTATGTAGGTCCTCGACCTTACACTCAAAAATAGTACAACAAAGTATCTTTAAGATCTGTACTAAAGAGGCCTGTACCCCTAATCTATGAGGCACCTCCATCACCTCTACCACCCCTGTGAGTCCTCTGAGAGCTAGCACCCTGAGTGCTCGAAGACCTGTGTGTCCTCTCGGTCCTATGTGTCCTGTGGCTCGAACTGGCGATAGACCATCCTGTCTCCCTGGTCCTAGTATGGGATCTACTCCTATGGGTCCCTATGGTGTGAGTGTCCTCTGGTACCTCCAAACCACTCAATTAGATGTAGCCCTCTAGCTGGGATATGCGAGCTACATACCCATCCTACCGATCATTACCCTCCTCCATGAGGGAATGAAGCCTTTGGATCTCAGCCATAGGGTCACGACCTACTGGTAGTAGAGCAGATGGTGTCATGGGAGGTACCATGATAGTCTATGTAGATGAGGGCTCTACCTTCATAGTTGAAGCCCCCTATCTTTGAGTTGTTGTGAGTTGTACCTATAATGTAGCAATATTTGTATCCCTCTAGTGTAGTTGGCTCCTCAAAGTGCCAATCTAAGTCTGTAAGCTCACCACCTGAGCTAGTAGCTACCCAACCTCACTATTAGGAGGTACCTCACCCTCCTCAGCTATGTCCTCCTCTACCTCAACCTGAGGAGCCTCCCCTATGGTGGCCTCTGTGCCCCATCCACCCTCGGTATGCTGGCGCACGTTGCACCCATCTGGATCAACCTCTGCTCTATCATCTACCTAGTCGAGGGGCCCCTCTCCCTACCACTATAGGAGTGACCACCAAGTGTCATACTCTGTGGTGGTGCCAACCCTATCCATGCCCGACTCTTGGAAGTCATCAACCTCATCCCCTAGCGGTGTCGACTGGACCCACTATAGATCTCTCTCTAGAACTAGGTGCCTGTAGATAGTAGGAAGCACCAAAATATCCTGAACCATCCTCCCTAATGAATATTGACCTTGTGGTCGAGTAACCACCTATCCCTCCTCACCTGGCATAGCCGCTCGCCAACCTCCTCCCACATGGGGCAATCCATGTATGAGTGCCACTCTATGTCATCCACCCAGAGCTATGCAAATCTAGCAATGTAATGGTCCAGGTCCCCAATGTGAGACCTACTCTGGAACCCCTCCTCCTCATGAGGCCAGCATGCCACATAGCACTAGCATGCGGTAGGAATAGTAGTAATGTTGAGCGGTAAGTCTGTGGGCTGCTCGATCCGAATGTGCTACCAACCCCAGATCTGAAGTAGTAGGCTACAACTGATATCAACCGACTCCTATGGGTAACTTGATATAACTCATGATATAGCTGAGCTAATAGTGTGCTCCCCCAAGCTAAGAGTAATGGTTATCATGTAGAACTCTAAGTAACTCTCTTGATGATGGCCAGGAGGTTCTAAGGGATCCTCATGCCCGAGGAGTCTGGAAGCACAATCTGAATAACTAAGTGCATGAAGACCACCTCTCGAACTGAGAAGATGCCCTTCCCCTACCAATATCCGATGTGGATGCCTCCATGGTCAATCTTACCCTGGGCATCCTCACTACGATCATCGAATATGGCATCAAAAATAGCTCCTCTACTGGTAAATGGAGTGGAGGTGATGGGCTCCCCATCGATCAAGATCCTGAAGATCCGGTAGACATCCTCCAATGTCACTATCATTTCACCTATGGGTAGGTGAAATGTGTTGGTCCATGCATCCCAGCATCGGGCCAACGCAGTCATGTATGCCTGGTCTACCCTGATCATGGGTAGATCAAGCACATATCCAAAACCAACCACATTGAACCACTCTCGCTCCTAGTCAGTGAGCTATCTATGGAGGGTGCAGAGGAGATCCAGCTCTCTGGCTCTAGAGGTCAATTTTTGAATAGAAGCAATGCATAAGGGAAAAAGATAACTAAAAATAACTAAAAATAGTTAAAAATGACCTAAAAATGTCAAACAAATCTAAAAATTGCTAAAAATACAAAAACATGCTAAAAGTGATCAAAAATTCCAAAAATGCATTTTAAAGTGCAATAAATGGCATTAATTGCCAAGAAAAATAAAAAAATCAAATAAATTTGATTTTTTTCAAAATTTTTGAACCGCGGGTCAAATCTGCGGTCCACGTAACGGTCAAATTTTTATCGTTGGGATTTGAATCCCATCATGGTTGACATCCGTGGTCCCCAATCTGACAATTGGGAGCCACGTCTACCAGCTGCGGTCTAGGAATGTAACCCTAAAAGGGTCACTTCCTAGCCTGGCACCCAAAAAATTAAAGCCCTAATCTAGCCTAAACTAATGTGAGGTTCTTTACCAGTAGTTTAGTGAAGTTAATTGGACCCATTACTTAATGTGGTTCATTTTAAACTGGTAAGGAGTGCGAGGACTCGGTTTCGAGTTACCTTTCCCGCACCGATGCCTCTGTTGGATGAAGGCTGCGTAGGGTCTACCATCGGGATGTGTAGGAGGTCGTAGGTAGCATTTTTGGTAGCATTTCACATCAAGTTTGCTTCCTCACCTCTCAGAGCTCTCCAGTTGCAATCACTTTCAAGGAATAATAATGAAATTTTCAAATGGGAAAATTTATATACTTTTCCTAATTTTTTCGGACCACAGCTGACAATCATGGTCCCAAAATTAGGGTTTGTCGACTGTAGCTCTAAGCTATGGTTCCCAAAATTTGAAATTTCTAACTATAGCCCATGAGCGTGGTTTGCAACTAGCATTAAATGCACCAAAATCCCATCGTGGGAAGGTTTTAAATGATAAATTAATGATTCCTAATAGATCAGAATCTCAATAAGAGCAATCAATTTAACAAATTTGGTGATTTTCAAGCACCAGGATCAATTAAAAACTCAAAAAGTCAAAAAAAATATTATTAAACAAGTCAAAAGCCAAATGCACCTCGTATTCAGTTATTTACCCTAGACACTTGGCGGTTGCAATGACTGACACTCCATGCAATCCGATGAGATGAGTAAATAACCATAAGGACATTTGGGGTAAAATTGTCATCGTTGATTTGATATGCTTCTTTTCAATCCCGAAGAAGGCCTTCAAGGCTGGACCGCTCCACGAGAATGAGGCGTTTCATGTCATTTCTCCTATGACATATTTTTAGTAGATCATCGACAAATTGATTCAACATAAATCTAATTGGCATTGTATTATTTTGATTTCCTAAGAAGGCTATTGTAGCCTGACCGCTCCATGGGATAGAAATGTGCAATTACTATTAACAGTTGCAATCATAAGTTGAACTAAGCCTAGCCAAGTAATTAAATGCTAAATTCTAAGTTTGTTCAGATCATTCATAATGGTCAAGTGACCTCGTCACTTCATTCAATTGTCATTACCCTCATCGACTCGTCGCTTGAGGGGGTAGTCATACTTTCATAATCATAATCAAAATCAGTAGAAGATCCCTTGATCGTAGATCCCTTGATCTTGTCAAAATTGCGTTCATCCTTGCGAATCATTGTCAACAACTATCATAAGCTTACCCCTTTGCTTGGGGTAAATAGCATATATGATAGTTAGTTTGTAGCTCTCCTCCTTTCGGTTATATAGGCCTAACTCCTATTGTAGCACCAAAGCTACCCGAATGCCTGATGACGAGTGCAAACTCTTTCAAATTTAAGCCTTTCACCCAGTTGGAAGCAATGATTCTAGGATGCACATCCTTTTGCAGGACCTGGGGCATCTAATGTTGATCAGACTAATGATCATCATGCAACCTTCGACATCATTTTAGGTGGTGTATTTTTTCTCACGCATTGTTCAATCTCACAATGCATCTCAAAAGGGGCATCTGTAGACACCTAAAACATGTCATGTCGATGGCGACTACTCATATGGGACATGCTACAAGACCATATGGAAGATCTTGGATAGACTCCAAGATAGAGCAGTGGTTTTAACCACTCAATTTGGGCTCCTTGGCCTAATCAGTCTCAAACCGTAGTTGAGACCTACGGTCTATAGTCTGAACCACTACTGACACCCATGGTTCATAGTCTAGGCCGTAGCTATCACTCATGGTCTAGAACTAAAGTTCAGTTGGCCTTCATCCGAGCCAAATCAGTTTGAATGACCATTTGTTCTAGAAGAGGGTAGTTGAAGGATGGAAGATTCTAGAGGCTTCCAATCCAACTATCCCAACCACCTCTTCTTGATCTTGGCTTCTCCATGAAGCCACCCCTAGCCCTTGGGTAATCCTATAAGTACCCCCTCAAAATTAGGGCAAAATATAGAGTGAGCATTGGAGATTAGAGCAGCGAAGCCCTATCGAATTGTAGACTCACCTGAGTGCATTGAGAGAGCTTTGTTGCCATTCACTTGCCAATTCATCAAGCATCATGTCAATTTGTGCCATGGATGCCCTAAGGAGCTAGAACGCCAAGAAATACAAATTCGGGCAAACGAAGGCCCAATTGTGCAATTCAACCACCAAACCAGTCAGAGGACATCAAGGCGACCCTTGATCATCAATTGGACAAGGAGGATCAAGCCCACAACCTTGGATTTGGAGGGCAAAGCTACTTTGTTGCTCGTCATGGCTGACAACCACGGTGTACAGTGCAGACCGCTCATTTGAGCTACGGTTTGCAATCGGTGAAAGATCTCCTTACTGTTCTTTTTGCATTGTATTTCATTAGGTTAGATTAAGCATCTTAGTGGTTTACTTAGCATTTTAGAGACTCTAACTGATAGAATTAAGGATTTCATTAGGTTTACTTCATTATGGCAAGTAGGACATAATTAGCTTATTTTCATGTTATCATGCTTCATTTCATGCAATCAATCCACTAGATAGATAGTTGTACTTTCTATTTATATGTTTCCATTAATATTTTCAAGTATTGCATAGGTTTAACATGCTTTATTCACTTTCTTGATTTCATTAGTGTTATGGCATCTTTATGTTCATATTCCTTAAAGGGCCTCATCATGAGAGGTTGCCTATGCTTTTAATGCTTTTATGTTGTTTCTTGACCGTAGGAAAGCAGATTCAAAGGAGATTCAACCATCCAATTCCTTCCTCAATGTGGAGAAGAGGGTCAACTCCACCCTAGAGCAGTTTGTGACTATTTAGAGAGCCTTAGTATTGTGCCTACCCCGTTGGGGGCTTTGGAATTGTATCAATTGTATCAACATTTGGGTGACCCTAAGAGGGGCATGATTGTAACCGAGATTCATTTCCAATATTAATAAAAGAAACATCCATTTTATTGTTATATGCAATCTTGTTTATCATTTTATGCTTTGATGTTGATTCCAATTGATGTATTAGATAGGTGCATGCTTTTTGGATAGGTCAGGCTTAAAATTCAAGTTGCACTGCCAGTAAACTTAAAGGCATGAAAAGCTAAACTATCAAATCCAAGATTGTGAATAAGGTAATAACATTTGATCAATATGAATTCATAGTCAATAGTCATGACTGTTAGGTGGAGGTACCTTTTATAATGCTCAACACCATTATCATGTAGTATAAAATAAATGTTATCAAGTAACCTTCAGGCTATTAAAGACCACGATAGAAAATAAAAGAATGAAATGGGAATTATAGGTGAGAATTCTTCGGCTATGTATCTAATCTCCTCCTTGAGAGGTCAGTTCTCTAAGTAGGGAATAGAATGAAAGGGGAATTATAGGTGAGAATTCTTTGGCTAGGTGGGAAATTGCCCTAATGATTCTCTCCCTCCTCTCACACTTCACATGTAAAGACTCATAAGAATCAATGATAGGTTTGTATTTGTTGACAAGCAACACTAGCTGAGGTCATGAGGATAAGGTCTTAGGTAAGGTTAATTGTCTATAGATGAAAATCCAAATAGTGTGGAAAATTTGAATCCTTAATATGCATTCCCTCATTGACATGATCCTAGCACATGAAGAATTTATTTGCTTATCTAAAATAACTTGAAGTAGGATAGATTATTTCAAAATTTGTAGGGATAAGATATACTTTTTAGTAATATAATTAATGTACATATGTGAGGAGGTACTTGTTTTTTGTAATGATTAAATGTACTTATTTTATAAAATAATATCTCATGCCTAGTAATATAATGCAAATGTTTTTATTGTGGAAAAGCATCCTATCTATCACGCTACCTAAATTTTTGAGATCACAATGAGAAATGCAAGCTCTGGTGTACTTGCCTCTTTGACCTAGAGATCAATTTTACATACAAACTTACAACTGAACAGGTCGGGCCAGGATACCCCACTATGAGCTCAATTATTAATTGACATTATGCGTCAGGTGCTCAACCAGATTAAAAGAAATTAAAATAAAATTTATTATGACCAAACATTAATAAAGCACTCCCAACCTTGGCTTCAATATGAATACCAATGTCCTATCCATTGGGTGATTATAGTAGAGATTAATTAATTTTTTGAATCAAAAAGAAAAAGAAAGAAGATAACTAACATGCCCACATTCATTCAAATTATGTAATCAACATAGACATTAAATCAGTGAAGAGAAGGCATTATTTGTGAATTCAAATGATGTAATACACAAACAAGCAACACAACACACAATGCTCATGAAATTGCTAAAGAGCAAGAACTATAATTTGTATTATATCTTGTTCTTGATGAGTACATAGTAGAGCCCAATAGTGTGCTTAGGTCTCACAAAAATATAACACAATATCTGCCTTATTAAAATGACATAACAAGGGGATGATATTTTTTGTCCTAATTCTAGTGACATGAAAACTCTAAATCCTTAATGCAACTCCTAGAAATTATCTTAGGGGGGCTGATTACACTCCTGAAATTCCTTGCACAAAGGTCAAAAGAAATAAGAAGTAAAGAACAAATAAAAATAAAGGAAATATAATCAACCTAGAAAAAACACTCAGAATACCTCTTGTAGAATTTGCTATTCTATTGCTTGATGATGATCTTGGCTTTGAAGGCCTCTTTTATAATTTGAATTCTATAATTCTATTACAAGTGTGTGGTGCAAATCTCTCCACATAGAAATTTCTCCACCTTTTATTTCTAGAGTGTGTTACAACAAAGACATAGGTTGTCAAAATTCATGAAGTGCTACCATTTATCCCAAAACAATTCCATCTGTTACCAAGAGCTAATGTTTCAGCTTCACTAGTTCTAACTTCCTCAAAAAGAGTTTATTATTAATTTGACCCTACAACTACTTCTATTTCTTTGTCCTCTTGTGTGGTGGATCAATTGTTGACCTTACCTTGTCCTCCTATGGTAGTTTCAATTGAATTCTTAGATCTCTTGCTTGATGTTTACAAAAATCAAGTAGTCTCTTTTCTATGTGAACACTTTCTTAAGTGAAATAGATGTCTAACTGATGCATTGGAGGAAGAGGTAAAGCCCATATCTAAGAGATGCAAGAAAAAAATAAGGTACAACAAAAAATGGAGTGGATGTGGTATTGGTAATAAATGAACCTCATATTACACATTAAATGATGGTGGGAGGACAACGTATAATACAAAAATCCATGAGAAAATAAGAGAAGATGCCCAGAAAGAAACAAAATACGATATATTTACAAGTGGACAAGAACAAGCAACACTAAGGTACTAGGGACAGGGAAAGGAAGCAAATAAAAAGAGAACTAGAGGTACAAAAATTAATAAAAATTCCAACAACAGTGTAACTCCATAACTATATTCTATCGAGGTGATCCTTCTGTAACTATATTTCTCCAGGATGCAGGGCTATTTCCAAGGTAAACATATTGCCAAGTTTTAGCAGATTGTTCATTTCTTTTGCATCTCTTGTGTTTGTTAGCATTAGTAAACGTGAACCCCTTGTTGGACATTTTGAGTCCCTAAGCTAAAATGTTGTCATTGATGTCAAAAGGATCTATGAAGGGTTTTTGTGAAAACCAAGGCAAGAAAAATAAAAGGTTTTAGTTAAAATCATGGACAGTAGATTTGATCTGGGTTTTTTTTAAAACTCAAGTTGGGCTTTCATTTCATCGAAAACGGTGCCCCGGTGATGGAGTTATTTAAGTTTTAATATTTGGTTTAAATTTTAATTATTTAAAATTTAAATTTAAATGCAAAGTTTCTCGCTGACATCATCAAGCAAACATAAATTCATATTTTTGCCGATGTCTTTGAAGTGTTTTAAACACTATATAAAGGGGTGGTAAATAAATCAAAGTTTTATCCTTGCAATTGTGATAAATGTTTGGAATTTGAATAAGTCCATCAACTCATGCAAATTTTGAGAAGAGAAGCAGCAAAGAAAATTATAGTGCTTGGAAAGTCAAAACATGGTGGGAAGCGTGACGCATTGGCAAATCGTTTTGGGTAACAGACAAGGCAGCACAAACACTAGGGATCAAATCCATTGGATGGTGTTTCAGAAGGCATGTGGAAAGTGCTTTGGCATTTGTCTTTTGCAGAAGGCGGAGGAAGGTTTAAGGCACTTTGGGCCTTTGCCTTTCCAACGAGCACATAGCTCATGTGGAATCTTAGCCACGGATAAGATGCTCGCGGTGTGGCAAGTCAGGGGTTCGAATCCCCTTGAGTAGGTAATTACGTTTTGCATTTAGATAATTTTTATTAGCCCTAAAGTTTGGAGTTATAAGGTAGTTAATGGAAATTAAAGTTTGTTATTAGGGTTGTGATTATTATTTCAAAGCATAATTGGTTTATGATTTATTTGATGGTTATGGAGAATTAATTTTAGGAGAAATAAGGAGTTGTTTTTTTTTTAAAAGCAATTTTGAGAGGTTTATTATTTTTGATAAGGGTTTTAATAAAATGGACTTTGGTGGATGTGTTTATTAACTTGGAGTAAAAAGGGTGTAATTTGAGTAATGCTTTATTTTGTGATTATTTGAAGTCCATTAACCATTGTTTAGATTGGAAAGAAAAGTTGTGTTTAAGTGTGGCATATTTTGTGGATAACTTATTGGCATCAAAAAGGTATGGGCACATTCTCCTATTGATTTTTTATGGTGGTTGATTTCTGAAATATCATTGGAGAGAAAAGGATTGATTGTGGTTTCCTTTGAGAAAATGATTGGTTGAATGCTTCAAGGTTTTCTAGTTTGTGAGTTGTATTTAAACCTTGTTTTATTAGCATTGTTGTTGAAGCCCATTGATGATGAAATGAACTTTAAATTGAGTTAGAAAATAACATGAGGATCATTGCTATGTGAGACTTATGTTTAAGAATTGTTGAAAACATTTTGAGTTGGTTAATACATGCTTGGACTAGGGTTTGTGAAAAAGGATTGTTACTTGAGGTGATTGGTTGAGTTGAGTTGGTTAATACATGCTTGGACTAGGGTTTGTGAGAAATGATTGTTCCTTGAGGTGATTGGTTGAGTTGTTTTGATTAAGCCTAGTCAAGTGGATGCATTTGGTTGTTCAAGTTCCTAGAAACAAACTATTCAATATTCTTATCTGAGTTGAGATTGAGGTTGATTTGAGTTGAGATTGAGATCTGAGTATAGAACATATAGAGTCTCTAACAATTCTCTTGATGCTTCTATTGAGTTGAGATTAGGATTTGAGTATAGAACATATAGAGTCTCTAAAAATTCTCTTTATGCTTCTATGAGATTTATTTGAGATATTGATTGTACATTGAACTTAGAACATATTGAGTCTCTAAAAATTCTCTTTATGATTCTATGTGATTAAGACAAGTCTTTGAGAAGACTTGTGGATTGTTTTGAGTTAAGCTTTTGTGAAAGCTTGTTATGCAGATTTGAGCAAGTCCTACAGAGGATTTTGTTGGTTCGACTTTTATACACACCCTGTGAAGAATGAGCATAAAATACCGATAACACTTATACGGGATAAATCCCACTCACTTTAGGATCTTGCTGGATATCCAAGGTGTGAGTTACAGAGTTGGGTCGAATGTCTATTCACTCTTTTCCACTTCTGGAATAGTTTCAAGTGGACTGTCTATTACCTTACAACGGGCTCGGGACTTCAGTTCAGTAATGTTCTTGGAGTTGGTTATCTTTGTGGATAATCAGATTTACAATCAGTTCTTTGATCTAGCTCTTTATACTTTAGCAGATTTAAATAAAAGACAAATTTAAAGAAAGATAAAAATGGATCATTTCACGGTGGAACAAAGAGAGTAGGGTAGAGGCGAAAGAGAAATTTATCTAACTTAGTCTGCAAAACCAAAACTACCAATTTTAGTTATACCGGTTAGCTTCACAATAGAACAAATCAAAGAGGAAAGTGTCCAGATTTCTAAGATCACTTTCAACTAAGAGCATAAGACAAAGATGAAACAGATCTAACAAAAAATTATAAATAGAAGGGAAGTCGGTTAAAATTGGTATCTCTCACCAGCAGCCTAGCTCGCACAGTGAGGACAGAGCAATTAGAACAGGCCTGAACCTTAAATCTGTAATTTTCCCTAACATACAATAAAGAAAATGAAGCCTAACAGCATATCCAATCCTGGTAACACAGATCTACAACATAAATTAAATAAACCTTAATGAAACGAAAACAAAAGAAGATGAACTTATCACAATCTGAAACAGATTAGGCTCCTGGCCATGCTATCACAAAAAAAGAAAAATCACACCAACTCTAAGTCCAGAACAAAGCTTTTCAAATCAGATTTGCAAGAAATTGCTCAAATAGCTTTTTATTTCTAAGTCTTCGCCTCCCGAAAATTACATTCATAAGAAGTATTTATAGACTCAGGACAGACCCTGATCTTTTCAAAAATATCTTCTTCTCAAACCCTAAATCTTATCACCTCAAACTCTACTACCCGGGTTTTACAATATAAGGCCTTTTAAAATAGAGTTTTGATAAAACTTAATCATTCTGCAAATCTCATTGCAGTTACTTGCCATAAATGGAGAAGGCAGAATTTGATATTATTTGCATCCACCTGTAACTGTGTGTAAATGTCTTCATTAATTCCCCTGGGAAATTTGGATGAGTCACCACTTCTCTGACATTTCATCTTCGCAGAGCCATCTCTGAGTTGAAAATCTCTGCACGCCATTACTTCCGCCATAAATTTTCATTAAATGCGTCCATCGGCAAATTTCGGTAACCGTGTGTAGATATTTTCATTTTTCGGTCAATTGCCGACATATTCTATTAAATGGGCAGCTGCTTAGTCACCGTAAAGTCTCTTTGCGGCCAGATCCATAAAATCTGGATGAAACAGCAATTCCTGGCATCTCAAATTTTAATGTGACGGTCCTCGATTAATCTGCGCTTAACTTTGTCTTTCTCGTCATTACTTCCGCCATCATGCAATTGTATCGCTTTCTGCAAAAAGACAAAACAAGGATTAGTACTTTAATTAAATCAGATTAACACCCTAACGCTCATTATCTTGTCGGCTTGGTTTATTTTGACACGTGTCACTAAACGTGGCGCTTCCTTAAGTTACCCTTCACTCCACGCTGCTTTTCCTGTCTCTGTCGCGAAAGCGACATGTCACGATTTCGCGACATGTCGCAAAATCGTGACAACGACCCTACCTTGGCCTTTGTTTCTCTGTCGCACAGAAAATGTGACATGTCACGATTTCACGACATGTCACGAAATCGTGACACGACCCTGCCTTAGCCTTTGTTTCTCTATCGTCGCACGTGACATTGGATTTCGATGTCGATTCGAGACTGCTTTGTGCCTTTCTTTTCTCTGGATTTCAGACGTCATGAAATCGTGACACTTTTGGGACTTTGGGTCTTGGTGCCTTTCTTGTCGTGATTTCGTGACGTCCCGAAGGCGTCGCGAAATCGTGACACTTTGGGACTTTGGGTCTTGGCGCCTTTCTTGTCACGATTTTGCGATGTCCCGAAGGTGTCGCAAAATCGTGACACTTTCAGGACTTTGGGTCTTGGCGCCTTTCTTGTCACGATTTCGCGACGTCTCGAAGGCGTCGCGAAATCGTGACACTTTTGGGACTTTGGGTCTTGGCGCCTTTTGCCTTAGGTGCCTTTTGCCTTTTGTTGCTTTGTGTCACGATTTTGCGACACCTTTTGGTCTTTGCCCCTTTTCTCTCAATTGTGTCATGATTTCGCGACATCGCGATTTCGTGACACTTTCATGCCTTGCTTCTTTTGGTGCAAAAAAATGACAAAAACTCAAAGTGCCCAGAATTTGATGAAACTTTGCAAGGATCTAAACAAGGCAAAAGGGTACCCGAATCTGCAAACAGAACTTTAGAATTCATCAGGGATTAAGAGAAAATGCATTTACATGCAATCTTTCAAAAGTTTTAAATTGAAAACAATGCCCCATGCAAGCCTACTTAGATATTTTGATAAATGCACAACTTGAAGAAGGAGGCAAGCAAAATTTGGAATTTAAAACCCGAAAAACTCAAGAGGGTCCCTGCTAAAAAAATGCAAAGTAAAAACTTTCAAAGGATGGAACTTCATTTTTTTAGTGGGGGTGTGTTGCTTCTCAACAAATGGCGATATCTGCGGGTAAAATAGTAGCATTATTTTAGAACCCAGGACTCTAGTTTCAAAACAACATAGACCATGTATCATGCCTTGCCACAAATATTCTTCAAAATAAATTAACTACTACCTGATAGTTGTTAAAATTTCCCAAGGACATACTAGGTTGAATCACTTAAGGAAGATTTTTGATGTGCAATTATAAGCGTATAAAACTTTCTTCAAGAATGACTAGGCCTTCGAATGTTGTACTCTGGATTGATCAACTTTTCTAGAAATGGGAAACGGAGTTGTGGAAGGGGAAACCGAGTAGGGCTCTGTTTACTAGTTTAGCCTTTTACAGCCTCGACAGAGTTACTCTTTAGATTTACACGACCCTGATCCACAACTGTGAAGTAGTATCTACCACTTGGTAAAAGAAAACATCTTCTGAAGCCTTGGCTACCTCTTTCATTACATAACTTTTTCCTTCCTCTTTTTTTTTTTATAGGAAATAACAGAGTGCCAGTTTTATGTTGTCTTGCTCAACTTTCACCTTCTCTCTCTCTTCTTTGAAATATACCGAAATCTGAAAAGCCTTTAAAAAAGAACAACAATTTTTCTTTTAATATTTCATCAATCTGGAACTGCTTCAGCCTGGGTACTGATAGCCTCTATGGATACTCAAATAATTTCATGAATCATAGTCCCCTCTTATGACCAACTTTTCTTGGATTCCCTAGGAGTTTCTCCAGCCAAACAGTATAGCAATTTCTTTATAATTAAAATAACTGTGGCAAGCAAGACACAAAATCCAATCATCTTTCTACTGTTGTTCTGAATAACAAAATAGTTCCACTGTTTAGTTAAAGCAGACTATCTCTCAATTAGAATAATGAACACTAGATTTTGAACTCAGAATAAAACAATTTTTAGAAGGCTGACTTTTTCTTTGATGTTCAGGCAAAACTTAAAAAATAGAATTTTAAAATAAAATAAACTGTACAGACCTCAAAGGATAAACACAGACCTTTAAAATAAAATAAACTATACAGACCCCAAAGGGTAAAACCAGACTTTTAAAATAAAATAAACTGTACAGACCTCAAAGGATAAACACAGACCTTTAAAATAAAATAAACTGTACAGACCCCAAAGGATAAAACACAGACCTTTAAAATAAAATAAAATAAAATAAAACAAACTACTTTAAAGCTCATTTACAATGTATACACATGTTACAACTTCTTTGTGATTCATTCAAATGATATATTGGATGGAACAGCTGAGAAATAATGCTTTAGGTATTGACCGTTAACAGGGAGGTTCAGAAAATTACCATCAAGGTCCTGTAAACGAAATGCGTTATTACCCAGAATCTCAGCAATCTGGTATGGCCCTATCCATAGCGGCTGCAACTTTGTATGTTTACCCTTCTTTTCATGGGCCTTGTCCCATAGAAGCACCAGGTCCGCAAGTCTGAAAGCTTTCACTCTGGCTCTTTTGTCAAACCAGCGCTTGACGGTTTCTTGGTGCCGACTGAAATGTTCCAGGGCTTGGAGTCGTTCATCCTATAAATTAGTTAGATCCAAAACATGAGCCTCTGCATCTGCTTGATCCTCAAAATAGTCTAAGACAAATTGATAAGTAGGTAATTTCAGAGAGATGGGAACAATGGGCTGAGTACCATACAACAAAGCAAATGGGGAAGTCTTAAGAGCCACTTTATATCTTATCCGGTCAGCCCAAAGTGCATATTTCAATAATGTATGCCATTGCCTGGGTTTGTCCACTACAGATTTCTTAATGGCATTCATTAAATTCTTATTCATGGACTCAGCTAGTCCATTACCTTGGGGATAATAGTTGGATGAAAATCTGATAACTATCCCCATCTGGTATGCCCATTCTGCAAACTCTAATGATTGGAAGGCTGGTCCATTATCGCACACCAAATTCAGAGGAACCCCAAACCTGGTTATGACACTTGACTCTAGAAATTCGATCACTTCATGAGCTGTACTTCTCATGGTGGTTGCTGCTTCGACCCATCTTGTGCAGTAATCAGTAGTTGTTAGAACATACTTATGCCTTGCTGAAGAATTTGGGTTTATCACTCCCACAAAATCAAGTCCCCATTGCATAAAAGGTTTATTTATTACAATAGGCTGCAATGGTAGAGCTCGATTGGCCTCTTTGGATGCAAAAGTTTGGCATTGATGGCAAGTTCTCACATGTTGATGCGCATCTTTAAACAATGTAGGCCAGTAATAGCCTGCTCTCAATATTTTATGCGTAGTGGCAGATCCTGAGGAATGCCCTGCCCCTAACTTTTCATGAAAACTGGACATCACCTCATTGACTTCACTCTGAGAAATGCATCTTAAGAAAATGCCAGCATAATTCTCTCTATACAAGTTGCCTCCTTTGAGGAGATAATGAGCAACTTTCAGTTTTAGTGCTCTCCTTTGGGTTCTGTTCAAGTGAGATGGACAAATTCCAAATTGCAACAGATGAATAATATCTCCATACCAGTCATCGAATCCAGAATTCAACTGATTAATTTCTTCTTGCACAGGTATTTCGGCAATGTGTCGAGACAAACCAAGTCCTCTGATTAATTTTGTAGGCCAAATTTCTAAGTCGTATTCTTGCAGTCTTGTAACCCAATTACCTCTTAGTTCACCCAATTCGTCCTGGCTTAATAGGTATTTAACTGCTGGGTCAGGAACTATAGCATGAACTCTGCTTCTTAGTATGTAGTGCTTGAATCGCTTAACTGCTCTCACCAAGGCATAGGCTTGTTTATCTAAGCGAGAATACTTTAGCTCAGCCCCCTTTAAATTGGTACTCTTGAAAGCAATTGGATGCTCCCCCGTTTCTCTTCGTTGGGTCAGAACTGCAGCAAGTGTGTGTTCAAAAGAAAAGGTGTACAAGTAAAAATCTACACTAAAATCTGGGCTCACCAGAACTGGAGCTTGCTTGATGGCAGTCTTGATTTCTTGGAACGTTGTTTTAGCTTCTGTTGTCCAGGCAATCTGAGCAGTTTCCTTTAGCATATCATTCAGTGGCTTGACTATTTCTGCAAAACCCGAGATGAACTTCCTGACAAAGTTAATTTTCCCAAAAAAGGATCTTAACTCTTTCTTAGAGTTGGGAAAGGGTATGCCGGATATGGCTTCAACTCTGTCAGGATCCATGAAAATGCCATCTTTGGTGATCAAGTGCCCAAGGAGCTTTCCTTCCGTTACACCAAAAATGCACTTCTTCGGATTCAAAGAAATGCCGAACTCCCTGCATTTGTTGAACACAGACTCCAAGTGTTTTACATGGTCAAACCGAGATTTAGAGAAAACTGTTAAGTCATCCATGTAAACAACAATGCACTTACCCATAAGGCCTTTGAAAGCATGATCCATCGCATGTTGAAAAGTAGCTCCGGCATTGATCAATCCGAATGGCATTCTTTTGTAGGCAAATGTTCCCCACTTGGTTGTGAAGGCAGTTTTCATCCTGTCTTCCCTTTCAACCAATATCTGATTATACCCTGAAAAACCGTCTAGGAAAGACATCATTTTCGAACCATTGACAATCTGTAACACCTCATCCATGGAAGGCAGGAGGATAATTATCTTTCTCAGATGCCTTGTTCAAATTTCTAAAATCCACACACAAGCGGATCTCTCCATTTTTCTTTCTGACCGGCACCAAATTGGCCACCCAAGTAGAATGCCTAACGGGAAAAATAATGGCGGCACTCAATAATTTTTCTACCTCCTTCTGGATGAGGGGCTCTAGCAGAGCGTTGACATGCCTCTTTTTTTGCCGAAAAGGTTTGCAAAATTCTTTTAAAGGTATAATATGAGTGTAAACTTTCGGATCAAAAACCTTTAAGTCTTTGTAAGACCAGGCCATAACATCCTTGGACCTGTGAAGAAAATCAATCATACTTCTTTTTATTTTTGGGTCACAAGTTTTAGCCAACTTGAGGTGCTTGGGATCTTCTTCAGTCCCCATGTTTAGGTTCTCAGTCTCACTATTTGTTATGCCCATAGAATCCTCAGAATTCACCTTTTGCTTGATTTGGTCAACATCAAAGAGCCGCTCCAGTTCTACCATCCCTTTTGGAATTCTGTTATCTTTCAACCTTATTATTCCCCTTTCATCGTCTAACTGCTCCAGTAGAGTATCCCTTTGTCCATCATCGATTATAGCATTTTCAAACGCTTTGGTACTCTGTAAAAAATTTATAATCTGTTGGTCATCAGAGAAAACCTGAAAATTATCCACATTATTTGGGACCGAAGGACAAGGGACTAACTCGATCGAAAACTTGTTCCATTTGAATTCTTCCAGTGGTTTCAGACTTGCGGCTGATGAAGCCAAGACATCTGCACGTGAATTCTGCTCTCTAGGTATGTGCGTTAAATTAAAAGCATCAAAATCTTCCACGAGATCCCAGGCTCGGTGTTTGTATCCTTTTAAATAAGATGCTTTACACTGGAATTTACCTTTAACTTGATTAGCCACCAACTCTGAATCTGTAAAAACTCGGATATTTCTTACACCTCTGTCCAGAGCAAATTTCAATCCTAATACCAGTGCTTCGTATTTCGCTAAATTATTTGTACAAGGGAACTGTAGGCGATAAGACATAAAATATGTCTGATTTTTAGGCCCTTTAAGGACTGCCCCCGTACCAGAACCCTGTTTAGATTTAGCCCCATCCACATGAAGCGTCCAGACTTCATTACTATGAACAGGATGAGCTTTACTAAACTTCTCATTTTGTCCCGTTGTTAAATTATACACTCCAATATCTACATCAACAATATTTACAGTCTCATTTTTTGCATTATATTCAGTGATCGTATGTTTGTATCTGGGTTCTCTTTCAACCCTTAATTGGTTTGCCACTCCTTTCCACGGCAACCACATGTGTGAAAAGTCAGTTGCCAAGTATCCATTCAAAGATTTCGACCAATCCCTGCTCAAAAGCATCCCGTACCCCACAGGAATATCCACCACCTGAATTTCAATTCTGTGTTGTGCCCTTGGTTCAGATGCTAACTGGATATGGATATTCTGAAGTTCACCTACTACTTTAACCTCTGATTTGTCCAATTGGACAACTCTTCTTTCAGACTTCATTGGGGTCAAACCCAACTGTTGACAAATGGCCAAAGGCATAACATTAGTTGAAGCACCCGAATCTACCAGACAGTTGTGTAAGTTTTTCCCAAAAATACGAACAGTCAGTAGAAAAGGCGAAACTTCAGTCTTCTCTTTATACATGGCTACATTCGCATTTGCCATCTTCTTTCCCCTGTCCAAAGATTTTGTAGTAGGCCCAGAGTATGTTTTAATCAAGTTGTCCCTCTGTTCTGAAATTTGGGCCAACTCATGAAGAGTGATGTTGGCTTTGATCTTCTTCATGTCCTCCACTATGTTATATCCCTTATTGAGTGGAGGGACAAAAGCATCTGGTCCTCTCGGATTTCCTCCCTTGGGTGGAGATGGGTTATTGCTTGAAGATGGATCTGGAGGAACATTGTGAGAGTTGTCCGGAGGGGTAGATGTAGTGTTGGGCTCCGAATTTCTGTTTCTGAGGTTGTAGTTGTCCCTCCTGTATTGTTGAAAAGCTTGCACCTCATCCATAGGCATTTCAACTACATTCTCAGATTCCTCCGGGAAAGTGAAAGAATCCAAGACCATAGCTGCACTGTGGCTGGATGAACTTGGGCCATCCGTATTTCTTTGATGTTCAGGAGAAATCAACTCCCCAGACAAAGCTTCAAAGGCGTTACAAAATTCCAAACAATCCAACTCCCCGTGCTGAGAAGTAGCATGTATCCTGCACCAGTTAGGCAAAGCCAAATCACAAATATTTACATCATGACCTTTACCTTTATAATCCTTATTGGGTTCGTATGGGGGCCGAGTGAATCCGTTCTGCTGATAGGAATACTTGTTTGAGTTCTCCCCAGTAGAAACCTGCCTTTTAAAACTCAAAAAATCATTGGCCAACTTTTGGACTATTTTTGACACTTCTTCAACTCTTGCATTATCAGCTTCTTTACCTGGGTTCTGTACATTTTCAGCAGGTGTTACAGCCAATGGATTTCCTGATGGTGGAGTCTGACACACTGGCAACATCATCTGATGTGGTATGGGGTTGAAAATAGGGGCAGCTTGTGTGACCAAAGGAATTTGATGAGTATTTAAAGGTTGGGGTCCCAACTGTCTTTCTAGAACCAAAGCTTCTTTGTAAGCCTCTGTTAAATTGGTAATAGAGGGATCTCTTTTCAAGAAAATAGAAGTCATTGGATCCAGAGAATTCCTAAAAATCTCTAATGCCAGGTCTGCATTCGGCACATAATAACCAGTCAGTCTACCATAAGCTTTCTAGAATCTGACATTGTAAGATCTGACAGATTCATTTATTTCTCTTTTAATACCAGAAAACTGTTGATATAATACACTGGGATCTATTACCTCACCAAACTGTGATACAAAAACCTTTTCCAAGTCATTCCAATTGGTAATAGAATCGTTAGTGAGATTTAGAAACCAGTCGTAAGCTCCCTCTTGGAGAGTGAACGGGAACAATCTGCAAGCCACATCTTCATGCTGTACATTTAACAATTTTAGAGCATTCTTGAAAGCTACTAGATGTTCTTCCGCTGTCCTAGTTCCATCATGCTTATATCTGGGAAGATATCTCTCAGGATTTCTGGGCAGGTCATGGGCTGCACCCGGGATATTTAAGGCAGTGGAACCTAACCAGTTTGCCATTATTATTGGATTGACAATGATATTTTTAGTTGCAGTTGGAGTAACTACAAGTGGTGATAAAACTATTTCAGACAAGGACTTGGCCCTTCTGAGGCTGCTTCTTCTGGGAGTTTCTAACTCAGGCACAAGGAGCTCTCCAACTTTGGGGTGGGACCTTGTTACTCTATAATTAGAATCCAGCTTTTCACCAACACTTACAACCTTACAATCCTTAACAGACTACTGAACTTTGGGTCCTCTTTTCTAGCAATTTTAAATATTGGTGTTGAGTTCCGCTGTTTAGGCAAAAACTCAAACAAACAAGTTTTAAAAGGCTGAGGAAGAGGGAAAAGGATTCAAAAGATAAAATACCAGACTCTGCATAGACAACTTACAATACTGAATGGAGTTCAGTGAGGCCCTCCTTCTAGCGCCAATTTTAAATGTTGGTTCGACTTTTATACACACCCTGTGAAGAATGAGCATAAAATACCGATAACACTTATACGGGATAAATCCCACTCACTTTAGGATCTCGTTGGATATCCAAGGTGTGAGTTACAGAGTTGGGTCGAATGTCTATTCACTCTTTTCCACTTCTGGAATAGTTTCAAGTGGACTGTCTGTTACCTTACAACGGGCTCGGGACTTCAGTTCAGTAATGTTCTTGGAGTTGGTTATCTTTGTGGATAATCAGATTTACAATCAGTTCTTTGATCTAGCTCTTTATACTTTAGCAGATTTAAATAAAAGACAAATTTAAAGAAAGATAAAAATGGATCATTTCACGGTGGAACAGAGAGAGTAGGGTAGGGCAGAAAGAGAAGTTTATCTAACTTAGCCGCAAAACCAAAACTACCAATTTTAGTTATACTGGTTAGCTTCACAATAGAACAAATCAAAGAGGAAAGTGTCCAACTTTCTAAGATCACTTTCAACTAAGAGCATAAGACAAAGATGAAACAGATCTAACAAAAAATTATAAATAGAAGGGAAGTCAGTTAAAATTGGTATCTCTCACCGGCAACCTAGCTCGCACAGTGAGGACAGAGCAATTAGAACAGGCTCGAACCTTAAATCTATAATTTTCCCTAACATACAATAAAGAAAATGAAGCCTAACAGCATATCCAATCCTGGTAACACAGATCTACAACATAAATTAAATAAACCTTAATGAAACGAAAACAAAAGAAGATGAACTTATCACAATCTGAAACAGATTAGGCTCCTAGCCATGCTATCACAGAAAAAGAAAAATCACACCAACTCTAAGTCCAGAACAAAGCTTTTCAAATCAGATTTGCAAGAAATTGCTCAAATAGCCTTTTATTTCTAAGTCTCCGCCTCCGAAAATTACATTTATAAGAAGTATTTATAGACTCAGGATAGACCCTGATCTTTTCAAAAATATCTTCTTCTCAAACCCTAAATCTTATCACCTCAAACTCTACTACCCGGGTTTTACAATATAAGGCCTTTTAAAATAGAATTTTGATAAAACTTAATCATTCTACAAATCTCATTGCAGTTACTTGCCATAAATGGAGAAGGCAGAATTTGATATTATTTGCATCCACCTGTAACTGTGTGTAAATGTCTTCATTAATTCCCCTGGGAAATTTGGATGAGTCACCACTTCTCTGACATTTCATCTTCGCAGAGCCATCTCTGAGTTGAAAATCTCTGCACGCCATTACTTCTACCATAAATTTTCATTAAATGCATCCATCGGCAAATTTCGGTAACCGTGTGTAGATATTTTCATTTTTTGATCAATTGCCGACATATTCTATTAAATGGGCAGCTGCTTAGTCACCGTAAAGTCTCTTTGCGGCCAGATCCATAAAATCTGGATGAAACAACAATTCTCGGCATCTCAAATTTTAATGTGACGGTCCTCGATTAATCTACGCTTAACTTTGTCTTTCTCGTCATTACTTCCGCCATTATGCAATTGTATCGCTTTCTGCAAAAAGACAAAACATGGATTAGTACTTTAATTAAATCATATTAAAACCCTAACGCTCATTATCTTGTCAGCTTGGTTTATTTTGACACGTGTCACTAAACGTGGCGCTTCCTTAAGTTACCCTTCACTCCGTGCTTTTCGTCTCTGAAAATGTGACATGTCACGATTTGCACATGTCAATCGTGACCCTCTTGGCCTTTGTTTCTTGACATGTCGCGATTTCGACATGTCTACCTTTTGGCCTTTTTTCTCTTTTGTCATTTCAGACAGTCAAATCATGCGTGACTCGACATTTGCACTTTCTTATTCTCGTCATGATTTCGTGACGTCCCGAAGGCGTCACAAAATCATGACACTTTCGGACTTTGGGTCTTGCGCCTTTCTTGTCACGATTTTGCGACGTCCCGAAGGCGTCGCGAAATCGTGACACTTTCGGGACTTTGGGCACTTTGCGCCTTTCTTGTCGTGATTTCGCGACGTCCCGAAGGCGTCACGAAATCATGACACTTTCGGGACTTTGGGTCTTTGCGCCTTTCTTGTCGCGATTTCGTGACGTCCCGAAGGCGTCACGAAATCGTGACACTTTCGGGACTTTGGGTCTTGGCGCCTTTTGCCTTAGGCCTTTTTGCCTTTTGTTGCTTTGTGTCACGATTTCGTGACACCTTCTGGCCTTTGCCCCTTTTCTCTCAACTGTGTCATGATTTCGCGATGTCGCGATTTCGTGACACTTTCATGCCTTGCTTCTTTTGGTGCAAAAAAAATGACAAAAACTCAAAGTGCCCAGAATTTGATGAAACTTTGCAAGGATCTAAACAAGGCAAAAGGGTACCCGAATCTGCAAACGAAACTTTAGAATTCATCAGGGATTAAGAGAAAATGCATTTACATGCAATCTTTCAAAAGTTTTAAATTGAAAACAATGCCCCATGCAAGCCTACTTAGATATTTTGATAAATGCACAACTTGAAGAAGGAGGCAAGCAAAATTTGGAATTTAAAAACCCGAAAAACTCAAGAGGGTCCCTGCTAAAAAAAATGCAAAGTAAAAACTTTCAAAGGATGGAACTTCATTTTTTTTAGTGGGGGTGTGTTGCTTCTCAACAGATTTGTTGAGCAAATTTGGACAAGTTTTGTGTGAACTTGTTGAGAATATTTGGACAAGTTCTGTGTGAAATTGTTGAGCAAATTTGGACAAGTTTTGTGTGAACTTGTTGAGAATATTTGGACAGGTTTTGTGTGAACCTGTTGAGCAGATTTAGACAAGTTTTGTGTGAACCTGTTGAGCAAATTTGAGTAGGTTCTAAGTGAACCTATTGAGAAGAATTGTACTAGACTGATTGTACTATGTTTAGTGCAAGATATTGAGCAGAAATGTGCTAAACCAACTAAATTGTGTTTGGTATAGTATTGAGACAGATCTTTGGAGGTGACAGAGTATAGAGGATAGAGTCTCAGTGGATAGAGATCCAGTAGCCAGGAAAATTGAAGATAGATCTGAGTGAGGATTATTCAAGTGGAGATATATCCACAAGTCAGTGCAGTAGAGAGACAGAGTCTTCTAGAAGATCACTAGCCAGATCAGAAGGAGAAAGATTTCTCTTGTGGAATAGATCCACGAACTTGAGATTTAGGGGATCAACATCTCTTTTGACCAAGGTCCATAAACATTGTAATTTGGGAAATATTCCCAAGAGATTATTTGAGAAATATTTAGAAGAAATATTTTCTCTGTGGAGGTAGCCCACATTGGGTGAACCACGTTAAAATGGTGTCTCTCATGTGTGTGATGTTTTGTGTGATGTTTATGGTTTCATTAATGCTTATGCTTCTATTTGAAAAAATGTTTTATGTTATACTTTTCACCCCCCCTATAAGTATAAGCACATGTTCTTCACCCCTTGAGTTGCTCATAATTCCTTCTATAGATTTTTGTTTGCACTCTTTGGAACATCCTAGATGCTGAAACTCCCATCTGGTTTCGGAAGGGTATCTTTGTTTATATAGGATTATACTGAGGTAGAGCATTTCATCAGTTGATGATTATAGAATCATGCTTCTGGATTCTAAATATATTTGGCTTGCTCAAAATGGCACTCTCACATCTATTGATTCTATCATTCATATTATTCATCTCATGAGCTAACCTCATCCTGTACGATCCTTGAGGTTTTATTTTGCTCATTGACTTTGCCCATGTGGTTTAAGACTTTTTATCTTATCATCTATAAAGCCTTGTAAGCTCCTGGGACCTAAGTTCATATTCACTAAGCTTAAAATGACTTTGAATTTGTAGTACTTTCTTCATTCCTGGGATATCGGGTGATTGAGGTAAACTGGAGGGCAACGTGACTTCATTCACTTATAGTTTGCACGGTTTGCAAAAGCTAAAATGCTCTACTTCTTCAAAAATTTATTATCTCATTTGAGCTCCTAGAACACATCCTTATAATTTGGGATACTTAATAATGGTAGTGTTATAAGAACTCAGTACCATGATTGACTTGGTAGATCTATTCCTCCTTGTGATAGATTCTCATTGGTGCCATGTCAATTACGCTTTCCTAGGATAACCACCAAGATTTCCATAAGCTTTTTTCTAATTTAGTCATACCTTGAAGGAATACGTGTGTGTTTTAGGTCATCGCTCAGTCTCATCATTATTTTCACTTTGTGGTATTTTTTTAAAACCACATTGTCCATTTGCCACCTCTATTAGATCTTGAATCATTCGCTTCGAGCCACCTAAAAAAACTTCATCGTAATATCATCGGTGAGATGATCATTTTTTATATCCATGATATGATTTGATCCATCGATGGGGGTCTATCGCTCATCCATTAGTGCTATCATTGATGATCTAGTAATGAGGGCTTACTATCGACAATAAAAGAGAATTTATTTATTTTTAGCTTGTGTTAGCATTGGAGACCTTGGTGATAAGGGGATGTGAATGAGGGAAAAAATCATAGTAATGAAAACCTTAGGAATTATTGGGGTGGTGACATGGATTTTGGATATGGGTGAAAGCGATAATGACTTGGGGAAATATTAAAGTGGTAACATAAGGTTTAAATGGCTTAGGTGATGAAAATTACACTTCCAACTGGGAAGAGGGAAGAAAGTAGAGAGGGGAGGGCTCTGGTCCCTCCCCTGCTCCCCCTCCCATGGCTCCTGGTTCCTGCCCAGTCCCTGGCTCAACCCAGGTCATCCCTCCCGGGGAGTGGTTGTTTGCAGATGATCTCCTGGGGGGAGATCCTTCTCCACTATCTATGCCCCTCCCGGCCGACTAGGGTTTCCTTGGTTGTTTTTTCGGACTGGTGCTTCCCAGGGATCCCTGTTTGGTTGGGGATCCCTTCCCTTTTTCCCTCAGGCTTCCCCCTAGGGTTTTTTGCAGGTTATTCACGTGGATCTGGTCCCCTGCATTTCTCGATGCAATGGAGGTGACGGTTTAGGGTTTGGATAGCTTCCCCCTTTTTCTTGTGAATCCTTGGCGGGCTCTGTGCTTGGATGGGATTCTTGGTCCCTGCTGCTGGGATCCTCTTCTATTTTCCCGGGGTGGGTTCCTTGTGGTACAACTCTTTGGTCACTTCCTGATGGGCTGGATCCTCTCTGTGCTGGCTGTCGGCTTCCTATAGGATGGCTCTCGCTGAACGGAATGTTTTCCCGGTGGGTGGCTGGTTTCTCCACAGGGCGGGATCCGCCAAATCCGCCGATTTTCCTGCGAGGCGGGATCCTTTCTTTTCTGCTGGTTTCCCGGATGGTGGGATTTCCCTGTTGCTTCCCGCTAGGCGGGACTGTTTGTGGTGGTTTTGACTACTTCCCGCGAGGCGAGATTTTATTGTAACGGTTTTTCTTTGCTTCCTGCTGGGCGAGATCTTCTCGATGGTGGTTTTTGGCTACTCCCCACTGGGCGGGATCTCCAAAACTACTTTCTTTCTTATTTGTTTGTTTCCCGCTGAGAGGGATTGTTTCATGCTTACTGTTACCGCTGGGCGGGATTTCTGTTTTGGTGTTTAGTTTCAAGGAATTGATGCCCTAGGCCCATTGCTTATGTAATCAGGTTTTGGGATCCTTGTTAAAACCCGCTGTAAATACAAACACTACTTACCAAAAAAATAATGGCTTAGGTGATGGAATTATTTAGTAGATAAATATAGAACTTAAGACTATAATCATGATGCAAATAAAAATTTATGAGTTCGATGAAATGGAAAAGGAATGGAAGGATTGCATGAATAAAATAGAATGGAGGAATGAAGGGAGTTTTAAACCTTGGAAATTTTTATTTGAAAACATAGGGACAAGGAATATAACATGGACTTCATAATGACTCTTAGAATTGAGGTTTTCATTGTGATTTGTTAGCAAAGGACTTTGGACTTTGATAACCCCATAACTTTTATTAAAGTGACTAAGACCTAAAATCACCTAAAATTTTGACTTTGATATTCTTTGAAAAAGTAGGGGTATAAAATAGGTTGGGATTATGCAATCCAATATTGGCTCTAGCTAGGATGGGAGACATGAATGACTTTAACAATATATGAATGCTCCTGAGAACTCTAGAATCTCTGGTTTATCATCTTAAAAATAAACTGCAAGAAAATGGACAAACATGAATTTGCCTAATCACCTAAGCTATGAAAAATTAAAAGGAAATGATGCAACAAAAAATGATCACAACTGACTACCATTCCTAATAATCTAGTGATAAAATAAAATAACAAAAACAAGAAATATCTTCACTTTATTAATTACCTTAGACTTGTAAAATGAAAAATATTGCAATGAACTACTCTAAAACAACGAAAAGACATTCCTCTACCTATTCACCTAAATACTATGACAAACTTGAAGAACACTTTTTTTTTTAAATATACATTTTTCAGTTCTTACTCCCCTCATGTAGAGAATTGAAGATCTTTATATGTTGGTGATTCACAGGTATGGGTAATTCTTCTCCTTTCATTTATTGTAACCTGTAAGTATTTTGGCTGACCTTTCAAGCAATATGATAAGGACCTAACCACTTAAAACTCTCCTTTTCACCATGTCTATCATTCTTTGGATCCTAGTAAAGCACCATGTCACCTTCTATGAATGGTACTCCTTTTGCTCTTTTTTTAACATTTCTAATGATCTTAGCATTTAACAATTTCTGAATTTCTTTCTGCATCATAGGGTGTAAAGTCGAATTGAACTTTATTTGTTTCTACCTATGAGGTTTTATGCCTTCTTTTAGAGGAATAATGTGAGACATCAATTCAGTGTTGAATATTCTAGGATTATTGTAGCTCCAGGTAAAAGCTTCCATATTCTTCTTGAGATAATTTATGTACTGGTTTCTTTCTTTTTATGCCAAAGCCTTGTTGACTTTCACTATCTTGGATTATGTTTATGTTCCTATATTAACTTCATCTACTTCTAATTATTTAAAAATATATTTGTGAGCTCTATCAAAATCATCAAAGAGACTTTACGAAGAAACCAATCCTCTCAGGATCTTATTTTTCTTTAACTATACCTCCACAGGTTCTTCAATGAAATCCTTTAACTTCTCTTCATCTTTTTCATCACACAAAACATCAACATAATGATTTTGCATGGTCATAAAATCCTTGATATCAATATCATCCTAAAAAACTTGCAAGTACACAATGTTATCTGGCATAGATGGGTGATAAACAAAGATAGTGGGAAATTTGTCCATGTATTTAGTGACTATTTTAGGGGAATTTGCACCATATGCATTCACAAATAATAAATTTATCACATGATTTTCATTTCTATGGATATAGTATATATTGAAGGTAAGGAATTTATCTATTTCATATTGGATTGTTGGCTTATACTATTTTAACCTGTGATGTTTTGTTTGATAATTTCCTTTAATTTGTTGTATTATGAGTTTTGCATCTCCATAGACCGTAAAATAGTTTATTACCAATTCTTTTGCCTTCATTAATCCTAGAAGTAGTACTTCATACTCAATTAAATTGTTAGTACATGAGAATTCTAATCTATAAGGTATCCCTAAATAATTTATTTTTATATTAGTGATATTTACCCTAGCCCTTGCACTAACTTGAGATTTGGCACCATCAAAAGTCATGATCCACATTTCAGATGTTAACACCCTGGTGGATTCAACATCTAACTCTACTGCTATTTGTGGATCCATGTCTACGACTTCAGGGATCTCAACTAAAAATGGGATGTGCTAGACTGAGTAAACTCCCATCGCCTTTTCTTCGATAGAATTAATCAGGTTTAGGTGTTAGGTCTTCCTTTGGCAGGAGGAAGGAGAAGGGGCTCTGTAGGTGACTTCCTATGGAAGTCCTATTCCACTTTCCTGTATCCCTTCCTCGGCCCTGTCCCAGGTCCCTGATCCTTTCCTAGCTTCCCTAGAATCTCCTTTTACCATCCTTTTTAGCTGAAAAGTGTTGTAGACAATATCCTTTGGGGGGGAGATCACTGTTCCACTGTTCTACCCATTTCCTTTCCCTATGGTGGGAAAACTTGTGTTCCACTTTTGCTTCACTGTCCTGCATTTTCCTTTGGTGTCTGGGTTCTGGGTTGGGTTTAGGTTTTTCCCTAGGACCTTTCCTAGGTTTTTTTTGGATCTTTCAAGGTTCTCCTTGAAATTTCCTTTTTTCCAAGTTGTTTTTGGAAGTCTTCCTCTCATTTGTCCTTTGGGGGATCTTCAGTGGTGGATTGTTGGGTCTAAGGATTTATGGCTTCATGAGCAATTTTGCACAGCATCCTTTTGGTTGGGTGAACCATGTGCTTTATACTGTGACTCTGCTCTTTGGGTTTGAGGTGGTGTTTCTTATGGGTTTCAGCTCCTTTCATGGCTTGTGGTAGGGCCTTTGTTCTTCTTGTTACTGGATCCTTTTAGGAATTCCTCTTCTGTTTCCTTGAAGTTGTTTTCTGGTGGGTCTAAGGAATTTTGGCTTCATGAGTAGTTTTGCATAGCATCCTTTTAGTTTTGGAGGGGATCGTGTACTTTCTATTGTGACTCTGCTCTTTGGGTTCATGGTGTTGGTTCTTGCAGGTTTTTAGTTCCTTTCATGGCTTCGAGACTGGCATCTATTTTTCTTGTTGTTGAATCCTTGTAGGTATTCCTTTTTTGCATCCTTGAAGTTGTGGTTTTCAAGGTTATCTGGGATGCCTGGATGCTTCCTTTTGTTTTGGGCTCTAACATTTGCAGTCATGCTTCCTCATGACTCCTTTCTAGATTTATGTGGCACTTTCCTGCATTTTTATTCAGATGTGTTGTTCCACTGTTGTTGTTTCCTGCATTGGGCATTTTTTTCTTGAAGATTTCCTTTTTCTACTTGAGGACTTTGTAGCCTGGGAAGTTCCTCTTGTTCCTGATCCACTGTTGCACCTTCTTTCAGGTTGTTGTTCCAATGCATGAGGATTTCATAGCCTACAATTTTCCTCTCTATGCTGCTTCATTTTCAGGCTTTCAAGGAGTGGTTTTTCTAGTTTCCTTAATTTTTCACCATCCCTGTGTGATTCCCATCCCTATTTTGGTGGGATTCACATTTTTTTGATCCACTACTCCACCCATTTGTTCAGGGTGGTTTTTCAATTTCATTTTGGTTTTCCCTTCTGTGGGAAGTAGTTTGTTCTCAAGGCTTGTTTTCCCAAGGGTGGTTTCTGGTTTTCCTGCCCTTGGGAGGATTCAAATTTTAAATTTATGGCTCAAATTGGTTGGGGCAGTTTGGCACTTTCTCCCACCCTTTGTCTACTTCAAATTCTTGTTTGGTGCCTTTTGATTCAAATCTAGTTTTCTAGCGGGCTTTCCATTTCTGCCCGTTTTTCCTTTGGCACAAAGGAAGACGTCTTCCTCTGGTGCAAAGGAAAGCGTGTTCCATATTTTGTTCCTTTGGGTTGTCCTTACCTGTCCTTTTGTCCATCCTTGGACGAATTTATTTTGTTTCAATCTGATGTATTTTGTTGTAATATGATCCTTTGTAATCAGGTTTTGGGATCCTTGACAAAAACCCACTTTTAATATAACCTACCAAAAAATAATAATTAATCATGTTTTTAGTGGCATTATTATATTTTATTAATTCTACTGAATGTTTTATGAAAGGCTCTCTTCTTATAGTAACTTGTTCTTTGGTTGTTAAAGGGATGGTGGCATATGACTAGTCTAACTGAATAGACCCCCCTAATTGTTTTGCCCAATGTCTATATAATAGTAGAGAAAATAATGGATCTACATCCATAACCACTACATCAATAACTATTTCTTTCTTAGGATATCTATCGAGGAAAACAAGCAGATTGATTATCACTCCAAAATAAGGTACTTTTTCTATTATCCATTACTAATATGGGAGGGGAATCTCTAGTGCATATGATACCTAGTTGATCTGCTACTTGCTTTGGCATAATGTTATGGGATGCCCCACTATCTAACATGTAATTATGGAATACATATTGATCTCCTAGATTCAATTTATACCTAAGGGATATGTAGAAAGGCCTGACTAAGGATGGACTTCTGGTTATAGGCTTTGGATTATTCACTATTGAAACACTACAGATCTGATTCCCTACTAGTTCTATTAGACCAAAAGTCCTACATACCTGATCTCTATATTTTGGGATAATCATTATCTCTCCAAAGGTGATATTTATTTTTTGTTTTGTCAGTTCTTGCTAGGTATCAAATTCAAATTTCTTGTTGTCCACATTCTTGTTAGAATCCAATTATTTTTAGGCATCATTCTCTATTGCTTTCTTAGGAGTTGAATGTTGGTTATTGCTAGCTTGTTTCCTTACAACTCTTTCTTTATTTTGATTTTGCTGGTTTTTATTTTCTATATTGACCTTATCATTAGTTCTATTTGGTATTGTTCTATTTTTCATATTGACATCATGGATTCTTTTTAGTGTATCTATTTTTTTGCAGGTACTAATTTACCTTATTTCATTATCTCGAATCTATTATCCTAGGATATTTTTAGAATTTCCACATTTTCTAGAACTAAGGCCCTAGGTTGTCCCTTTGAAGCAGACAATTCACTCATGTCCTTTTCAAATTAAATTTCCTTGGCTTCATCATCCTTTGTCCAACACATGTTTAACTATATTTCTTATTCAAGCTACTCTTCTATATTAACACCAGAGCGCGTGCTAAGTATCTACTGCAATCTATTGAATTATAGAGAGATCCATAGGTAGGGTAGTAAAAAGAGAAATCAAATACTACATAGTCTGAAACCATTGGTTTTGGGACTGCATCTATATCTTTTTGTCCTCTCTTCCTTCAAGCATTGTTATTTTCATTCCTATTTCCTTCACATGTGTTGTTGTACTCTAATTTTTGTTGAAGTTCCTTTCAAATGGGGGTCTACTATCATTTTATGGTTGTGATGATTCATGGCTCTCTCCATTTTCTCTCTCAATTCTAGATAGCCTACTGTTCATTGTGTTAAACATCTCAATTAACTAACTAGACAATTTTTCTATGGGATTTGGTTCAGTTTTCTTCAAAAATGAGAAACCAACCTTTTTGGGTTTTTTATTTGCATGGCTTTGGCCTTTCTTGAATGAGTGTGATTTTATTTTTCCACTATCTATCATATATCTTTCAAATTAGACCTTTTCCATGCATTCATCAATAGTAGTAACTCTATGTTATCTCAATTCATAATTAAATTCACCAAGAAATGCATTCTTATAAAAATAGATGGACTGGTTGTCATTGGGCCTCAATGTTGTAAGAATATTATTTTTTATTTTGAAAAATATCCTATTAAAGTCTTATGTGAATTCATTATCTCTCTTCTTAATGGTTGCTAATTCGTTCAGTAATGACTGTTCATTTTTCCTTTCTCCATACTTATTCAGAAAGACTTCTTCTACTAATTTGAAATTAGAAATATGGTTATTTGGGAGGCTATTAAACCAAATTTTGGTATCCTTTTCTAAAGTTTGAAGAAATAACATGAGAACTACATCTTCTTATTTTACTTTGAGACTATTTGAAGGCGTACATGAAACTTTTGATATGCTTTTCTCTAGTTATAGTATTATTACCTTAGAATTTTGGCAAATATTTATGTGCCTTACTAGGGAGGTCATGGAGATCTGGTGGTAATTGAAAAGATCTATATCTATTGGTTCTCCATGTTTGGAGGTTTTGATTATTTTATTCAAAGGAATATTGGTCATGCTGCTCACATGAATGACATTAATAGTAGCACTTATGGTAGGATGAGTGGTCGAACTATTCTAAAAATAATCTAAAGTATTATAATTGTTATCTAAAGGAACATTGTTGTTAACAAAATTTCTACTACTATGATATGATTTAGTTCTATAAACCTAAATTTTAGGAACTATAATTTCCTAGTTACAAATAAATACCAAAACATCTTCCAATTCTTGATAAAGTTATTTATCACTTCTTCTCGTGTGTGCTAGATCATATTCTTGAATATTCTTTGGGTTTGTTTAGTTTAGAGTTGCTAGAACCATAATGCAAAAAGAATCTCTCTGGATAATATTGTTCAACCTTAATACTCTCTCGATATCTCAAAGACTCTTAGATATACTCATGACTGATAATAGAGAAATTTAAAACATACCTACATCAGCGAGTTATGAATTCAAAAAGAAATATCAGGAAAAATTTAAAGAACTTTTAAAATGGTCATCCTCGATAACGATGCAATAAATATGTTATGGAAAATTTAAGCATCCTTAAGATATCTATCATGCTACCCAAAATTTTGAGATCGCAACGAGAAATGCAAGCTTTGGTGGACTTGCCTCTTTGACCTATAAATCGATTTTACATATAAAATTTTAGTAGAACAAGTTGGGTCAGGATACCCCACTATGAACTCAATAATTAATTGACATAATACCTCTAGTTTTCAACCAAATTAAAATAAATTAAAATAAAATTTATTATGACCAACCATTAATAAAGCACTCCAAACCTTGGATTCAATATGTCGATCGGTGTCCTATCCGATGGGTGATTATAGGAGAGATTAATTTATTTTCTAAATCAAAAAGAAAAATAAAGAAGATAACTGACATGCCCACATTCATTCAAATTATGCAATCAACATATAAATTAAATCAATGAAGAGAATGTGTTATTTGTGAATTCAAATGATGTAATACACAAACAAGCAACACAACACACAATGTTCATGAAATTTCCAAAGAGCAACAAATGGAATTTATATTATATCTTGTTCTTAATGAGTATATAGCAAATCCCAACAATGTGCTTAGATCTCACAAAAATATAACACAATATCTACCTTGTCCAAATGATGTAACAAGGGAATGATATTTTTGTCCTAATTCTAGTGACATGAAAATTCTAGATCCTCAATGTAGATCCTAGAAATGATCTTAAGGCTCTTATTACACTCTTGAAAATCCCTACACAAAGGTCAGAAGAAATAAGAAGTGGGAAACAAATAAAAACAAAGGAAATATATAATACCTCTTATAGAATGTTAATCTATTGCTTTATGACGATCTTGGATTTGAAGGTCTCTTTTATAATTTGAATTCTTGTAAGTTTGTTCCAGGTGTGTGGTGTAGATATCTCCACCTAGAAATTTATCCACATTTTATTTTTAGAGTGTGTTATAGTAAATATCTAGACTATCACAGGATATCAAAATTCATGAAGTCCTGCCATTTGTCTTAAAAAAATACCATTTGTTACTAAGATCCAATATTTTAGCTTCCCTGGTTCTAACTTCCTCAAAATAAGTTTGTTATTAATTTGACCCTGCAGGTGCTTTTGTTTCTTTGTCCTCTTATATGGTGGGTCCAGTCACGATCTCACCTTGTCTTCCTATGGTAGTTTTGTTTGAATTCTTATATCTCTTGCTTGAGATTTACAAAAATTAGGTAGCCTTTTTTCTATGTAAACAATTAAATGAAATAGACATCTAATTGATGCACTAGGGGAAGAGGTAAAGGCCATATCTAGGATACGCAAGAAATAAACAAGGTATGACAAAAATTGGAGTGGATGTGGTATTGGTAATAAAATGAATATCACATTACACATGAAATGATGGTGGGCAAATAACATATAGTATGGAAATCCATGAGAAAATAAGAGAAGATGCTCCTGTAGCATAGGGGTGGAGTATTCCCAATGGGTAGGTATTCTACAAGGTGGATAATGATCAATATGCCAAGGCCAACTCACTTACCAAATCGTACAGTCTCAAGGCCATTCAAACTACTCTTGTACGAACTATAATCACCTTGTACGGGCTTCAATGTCTACATTGTACGATCTTAAATCATATAGTATCATAGATGGTACAATATTAAACTCAAAAAAACTAACATATTCAATTTTGAATGCTGCCATACATAGTTTTATAATCGCTCAAGTCGATTTCCAAAACTGCCAAATAGGGTAAGTTTCTCTCAATCGGTTGTTTTACCAAATCGGGTAAAAAGTGTTTTGTATGATTTGTAAGGGTAACGATGTATGAATTTTATGAACCAATGACACAGTCAGATACTAGTTTAAATTTTCTATTGCTAAAATCTCTCTCCTGGATGTTTTTTAAGGGTTTGATGTACCAATCAATACAATCTCTACAAGAAGCAAAACATCCTACTAGTGCTATTGAGAGAATCCATGTGCATGAATAAATCCAAAAATCATACAACATATTTCAGTACATATTCCTTGATACTCCCATGTCTATATATCATTCTCTAGGTTACACCAATGCTATATTCTACCAAAATATTGCAAAATTACACAAAACTAACCTACAACATTCCATAGAAACACACACACATAAGAGTTCATCCATAATTCACCATCCATCATTATCAAAAACATACACAATCATCCATAACCATAATTATGCTCATTGATATATGGATTCAATTATAGTATGGAAAATCTATGAATGTAACTGCAACAACTCAGAGAACCAACAATTAACAATACTATCCATTCACTCTAGCAACCAGACCTACAAATTCAAAAATGGGGCTTTATATAATGTTTCCCAGGCCATTCCAAATTGTTTCCTAATTCAATCCATTATTTACAACTACCCATATACAACTAAATACATTAATTTGGATTTTTACTAAGTTTAACACCTAAATTAGCAAATATATGCGCCATCCTACTCTGAAATTACATTTCCCTTGCATTTGTGTGAATTTTGGTGCGCCATGTATGATTTTCAACTACCCTGTATGATTTACCATTCCAGTTGTATGATATTAACCCTTACTATATGATTTAAAAAACTTGGGTAAACTATCACTTTTATCAAAACTGTCAAAATTGAGCAAATCTCTTTGATCACTTCTTCTTCCTCTAGGAGATGGATTTGCTGCCTACATATGCCCTCCCCTTTACTTTGGTTGGTGTCCTTGCTAACTCGTTCTATTTTTGAAGAGTTTTACCCAAACCTATTCCAAAATAATTAATGCAAAAATAAATAACTCATAATAAATACAACTCACAAGATACATTCACATAGAACACAAGAGATTTATCCTGGTTCACCCAATATGGGCTATGTCCAGCAAACAAGAGCCACACCTCCTTTTCTATTATTATTCACCTTGTTCATAATGCGACATTACAATCAATATAAAGGAAACTCTTACAACCCTAAACCACAATGTGGTATTAGAATACCGTGGGTACAATACCATGGGCTAAAACCACCCATACCCATTAATCATGAGATTACCACTAATGCCTTCAAAAATAGCTCTAATAATATCTTCAAAGATGGGGCCTACCATACAGTACTTCCTCTGCAAAGGATGAGACACATCCAACATTCTCTCACTTGTTGAATACTTTGCATAAAGGTTGTAATCAAGTTCCAACACTCAATCTAGCCAGACCCATTTCAACTGTACAAAACATGAACTAGCCAGACCCATTTCAACTGTACAAAACATGAACTTTTTTGTGCTAACTACCTTGGTTAAAGCATCTTCAACATTTTCCTTGGTATCCACTTTTTCCAGCAACACTTTCTTCTGTTCAATCATGTCCTTACTAAAGTGGTACTTTGTATCAATGTGCTTTGTTATTGAATGGTAAGTTGGGTTCTTTGCCAAAAATATAGCACTTTGGCTGTCACAGTTTATCTTCACAGATCCTTGAAAGAACCCAATATCAGCACATAGTCTTTGTAGCAATACTACTTTCTTACTTGCATCAATGGTTGCCATGTATTCAGCTTCAATGGTTGAAATAACAACAACAGTTTACCTTTTGCTCATCCAAGTAATAGCCCCTCCAAACAAGTTCAATACATAAGCACTAGTAGATATTCTATTGTCAAGATCTCCAACCCAATCTGCATCAACAAAACCTTCTATATCCAAGGATATATTTTTGTTACTTGTACCTTCATAACAGATTGAAAAATTAGATGTACCACACAAATATCTAAAAACTCTTTTTACAGCAGTCCAATGCTCTTTACCAGGTTTAGACATATATCTACTCAAAACTCCCACTACATGGGCAATATCTGGTCTAGTACATACCATGGCATACATTAAACTCCCTACAATATTTTCATAAGGAACATGGGTTATTTCTTCTACCTCTTCTTCTATTTTGGACATTGTTCAATAGATAATTTTTCCCCCAAAGGAATAGGTGCCTTCATTGGTTTAAAATTCTGCATACTGAATCTCTTCAATATTGCTTCAACATACTTCTTCTAATTCAGCCATAGCTTTCTGTTTGAACGATCTCTATTTATTTACATTCCCAAAATAAAATTTGTAGGTCCAAGATCTTTCATGTCAAACTATGATGCTAAATAAGACTTCACTTCCCTGATCATTTCCTTACTGTTTCCAATTAGTAACATATCATCAACATACAAAACTATAATGACAAGTTCATTACTAATTTGCTTTGAGTATACACAATGATCAACATTACTACGAAAAAAATCAAGTCCTAAAATATAAGTATCAAATTTTTGACACCACATTCTAGGTTACTATTTCAGTCCGTACAGAGATTTCTTTAACTTACATACAAAATCCTCCTTTTCTTTAGCAATGAATCCTTCAGGTTGTCTCATATAGATTTATTCCTCCAAATCTCCATGAAGGAATGCAATTTTTACATCCATTTGCTCTATTTCAAGATCAAATGTAGCAGCCATAGATAAAAGAAATCTTATTAAGGTTAGCTTTGCAACAGGAGAAAATACTTCACCATAATAAATTCCCTCTACCTAAGAATAGCCTTTAGCAACCATACGAGCTTTATATTTCTCCACTTTACCTTCAACATTCTGCTTCTTCTTGAAGATCCATTTGCTACCTATTGCTTTTCTCCCACCAGGTAATTTTACTAGATCCCATGTCTTGTTCTTTTTCAAGGCCATCATTTCCTCATTCATGGCTTCTTACCATAGATTTACCTCTTTAGAATTAACAACTTATCTAATTGTTCTAGGATCTTCATTAGTAATAGATAAAACAAAGGAATAAGGAAAAGCAGATGGACTATACCTATCAAGTTGCCTTATTTCTCGTGTTGATATCCTTACCACAGGTGTACAAACCTCTGGTTCATCCTCTTCTTCTTCTTCTGAGTAGGATCCTTCTTCCATGAGATAAAATTGCACCTTTTCAGGTTCTTCTATTACTTCATTTCTGTGATCAATTTTCATTTCTCTAAATACCACATCTCTACTGTAAACAATCCTTTTAGTTTTTGGATTCTAAAGTTGATATCCTTTAACACCATATTTATAACCAATAAAGATATATTTAACAACCTTATTATCAATATTACTTATTTTCTTCTTTGGAATATGCATGTATGCATCACATCCAAAAACTCTAAGATGTGAAAGAGAGGGTTTCTTACCAAACCATGCTTCATATGGATTTTGATCTGACAATGTTGATGTAGGAGATCAATTCCACAAGTAACATGCTGCACTCACTACCTCTGTCTAGAATTCCTATGCCAAACTAGCACCACTGAGCATATTTCTTGCCTTTTCCATCAGTGACCTATTCAATCTCTCAGCAACTCCATTTTATTGTTGTGTATATGGAGTAGTCTTCTATCTTGCAATACCACATTACTTACAAAAATCCTCAAATTTATTTGAACAACTCTCCTCCATTATTAGACCTCAACACCTTAATATTTTTCTCAGTTTGATTTTCAACAAGTGCTTTAAATTCTCTAAACTTATCAAACACTTCATCTTTACTCTTAAGAAAATAAATCCATGCATATCTTGAAAAATCATCAACAAAAGAAGCATGGTACCATGATTTTCCAAAATATGGAATAGGAACAAGACCAAAAATATCACTATGAATCAGATCTAATACCCCTTTTGATCTTGTAACACCAGATGGGAAACTAACACAATTCTGCTTGCCATAAATACAATGTTCACAAAAATAAAAAACCATTGAGCAATTAGGGATACCTTGGACCATACATTTCGTGTATAGGGTACGCAATCTCTTTTCTCTAATATGTCCCATTATTTGATTCAACAAGTTCTTCTTTCTCCTGTGATGCTTCCGTATTCTCCGGTGCATCTTTCTTACTTGAACTTCCTATTACAAATTTGTAATGAGGCTTCTTCTTGGGCTCTTCTTCCATGGTATGTACTCCTACTTCCACTTCTTCCTGGGTAGTGGCTATTCCATCTTGCCCTACCTTGATTCCCTTGAAAATTTTTGATGCATCCATCTTCTCAAAATGTCAAAAAATTTGTGGAGATTGTACTATTCTCTCTGCCTCTATCCAATACAACTCTTCTAGTTCCGTTGCTTCGGAGTCTGACTGTTCTTTTTTGGTACTTCCAGAACTGGTTTGCTCATCCTTCTTTCCCGCTACCTTCTCATCATTATTTGTATGGGGCTTCCCTGCCTCTTCTCCCTTTCTTGAATGAGTGGTTGCTCCTGCTACCATTGTGATGGTGCTTGTTGTTCCAACTCTGGCTCCAATCATCTCGGTCGTTTCCTTCGATGATGCACATCAATGTCCTCCTTCAGAGTGGTGTCTTCTTGAGCTTCAGTAATATGTCGCTCACTCCTCGTTCGAGGTCTCTCTGGAGTTACCTTTGATACTGGTACTGACTTTTCCCACTTCAATATTGTCGACTGATCTGGCCTGATTTCTTGGGGTGGCATCAATCCTAGAAATTGCATTCCTACTTCTATGACCACATTCAATAACAATCCAATAGCATGGAAAGTCATCCCAAAATTCTTTGGCCTCTTTGTCAGTGCCTCATGCATTCTCCTTTCCAGAAAGGTACCCCAATCATATTGGATCCCCTTGGTGATACCTTCTGCATATTGTGCCATCCACATTGGCATTTTTGTGGCCCTTATATCTCCTTGATATTCGAGCCATGATTGTATTCATTACACATGGCCAATGTTCTCCTTTCAACTGGATCTATTTTATTCCATGTGTTCCCACACCTGAGATATTTGCCTCAGTCAGTGATTTGACAATGGTCATGGTAGTGATGAGGCGGTATGCCTCTATTGGATCTACCAATATTTTCACTACCTCCATACCATCTTCCGGCAAGCCAAATGTTCTTCGAAACGTCTCTACCAAAATATCCACCTTCACTGACCTCTTGCCCACATTGACATAGGCAGTTTGGGTCGTAGGGTTGTATGCCTAAACTATCTGTAATAGATAGTTCTGGAAGAATGTTTTGTGGAATGGTAGAATTTGTGCAATGACCACCACATGAGCATCCTCGAATGTCTTTCTCCAAGGATGATTCCTGTTCTTTTCATCATTCCACCACTTCCTGCATGCATCCGCTCCATGTTGTACGAATGTAATCTTTGTCACCTCCACCTGACATTCTTCCTATCCACTACTCAGATGCTCCTCCGAATCTGGCACATGAACTTCACTTCTCAATTCCCTCCGTGTGGTTCTTTCCTGTGCCATTCTTTCCTCTTGGTGCCTTGGTGGTGTTCTTATCAGATTTTCTCACCAATGTCGTTGCCCCCTCCATGGCCTATATCCTCTTCTCCTCCAAGGATGATTACCACGCCACTCGTGGGACTGAGACTTTCACCCTTGGTGCTGCCATGGGTATGCCTCTCTCTCGTGCAATGGACCTGGTGATGTCTCCACCCTATTGGCTGCAATCCACCTTAACCAGCGTCCAAACTCTTCTGTTGAGATCATTCCTTCAACATATCACCGATTAGCTTAACATCCACATCACCTCTTTTCACAATCGAAAGCATACCAAAAATCGTATGACTTACTATAAAATCGTACAATGTACGGTTCTTTGTCTCTTGTATGGTTTTACCTTCACCACCACTTTTGGATCATACACTACTAGTCTTCCCATAGTTCGATTTTTAGTCGTCAATCTTCAAACCGTCCTATCTTCACCAAATCGTACATCTGCAACCTAAAACCATACAGTATGATAGTACTTCATACGATGCTACTTTTTAACTACTTCTCCCTTTTGAATTTGTATGCTTTCGTACGATTTTGTACGATTTGTTTAAACTGCCTGAATTGGCCTGAAAATCACCCAATTTTACTAAATTTCTTGAAAATCGTACAAACTGCCCCCCAAAATTGTACAACACGACTTTTCAAACCCTAGGTTGTGAAAAATTCAAAATCTTGACCTCTTTTGCCACATCATTCCACAACCCATTTGTCGGATTGCCCCGATCTATCATCTTTGTGTTTTTCGGAAACAATCTTCCACTTTTCCTCCTCTGGCGCAATTTATTTTGAATTGACGAAATTCTGGCGATGGTTGTATGGTTGTACAGACTTCTCTTATCTCCCCAACATTTCCTAGCTCACTTTTTTCCAGATTTCACTACTTTTTAGGGTTAAAATCTTCAATAACTTGCAATTTCCACCATCCTTCATTGATTTTTTTCCACTTCTTCGACCTCTCAACAACAATTTTTTTTGCCTCTGTATCCGTACTTTGACTATCTACCGTATTTTATTGCTATTCTTGGTTGCACTTCAAATTTCCCCTTTTTGTGGAGTAACCCTAGTTGTCTTCTTCCTCATTCCCTGGGTTAAATCTCTTGAAAATGAAAAGAACTCCCTGGTGCTAATTAAAAATGGGTCTTCAAAATTCAAAGTATTAATGAAATTAATTGCCCATATGGTCTTTTTCCTCTACTTGCATGCTTTCCACCTTCGTCCTCCTAAAAAATTTGAGTTCTTACTTGTACGATCTGGTAAAAATTGCAATTCTACCTTTCTATTTAAAGTGCTTGGAAACCCTAACTAACCCTAATTCGATCCACTTAAAATTGTGCCACTTTGCACATTTTTCCCTCCATCTTGCGCGGATGATTGACAACTCAACAAGTTTTAAATTTTCATCTTTTTCCCTCGCTTTTTCCTCCAACCGTTTCTTTTTCCCGTGCATGCCGCATTAATTGGGTAGTTGGGAATCATACGTCTTGCTTGAAATCGTACATTGTACGATCTAAATCATACAACATGCCCTTTTTGTATGATTTCCCTCAACTCTACGTCACTTTTGCTTTGTACGATCTATCTTTTGTATGATTTCATATTTTAATTTTGTTGTGTATGATCTTTATACTTAGAGAAAAAATTTCAATTTCTCCCTTTTCGAAGAGGTCGTCATTTCCGGTTTTCAACCACTTCCTTCTTAATTGCATCCCGAGGATTTTTCACAACTAAGGCACCCTTGTTTTTTTCATTTTTTCTTTTTTTTCTTTTTTTTCATCCTAGTCTATTTACACTTACCGTCTTGGTAATCGTACAATGACATTCACTTGTACGATCCCATATGAATCTTGACCTGGAGGTTCGACCATAACATTTTGATTAATGGTGTCCTCTTGTACCTCTTGTTCCCTTGCTTGGCTTACCTCTACTTGTGATGTTACTTCCTGTTCAGCTCTTCCCCTACAATGTGTACAATTTAGGATTGTACAATGGCAAGTTGGAGTCTCCTCACCTGGTGGTCCCACTTCTTGCCTTACAGGTGATTGATCCCATGGTAGTGGTGTCCTTACCACTCTGCTATCATTTGAGCGACTTCTTTGCCTATCTCCATGGATCAATTCTTGCTCCAAACTTGGCAATCAAACTCGTTGATGGCCTAGGTTTCTTTCTTCTACAAAGTGTACCCTTCCTCTTCTAGCTAAGTTTCTACCATGTGGGTATCTACCCCGTCCACTTCCTCTTGGCATCGGACTTCTCTGCTCTATTGGTGATTCCTCCCTTTCTTGGAGTAATCGCCTATTACCCCTCACTCATTGAGGTCCTTGTCTAATTATGGGTGGTTGTTCCCACATGTGTCATCTTAAAATATTTGGTAACATGCCTCTCACTCTTGGTATATCTCGTTGGTTCCTTCTCCAGTTCATGCATGCTAAAGGATGATCTCCTGGCCATCTAGGAGTAGGGGGTCATAACCTTCCTCGTCCTCTACCTCCTCTATTTGTAACATCATCATGATCTCGATTATTTGTTGGTCGCCTACCTCCTCCTCTTCCATATTGGAGTCTTAGAGGTCTTCGTCCAATTCCTCCTCTTGTTCCTTGGTTATCAGGGGTAATTTCTACCAACTCAATATTGGCTAGTGGACTCTGATTGGGTGACAACTATCACAAGGTTCTGATTCTTCTATCAGCATGGACTAAGCGACATCTCCATATTCTTTCCTCAAAGGATCTCTGGGGAAATGATGCTACCAATACTTCTCTATATGCATCCGAGAAGTCTATCTTAGAGCTAGAGTCAGTTCTATCGTCTTCCCTCTATTCTGCCCAATCGATTGGAAAATTCATCACTCTCTCCAATCTCCTTACTTCCCTTCTTTGTCTTCTTAGTTTTTGATGAGCTATTGCATAAGCTTGTGTATCAATACAAGATCTATCCCTTTGAATTCTCTCTACTTCCCCTAATCTTGATGCACTAGTTGGAGGGTCGTAATCCCTCTGAGTATTATAAGGATTTTCTATCTCATCATCATCACTACTATCTGTACTAAGCTCTCTTACCAACCATGACATTCCTTCATCACTGGAATTCGTCATGTCTAAAGCTTCTACATCTTCATTTGTCCTTGGTTGCTCGTTCGGTGGGGGTGGTAAACTTGTGCTTGTGCCTTCATTTCCTCCCCCATATCTTGGAGTTAATCCTTCCATCTCCTCATATTCATCTTCAACCTCTCACAGTCTGACTTCTCATTGTTCATCCAGTCTTTATATGGTACCATCCAACTCCTGGATGAGTTGTTCCCTCAACCTCACATTGTGACTCCGCAATGTTTGATACTCTTCTTGCAATTGTTGAATTTGCGTTCTCATCCTCTGTTGTAATAGCCCAATCTGAGCCAATGGAGAAATTCCAGCTAGTTCCTCATCCATAGTTTCATCCCTATCATCCTCTGGAATTTCCATTTTGGATGTGTCCACTCTATCCTCATTGTGCACTGTTAACCCTATCCTTCTCCGTCCTTCAGTATACCGAGGTAGTTCCCTATGCTCTACTCATGGGTACCTCATGGTCGTAGTTCTAGGTAATAGTGCTATCTCTTGATAGCTTCTCGGTCTTGGAGAAACCCTCTCCTCTTCTTCTCGTATGGTCCCATCCGCCCTTCTGACATGTACTCATATCCTTCTTCTTTCACTAGTTCGAGGTGTCAACTCTTGTTGTTCAACTATTAGTTGTGTCTCCTCCCCTTCTACAAATAGGCATGTGAGTCCCATATCAGGTTCTTCCTATGATGGACCTGGCTCATGGTGAGCCTCGTCTTGAGCTTTCGCTCATCTTCGTCATTCAATTTCTTCTGAAGCAATGAATAAACACTGTACCTTATAAGGCTTCAACTTTGAGCCATTTACAGTATTGGGTACCTCTATCCCATTCAAGTTCTGTAGCTTGACTGCTCCATTACTCATTACTTCTAGTACTTTATAAGGCCCAAGCCATAGCATCTTTAGCTTACCTAGCTTGATTTCTTGTTTCCCATTAAACTTTAGAACTAAGTCACCGGGACTAAGTTCCAACTTCCTCAAGTGCTTGTCATGCCATGCCTTCCATATTTTTTGAGCTATCTCGATCGCCCATTGCACCATGAATCTCCTTTCATCTAACTTGGTTAGTGTCATCAGTCGTTCCTCCAAAATTTCTTGATCTCCCAAGCGATGCTCTACCGCGACTCTCAAACTTGGTATCAAGAATTTGACTAGCACCACTGCTTCCTGTCCATACATTAGTTGGAAAGGTGTATGTTCCATTGTTGGTTTAAAATTTGTTCTATATGCCCACAAAATGGATGGTAACCTTTCCTCCCAGTCTGCTCCCTCTATTCCATAGGTTTTATATAGAGTAGATACTAAGACTTTATTTGTCGCTTCTGCCTGCCCGTTTGCTCTGGGGTAGTACGGACTAGACAATGAATGTAAAATATTGAACTCTGTTGTCAGTGTCTTGATAATATCATTAACAAAGTGTCCACCTCGATCACTTGTTATTTGTAGTGGAATACCAAATCTTGTGATTACCTGCTCATACAAAAATCTCATTGTACTTTTGGCCGAATTATCAGGTAATGCTCTTGCTTCAACCCACTTTGTCAGGTATTCTATTGCTACTATGATGTATCTACACTTCCATTTTTGAGATGTTTTTAATGGTCCTACGAAGTCCAATCCCCACCGTTCAAACAAATCTTGTGGTTGTGATGGATGTAAGGGCATAAAGTCCCTCTTGATCGGCTTTCCTACTCTTTGGCAAGTATCGCATGCTTTCACATGCTCCTTTGCATCATTATACAATGTGGGCCACCATAGCCCTACTAGAAATACTTTTATAGCGGTCGCATCTGGTCCCATATGTCCTCTTGCTAAGCCTGCGTGGGCTTCTTTCAATGCTACCTTGACTTCTTCATCCATTACACATCTCTGTAAGATACCATCACTTCCCATTTTATACAGTAATCCTGCTATTATCTGGAAAGGTGTTGACTTCATTATTATTTTCTTCTTTTTGGTTGTTGTCATCTCTTGTGGCAACTCACCTGTGGATAGATATTGGCCAACCAACTTGTACCATGACAGAACAACATTGATGGTGAATAATTGTGCGTCTAGAAATTCATCAAGAACTCTTGTTCCTGCAGGCTCCCCTGATTTTATCTAAGACAACTGGTCTGCAATCACATGCTTCTTACCAGGTCTCACCACCACTCGGAATACGAACTCCTGAAGGGTGACGAGCCACCTACTGACTCGTCCTTGGATCACCGGTTTGTTTATCAAGTACAATAGTGCTTGGTGATCGACATAGAAAGCAAAGGGATTTTCCAGTAGGTAATGCCTAAAATTTTGAACTACATATACCATTCCCAAAGCTTCCCTTTTCATTGTACTATAGTTTCTCTCTGGCCTTGACAAAAGGTGACTAGCAAAGAAAATAGGTTGATCTAGCTTAAACTGTCCTTCTTGTGCTAAAGCACATCCAATTGCAAAATTCAAAGCATCAACATGGACATGGAATTCCTTATCCCAATTAGGAAACACCAAAATTGGGCTACTCACTAACTTAGCCTTTAACTCCTCGAAGGCTCCTTGATGTTCCTCTGTCCATATGAATGGAATATTCTTTTTCGTTAAAGAATCTAATGGGTAGGATACATGTGCATAATTCCTGATAAACCTTCGGTAGTATCCTGTCGAACCAAGGAAGGTCTTAAGTGAACTCACATCAAATGGTTCTTCCATGTGTAATATCACATGGATCTTATCAGGATCTGTCTTCAATCCTTCACTGCACACAATGTGTCCTAACAATTTCCCATATGGTACCATCAAAAAATATTTCCCTGGGTTTAATGATATCTGTGCATTTTTGCACCTACTCATACATTCACTGAGGGTAGGAAGATGATCCTTGATCTTCCCATAAATGGACCAATCATCCAAAAATGCTTTAAAGTTTCCTCGTTGCTAGCTGATCAAATATATACAGTATGATACGTTGAAATGTAGTTGGGGCATTACAGAGCCCAAATGGCATTCGGTTATATGCATAGATGCCATTCTCCACAATAAATGTGGTCTTCATCTTATCCTCCTCGATGATGCTGATTTGATTGTATCCCGAGAACCCATCCAAAAATGAATAGATCTCATGTCCTGCAACTTCTTCCAAGATAGAATCTATGAAGGGAATGGGAAAGGGATCCTTAATAGTTACAACATTTAGACTCCTAAAGTCCACGCATATTCTGATCTTGTCCACTTCCTTCTTCAAGGTGATCACTATAGGTGAAACCCATTCACTATTTGTCACCCTGAATATAATTCCTGCTTCTAGCATCTTTTCTATCTCTGCATTCACTAATGCAACATACTTTGGGTTCATTCTATATGGTCTCCTCCTTACTGGTTGAGCACCAGGAATTAGTGTAATCTTATGGATGCATAGTTCTAGTGGAATTCCTTTCAGGTCCTTATATGTCCATGCGAAGACATCCTTGTATTCCAAGAATATCTTAAAAGTTGTTGCCTTCAATACCGGATTCCAATCATCACCGCAGTGAATCAACCTAGGTTCCTCCTCCGTTCCTAGATTGATGTCCACTATCCGAGGTCCCTCATATTTGATATTTTTTGGTTCACTCATAGCTTTCTCTATGTTCTCGGGGTGTGTTGGTCTTGTATCAATCTCTGCATCTCCTATTGTATACTCTGCAAAGCTTTTTGGAAATGTCCATTTCTCTTCTGCTTCCTTCTTAGGTTCTTTGCTAACCTTTGGTTTGTCTTGTTTTTCCTTGATCTCCTCTGACTCAATACAGAGGCAGTTGGGCTGAAACATTTTGTACTCCTCCATTTTCCAATGAAGAAGTCCACTATCAGATCGAGCTTCATCTTCGCTACATTCATCTAGGTACAACATTCCTTCCCCATCAGGTTCATGCCCTTCATCTTCTAAGGAATTTTTTGATTCATTAGTTGTAGCTATATCTTCACTAACTCTTTGATTGGCTAAATTAATCATGTATTTATGTTGTCCCTTCTTAAAAGTGATATGATTATTTCCCCAATTGTGATTAACTTTGGCTACTCGTAGCCAACCTCTCCCCAAGAGAGCATCGTATGCAGGTTTCTGCATTGCAATCACAATGAAATCCAAGACAAATTCTTGTTCAGCTATCATTACTTGTTGTGTTGTTAAGACTCCTTTTGTCTCAATGCCATTCTGGTCAGCACCATATAACTGGAAGCTTGGTGCCCATAGGGATGGAGTGCCTAGTTCTAGCCAAGTTCTCTCAGGTAGCACATTGACGTTGGATCCTCCATCCACGATAACTTGTGTCAATTTGTGTCCTAAGATCTCCATATGTAGTAATGCAGGTTTCTTTCCCACATCAATCATCAATACAGTTGGATCCATAAATTGATCTTTTCGCTCCTCTTCCTAAATTGGTTGGCTCTGTACTCCCATCACCTTCTATGGCTGCAATTCTTCCACCATTGCCTTCTGTAATGTTGGAATAGCTTCTAACAGGTTGGATACTTTAATTTCCACCATGGTATCCAAAACCTGTGCTGCCAGATTTTGCACAACTACCTCCTGATCCGATGGTTTTCTTAATTCCTTATCTGCTCTTGATTCTGTTGGTTTAGTCTTCTCAGCTTCCTCTTGCAATATTTTCTTTGCTACTTGCCAGTGTTGCTTTTCTTTTGCTGGCTCAGGATACTTATCCTTCTTAGCCTGATTTCTCATCATGGCTAAAACTTCTTGAGTTTCCTCCTTAACTTGAGGAACTTCGATGTCCAAATAACTAACGTTCTATGGGTTACTCGAACTCACCTATTTTGGACAATTATCTTCTTTGTGGTTCCCCGGACCACACCATCTACACATGTGTGTAGTGCTTGTTTATGGTGTCTCTTGCCTTAGAGGTGCAGGATAATTTTTTGCAAAATGCCCCCATTCTTGGAAATTGCAACATTGTATGATTGGTCTTCCTTTCGAATCATACTATAAATAACTTTGTCCTCCTTGTCGATTACCTTGGTTTGATCTTCCACCTCGTCTGTTATTTCTGTAACCACCACTTGTCGCTTGTTGCCCACTTCCTTGGGTCTTCGGTTTCTCTTCCTGGTCTTGGATTGACAATACTTGTGGGTGTATTCTTGCATTATATGGACATAGCATTACCTCATGCCCCATCACATTACAAATATGACAATAGTCATTCCTCGGACATTTCATATTTGTATGTCCCTCCGTTTTGCATTTCGTGCACCACATGTCATTTCTATCAGGTTTGACCTTTTGTTCTTTCATGAATTTATCAAAATCCTTGCGAAATGATGCTACCATCCTCTGTATAGTGTCATATTCTTCACTATCTGAATCCTTCGACTTGGGATGAGATAGGATTCCCGTATATGTTTGTTTTGATTCACTTTCAAAATTCTTTGCGTGCTTGAGCGCTTCTTCATACGTTTTTGATGGTACTACCTTCATATTTTTCTTATATTTTGGGAGTAATCCATCTACGAACCACCATTTTACTAGAACATCTACCAACGACATCTACATCTTATCGACTAATTGCTTTAGTCTACGGTTGTAGGATTTCACATCCTCATCGACTTTTTGCTTTGTCACGCAAAGTTTCATAACAATGTCTCCATCATCCTTTAAAGGTCAAAATTCTTCGATGAATTTCTCCTTTATCTGATTCCAAGTCTGAAAATCTATGTTATTTTCTCTCTTCAAATACCAATCAATTGCCAATCCTCTCAAGGTAGCAGGAAATAGGATTACCCAATCCTCAGGTCTATCTACACCATTTGCTCTCCAAATGGTTATGCAAGTCCCTATATGCCATGTGGGGTCTTCCTTAACCTCACCTTAAAAATGGTGGACATCTTTGTTTGGCTGCCCTAGTAGCCATCTTAGGAGAGTCATCACTATCACTTGAGGTATCTCGTGGAATCTCCGTATGATTCCTCCTTGGGGGTGTCTTACTCCCGTTGTCATCAGAAGTGTCAATTCGAGGTATCTTGTTTTGTCCCACCACTCGGTGACCAAATTCTCATGTGTCTTCACTTTGCGACCTCCTTCGCTGATGTGAGGGAGATGGTCTTGGTTTGTCCTCCTGAGACCTCGCGTCCTGTTGCTCTGGTGCCTAACTCTCGTCCTCCGCACTCTCTTGCAACTCTTCTATCACTTTCTCAGGTGTCACCATCCACTCTCCATCTTCTTGCACTTTTCCTTTTTCAACCCTTGCCTCTACGCTTGGCGGTTCTATTTCCTCGGCTTTTGTCTCTATTAACAATACCTCAAAGTCTCCTTCTTCGGATGTCCAAACTTGCTCTATCTCTGGTTCTTGAGTACTACGGTCTGAGTTACTTGTGTTTTCTCTTTGAGAAATCCTCATGCTCCTTCTTACTGGGATGTTGTCTCTTAGTTCCCATCTCCCATGGCTTCGTGCACTGGTGTCCATCATTCACCTCCAGTCTCAGTATTCAATCTTCGTGACTTTTGACCCGTTTTAACAAAAATTGCCAGATTCGATAAGGCAACGATGCCAAATGTAGCACAAGGGTGGAGTATTCCCAATGGGAAGGTATTATCCAAGGTGTATAATGATCAATATGCCAAGCCCAACTCACTTACCAAATCATACAGTCTCAAGGCCATTCAAACTACCCTTGTACGAACTATAATCACCTTGTACGGACTTCAGTGTCTACACTGTACGATCTTAAATCATACAATGTCATAGATGGTATGATATTACACTTAGAAAAATTGATAGATTCGGTTTTGGATGTTGTCGTACATAGTTTTGTAATCACTCCAGTCTATTTCCCAAAACTGCCAAATCAGGTAAGTTTCTCTCAATCGGTTGTTTTACCAAATCGGGTAAAAAGTGCTTTGTACGATTTGTAAGGGTAACGATGTACAAATTGTATGAACCAACGACACAGTCAGATGCTAGTATAAATTTTATCTTGCTCCAATCTCTCTCCTGGATGTTTTGTAAGGGTTTGATGTACCAATCAATACAATCTCTACAAGAAGCAAAACATCCTAATGGGGTTGTTGAGAGAATCCATGTGCATGATTACATCCAAAAATTGTACAACGTATTTCAGTACGTCTTCCTTGATACTCCCATGTCTCTAGATCATTCTCCAGGTTACACCAATGCCATATTCTACCAAAATATTGCAACATTACACAAAACTAACCTACAACATTCCATAGAAACACACACACATAAGAGTTCATCCATAATTCACCATCCATCATTATCAGAATCATACACAGTCATCCATAATCATCATGCTCATTGATATATATGGATTCAATTACAGTATGGAAAATCTATGAATGTAACTGCAACAACTCAGAGAACCAACAATTAACAATACTATCCATTCACTCTAGCAACCAGACCTACAAATTTGAAAATGGGGCCTTATATAACATTGCCTAGGCCATTCCAAAGTGGTTCTTGAGGCAATCCATTATTTACAACTGCCCATATACAACTAAATACATTAATTTGGCTTTTTACTAAGTTTAACACCTTAATTAGCAAATCTATGTGCCATCCTACTTCGAAATTACATTTCCCTTGCATTTGGGTGAATTTCGGTGCGCCATGTACGATTTGCCACTGCCCTATACGATTTGCCATTCCAGTTGTATGATCTTGCCCCTTACTGTACGATTTACAAAACTTGGGTAAACTATCACTTGTATCAAAACTATCAAAATTGAGCAAATCCCTTTGATCACTTCTTCTTCCTCTGGGAGGTGGATTTGCTGCCTACAGCCCCAAAAGAAACAAAATACAATATATTTACAAGTGGGTGAGAAGAAGCAGCGCTAAGGTGCTAGAGAAAGGGAAAGAAAGAAAAATAAAAAGAGAACTAGAGGTACATAAATTAAGGAAACTGCCACCAATAATGTACCTTTATAACTATATTTTGTTAGGGTGATCCTTCTATAACTATATTTAACCAGGGTGTAGGACTACTTCTAAGGCAAATAGATTGTCGCATTTTAGTAGATTGTTCGAATATTTTGCGTCTCTTGCATTTATTAGCATTAGTGAATAGCACCCCTTGATTTGTTCATACTTCCTTCTAAAACTTTTTTTTTGCACTCTTTGGCCCATCCTATATGTTGAAACTCCCATCTAGTTTCGAAATGGTATCTTTCTTTATATAGGATCATACTGAGGTAGAGCATTTCATCAGTTGACAATTACATAATCATGCTTAGAGATTTTAAAGATATTTGGCTTGCTCAAACTGGCACTCACACACTCGTTGAGTCTATCATTCATGTTATTCAGCTCATGATCTAACCTCATCCTATATGATCCATGAGATTTTATTTTTCTCATTGACTTCTCCCATGCAGTTTAGGAGTAAGCTCCTCGGATCTCTTCACTAGGCTTAAAATGACTTTGAATTTGTAGTACTTTATTCATGCCTAGGATATCAAGTGATTGAGGTGAATTGGAAGGTGCCATGACTTTATTCACTTGTAGATTGCATGGTCTGTGAAAGCTAAAATGCTCTACTTTAAAATTTGATTACCTCATTTGAGCTCCTGGAGCACATTCTTACAATCTAGGCTACTTAATAATGGCAGTGTTATGAGAGCTCAGTACCATGATTGACCTGGTAGATCTACTCCTTGTGATGGATTCTCATTAGTGTCACATCAATTACGCTTTCTTAGGACAACCACCTTTGATATTTCCATGAGCTATTTTTATTTAGTCATGGCTTGAAGGAATACGTGCATGTGTCGAGCTATCACTCGCTCTCATAATTGTTTTTACTTCTTGGTCTCTGTTTAAAACTACATAATTCATCTGCCACTTGAAATCATAAAAATAGCGTACACCATGCATATGATAAATGAAGGTAAATAAAAATGAAATGCTGAAAGCAAACCCACAATGCAACAAGACACGAAATAAAGAGAATCAAATCGTAATGGAATTCGAATGTATTAATATTGCATTGATTTCTTTAAAAATGTGTGTTACATATGATCCCCTTTAGTAATTTTACCCATGATACAATTTTACAATAACTTTATCGATGCAATCCAAGTGGCTTTCATGCCCACAACAATATCTTTTAGAAGCGGGTTCCTTGAGACCGTCATGTAATAGTAGGATCAAAATTATTTTGTTGCCTTGAATTTTGGCACCTGCATGCAATGAAACAACAGATATCAATAGCATCTATAAGACCCACCAAATTTGGGCCCGTAGCAATCAAGAGATAAAATGAAAATAACATAAATGCATGCATGAAGCAACAAGAAATCTAAGTTAATACTCTAATGTAAGTGCTCAAATTGAGGGATATGTTATCTAAACTAACATGTCAATGTAAATCTAAAAGAAAATGTAGAAAAAAGTGAAAATGGATCACTTGATCTAGATCATCTCAAGCGAGACGGTCTTGGCTGTGGAATTGTCTCAGCAGAGACGGCCTCTATTGTGGACTTGCAATTTTTTAAAACCAGGTCGAGGTGATGTTGGGATGATCCGAGCGTGGGTTTTGTCGATGAATTGATGATTATGGACAAACGAGTGCACATATTTGAGCATCCTAAAACCATAGTATTTATCAAGTAAGGTTTGTGGATGCAATTTTAAAACTTGTGTTGTGAAGCAGCGACATTGATTCGGATAGCGAAGATGCACGATCGGATTTTTGCAACACTTCATTACTCAAGATAACAAAATTTAAATCTTTATACTAGGAGGGGACCCCTCATTTTATATCCTTCTTGGCTAGGTGTCAAAAGGGTAAGTGGCAATCAAGGGCAGCCCTAATTTCCAATTTACAGGTGGCAGGAACAACTACAGGTCGCTAGGTGTGGTTGTAAATCGTTAGGCGTAATGGAAAATCCATCGTTACGCTAACAAACAGTCTCGTTGCCTAATTATTATTTTTTTAGCTATGGGTGTACGACCATCTTGCAGGGGATAACCTCGAATATGAGACCATCTTGACTGAGATGACCTTGCTTCATGTGGGGAACAAGTACACCTTTTTTTGGTAAAAGGCACTAGATAGCCTTAAGGTTTCCCTAGATGGGTTAGATGGGTTAGAAGGAGGTCTTTTGGAGAGTCTCCTTATGAACATGTATTTTAGGTATTTGCAAATATCTCTTTTTAGGATTCTTTGTGTCTAACCACAATGCAAAAAAAAATAAATGACCTAAAATGGTTGAGTTGATGATGGATGATGTTCATTTGCAAAAGTCAACATGAGATACCCCAATCATAAAAATGGCGCATGTCTTCGAATCATTGCTTTCAACACATTGATGAACCTTTAATTTTGGCATACCTTTCATCCATAGGTAGACTAGCTCAAGTGATAAGCTAGGAGTCTACAGGTAATAGCTTTAGATATACCAAAGATTTGATTGATTGATTCTTTTGCTTGTTGTTTGCCCTTAGCAAAAAGGGTGCATGATAGCTTTTGGAAATGATCCTTGAACAAACGTGATTTTTACTTTTGAGTGTTGGATTGTTGACTTAATCTTGAGATATAATTTTTTGTAGTTATTGACTATCTCCTTGAGTGAGAATTCAATGGAGGAGATGAAAATTGATGATAGTGACGAGTCGCTCAACAAGAATGACTCTTGTTATTATGATTGTCTTTTTTTTTTAAAGTGCAATTTTCTTTTTGTTGTTTTTTTTAATTATGTGTGGGATCATCTTAGATGGTTGATGTGATAATTTTGAATTATCAAAAGGTCAATCATATCAGAAGAGCATACCACATTGTGTGCTCGTTCAAGATGGGCTCGCTGTGATTTTGCTATAAATAGCAAAATTTGTGAGGAGACCCTCATTTGTGCATCACATAAAATGAACAGAGGAGAATATGAGGAGAAGAGTTAGTTGTGTGCAACAAATTATTACTCAACTGAGGATTGACCAACACGATGGACCCGAGTGCTACTTCCACAAGTGGAGGAGCTGGAGAGAGAAAGGTAAGGGTGAAAAATTCCAACTTTTCATTTTTTAATGCAAAATGAATGTTAATTAAATTTAATGGAAATGAAATGAATAGGATGGGTAAAATGATAAATTTTAAGGTAAAATAAATGAAAAATTGGATGGTAATGAATTTTGTATTTATTTATTTTTTTATAATTTTTTTATTTTTTCACTTTGATTTTGATTTTGTTTTTTACTTTGATTTTGGGGGCCATATCAAAACAAGATGGCTCTATTTTGTGGTCATATTTATTGGTACAATTTTCTATCATGGTCATTTCAGTCAAGACAGCTTTGTGACATGGCTATCTTATTCGAGATGACCGTGTGTTGTGCCCATCTAGATCAAGAGGATTATGTGTGTACGAAAAGTTTTTTTAACTTTGATTTTTATTATGATTTTATTTTTGTGTAATTAATTAGCTTATTAGAGCATGACATTACTTCCCAAATCATTATAAGGAAGCATGTATTGCAATGCTCAATGACAGTGATGACTAGGAATGGTTGAAGGCTTTGAGCCTTCAACATACAGTGTAGTTGGAGTTTATTCATGTTGATCAAGTCTACTTGATGACCCTAATTGATCGATAGGATGCTTACACCAACACTTTACATATGTCCACTAGAGAGGTCACAGTCACCTTGGAGGACATCTACTGGATATTACAAATTTCCATTGAGAGGGCATTCATCACTACATCTGTCATGATCGAGAGAGAAATAGTGCTACATCAAGTATAAAAAGATCGGTGGAATATGATAGAGTATGATGTTTCCAATAGTGGGGTGTGGATGGATATAGGATACATCATCCATATTTTTATAGCTATCTATGTGGTGTTGATGACTCTGATGTCAAACTTTATTCTACCCAACTCCTCTATCTACATGTTCCTTTAGAACCTATTAGACCTTGTTTAGGATCTAGTGGAGTACCCACTGATTATGGCACGAGGCCCCATCTTACTAGCACAACTCTACAAAGAGCTATACGAGATTTGTGAGTGTAGGAGGCTATGATTGGGATGTAACTTCCTTCTACAGGTTTGGGGTTGGGAATATTTTAACATCAATCAACCTCTTGACCTACCCTGGACTGCTAGGAGCAACATGATGAATAGGGAGATTCTCCATGCCATGCGTTGGATCCATGATCGAGAGTGAGGTATGAGTCATATTTGGTAGGGCACACTATGGCATTATACAAAGCTCTTTAATGGATTATAACAAAAGGATGTGATATGGTGACCATGGCTATGAGGTTCGTGAAACGACCAGAAGTTGACATTTGATCTAACAACAAGTAATAAACACAAGTCATTCAAAAATATATATTTTATTCATGATCAATTTTGTATAGGTTACAAATAGGGAGGATTTCCCTTTTTCCTTTCATGAATACACAATAAGCCTGATGCCTTCTTTGTATGTGGGCCACCGTCGGGTTGTAGTTGTAGTTGTTTTCCCTCCTTGCTCCTATGCTAGGCCTGCAAAAGGGTGTTAGTACGATGGAGATCTTACCTTATTCAGGCTCCATGATTATGAAAACAAAATGACTATAAAAATAGAGTAAAAGATGTGATAAACTATGTAGAAGATAATAATAGGATGAAAGAGAACTTACCTCCTAAATATGGAGTGATTTGGGGCCTCTACACCCAATTTGCTACATGGGGGATGAACTGAGATTGGATTCACGGGGCAAGGGGTGATTTGAGTTGTGATGCTTCTTCTACAAAATCTTTTTGGTGGGTCGACTCCTAGGTAGCTAGGGCGCCTCTAAATACCATTGGAATTTGACTATGTGCACTAGGAAATGACTGTTCAATATTGGCTTTTCATTTCAGCAAAGTAACTATACTTTGTTGAATTTTGTGAGATCTCTCATTTAGGGTTTGGGACCCATTATTTATAGGCAAAAGCAAGGTGTAGGGGGTGGTATTTGATTGACTAAACTTAGGTTTGATTCTGACTAGGGTTAGGTTAAGAAATGCAAGGTGGCAACATTACATTCCTTATGAGAAATATCTCATCCTCACACATGTGTAAGGATAGATTAGGGCTAATCCTGATTAGGAGGTTTTTAAGTCAATTTAAGACATGATTAAAGAAATATCCTAACAAACCCTAATTTCACACATGTGGGAGGATGTAATTAGTGTTAATCAAGATTAAAGGTTCTTTTAATAAAATTTGCCCTAAAAAGGTGACTTAAGTGAAGTCAACATTAGATTAGATTTTAGGTATTGACTTATTAATTGTTTTGGTCAACTAATACCCCGTGGGGGCCTCAATTGAGTGCAAATTGGTTTTCGGATGATATCCCAATGCACGAGATGTGATTTTGAAGGCTTATGAGGGTTTAGGACCTAAAATCCAATGAAGTGGTATATGGGAGTCTACATGATGCTATGACAATCTATGGCGATCTATGCATGACTACAAATATCTACGTATGACTACAACAATCTACGCATGTCTAGGAGGATATACAATAGTATACGTTGGTCTACGATAGCCTAGGGGTACCTAGGACAGCCTATGTAAACCTACAAGTGTCAAGAAGGATCTACAAGTATGTAGGTATAACAGTGTACAACTTTTGGGTGTCTACATTTACCTCTTTTTGTACTATACTGTGTGGAACACAGTTTAATACAAAAATGTGAAGGGTTTGTGTAGAAGGAAAAGGTATAGAAGGAAAATAATGGGATCCAATAAAAGGTATGTAATTGCTCAAAGTGTGACCATACAACATTGACTAGATAGCCAAGAAGAGAAGGGAAAATAATGGGATCCAATCAAAGGTATGTAGCCACTCGAAGCGTGACCATACAAAATTGACTGGATAGCCAAGAAGAGAAGGGAAAAGAATGGGATCTAATCAAAGGTATGTAGCCACTTGAAGCGTGACCATACAACATTGACTGGATAGCCAAGAAGAGAAGGGAAAAGTAAAGGAAAAGAGGAAAGAAATAAAAACAATACCGGTAAAAAGGAAATGGATGATTGCAAATGCAATGGAGTGATTTTGTTAAGTCCATATGACATTTATGATGTCATACTAGTTGCTTGAGAACGGTAACTTTTAAATATTTTGCTTTTGTGACCAGATCAACGTGGTCTAAAAGTATGAATAGGACAAAAGCCTATCTAAATTTTTGTTGTTGATTGATTTATGGGAACATGGTGACAAGTGTCAAACCATTTGAACTAAGTTGACATTTAGCTTATTCCAACATGTCATTCATGATGCTTCATGAATTTCAGATATAAATATTCTAAATGTTGATCCAATATCATGTCAAACGTATCATCGGTTATGTACACGATGTACAAGAATTCTAGATTGACTTCTCCATTCTCACGCATAGCTCTCCTGATGTAACCCATGTCTGATTGGGATTGAGATTATTTGTATGATAATATTTAGCAAAAAAAATTGTAGACAAATGTGCTAATCACACTTTTGGATTTTCGATGTTTTCGTTGCATGTAAAACTGACTTTGGATATGAATACCCCCTCAAATGAGAAATCAACAATGAGGCGAATGGAATGTGGTGATTTGATGATGCAACGATTGATAAAAATGTCAATGCATGATGATTATAAGTGCAAATGAAGGTAAAAGGTAATTTTGGAAGGTTCCTAGGGTTTTAGGGGGCATTTGCCTGCTTTCATAGAATTTTGGGAGGATTTGGAGGTGTTTTGGTTGAATTCACCACCCGAGGGTGATTTTGACCTAAATCACCACCTAGGGGGCGATTTGGGTTCAGTTCGCCCCTCGGGGGGTGAATTGGTGGATAAAGTATATTTAAGCCCTAATTTGCATGTGGGGGGCTCATTTTGATGGTGCACAAGATTGGAAAGTGACTTGTGAGAGTATTAGACAGAATCAGAGGAGCACAGGTGACGTTTGCAAGGGCGACAATGACGAGAGGATGCAAAGCGACTAGCAGTAGATACGGGGATCCATCAATAAGTGATCTTTTGCCTTGTTTTATTTTTGTTTTATTTTTTTGAGAAAATGTGAATAAGGGAGGGGGAGTTTTTCGTCTCGATTTATATTTTTTTGCAATTTTTAATTAAAATTTAAACACAAAATGTCAAATTAGCCAAATGGGTATCTAAAAGTGCGATCATTTTTTGAATTAGACTTGTTTTGACACCGATTTGATCGGGTGAAGGGTAGAGTAGGTGTAAGGTTTGACCATCAGTTTTTGGAAGTAACGGTGTACTAAAATTGATATATTTTTACATTTTGTCACTAAAGTAAGAAATGGGTATCCCAATTTGCGACTGTTATATTTTTTTGACTTTGTTTGATGTGATTTTAGAATTTGTCACTTTTAGGAGTAATTTATCAAACCTAGACTGTTAGATTTGACATGTTAGGGAAAAAATTTTGGAAAGCCTGTGGAACTTTCACCGTAGAAGGGCAAAATGGGTGTCCAAAAATGTTGTTTGTTTTGATGAATGACTGCATTTGGCCTACCTTTTATTTGCATGCCAAGGTGTAAATTAATGTTAAATTGAAAATGAGCTATGGGGAGCCCGATTAAGACTGTACTCAACGTCTTTTTGAACTTTCACCACTAAGTGGGTAAATGTGTATCCAAAAATATAATTGTTATTTTTTAATTATGTCTGCTGACGTGTCTTCGATATTGATGTATTTATGATAAAGTTGACTTTTAGATCTATGTAGATTGATATGTTGTTTTTAAAATTTTTCAACACATTAACTGATAAGTGGGCAAATGGGTATCCAAAAATGATATTTGTTTTTGTATATGTCATTGTTTGGCTTATATTTGATTTATGTGTCAATTAATAGGTCGTTGTAAATTTGAACTGGGTTGTTGGGAGTCCAAATGATGTTGTTTGTCACATCAGTTTGAACTTTTGTCATGAAATATCAAAATGGGTGTCCAAATGTGTGACTGTTATGTCGATTTTTGTTGTCGCATGTTTTGTGCATTGTCGAACATCGAAGTGCATGCGAAATTAAATGTCTTTAATTTGTAAGGTTTGATTGATGTTGTTTGATTTGATTGTATTGTCATGTGAGTTACTAATGTGTGGTTTGTTGTGTTTTGGATAGGTGAAGATGCTTGAGCCCCGTCATCGGGTGAGGAAATTCAAGGAAGGATTTGAGGCATTGATGAAGACTGAGGAAAGGTTACCATGGTTGGATGACATACATTTTTGGGGTGTGTGGGAATGTAAGAGTATCCACACTAATAGAGTGTATGTGTCTGCACTATGTGAGCGATGGGATGCAGACATGAACACTTTTAATTTTCCCACTGGGGAAATTACTGTGACTTTAGAAGATGTATATCGTATTTACCGACTGTCGATTGAGGGAGTACCTCTAAGGACGGCCATAGTTGAGAGCAAGGATGTTGAGTTAGATTCCTTGAGGTAGAGTGGAGAGATATTTATATCTCTAAGATATATTATGAGTGACTATGGGTAAAGAATAAGATATCAAAGTGACAATATGTAGCAATGATGATGATCTCAACATACGCTCTACCTGATAGTTTTGGGGTGTTATTTACCTAGAACATGCTGGATATAGTGAGTGATCTGGTGGAGAGGAAAGTTGTGTTTGCATGGGCACCTGCACTATTGGCCCAAATGTATTTTGAGTTATACAATGTTGTTCGAGGTAGGAGGACAAGACTGAGTGTGATTCCCTTGTTGTAGGTATGGGCATGGGAGTACATATCTATTGAGAGGCCATCTTTGTTTCCTAATGCTATACATGTGGAGGACAAATATTATTTGCCCTATTCTCTTAGATGGAGTACAGAGGCAAAGCAGGGCATTAAGATGTTGCATGAGGGTAACCCGCTATTTTGGAGGGGTAAGTTTGAGGATGCTACTCCTAATGACATCATATGGAGACCCTAGTTAGGTGGAGTGAGTTAGTATGAGGATGATGAGCAGCTACGAGCCATCAAATAGGGCAGATGGTTGGTGGGGAGGTATACTCGACAGACTAAGTACATTCAATTTGATCGAGTGAGGAGGCAGTTTGGTTTGCATCAGGATGTCCTTGGGAATCTTGTAACTTACTTCAGGTGATGGGGAGATAGAGGAGAGTGGTCTATGGTATTACCTTGTATTGGAGAGAGGGACCCTCCTATGGATATCCTAGCTATAGGGGATGCTTGGATGACTTCAGTGTTTGATGCATGGTGGGCTTGGCAAAATTGGGTGCCTAGGAAGGGTGTGATTGATCAGTGGGTGGCACCTAATGTTGGGGTATCTCCATTGATGGAGAGGACAGGTAGGATAGCTCAGGTCAAGGATGCACTTGTCGATGCAGAGGAGGTTCCTCTACGGTGTTCATGACATTGGTTGTATGGTGGAGCGAGCACCCAAGATATGAGGGTGGAGCAGGTACCTATGGATGTTGATGTGGATATGGGGTAGGCGATTGGGAAGGAGGAGGAGGTAGATGTCGCTAATATTGTGGGTGATGTGGATGACACCATTGATATTGGTGTATTCATTGATGCGGCACAGCAGATTCTTATCGATATACCAACAATGGGAGATGTAGTGGATGAGGCACAGGCGCTACGGGATAGAGTTCATTAGTTGGAGGCTGAGGTGGAGTAGCTGAGGGTTGATATGGTCATGTAGGGGACTAATATGGAGTATTTTAGGGTCATTATGGTGAGGCAGTCTCAAATTATTATGAGCCTGACTAGTCAGCTAGGTGCAAAAACTACTAGGAAGTTATTGTGCGAGACTTCTCTATTGGTGCGTATGATTCCTCTCTCTGACTATACACAGGTGGTGTCATAGTCTGGGACATAGTCATGAGTGTGAGCACCCTCTCATCATAGTCAGCGTAGTGTTGCTCTGGTGGTAGAGGCTAGTGCTAAATTTGAGGAGCAGGATCTGTCTATTGTGGATCAGCCTGTGGTAGATCCAGTTCTAGAGGTCATTGTAGAGTCAATCCATGCGATAGAGAGGCGAGCGAGTTAGGAGGGGCATGGGGAGACCCGTGATGATAGTTAGGAGTTATATCTTTGATTGTAGCATGCAAATATTTTGGATGTTATATGCGATGGGCATGGTCCTAGGTTGTAGCCTTCGAATATTTTTTTGATGATATATATATATATATATATATATATATATATATATATATCTTGATTTTGGCTGTTATATATGATTTGTGATTTTGATGGTTTGGAATGTATTGAGTTTATATTTGCATAGATAGCACAATATAGTTTGTAGGTATATATGATTAATAGATACATATGTGTGAATGGTTTATATCTATTATCGTTCTTTCATATGAATGAATTGTAGAATAGTATGCATGATTATGTTTCGAATGCAATGTGATGTGATATCGAATGTGATGTTGTTATGAATAAACATAGAATAAATGCAATGTTGTAATTTGATTTTGGAAAGTATGTAGGATGAATGCATAATGTGATTCGATTTCGTGAATGCATGTAGGACAAATATATAACTATAAGGTTTAGCAAATGTATATGACATAGATGCATGGGTGCATGTATGGACTGACTAAAATACGCCAAGGAAGCACTTGTATTGTGGCATTTACCTGTATGAATACGATAGATTTCATGATTTCAAGGACTGTGGATAATATAAGGCATGTGTAATGATTTTGACTAACATAGTTATGACAATCAAATACCAAACTCTTCTCTATACAAGTTTTGTGACAACTTATAACATAATCGGGCTGGTTCAAAGTCTATCTTGGACCTATGTGTGTGAATGTGTAAGGTTCATTTATCCATTTTGATGGAGGTAGGATTAACCTGTTGTAGATGCTACCAAACTAGCTAGCTCATCCGTCCACAAAAATGATCTATAAAAAAGTGAGATGCTAATGTGAAAGATATGTTATCACCCGCAAAACTATCCCACTGGTAGGCAGGCTCTTGGAACCTATTGCTAGCGATGGAAATCATCCCATGGTATTATGTTGAACCTAAGGACCAAAGGTGATAAGCATAACATGGGTGACATCAAGAGGTGTTTCCTTTTATTTTCTGCCCCTGTTCTAGTGTTGACCTATTTTATTATAGTGCTCTTTTCTTTTCTTTTCTTTTCTTTTTTTTTTTCTTTTGTGGTGTTCTTTTTGTATGGACGATGAAGTTTATTTTCTACCCAATATTTTATTTTTGCTAATGCTTACTCCCTTTGTTTATTCCCAGGTCGTATGTTGACCATGCAAGTGATAGGACGACCAGGGGATACCGTTCGCTAGATGGCAATATCTACTCAAGATATCCTCTTTCCTAAGCTCAAAATTTTTTAAATGTGTAACCTGTTGTGAGTGATCCATGAGAGAAGTTGAACCAACCTAAATGACCATAAGAAGAATTTACAAGACTCAATAGCTATGGGTGACACTTTATTTCTTGAACTATAGAGTAGTCAAAATTAAACACGACACCTATGTATACCCTGATCCTGAAAAGGGGGAATGGACATCCAGGTAGTGATGCTAACAAATGCATGTATTATTTCTATTGAGGCACATTTTTGGGGAGAATGTACAAACATGAATTGAAAGTTTAAATATAAAGCATGTGAATATGTACAATGGATGTAAATGTAAATGATGCAAGTGGGGGAATGCAATATTTACAAGAGGAAAGTTACGCTGTGTAGAAGGAGAATTTTAAAAAAACCTATTTATAGACTAGTAAAGTATGCAATGATGACAAAAGGCGTGATGCTATGATCATGGTTTTCCTAGTGTGTGGGGTGTGTGCATAGTATATGTATAAGTTGTGAGTTGTATAGGTGTATGTGCTAGTTACCAAAAATATGGAAGATGTAAGAGTGGAATGTACAGGTGAAAGAAGTGAGAAGAAGTGGACATTGGTAATCAGTCAATAAAATGGGATCACCAAAATCCAATAGAGATAGGAGAGAAGAAATGAATCAACTTATGTAAGAAGCAGAAGAATGAGATAGAAGAAGAAGAGTAACTAAAACTACTGTCAAAAAAAATGGCATGGGCCCGATCGGGGGTAAGATGGTGAAGTGATGATGCGGCTTGGGTTGCGATTATTACTGTAATTTGACATGTGTATGTAATGGTATGGCATTGTTAGGGTACTATGGGGTGGTAATGTTCTAAATGTAATGTGACATGGGGGACTTAGAAGTTGGTTAAACGGAATAGAACACTCTGGTGATGGGGTATGCTCACTGTGCAACATTTTGTGCACTAGGGTTTCGAATGATCTGCACTCTTTGATATTGTGACCTAGTTGGTGATGGTAAATGCAAAATTGATTCTCATTGTAGTTGTTTGGCTTAGAACATGAGGGATCAATGAGCCAAATCTTGGGTAGGTGTATAAGGACCTGATGCATCAAATGATGGAACACTTCAAAGAATGGCATGTATGGGATAGGCATAGGATAAATGTATGGCTCTATTGGAGGTGAGCGAGGCCTAGGTGAAGGATGATTTGGTAATTTAGGTATAGGCCTAGGTTCTAGCATGGGGCAAGTTCGGGGTCGAAGAAGGGTTCTACGTGGTAATGAGGATGTACGGGTCATGGGAGATGGTCGTTAGTGAACGTGGCAATGATAGTGGTTCATATGCAACTTTAGGGCTTCGATACGAGATATGAGATGTTGTATCTCATGGTGTGATGGTGATGGTATTGGGGAAGGAGGTGATCGAGATTCCAATACGAATGGAATGACCCAATGCATGGTAGAAAATGTATGCAGCTGGGATGACGAAGCAGTAGAGTGGAATGATTGTGGTGAGTGCAAGTGTTGCTAGGACAATATGCCTTCCAGTGGTGAAGGTGGTGTTTTGAGGACCAGTGGCATAGGCGATGGATCTAAGCGATGACACAAATGGGAAGGGAGAATGTTTGCACAACCATCTTTAGTAGCTTGGATTGCATGGGCTTGTAAATCCTGGGTGTAGGTAGACTCGCCATTGGGAAGCAGAGCAAGTAGAAATATAGAGCAATGTGAATGAGGTGTGTACTCCCTATTAGGTGGGTGGTAGGATCCTATGGGGTGATGGGGGTGATTTATTGGTCAATAGCAATGTCTGAGATCATCATATGGATGGGAGAATGACCCCTTTGCTTGGGATTGGGTGGATTCCTCTTTTTTGTCAAAAGAGGACACAGTGATATGGCTGTCACCAGAGTGTGGTGAATAGGATGAACCTCATTGGCAAGGGGAATGGTACGAGGTGAGGTATGATGACCTAAACGGGATGAATGCGAGGATCACCTAGTATGAAGGGTGGCTGGTGGTCGGGCTAGATCGGTCGGTGTGATGGATTTTTGCTATGGTTGTGGATGGTCCTACATGGTGGTAGGTGAGGCCACTGTAGCACTCTCCTGCTGATGATGTGAGTCCTACAAAATGAAAAACAAATACCTCAAGCATAAAAATGGTAGAAAGGTGAAACATACATGTATAGATAAGTAATAAAGCAGAAATAATAGATTCACACGGTGATGTGCTTGATGATTTACTCCTAATACTATGTGACACTCATGATGGTGAATGTGTTTGTGCATCATGCATTGAATGCATGAAGGTGCAAGAATTTTATGGGTTCATGATCGTTAAGGCCTTTAAGATTGGCCAGACGATATGCACCTGAACCATATTTATGTGTAACCATGAATGGGCCCAACCATTTTGGAGTGAATTTATCGTGTTGTTGGCGAGGTTGACTCATGATTTGTTGGTTCTATTTGAGAACTAGGTCGCCAATATTAAACTTGTGTTGATGTACCTTACTATTGTAGGCATGATGAAGTTGATCTTTATAGACTTGTGTGTGCTCGATTGCATGAATGTGATGCTCATTGAGAAGTATTAGTTGAGCTAGATGAGCTTGGTGAGCGGTGTCATCATCAATGAAATCCTTCATAGATATCCATAATGAAGGTATCTCAATCTCAAGGGGCATGATAGCTTTTGCCCCATAGACAAGTGAAAAAGGTGTTGCCCTAGTAGGATTATGGATGCTCGTACGATATGCCCACAAGGCTAGGGGTATTTTATTATGCCAATCCTGGTGGGATTTTGTTATGGTTTTATGGAGGATGGAATAGATGGTTTTTGTTGGTGGCCTCTACCTGACCATTTCCCTTAGGGTAATATGGGGTTGAAAAGCTATGGTTTATGTGAAATCTGTCACACAAAGCTTGGACAGTCTTGTTTTTAAAGGATTTCCCATTATCTAAAATTATTTGGGAGGGAATTCCAAAATGTCATATGATATGCTCCATGATGAATGCTACAATTTTGGCTCTTGTAGTTTGGACCAATGGGATGGCTTCGACCCACTTGGTAAAATATTCAGTTGTTGTGATGATAAATTTGTGACAGCTAAGGAAGTAGGTGTAATTTTTCCAATTAGATCTATGCCCAATTAGGAGAAGGGCCACATGGACTAGATTGGTTGAAGTTCTTGGGATGGTAAATGTGTTAGGTTGGCATGTTTTTGGCATTCGATGCAACGTTTGGCATACTCGCAACAATCTTGCTCCATTTTTGGCCAGTAGTAACCCATACAGAGGATGCGTTTAGTGATTACCATGCCACTAAAGTGGCCACCACAAGTACCATCATGGGTTTCTTGTACAACCCATTGTGATTCATGCGATTCTAGACGACACAAGAGTATGTCATCATAGCTACGGTGGTAAAGGATGTCCCCCAACAAGGTATAGCATATCACTTTTTTTTTAAATTTTCAATGTTGGGCATGGGGCAAATCACACGATAGGAAACCTAGTTTGATGTACTCTTTGATCTGCAAGAACCATGGGTTGTGAGGTTCTGTGTTTACCACATACACACCACCATCGTCTGTAGGAGTTTTGGGTGATATAACAGATTGCGTAAGTGTATGAATGGATATAGATGCTGTACCAGATGTTGAATTTTACGAGATGAGGGACCCTAGGGAGGCCATAGTATCTACAAAATGGTTTGATGATCGCGGAGCGGCTTCAAGGTAATACCATTCGAATTGGGATAGGAGTTGATGGAGAATTTGGGTAATTGCATAGCCATAGTTCTTGCACTTGATTGACTATCAAAAGTGAATCACCTACGATGTGGAGGTGTTTGATGTGCATAGAGTACATTTGTTTTAGTCCTAGGATTAGGGCTTCATATTTTGCATTATTGTTAGTACAAGGGAAGTCGAGTTTGAATGAAAAGGGTAACGGTTCTTCTTCTGGCATAATGAAGACAATGCTTGCACCCCTAGCGTGGAGACACCTAGAACCATCGAAGAACATGGTAAGGTCAGCCATGAATTTAGGTTCAACGTATTCCTCATCTTCGGTTACATGGAAGATGGAATCGTCGGGGAGTTGAATGAGTAGGGGTTGATTGTCAGTTATAGGGGCTTCAACCAGTTGGTCAGCGATGACTTACCGTTTGATGGATTTTTGAGATATGAATTCTAGGTCGAACTCGATTAGGAGCATGATCCATTTTGCTGTGCGTGAATTGTGATAACTCTTGTTCATCATGTACCGTAGGGGATTGTCTCGAGCGATGACAAAAATTGTGTGGTTTAGCATGTAGTGTCATAATTTTTGAGTAGAAAATACGACTACTAAGCATAGTTTCTCCATATATTTGTATCTTTTTTCATAACTAACTAGTGTACGACTAATGTAGTAGATAGCTTGCTCCTTTTCGAGAGTGTTCTTTTGAGATAGAAATGTACCTAGTGCAAGTTCTGTGGCTTAGATGTATAAAGTCAATGGTAATTGTAGGTGCGACAGTGACATGACCGACAGTGATGTAAGGTAATTTTTGATAGTATCGAATACAACTTGACAATTATCATCCCATTTGAAGTGTACTCCTTTTTGTAGGAGATGATTGAATGGTTGGCATTTGTCTAATAATTGTGCTATAAATCTATGAATAGAGGTAATCTTGCCCTGGAGGTTGCGTAATTGCTTTAGTGTGGTAGGAGGAGGCATCTCAATGATGGATTTCACCTTACTAGGATCTACTTCAATGCCTCATTGGGAGACAATGAATCCTAGTATTTTTCCTGATGTAACATCGAACATGCACTTTTTTGGATTGAGGCACACATTGTGTTCTAGTAGTCGATCAAAAATTTGATGAAGATCTTCAAGATGGTCGACACGTTTCTTTGATTTAGCTATGATTTCATCTAAAAAATATTCAACATTTTTGTCATTAGATCATGAAATATGTAGGTCATGGTTCATTGATAGGTTGCCCCAGCATTTTTAAGGCCAAAGGGCATGACCTTGTAGCAAAAGGTCCCCTAGGGTGTTGTGAAGGAAGTTTTATGTTGATCTACTGGGTTAATCCTAATTTGATTATATCCAAAAAACTCATCCATGAGGGAAATTATTTTGTGACCTGTGATGGATTCAACAAGGGAGTCAATGTTGGGTAAAGGGAAGTTATATTTGGGACAAGCTTTGTTTAGGTTGCAAAAATTTTTGCAAATGTAAACATCATCGAATGGTTTGGGGACAGGGACCATGCTGGATATCCACTTGGGATAGTCGATCGGTACTATGAAATCAACGTCTAGGATCTTTTGGAGCTCATATTTTACTATCAATGTGATAGTTGGATGCATGTGTCACAGCTTCTGTCTTACTAGTTTGGCATTGGGATCTAGTATGAGATTATGCATTACTACGGTAGGGTCAAGTCTCGACATGTCTTTGTTAGACCATGCAAACACTTTTATATACTTGCGTAGGAAGTTCGTGAAGGTGATGCATTCCTCAGGTGAGAGGTTGGCGACTAATTTGAGGATGTATGGATTTTTTGGATAGTCATCGATGTCCACATCGATAGTGTCCTCAATGATCATGTGAGATCCATCACATAACTATTCAGGGACAAGAATGAGATTTAAGTCGTCAATGGCTTTACTTAGCTCATATTCATCATCTATATAAATGCCCGTGTGATGGACTTGAGGGGTTTGTGATGACGTGGATGAGGAAGGGGAATTTACTACCCATAATACATGAGGAGAGATAAGGAAATCTCTAGGTACTAGTATGTGTGAGATGTGTGCGATATCGATAAATTTTGGGTTTGGGGTATCGTCTCGAATCTACTAGTAGTGGTAATAAAGGGGAGAGCGTAAGTCTACCTCAATCATATTAATCAATGTTGTAGGTGAATTAGGTGGGGTAGAGTTCCATGAAGGAGGTTGGATAAGTTGTGTGCATCCTAAGAGACTCAAGAGAGATTGCAGGATGACTGGTGGTGAGCGAGGATGAGAGGCTGCTCTCTGTAGTTGTCTATGTATATGTGGGAATACAGGTAAGCGTATCAATGGTGGATCGAGCAAAACTAAATTTGGCTCTATCAGTGGTGGATCAGGCATGAGTGTGTCCAGATCTATGGGTGATGTGGCCAGGGATAAGGTAGCAAAGTATTTTTCCAATCTATTCATATCACAAAACAAGGAGGTATCGGGTGTAGGAAATTCTTGAAAGAACTCACAGGAGACAATGATGTTTGATGTGTGCAAAGGCGTGTATTCTAGCATATCCATGTCAATGTACTCTTCCAAGGTGTGTGTTGTACATGGAGGAGGATGTAAAGATAGATCTTGGATCTTGTATTCTAATGTATAGACAGTGGTTGGGTGATAACCTAGGCCAGATTTATCGATGGATTATCAGACATGAGGGTTAATGGATGTACGTAGCCCTTGCTCATAACAGCCTAACCCAAACCCATGTCAATGAAAGCACTATAGGTAGCACAAGGTAAATTGAGGGTTGGCTAGGTGTGTAATTACATCACTAGAGCTAGATTGTGGTGGTGAAGAAGTTGGTGAGGGGATTGAAGAGTCTACTCCCACATACACAAAGTTGGTGTGGTTTTTAGGACTTCTTAACTATATGATGCTTCCTATAGTCAACACCGAGGCTGAGGGATAGCCAAAATATTGGGTATATTGGATAGGAGTGTCACGTACATGGGAATCACATACATTATAGTCTCCTAAGCCATTATTTGTCATGAATATAGATATGTGTGGCGTGGCACGCTCTGGCGACTAGGGTGGTGTATTTGAATCATATGAGGAAGGGGAAAGTTAGGATTCCCTAATGGTGACAGTTGAAGGGTGTGGCAGTTCATCCGAGCTGGGTGTTGGTTGTTTGGGTTCATGATGTTTGGTTTTTGTGGCTTGAATAGGTTGTTTGTTCTATGTAGGGGATGACATAGATGTAGGTGCAAAGATGCATGGAGACATGAATGTCTTAGGTTTCAATCAAAAGGGAAGAGGAGGTGTTGCGGTGTAGGAAGGATAGGGGTTTCCATATGCGAGGGTGGATGAGGTAATGTAGTCGGTTGTGTGATGGGTGGCAATGGTGGTTGCGACAATGCTGGTGGAAATCAGAATGGTAGAGGTTGGTAGGATTATGGAGGCCATAATAACAGTGCTGGGGAAGGCATGGTATTAGTTTTAGGTCCCTTGAAAGATGATGCTAATGGTGTAGATATCGAGGCTTGTGTTGTTGATGAACACTAGGATGTTGGGGAGGATACCGATACTCCTATTGATTGGTGATAAGATACAGGGAACAGTTGGGAGGATGAGAATGAAGGTGCAGGGGGAAGGTCTATGACATTACAAAACTTAAATGGGTCTCCATCGACTGGGACACAGTGAACAAGTCCATTGTGGACATACTTGAGGCAATGGTGCAATGTGGATGGGACACACTACATGTCTCTAATTCAAGGGTGACCGAGGAGAATATTGTATTGCATTTATCCTTGGATGATGTGAAAGAGGATGGGGATCATATAGATGTCTATATGAATGAGCAGAACTATGGATCCTACGGTAGGTCTCATGGAACCATTAAAAGTACATAGGTCTAGGGAAGGCGTGGTGAAATGGTCTGGAGGGAGGTGTAGGTGATGCAGGGATGCTGTGGATATGATGATGATGGATGAGCCTATTTCAACGAGTATCTGCTTGTAGGTAATATCATTGTTATTAGATTATATGTGGAGGGGAGGATTACTCCTTCACAAACAAGTTTTGTTATCTCATGGTCATGGAAACTAATTGAAGGTTGGAGGCATTACGGGATGTTCCCTACAAAGTTGACAAATGCATCTGTGTCATGTGTTTCTAAGTTAATGAAACATAGGATGTCATTCAACGCCTCACGATGGGGTTGAGATTTTTGTATGAGATCAAATATGGATAGCCACGCAGGGGCATTACGTCGCTGATCGGTTAGACTACCACGGATGGTAATCACATTTTGAGATGGTGGTGGTACCATATTAGGTGTTTGAGATGTTTGTAGGAACGTAAACTAAACAAGGGGAGAGACAATAGGCATTGTCTAGCATGATGGATATCGTTGGTTCCTCGTAGTAAGGTTAATCATACCTACTACACCACATGATAGAGGATCACGTTGGACATTTTTGACTTAGTGAGGTGGCACTGGAGGATTTTTTGGAGGTCTAGGAGGATTTGGTCCTCTGTGATCCGATAGAGGGTTTTGGAAAATCCCTAGGTTTTGGTTCTGCGGGGCTAGAGGGTTTGCTACCTGAATAGTGCCCCTATCGATTAAGTCTTGAACTTGCCCCCAAAAGGAGTGACATGAATCGATATTATGGCCATGCTGCCTATGAAAGGGATAGAAGAGCTGCTCATTATAGTCACGAGGCTTAGGTGAATTTGGATCTAATGGGTGGATCTCGAGTATAACGATATGGTTGCCCTCATAAAATCTATGGAACAGGGCTGGTAACAGTTCAGATAAGGGTGTAAAGTTGTGCGATGGACCCTGTGGATGCATGCCATGATATTTTTGTGGTCAAGGTGGGGCAGGATCATTAGCCTGGATTGCTTGCAGTTGCAGTTTATAGGGTGGAGGAGTTGGTACTAGTGCTAGGGTAGCAGCTACAGCTTGGTTGGTTTGCGGTGACCATGGGTAAGGTTAATTAGGTGCAGGTCTATTGAAGTGAAATTTGGAGTTATAGTTGGATTTGGCTCTCAACTTAATATTTCCTGATTGGACCTTAATATCTTCAATCACTTTTGCTTGTGAAATAACATCTTCAAAAGTATGACTTTCGTGAAGTTGGAGGTATGTGGAAATGTGTTTGTGGAAACTCTTGGAAAAGAGTGTCACAAGCTCCAAGGTGGGGAGGCTACAGGCGAGGTCATGGATATTCACTCTCCACCTGGAAACAAACTCGGTAATGGATTTATTATTTGCCTGTCATAAGGCGTAGACATCAAAAAATGTGGTCTTTTTATTGATGTTGATGGAAAAGTGCTCTAAGAAGGAATTGTCTAGCTGCTCAAAGGTATACAGGCTATGGTGTGGTAGCATGTTGTACCAATCCAATGTTGGCCCAGTGAGGGATAGGTAAAAGGTACACAACATAATAGGGTTACTATTATGAAGCTGGTAGCAATACAAGCGATAATTGCTCACATGTTCTTTGGGATCTTCCTTACCTCTATACTTGTCAAATTTTGGTATTTCAAAGCGATAGGGATAAGGAGGAATAGGGATAGATGGATGAATTGGCTCGTTACATAGTTCATCATAATAAGGCTTTTGTGGCCCATAGCTATAGGTGCGTAGGTTCAACATTTTGACTTCATCTCGCAAGATTTAAAGTTTGGGTGTCATAGGAGTCGAGGGTTGGGATATAGTAGGTTGACCTTGTGGGTGTGGTGGATATTGGTATTGTTGTTCTTCACAATACTTTGGGTAATAATTTTTTTCCTGATCATGGTAAGGTGGGTACTGGGTGACATGTGATGTTGTGTCTATGGGCACACTAGGTTGTGGGGTAGGTATCTATTGCGGGTAGTAATACTGTGACTGTGAGGCATATGGTTACAACACAGGTACTTGTTGGTTTGGAGCCTACTGTACTGGTTGAGCTATGGGTGGATATGACCAAACTGGAGGAGGCATAAAGAAGCTAGGTGCAGCTAGTGGTAGTTTAGGTGTCAGTACTACTGGCACTAGAGGTGGTCGAGATGAGGTATCAAAAGACGAGATATGTATATGCCTTGGAGGGTAGGAAGTAGGGAAGCTTAAATGTGTGGAATAATTTGTTTGAGTGGGTGGATAAGCTATCGGTGTCAGTCCATAGGTAGGATTGAGATTGATAGTGGGAGCCTAAAAAGGAATAAGTGGTGGTATCCTAAAGGTCATCGTAGGCAAAGGTGGCTCCAAGGGTTGGGTGTCGTACACTCCGGATACCTGGGAGATAGGCGGGAAAGCTACCAAAAAAGTTGGATAAGCTACCAAAGTAGGAGCTTGGGTTGAGGTGAAAGTATATGTATACACCCTCACTTGGGTTTGTGCATCTTGTGTCTAAAGGGGCTATTGGGAGGTGCCCTTAGATATGGTGAAGAACGACTCTTGGGAAGAGGATGGTTGGTACTCTTGTGAAGAGTACGGGTATCAGGCTTGATGGAATGCTTGCGGTTCCCGCTGGGAAGGGATCTGTTACACAATTTGGAAGGATGGTTTTTTGCTTCCTGTAGTGTAGGAGGATGGGTCAGACACCATTTCTATGGTAGGGGAAAATTATGTGACCTTAGGATAGGTACGGTTTAGGAGGGAGGAATCATTCTCAAATAAGGATTGAGATAGATTTTGGAAGAAGGGATGTGCGAAGGTGGGTGAAGTAGGCATGAAATCCTCATCTATGGTGAGATATGGAGGAGGTTGTCCTGGTGTCGTGTAGATCACATGGTCATAGAACATGGTCGGTAGATTAGGCGAGGATGGGGCCGAAAGGAGCGGGTAATCCTCTACAAGTGAAGTAGCAAGAATTTCACTCAAGGTTGACATCTCATCATGAGGCATCATGTGTGTGAATTGTACATCAGATTCTATGTGTGAATCAGATGTGTCTATGATATTCTCCTTCATGATCTAAGGAGTAAGAGTGGTCTGACTAGAGGAAGGGGGTGGCCATTCCTCCATAAAGCGTGCTTGCTCAAGCGCTCTACTACGAGTAACCACGGGTATAGTGGCATGTGAAAAAGGGGTTTTAGGATTAAAACCTATGTTATGTAGGCTCAACTATGTCTAATGTAAGTGTGAAGTAAGTGACATGTTGTGTGTAGCAAAATAATATATAGTGCAATGTGTTGAGACCGGTCTGTGATCATGCAAACAATGGTAGACTAGAATCAATTCTAAATGCTGAGAAAAAAAAAGTATTATGTTTGTTTTGTGTGTTGTAATTTTGATAATCCCTATGTAGAATCACAGGTAATGGAGTGTATATTCTAGCAAGTTAGTAATTTCATCAATATAAAACCTCCTACAACACCCAAAGATGCACAAGATAGAATGGTATCGCAACGTGCGAATGGTGACCTGTATGGAAGGTGCAATAAAATGATATCCTAAAGGGGTGGACCTCACTGTGTTGAAGCGAGTCCACTAAATCCTCTCACAAAAAGAGGTGGTAATTTCTATGACGTGCTAGGAATGGTCAAAAACCCCATGTGTTCGCTTCACCCTCAATTAGGCTTAGTAAATAGCGATAATTATTGTATCCACAAATTATATTAGCCTTGTGGGCTAAGGTGTCTAATCTTGTCCCACTCCGCAAGTAACCGCTGGTGATGAAATCCAGGTCCTAGTCGCAAAAGTAGGGTATTTTTTGGTGATGAAATCTAGAAAACCATTCGTATGGCTACTAGGTGTCTAGGAGGGTGAACTGATGGAGAGTGCAACTCGATCCACACCAATATCGAGCAATGGATTGGGGATGAATTCCAATCTCACCACTTGTTTAAGTACCACGTGAGTGTGTGTGGGTTTGCATTTTGCTACCGGTGTATGCAAGGTAAGAAACTAACTAGTTGCATTTTCAAAAGAAAACTAATCCTAATGCCTTTTTTGAAAGAAAATGATTAGATAGCTTACATTGTTTGCAAAGAAATGGTCTAGTCCTAAATACCTTTATAAAACAAATTAATCTACTTTGTAAAGCATGGAAACATGCAATCCAAGTGTGTGAAATAAAGGAGATTATGAAACCCTAACTTGAACTTTAGAATGCAAAGTTCTTTCATAAATGTAAGAGGGGATTAGAAACCCTGATTTTACTTTAAAATGCAAAGTTCTTTTTAGCAATGGAAGCTATTAACGAAGGAAGAACAACTTAGGCTTATGCTACATGCAAAAAAATAAAAGAAAAATGCAAATTTATTTGAGAAATAAATTGTGTACACTTGTGGGAAAGTTGTAGGTCCTAAAAATTTTAGAAACCCTAAGGATTCGACAACTTTGCAATGAAAACAAAACTATGTCTGGAAATGATTATTTTACTATTTAGTGAAATTTTTGTTTCCAAGACTTGCAACAGAGGCAGAAAGTGAAAATACCTACATTCTGATGCTAAGGGGGGTTTCTTGGCCCCTAAAAGAGTCACCCCAGCTAATTTGGGGGTTTTTGAGGCTTATGTGTTCAAATCACGACCCGAGAGGTGAATTTGACCCAAATCGTGACTCGGGAGTGAATTAGAACTGGTTTGTAGGGCGGGGGGTGAATCAGGTTCATAGGCTTCAAATAAGAAATATGATGGCCTAGGATGGTTCCTAGGGCTTTGGAGGTCTCTATGGAAAACAAATTTGGTACCTGTAAGACACAAAAATAGAGGATAATGTCATATTTACAAAGAAAATGAGTCTAGCACTATCCGTTGTGGGGGTCCCATCAAGCATGCCAGAATGAAATGACCAAAAGTTGACATTTGATCTAACAACAAGTAATAAACACAAGTCATTCATAAATATATATTTTATTCATGATCAATTTTGTATAGGTTACAAATAGGGAGGATTTCCTTTTTTTCTTTCATGAATACACAATAAGCTTGATGCCTTCTTTTGATGTCCCTCAATGTGTGGGCTTCTTTATATGTGGGCCACCATTGGGTTATAGTTGTAGCTGATTTCCCTCCTTGCTCCTATGTTAGGCCTGCAAAAGGGTGTTAGTATGATGGGGGGCTTGCCTTAGTCAGGCCCCATGATTATGAAGACAAAATGACTATAAAAATAGAGCAAAACATGTGATAAAATGTGCAGAAGGTAATAATAGGATGAAAGAGAACTTACCTCCCAAATCTGGAGTGATTTGGGGCCTCTAGACCCAATTCGCCACCCAGGGGGCAAACTGAGGCCAGATTCACATGGCAAGGGGTGATTTGAATTGTGATGCTTCTTCTACAACATATTTTCGGTGGGTTGACTCCTAGGTAGCTAGGTTGCCTCTGTATATCATTGAAATCCAACTGTGTGCACCAAAAAATGATTGTTCAATATTGGCTTTCCATTTTAGCAGAGTAACTGTACTTTGTTGAATTTTGTGAGATCTCTCATTTGGGGTTTGGGACCCATTATTTATAGGCAAAAGCAAGGTGCAGGGGGTGGGGTTTGATTGACTAAACCTAGGTTTGATTATGAATAGGGTTAGGTTAAGAAATGCAAGGTGGCAACATTACATTCCTTATGAGAAATATCTCATCCTCACACATGTGTGAGGATAGATTACGGCTAATCTTGATTAGGAGGTGTTTAAGTTAATTTAAGACATGATTAAAGAAATATCCTAAAAATCCCTAATTTCACACATATGGGAGGATGTAATTAGTCTTAATCAAGATTAAATATTCTTTTAATAAAATTTTCCCTAAAAAGGTGACTTAAGTGAAGTCAACATTAAATTAGATTTTAGGTTATTGACTTATTAATTTTTTGGTCAACTAATACCCCGTGGGGGCCTCAATTGAGTGCAAATTGGTTGTCGGATGATATCCCAATGCACGGGATGCAATTTTGAAGGCTTATGAGGGTTTAGGACCTAAAATTCAATGAAGTAGTATACGAGAGTCTACATCCATGCACGACTATGCATGACTACATCCATCTATGTATGACTATGCATGACTACAACAATCTATGCATTTCTAGGAGGATCTACAATAGTCTACGCTAGTCTACGATAGCCTAGGGGTACCTAGGACGGCCTATGTAAGCCTACAAGTGTCCATAAGGATCTACAAGTATGTAGGTATAGTAGTGTGCAACTTTTGGGTCTATATAGTTCGATCTAGGATGAGGATGGGGTACACCTAAGGTGGGTGAGGCACACAAAATGGCTAAAAAAGTACCATGGGATAGAGCAAGAGTACTTCTAGTACTCAAGGGTGACCTACAAATTGGGATTTATATAGCATGTGCCTAAGGACCTAGTGGTTTATCGATGGAGGACTAGGGAGATTCGAGTTCCAACAGCACAGGTTAAGTTATTGGGATATGAGGGTAATGTACCACTAGTTGATCCCAATACAATTGATCTAGGGACTACAGTAGCTTATGATGCTTGGTGGACTACTCAACGGTCCCATAGAGATAGTGGAGGGGTAGGAGTTACAGTCACAGAACCTATGCAATTATGAGTGTATCATTGGATAGAGAGGGAGGTAGGCACCTTGTAGGGAGGTATAGGGCATATTGAGACACCTGAGAGGGCCAAGGGACCAGATCCAATTGACCCGCAAGAGTATATGCATGCACTAAGGGAGAAAATGTATCCTCTAGTGTCAACTCAGTGATAGGGACATAGCTCATACCACTATATAGAGCCAATATGATATCGATAGGCAAATATGGCTCGGATGGTGAGCTTACATCAGGATTTGGATAGGGTTATGGTAGAGCAAGATGCTATACGAGCTCAATGTGAAGGGGCACCAACAAGATCGGCTATAGAGGTGACCCAGTTGAGGACCAGGTTGGCTGAGCATACTAGGTATCAGGTCGAGTGAGCCTACATCCATGGCCTAGAGGATGAGGTGGATAGACTTGGTGGTTGATTACCCTCATAGTGATCAGGGTCAACTCAATACCAATCACATCAAAGCCATTGGATTGAGACCACAATGGAGACATCTATGAGACCTCAAGTGCCTCTTTTCACAACACCAGGGACCTTGCAAACATCAGGGGCCAAAGAATCTAGGCAACCTCATAAATACAAGGTTGAGGGTAGTGGTGAGAGTCATGGTACAAGGCCACAGTGATTAGGGATATTGTATGAACTTTATTTTTGTATGTGAGGTCTGAGGACCCACTTATGATTGTAGCCTATAGGTATTTTGGAATTATGATGTATTTATGTCTTTGATATATATATGACATGATGTTTATTGATGGTTATCATGTGTTTATTATGCATTTATGGATGTGATGATTTAAATTATTATAAAATGTGAATGTATGATAAAATGAAGTAATATAAGATGCAATAACTAAGTATAAGCACCATAGCATGTAAAAATTTTATGAATCAAAGTTATAACAATTTCACTTGAGGTATACACTTTTACATAAATCAAGAGAACAATGTGAATTGATAAAATGTGAATATAATGGATGGTGATCAGCAAGAAATCACAAGGGAACAACAAGGTTTTCATGAGACTCAAACACCCAAGTTGACTAGTCAAAATTCATATACTAACCATGCGAGAACTTGAGAGATAAAAATATGCTAGAAAGACCAAGATATTCAATATCCTTATGTGTGCATAGTGAAGTTAATTAATATGACGTATAAGACTACCCCATTACCAAATCGATGTTTATATCCCATTGTTGTAATGGAGATCACCCTATGATCATCATTATCATGATTTTATACGTAGTTGGACTTAACTACTCTATAATGCAAGCCATGAAAAGCTAGCTCATTCGTAATCTAACATTGATTTGCACAAGAGAATATTGCTAATGTGACAGACATGTTGCCATGCATAAGACTACTCCATTTCCAGGTAGCCCATTGCTGGCAATGGATATCATCCCATGGTTGTTGAGAAACTAAGAATTCCAGGGATTCAAGCTCTTTGCAGATTTTTTTTATTTGGATACTTGCTCGATTTGAAGGAGTAAGGAATATTATTGCTTTTTTTAGGGGTTTGATCAATTTAAAGGAGAGCAAGGGATTTTATTGCTTTGCTTTTTAATAAATTGATCATTTTTTGGAGAAGCAAGGGATTTTATATTTTTTTTAAGAGGAAGAGCTTGTCCTTTTGTCAATTCTTAGCCTTCTAGACCATGCACATGATAAGAGAGCAAGCAAAAATTTTTCGTTGTTGAGGCAAGAATCACTTTATAGTTTCATCTTTCCTTGTTAAGGAATCATATTTTAGAGGGTGAATTTTGTGTTGGGATTTTAAGATAAACAAAGTACAATCAAAGCAAGACTCTACCTATCAAAAATCAAGATGGCTTTCCACAAAAGCTGAAAAGAAAACTAGGTATGGTTGAATGATTGAAATACCCTATTGGACACCTTATTACAACTTGCAAAAAATACAAACACCAAGAAATGGAGATGTGGATGGTAATAAACAGTGTGATGGGATGCTTTCCTTGTGAACTTTTAAAAATTAAGAGGTATGCGTAAAGTAGTCAGTGGATAGATGAACACCATTACTGATGATCATATTGTATATATCCTATCTAACGTGGACTTCTTAATAATAAAAATACCATAAAGGAAGGGGTATATATGATGCTAAGTGAAAAATGTTTGGTTTTCTTGTGAACTCTCAAAAATTAAGAGGTGTGCATAAAATAATCAGTGGTCTACTAAACATCATTGCTAATGGTCATATGGTATCTATCCTATCTTATGCAGACTGCTTAATAATCAAAATACCATAAGAAAATGTGTAAATGATGATAAGAAGAAGAGTTTTACCAAAGACCAATGACAATAATACAAACATAGTGCTATTCTTAGTTCTTACCAGAAAATACTAATGCAAGTGCAATTTACAAGTGCCTAATGCGATATGACGATAAGTGTAGCTAAACACTATGATATGCAAAAATGAAGACTTCTAAATGCATGGTGCAATAAATGATGATATGCAATGTAGTGGTAATGTGCAATGAGATGTGATGCATGGTGAAATGAGAAGATGTGTTTTTGTGCTTTTTGTTATTTTATTTTGTTTTTGTTATTTTGTTATTGTTGTTATTTTTTATGCATAAAATACCTGCAGATGGAGAATTTTAAGGAGCTCAGGCTCCTCAAAACCTTAAAGTAAATATAATCGATATGTGTTTGATCCTACCTTTCATGTTACTATGGAAGAGCCTAATTAGTTTATAGTAAATTTATCATGTAAATGGCTATGCAGGTTGGAGTTCTCCTGATTTTATTTGAGAACAAGATCACCAAATTGGAACTCCCTAGTGTGAAATTTTGTATCATAGGCTCATTTTATGTGATCTTGATAAACATAAAGGTGCTCAAGAGCATTAACTCATCTTTCATCAAGAAGCATAAGTTGATCGAGGTGAGTATATCACACATCATCATTAGTAATGAAGTCTTACAGTTAGATGTGCAATGAAGGGATCTCAAGTTCCAAGGGTGTAATGACCTCAACACCATATACTATCGAGAATGGAGTTACCCCTATTGGTATGCAAATTTTTGTCCTATAATCCCAAATTTCCAAATGTAGTTGAATATTCCACTCCTTGTGATGATTGTTGACTTTTTTCTTAAGGATGGTGATAATTTTTTTATTCGATGCCTTCACTTTCTCGTTAGTTTGCATATAATAAGAGGTCAAAAATTTGTGCTAGATATGATACTTTTTGCACAAATATTGAACATCCTTATTCTTGAACAATGGCCCTGTAGATGCGAAATCAAACAACACCAAACAACATTTTTAAATAAATTAATGAATAAAGCAGAATAAACATATATGATTACACAAAAATAAACTTTTATTCTTATTTCTAGGTTGAACTTTAATATTACAACCAAATATATCCCAGATAAGGGTTTTAGAATTCTTTATTATACAATACAATAATTTCAATATGCTAGGGTTCTCCAAAACCCTAGCTAACAAATAAGGGTGGTGTCTTCACGTTCGACTTGATCTTAATAGTAAAGTGGGTGGGATTTAGATATCCATAGATTGGACCACTCAAGTGCTTCAACAACTTCCAATGAACTTGATCCCTAAACCTGCAAACAACAAACAACAACAGAAGGTCAATAATACTTGCAAGGGCTCCACTATGTGAGGCCCTCAATAATAAAACTACTAACCCTAGTTGAAGCTATAAATAGATATAAAGAATAAAAATACTTGCAATAAATAAATTACCTTGTCACATTAATTTACTGGTCTCTGTTCTTCATCATGGCTAGAGAATGTTGGTGCATAGATGCCCTAGCAACACCCGAGGGATTTCTAGACTACAAAACTAGGGATATGAATGCCTACGGATGCTTGATGATGATAGAAGTCACCTAGAGGCTCTCGATAATGATAGGAGATGCCTAAAGGTGCTCGAGGAACTTGGAGGGGAATTTTGGGGACTTAAGCAGATCTGATTCGGTCAAGGTGGACGGTGACAAATGCAGGGGTGACAGTGAGCGATAGAACTCAGACTTCAAAAAACTTGAGGTTTAGGAAAGTTTTTGTTAGGGGTTGAGTCATCAAAATAACTCCTCTTTATAATCTCTCCTAGGGCACATTAGGGTTTCAATGACATAATTTGTGTGGTCAAGATTAAAACATGATGGAGGGTGGAGATTAAATCTGGGTATGTGGCATGGATTAATGTGTATGAGTGGCTGGGATTAAATCATGATCGATGATCGAGATTAATTTATATAAATATATATTTATTAAATATATATAAAATATTATTATTTAAATATATATTAAAAAAATATATATAAATAATAGGTAAATGTGGTGGGAAGCTATGGATGGATGACAAGTGGCTAGATTTTGGTGTCTATAAATGCCCCTTTTTGTACCATGTTGTGTGAAACACAATGTGATGCAAAAATACAAGACACTTGATTTTGGCCTGATGCAAAAGCAAATTTCTCTTGTTGGAATGCGAAGATGAACTTGAAGATAAAATAATTTTGATTGTGTATCTTACCCCCTTAATTAGCGAATGAGTGATGAATGCATCTCATGAGCCAATTGAAATATTTGTGCATATTATTATGTGAATTGTGGATGATATGATTGTTTTTCCCCAATGGTGGAAGGGGATTGTTGAAAAAAATGTAAATGATTGATTCTATTTTTGCCCTAATAGAGAAAGGAGTTTTTTCCAAGTGTAGATGTCATGATCATATAATATGTATCCTATTGTGGGAAAATCAAAGTCAAATATGGTTACCCCAAGTTTGGGGTGATTCCATGTGTTGAAAAATTTGTCGTATAACGTCATTGAAATGCAAAGTGATGAAAAATGCAAATGAAAAGAGTCAACTTCGGAGGGTCAACTAGTGACTGTCAGATAATTCCTATAATAAAAACTAATCACCCTATCTAAGGCCAATCACCATGATGATTGTCATGAAAAAAAATGATGAGTTATAATTTTGTCCATGTTTCAAGCCCCACCAACTAGGCCATCAATGATAACTTTTAAGAAAATTAGTCTTAGCATAGTTTCACTCGAAATGTGAAGTACCAAAGTTGATTTTGTGTTTGAACAATGAGATATTAGATGATGAAGATGGCCAAGTGTCCTTATGGTGGTTTACTCATCTTATTGAATTGCATGGATGCAAGTCATTGCAATCGCCAAGGAGATAGAATGGACCACTAGATACGAGGTTCACTTGAAATTTATTTTACTTGATAAATGTATGAATGTGATGATTGGAATATGATATGTGAATGAGTGCAATAATGGAATTGAGAATGCATATGATGAAAATGATCATTTTGTGAAAATTTGGACCATTTTGGAACATTTTGTAACTTGTAATGTGATTTTGTGACTTTTGATCGCAAGAAAAAATTATGACTCCAAATTAATTTTGGTTTTCACAAAACATGATATTATGATGATTTTGATGTATGGATGCAATTTGGAATGATTTGGTTGAGGTAAGCTACCTTTTTGGATCAATTTGTTATTTTTTTCAAAATTGACACCAAACACAGATGGGCATTTATTGCATGTGCAGACGCCCACCGAATTTTCATGATTTTCCAAACATAGGGAGGTGCCTCAATGTGTTAGGAAGCACCCATGGGCATTTTAGTGTGCTTGAAATAGCTATAAAAGACCTACAAAGCAAAAATCAAACTAATTTGTGCATCCACGAATTTTAGGAGTTGCATTTGAGGGAGTGGAGTGGAGTGAGTGAGTGGAGCGAAGTGAGGTGGAGTGAGGTGCATAAGCTATGGTAGTGGAAGGAGTAGATGTGGCAGTGGGAGAAGGTATGCACTTTGCCAAGGTAAATGCTTTTGATTTTTATTTTTTTTATGTTGTGCAAAAAATTTCTTCTTCTTTTTTGAAATAATGCAAGGTATTTGACATTAGTTCTTTGTGTTGTGTTGCAGTTGAATATTTTGGAGGCTCAACATCGATTCTCACCTCTCATCCCTGGGATGAGAAAGGCACTACAGGATGACGAGTGGGATTGGTTGGAGGCTATTGGGCCAGCTGGGGTAGCCAAAATAGTTGTGGTGAGGGCGGATGAGGGATATCTCTCTACCTTGGCAGAGAGATAGGATCCATATAGGGGGACATTTCAGCTTCCTACTGGAGAGGTGACTGTGATACTTGAGGATGTATACCACATTCTCAAGTTATCAGTGGAGGGCTTACATATCGAGGTTGGACACAACAAGAAGCAAGATATGAGCCACATGTTTGGGGATGGATGGTAGGATGTAGAGGTGACTAATGGAGGGATTACTTACTTTTTCATGTATGTGGACAAGAATTTGGATGCCCTTCCTACTTTGATGATGTTGGTGTTGGCCAACATAGTGGCCCCAAACAGTACTAGTTGTCAATTTCTATGGAACCTTATTAGGATGGTGTGTGATATGATCGCTACACCACAAGTGTATGCATGGGCTCCTACCTTATTAGTGCAGTTACAACAGGATTTATATGAGGTGAGAAGGTGGAAGCGTCAGGGACTAGGTTGCAGTTTGCTACTGTAATTCTAGGGTTGGGAGCACTTTGGTGTGGCTCAACCTATGGGTTTACTGGCTAAGGAATGGGATAGGGAGCAACCCTATACGATGAGGTGGTCAGTGGTAGAGGAGGTGTAGTCGACTCATCCTATTCAGATATGTCAATGGTATAGGGATTTATGGATTGGACTAATAATGGCTCAGGTGATATGGAGACCATGGTGAGGTACCTTGTAGACAAGTGATAGAGAGCATTTACGATGGGTGTGACAGGATCCACAGGTTGTATGGATTGTTTCGGATATCGTCTATTTCTCGTCACAATATTAATCATTCCCATAAAACCTTGTTTAGGTGGGGTAACTTGCACATGATTAACTTGCTTTGGTTATTTCATTTTAACTGCATGTATCGTGTTTGCTTTGCGTTGATCTAAAGGATCTTGAAATACACCTATGTTTTGGTTGTTGGAAGCAAGAGCGTTATCAATCTGAATCTCTTGCCTCTCAATCATATCTTGCATGATATTCTTGAATGCATAGCATGATTGAATATCATGCCCTTTTTATCGATGATAGTTGCAGTATTGATCCTCCTTGTAATATTTGGTCTTAGGATGATTTGGATCTAATGGTTGGATCTTAGGGAGAGTAATAGCTTGTGCCTCACATAATTAATTAAATATTGATGCCAAAGACTTTAATAAAGGTGTACATCAATGATTTGGTCAATGAGGTTGAGTTTGGAGTTATTATTATTGCAGTAGATTGGCCACTTGAGTATTGTACTATGCTAGTGGATGTTGGGCTTGATAGTTGGGTAGCGATAGTGGAGCTCAATTCAAGGATCCATGGGAACTTAAGACAACCTAATTTACCTAAGATGCCTTAGGTTGAATCTGGCCATCTTTTGCATTTTTATTAGGCCACTTCTTTTTCAAAGTTTAATCTCTCCTTCCTGGACTTTTATGTCCTTTATTACCTTTGCTTGGGCCAAGAATTCCTCAAAAGTTTGATATTGCTAAAGTTTCAATAATAATGAGATTGTCTTGGTGTAACTTCGAGTGAAAATTTGAGTTAGATCTAAGATAGGTAGAATGAAAGACAATTTAGTTATTATTGCCCTCCATCTATTTCCATAATATGTGATCGCTTCATCCTTTAATTGGCAAATATTGCATAAATCAGTCATAGTGGCCTTTTTCTTGACACTAAATGCAAAGCGTTCTAGAAAAACATCTATCAATTGTTCAAATTTCTAGATACTATGGCATGGTAGATGATTATACCATTCCAAAGCACCTCTAGCAAGCTTTATGAGAAACTTTTATAGCATGAGGGGATCACTATCCTGAATATGGAAGCATGTGTTCATATATCTAATCGCATGTTACTATACATATTCATCACCCTTGAACTTGTCTAACTTTGGCATCTCAAAGTGCTCAAGATAAAGCGATGATGGAACTGATGGATGCAAAGGCTGATTTTTAATCTATCGTAAGGTAGGATTTTGATAACCTAAACCTAAAACTTACCTTTTAAATGTGTTGAGGTGCTTTGTCAATTTTTTGTAGGCCTTAAGTGATATGATGGTGTTTGCTCACCTTTGGCCATGGTTCATTTGAAGGTTTTGATGTGGGTGAGGTGGTTGAATGGTACCAATAGGAATGTCATAATCGGTTGCCTCAAGATATGTATCAAGTGGTTCTTTATATTGAGGTTGTTGTTCCTCATAGACTTTATTATCCTATTGGTAGGGATATGCTTGATAGCATTTTGGCAAATGAGGTTGATCATGATGGATGCATGGTGGTCTAGGATATTGATGATGAGCTGGATTTGGGCGTGGATGAGATGTAAGATGAATATTTGGATGTGGTGGAATCTTGTTCTATCATGCTTGGCATCTAGGGTGTTGTTGTGCCAGTGGCCTTTATTGTGTAGATGTAGGTAATCTATGATGCAACACCCGTTGCATTTGATGGTCTAGGGTCATCCTAGACATCGATCTTTAGTCCTCCAAGGTAGTTGTGTATGGCCTATTCACACATGTGTGAGTGTTGCAAATGGGTGTTTACTGCACCTCAGCCCTAGAGAGATCAATGATTTATTTCTTGGGGTCATGAGAGGTTGCATTAAACTGGTACTACTATCGAAAGATAGGTTTTATGTAATCAAGAGGTATTGAGGCACACAGTCCTTGACCATACTACATGTCATATGGTGTAGTGGGAGGATGAATATCATCATTCCTAGGCCCACAAGCTGACATGGTAGCATTATGATTACCTTTATCATCGTTTATGTTCAAATGATCATACTTGCAACTCATACAAGGATGATCAACTAGAGTAGCTTGAACGTCCCTATCTTGTTGTAGGATATACCCCTGATCCTGGTCTAGGGGAGTTGTAGGTTGAGCTAGGATACAAATGCGCAGTAAGGGTTTTCTAGATGTTTCAAATTTATTGTAGTTATCTTTCTAAAAGGTGTGCAAGGTATCCTAATAAGGATAATCCATGTCTTATTGTATTTAGTACTCATGGGTGAATTGTGCATTTGGGCACTCAATGTCTTGGGGTCCATGGAGTGGTGGATGGCATTTGAACCATAACGATCACGTCACCACTTAGGAATAATGAGATCCTATGGTTTTATCCAAAGATGATCCATTACTCTGGGCGATGGCTCAATAGCGTAAGCTCATGAATGAGCCTGGGTGCACGTTACAACCATCTTCTAGGCAAATAAGTTGTAAAAAACCATGACTATGCTCGTGAGCACTATCTAAGCTTATGCAAACAAAGTAAATAAAAAAACTGAAAAGAACTCTTTATTTTGATTTTTTTTTTTTTTTTTAATTTTGTTTTTGTTTTTCAGTTGATTTTGTGTGTTTCTATTTTTGGAACTGTTGTGACCAATGCACAACATACCCCAAATTGGGGACCCACCTTAAAATTTTGTTGTATTGGGATTTTGGGTCATCTTTAAGCTATGATGCAAGAGGTCTCTATCCATGAGTTCACCAAATTTTGTTCAAGGTTCATTCTGACAATGTCCCTCTGAGTGTGGTTGGTGTCATTCGAGATCCAATTTTAGTTGGTAGTGTGTTTCTTTTATTTTTATTTTTTTATTTTTATTTTTCTTTTCAATGCTTTGGTGGAGTTATCTAGCTTGGTTGTTAGGTAAGTTGTGATGTTGAGTTAAGATCGATATGCTCAAAATAATCTATCCAAAATCAAAATCAAAATAAAAAAATAAAATAAAAAATAAATAAAAATAAAAATAACCATGAAATAAATAAATAAACTATCTATACATATTATATACATAGATAAAATAAAACAATTTAAAAGATTAAAAAATAATTAAAAATAATAATAATAATAATAATAATAATAAATAAATAAATAAAGGATGGTATATATATATATATATAACAAAATATAAAGACTAAGAGGAATGGAAATGGGTTTAAACGAAAGGTAATCATAACTTCATACAAATAAACCTTCGCCTCGAATTTTAATCAAATGGTCATTATATTTTATGAACGTTGATTTTAATAAAGTGTCCATGAGCTATATCCTTAGTATGATGGGATTAATTGACAGACTAATGTTGTATTTGATCTTTGCATCACACGAAGGACCGAATGGCATGAAAGTCGGACGACAGTGACGCTCTACGACATGAAGTGACCATTGGGAGACGTGGAAGTCGTTGATTGACTGCAGCGCAGTAGGCTATGGAACGAATGTGGAGCATGGTGTTGGGCCACATACCTCGCCAATGCTGATCGAAACTTCCGGCAATAGCCATGTCAGACTCACATTGATAAGTATGGCAGTGACGCAGCCAACGAAGATGACGATATCGAAGCTCGCAAAGTTTATCGTGACAGTGGAACTTCAGGCGGTGAAGAAGGAAAATTCCAGCGAAGTTCACGAATAATATCGGATACGAAGGTTTGAGAGAAGAAGGCGGTAATGCAAATCTTCATTACCATGATACGGGATTGTGCGTGGCCAATGCATGCCAATGAAGGCTTCGTTGATTGTACCAAGATTTAAAGGGATCAAAGCACATTTCAAATGCTGCTTGTGATTAGATTGAAGCTATATCTCGGAGGACTCACGTTTGAAAGGAATGACCAGCACTCCTAGATGACACTAGAGGAACAGTAATATAGGCATGGTAGACAGCGGATGAGTGTGTTGTGGATCAAATAGCAGGTACCTACGAGGAAAGAATTGAGTCAGTTTATGGTCGAGGGACGGTGCTGTTTCAGAGAACATGGAGATCAGATCTCAGCAGAGACAAAGACAACTGTCACAACCAGCATCTGGATGCGCAGACTGCACACCAATGGATGCTCGAATCCCAAATGGGAACCCAAAAAATTAAATATTTATTTTTTGTACATCGCTGGTTTTGACAATGTGGACCGAACAATGACACGACGGTGGTGACAAGGCAATGGGATATGGTGCATGCACAAGGAAATACACGTGGAGCAGTGTCCTCAGAAGCTTGCCATAATCAGACATTAGATTATGTGTAATGCAGGTCTAATCTGATTGTGTTCATGGGTTTAGGGTTTAACCTTTTGTCTGCAGAAAAGCTCGATGAGTTTTCAGTAGTTCCTTTGATCGTCTTTTACAGTTTGGGCCATTTTTCAGATTCGTTAATACATTTTTTGTTTGCTTTAATTTTGTCCATCTTTCCAGAATTTATCAAGCATTTTCTTTTGTTGTTATTTTCTTTCATTTTGGTCCTTTCTCCAAACTTTCTTGCTTAAGCATTTGTTTTCAGAGTTAATATATTTTTTTTCAGAATATGATCTAATATTCAAATCTATTTCATTCTGGTCCTTGCTCCATAATTTCAGCTTAAGCAATTTTCAATTTTGTTCTTTTTTTATTCTGGTCATTTCCAGAATTTTGTTATTTATTTTCAGTTTTTTATTAAAAGGCCAGATAAATAATGAACACGCTAACGCCAAATTTCCACTAAAGCTTCAGATAAAATACACCCACTAATACCAAATTGCTAACACCAATTTTCATTAAATATTTCAGATAAAATGGATTTACTAACGCCAAATCTTCACTAAATTTTCAGATAAGAACACTGTTACTAACGTCTAATCTGCACTAAATTTTCAGATAAAATTGAACCCACTAACACCAAAGTGCTAATTCCAAAGTCACATTAAGTCCAAAGATAAAAAAATTGTTGGCTAACAGGATCACTTCCGTGTGAGAGTTTGATTTTAGCATTCACCCTTATTTCTGCATTAAAGGTAACTCTGCCAATTTGATTAAAATACAGTTGCAACCTAAAGCAATATCAAAGTGAAACTATTTCAGGACCCTTGTTAAAAATTGCTTGCCAATACCTGACCTATTTTAGCATTCTATTTATCCGTTACGCAAGTGCACAAACAATGTTAAAGAACCTTGGAGAAATGTAGGTTTCTTTACAAGAGAGGATTTCATGCTAAATCCTAAATGTGAGGGTAATTTTACAATTGGGTAAATTTTCACTCAATAGGAACCTCTATTCCTAAAAGACTAAAAGGAGATGAAGATAACTCTATTAAAAGATGGTTTGCACACTTCCCCTAAATAAAAGTGGATTCCTATAAGGATAAATTGGCAAATGGGTAACACTATAGGAAATAGAATGCCCCCTAAGGAGGGATCGTGCTGTCTAAATCTTACTACTTGCCTAGTCGAGCTTTTGCTTCACACTCGAGCGTGTTTTTTTATCGAGCGTGTTTGTATATAAACAATAGCTACGTTCCATAAATTATTAAGCCATGTGGTAAGGGGCATCAAAGCCTAACCTACCTCGAGATCCACATAAAATTAGGGGATTTCTAGATGATGAAATCCAAGAAACCACTTGTGCAGGCTACTATGGTGTGTAGGGGAGAGCGAGTGGAAGGAGGTGAAATCCAACATCATTGATCTCGATTGAGGGTTGGTGATGAAGGCCAACCTTTCCAATATTTATGTGATATGTGAGTGTGTGGATTCCTTTTATTGTAGAAAATAAATAGAGAGCATATGATGATTATATAAGAAAAATGTAAATTGTAAGGTAAAATGCATCTTTCTTTAACAATGCTCAACTCTTCATCAATCAACAATGTAGGAGAAAATAGTGAAAACAACAAGACCATCTCAAATGAGATGACCATAGATCCGAGATCATCTCAACCAAGGTGATCACAGAATGATAGATTTAAAACCAAGAATACATATGCATGCATGCAATCAAGATGTATATTTTTGCTATTTTCTTAGTTTTTCTATCTAAAGCATAAAATCAGGCTATCCTAAGATGTAAAGGAATAACCTAGAATCCTTTTGTTTGATGTCAATCTCATAGATCCCTAGAATTTTTCCTCTGGTTCAAGGCGATCTCACTGGAGATAATTTTAGAACAGGTATCATCTCGCCTAAGACGGTTTCAGAATAGGGGTCATCTCACCTAAGATGATTTTATAATAGGGGTCATCTCGCCTAAGATGGTCGTGACTGTGTACCTACAAAAACTAGCAAACAAGCATAAATTTAGCAATTTTACGGGTGTAATAAACCAACAAAAGTGAAAAAATGGGGACCCAAAGGGTTTCCCACCATGATCGCCACTTGAAAGCGCAAAAACAACGTGCACTGTGCAAATGATAAATAAAGGTAAATGAAAATAAAATGCTAAAAGGAAACCCACGATGCAACAAGACACAAAATAAATAAAATCAAATGGTAATGGAACCTGGTTGTATTAATATTGCATTGATTTCTTTAAAAATGTGTGTTACATATGATCCCCGGATTTTACCCATGATACAATTTTATAATAACTTTCTTGGTGCAATCCAAGTGGTTTTCATGCCCACAACAATATCTTTTGGATGTGGGTTTCCTTGAGATTGTCTTGTAAGAGTAGGATATAAATTTTTGTGTTGCCTTGAATCCTGTCACCTGCATGCAATGAAACAACAAAATAGATCAATAGCATCTGCAAGGCCCACCAAGGTTGGGCCCGTATCAATCAAGAGATAAAATGAAAATAGAGTAAATGCATGCATGAAATAATGAGAAATCTAAGCTAATACTATAATGTAAGTGCTCAAATTGAAGGATTTGTTATCTAAATTAACATGCCAATGTAAATCTAAAAGAAAATGTAGAAAATATTAAAAAATGGATCACCTGACCCAGGTCGTCTTAGGTGCGACAGTCTTGATTGTGGGACCGTCTCAGCAAAGAAAGTCTCTTTTGTGGACCTAAATTTTTTTAAACCAGTTCAAGGTGATGTTGGGATAATCTAAGGGTGAGTTTTGTCAATGAATTGGTGGTGATATACGGACGAGTGCATAGATTCAAGCATCCTAAAACCGTGGTGTTGATCAAGTGGATGCAATGTTAAAACTTGCGTGGTGAAGCAGCGATATTGATTAGTTTGTGGTTGCTCACGTTGACAAAATTTGGATCTTTAAACCATGAGGGCATCCCTCCTCTTATAGCCTTATTGGCTAGGTGTCAAAATGGCAAGTGGCAATCAAGGGTAGCCCTGATTACCAATTTGTAGGTGGCAGGGATAACTACAAGTTGCTAGGGGTAACTACAGGTCATCAAGGGCGATGAGAAATCCATCATTACACTGGTAGGAAGTCCCACTACTTGATTATTATTTTTATAGCTACAGGTATGCGACCATCTCATAGGGGATAGCCTCGACTCGGAGATCATCTTGATCGAGACAACCTTGCTTCTTATGGGGAACAAGTACTCCTTTTTTTTGGATAAGGCACTAAATAGCTCTGAGGTTACCCTAGGTGGGTTAGATGGGTTAGAAGGAGATATTTTGTAGAGTCTCCTTGTGAACATGTATTTTAGATGTCTACACAACCTTTTTCAGATCTTGAATCATTCGCTTCAGGCCACCCAAAAAAAACTTCATTGGAATATCACTAGTGAGATGAGCATCATTGATCTCCATGATACGATATGATCCATTGGTGGGGATATATCACTCATCCATCAGTGCTATCATTGATGATCTAGTGATGAGTCTTACTATCGATGACAAAAGAGAACCTATTTTTTTTCTTGTGTTAGCGTCAAAGACCTTGCATCAACAATGAGAGCAATTATACAAAGTACTTAAGATAGGGATAAACCTTGAGGAGGGATGAATTTATGAATTTGGTGGCCCTAAGGAGGACTTAGTACTAAGGACTTGAATGATTAAGTAATCTGGTTAGACCATTGTTGATTGTCCTCCGTCATCACTGATGAATCGATGACAAGGGCTTTGGATGAGCGACAAAGAGACTTTGGGTAAATTATGTACTAACTTAGGGGTTTTATGACTTTATGTTACTCGATGGAATTAATGGGGCTCAGTTAATGTTATCGCTAGCCAACCAACATCCTTGTTGATGTATTGACGATGAAAGCTTTGTATCGATGATAAGGGTTTTACACTTTGAGAACATTAACCTTATGGACTTGAATGATTTATATTGATATGAGACCATGGTGAGAACATTTAGGAAGGTGTCGGGTTAGCACTCGAGGAAACATAATTAGACATGATTTTTGGACCTTGGATACCTCAAGTGATACTTAGGACCTAAGAGCGATTGGAAGGGGGATTTATTTTTGAATGAGACCTAAATCCTTAAGTTATAATTAGACCTTCATGGGTTAACTAGCATGGCCATCGACTACTTGGCACTGTCTTCAATGCATGAGTAATAAAGGCTTTTCATCAACGACGAGCAAGAATTTATTATCATTTGACTTGCGCTACCACTAACTGACGATTGTGATCACTGATTGACCAATCACAGGGGATTATGATCAGTGAAAAAGAGGACCGTTTGCTTTTCTTGGTTAGTGTTGTCATCGATAGTTTTGTTTCATCGTTGATAGATTAGCGATAAAGAGATATCATCAACAATGAAGGTTGAGAACTTTTATTTTATGAATTTTGGGGACTAACCTTAGGACTGGACTATGAAAAGACCTCAGTGATAAGGGGGCGTGAATGAGGGCAAAAATCATAGTAATCAAAACCTTAGGATTTATTGAGGCGGTGACATGGATTTCGAATATGGGTGAAAGCAATAACAACATGGAGAAATATTAAAGTGGTAACATAAGGTTTTAATGGCTTAGGTGAGGGAATTATTTAGTGGAGAAATATAGAACTTAGGACTATAATGATGATGCGAATGAAAATTTATGGGTTTGATGAAATGGCAAAGGAATGGAAGAACTGCATGAATGAAATGGAATGGGGGAATGAAGGGAGATATAAACCTTAGACAATATTCTTTGAAAACATAAGGATAGAGAAAATAACATGGAATTCTTAATGACTCTTAGGATTGAAGTTCTCATTGCAACTTGTTAGAAAAATTTGGACTTTGATAACCCCTTAACTTTTATTAAAATGACTAAGACCTCCTAAATTCACCTAGACTTTTGACTTTGATATTCCTTGAAAAATTAGGGGCATAAAATAGGTTGGGACTATGAAACCCAATAGTTTTCTAGATGGACATGTAGCAATTACAACCATATATATGGATTTTCATGTATGACTATGCTTTGTTACATAATCAATGTAGTGTTTTTTTTTAATTTACATGGTGGAATCGATAGCCGCCACGAATCCTGGTAGGCTGTCTGGCTTTTATGGTGACCAAAGTATTCTGCGATGTCTGCCCTGGAAGCCACCACATAGTTCTTTGTGCAGTATGCCCCTATAACCACCATACCATAATCATTTTAAACCTTTTACGTCACTGAAAGCACTAGGAAAGAGACAAGTGTTCAATACAACAAATAATCAATGTAATGTTGCTTCTTATGTATGTAGATTTTATTCATAAATGCTAAATTGTGAGTTATAATATTGGTTGAGTTGAAAGTTGATCCAAAAAGGAATCAAGAAAAGTTGTTTATTTATTATTGATTTCTTATTAACATTGAATTCCATGGCTATGTAATGTATTATTTTTTTTTTGTAGGTAAAAATTATATTAAAAGCGGGTTTTGAAAGAACCCCAAAACCTTTTTACAATAGGTCAACCGACCAAACCAAAGGTCAAGAACAATATATTTGAAGAATTCGGCCTAGCGAAAAATAGACAATTTGGAAAAACCCACCCAGCGCAAAAAGACAATTTTGAAAAATCCCGCCTAGCGGGAAACCACCAATTTTGAAAAATCCCGTCCAGTGGGAAACCACCAGTTCTGAAAAATCCCGCCCAATGGGAAGCAGTCAAAAACCACCAGGTTGGAAATCCCGCCCAACGGGAAAACTAGTAGATTGGAAAATCCCGCCCAGCGGGAAACCACCAATTTTGAAAAATCCCGCCCAACGGGAAACCACCAGTTTTGAAAAATCTCACCTAACGGGAAAACATGCAAGATGATGAATTTGAAAATCCTACCCAGTGGGAAGCAACTGAAAACCACCAGATTGGAAATCCTACCTAGCGGGAAATCCCATCCCGCCCAGCAGGAAAACCAGCAAAAAAATGGGATTGAAAAATCCCACCCAGCGGGAAAACCAGAAGATTTGAAAATCTTGCCCAGTAGGAAATCCCGCCCAACAAGAAATCCTTTCCCGCCCGACAAGAAAACTAGCAAAAAAAATGGGATTGAAAAATCCCGCCCAACAAGAAAACCAATAGGAATGGAAAATCCCGCCCAGCAGGAGAACTAGCAGAAGAATGGGTTTGGGAAACTACAACACTAGAATCCCGCCAATAGGAGTACGAGGAAGCTGAAAGGATCCAGGGAAAACAAATGCAGGCACAAAGAAAGGATCTCGAAAGCCACAAAGGACCAGGGACCCACCATCCTTGCTCATGAATAGTTCCAGGGAAGAGGAACTAGGACTGGGAACAACTCAGGAACAAGAAAAGCCCCCCCAAGGCCAAGAACAAGCTCTGAGAGTCCACCAAGAAGCAGGACAAGAAAGCATAATCCCTCGAACAAAAACTAAAATGAAAACTTGTGAAGCCCAGGCAGAAAGCAATAGTAGACACAAAGATGGGATCCATGAAAACCTAAACTGAGGGATCCAAGGGTCTGCATGCATAGATCACCGATCCCCCCAAGATCGAGACATGCAGTAGAAAACCCAAAGCACCCTAGCAGAAAGGACTAGGAATCCCCATCCTTGCACATGAACAACTTTAGGGAACTGGGATTTGGGTTAGGAACAACTCAAGCATAGGAAGAGGCCCCTCCCAAGGCCATGCAAATGCTCAAAGTGTCCACCAAGCAACAGATCCAACAAAAAGAAGCCTTCGAACAGGAAAACGAACATGGTCCCACCCAAAGGGATGAGACCACCAACAACCAATGGCATCCCAGAGAGGAAACATGAGCAAAGAGGAAACTGGCCCCCCAGACCAACCTCGATGAAGAGAGAACCTCATGGGATGCACCAGGAAGCGAACGAGAACCCAACCTACAACCACCACAGATCGAGAAAGCCTTGGGAACCGGATCCCAGTAACAACCTGCAAAAAAAAAACCCAGGTAAAAGCCTAAGGGAGATCAAGGATAGAATCCCAAGAACATGTAGGAAACCCCAGAGGATCCCTAGGAAGCACCAGGCTTGGGATTCAAACGAGGAAACTCCAAAAACTACTGGTAAAGGAGCAAAAAGTGGGTAAGGATCTCCCCCTAAGGAGATCATCTACTACAAACCATTCCCAGAGTGGGATGACCTGGGATGAATCAGGAACTGGACAAGAACCAAGTAAAGGGGAGCAAGGAGAGGGAGCAGGTTATGTAATGTATTATTGTACCTACTACTTAAAAGGATATTCCTATATTATCTTATCACTTTTATGATGAATACACTATATGAATGGATAAGTGATGCCTAGAATATATAAGTTCTTTTAGCAAAGAAGAAAGAGGTTATGTGTGACCTTGATATATTATTTCCCACATTTTTGCAGGTTTCATAAAAGTATTGAAATCCCTACAAAAGTGTTTGGTAGTGCTTCTGCAAAAGGGTGTTTCATTAGTATTTTTGTGGTTTTGTATGCAAAGTCTTTCATTGTGGATTATATGTGTTTATTTTAGTTTTAAGGTGTGTTTGTACAATATTCAAAGTGGCCATATGTACAAAAAAAGACAAAGAAAGACACCATAGGTAGTTGAGGCTATCAAATAAATCAGGAATCAGTGACAAAGGCCTCACACACTAGTAAGTACTTGAAAAAATGATATTGTTGTTCAATAGTGGTTAACTTAGGCATATTAGAATTGATCATGGTTTTGTCGATGACTATGGTGTATTGTAGCAACTAGTGGAAGATACCAACTACGGAGTTCCATGAATGAGGAATATAAGGAGGTGATACATAACATAAATGAATTTCATGGTAATAATACTCGAAATAAGGTTGATAATGCTTTGGATAATGAAGAAGGTACATAGACTGCACAAGAAATTTGCTCATAATTTTAGTTACTCGTTGTTGTCATACTATATGGTATAATGGTGTTTGGATGCTACCAAAATTATAGGTGTTGATGTCAGATCATCACACACTTCAAACACTAAATATTGTAGAAAGAGAGGTCCAACAAGATGTTTAGTTGAGTCAAACAACATAGATAAGGTGGAGATAATTTGCAATCTAAATGGATAGCCCATAGGAAAAAAATTTATTAAGTTTGCATCTTACTTGGGAGTGATTGTGAGGAAGATTGTCCCTATCACCCATACAGACTGGAGAGTAATCCCAACGGAAGTTAAAAACCAGTTATGAACACTCATTATTGTAACTTTCTAGCCAATGGAGTTCATAGTGTCCATTTTGAATACTTATATAAATATTCCATCTAACAAGATACTAGTTTGATGCAACAAGTTATATCATTTTGGATGCAATGAAGATATGGATCTTCACGACCATGGACAAGCAATGGTGTGAGCAAAAGAATCAACTTGTGAAAAACCACTATGATAAGTATGATAATGACATAGATAGAATTTCTAATACCCCACTTCGTGTATCATAAAAATATTGGGAAGCCTTTTTAAATGGTAGGAGTAGCACTGACTTTAATACAAGTACCAATCAATTTGCTATGGCAGTTCATATCATTTTTATGTTCAAGTGAATTTTATCGATCTTGCTCTCCCTAATAAATTTATATATTGGGTTCTTCATTGCATTGTAGACGGTGAGGCAAAGGAAAAAACAAAACATATCTCACCAATCCATCATGCACACTTGTAGTCAAAGAGGATATGCTCGACTAGAGCATGAAAGGGTATTCTATCATACTCATCCATTATATGTGATAAACATAGCTATAGTGTTTTGTTGTGTGACTTATCCCAATATCTCTCCAACTATATATCTTACAAAGGAAGAGCCAACCAAATGTGAAAACTCCACTACCAAGGGCAACTGTGTGGATGGTAGCTCATAAAAAGAAATATGGGGATCCTATTTCACCAGAAGTTGTGAAGATAATCATAAGTGACATTCCCTTGGAAATTGTAATACATTTAACTTCAAACCATTGTTATATCAATTGTTTTTTAACATGTTACCAATTAACTATGCATGTGATGTTGCCAAAAATAATTGGATGATGCAATGTCATATGTGAGCTTCATAAATTGATATATTAAGGATGATACCCTCACCAAGGTTTTAGGACCCAAAATACTAGGTCAAGTTTGAGGTGCCAGTAAAGGAGTATCACCAACTGCTTTGTTTGCTGGTGAGGTTTACATATAGAAGTTGCACCTAATGCAAGAGCATATGATAGATAAAGAGCAAAAGTTGGAAGAGAAGGTTGTAGAGAATGAAAAAAAATTGGAAGAGAAGCTTGCAGAGAAAGATAAAAATATTGAAGAGATTTTGACATGGCTTTCACAGATAAAGGTGTATCATTTTTTAATGATTTCATATTTGAAATTTTTACATGTTGCACCCCTAAAGTTGTAATGACCCCTTGCATATAATTCCATAGGCGGCATCACTACATGCTACCCCTACAATTGGACACAACATTGGTGGTGGTGATCAAGGTACAAGCATCTCAATGCCTTCTAGGCCAGAGTCATCAATGGTACAACTAATATTTCAAATATAAAATGATTTACTTAGTTTGTATTGTACGTTATGTAGTGAATTTATCTAGGTTGTAGATTTTCCATGTAAGGACAAAAAATGATACTAATCACTCAAATTGAGATAATGGAATTCTACTTGACTTAGATCCATAAGGATAACGTAGTGGTCAAAGGCATGGTGATCAGTATTGGCCCTAAAGACCTTGTAAATGGTGAACATTTGGGTGAATATTATTGGAAGTCAATGTGCACATCATCCATAAAGAGGAAACAATCTTGTTTAGAAGGAATGATGAGATGGCCACAATGAAGGATGATGTGGGCTCCTTTATTGTCTAGCCTATATCAGACATTATTTATAAATAAATTATGCCATTTTGTAGCAATATTATATTACCATTTTTTAGGAGTATTAGAAATACCATATACAATTTAGTTTTGATGTTGTCTCAGATATTATTTGATCATTGTACCAATTTCAAGTATTTGAGAAAATGGGATCACATATTTGGGATCATATAATATTTCATTCTTTTATTTTCTTATTTTTGTGATTGATGTCCCACTTGTACTGTGATTTTATTCATGTGTGTAAATAAAAAATGCAACACCAAATAACAAGATATAAATTGAACTCAAAAGATAATATTGCACAATGAATGATTTTATATTAATGGGGGGAGCCTCAAAACTCCATTGTTACAATAAGGATCTTTGAATCCTTTGATACAAATTTTACAATAGCTAGGGTTCTCTGAAACCCTAGCAAACAACATTGGTGGTGTCTTCAGAATGTGTTCTTGCTCCCAATAGAAGTGAGTGGGCTTCTAATTATCCGATGTCGGGCCACTCCAGCTTAAGTAGATGCACAATGCTAATGTAACACTTCTAGATCTGCACACAAGAAAATAGCAAATAGGTCAGTAATAACTATGAGGGCTCCACAATGTGAGGCCCTCATAAATCAATATAAAAACCCTAGCTATGCAATGTAAATAAATGAACAGAACTTGAAAATGCATAAAATGAAATAACAATAAAATTTGATTTACCTTGCTTATCTATCATTCTCTGATCTGATGTAATCTATTGTAGTGGATTGGTGCGATGATGCCCTAGCATCACCCGAGGGCTAGGAGGGTTGCAAAACTCTGGCGTAAAATACTCGTGGGTGCTCGGCGACTATAGGAAATACTCGTGGGTGCTCGAGAATAATGGAAGGTGCCCAGAGGTGCTTGGTGGTGGAGGAGAAGCACTCAAAGGTGCTCGAGAATGATAGGGAGCACTCGAAGGCATTCGATGGCTGAGGAGAGGATCTCTAGAAGCAGATCTGGTTAGATGAGATGGGCAACAATGGATGCGAGGGCTATGGCAAGCGAGGATGGAATGTGAGAGCACTTGGATACTCTAGGGAACACGGATGCAAATTCCCTAAGATTAGAGTCAAGATTGAAGAAAACTCAGGATTGCTTAGGGGTTGAGCCATCAAAATGACTCCTATTAATAATCCAACCTAGGGCATGCTAGGGTTTCAACGACACTAATCGTGTGGTTGAGATAAAAGCATATTGGAGGGTGGATATTAAATCTAGGGTGTGGCATGGATTGATATGGATGAATGGATAGGATTAAGTGAAATCAGATGGTTGGGATTAATTCACTTATATAAATATATATTTATTAAATATATATAAAAATATATAAAATATTAATATTTAAATATATATAAAATAAATAAATATAAATATATATGAATAATGGGTGGAAATGGTGGGAAGACCTGGATGGATGACAAGTGGCTAGGTTTTGGTGTCTACAGATGCCCCTTTTTGTACTGCGTTGCGTAAAACACAATGTAGTGCAAAAACACGAGACACCTATTTTGGCTAGGTGCAGAAGCAACTTTCTCTTGGGATGTGAAATGTGAGCTTGAAGATAAAAGAATGAAAGAATTTGGATTTTTGCGTAGCTTACCCCCTCAATTGGTGAGTGAGTTTGTGGATGAATCTCACGAGCCAATTGAAAAATATGTGCAAATGAATGATGGATGATATGAATGATGTAAATGTGATACCATTTTTTCCCCAACGGTATGAAGGGGATTGGTGAAAAATGTGAAATGATTGCATCTATTTTTGCCCCAAAATATGAAGGGTTTTGTGAAAATGTGTCTATTTTTGCCCCAATAGATGAAGGGTTTTATAGAAAATGTGATGAAAAATGTGTCTATTTTTGCCCCAACAGATGAAGGGATTTTTCCAAGTGTAGATGTCATGATCATGTAAGATGTATCCCATTGTGGGAAAGTCAAAACCAAATGTGGTTGCCCCAAATTTGGGGTGATTCGATGTTGTTGAAGAATGTGCCTTCCGGCGTCATTGATATGCAAGGATGAATATGCAAAAATAAAAGTAGTCAACTTTGGAGGGCCAACTAGTGATTGTCAGATAATTCCTATGATCAGAACCAATCACCCTAGCTAAGGCCAGTCACCATGATGATTGTCAAGGAGATGTGAAATGATGAAATGTGATTTTGTCCATGTTTTAAGCCCCATGAACTAGGCCATCAATGATAGCTTTTGTGCAAATTGTTCTTGGCAAGGTTTCACCCAAAATGTGAAGTACCAAATGTGATTGTGATTTCCAACAAGGAGATATGGAATGATGAAAATGACCAAGTGTCCTTATGGTAAGTTATTCATCTTACCAAATTGCATGGATGCAAATCGCTACAATCGCCAAGTATATAGAATAACCCACTAGGTACAAGGTTCACTTGAATGTTGTTTGACCTTGGAAAATATGCAAATGATGATATGAATGATATTGATGATGTGAAAATGATGTATTAATGATGAGAATGATGATTATGGTCATTTTGTGAAGATTTGGACCATTTTGGAGTGCTTTTGTAACTTGTTAAGTGAATTTGCGATTTGTGGTTGCAAATAAAATTTATGCATCCAAATCAATTGGAATCTTCACAAAACTTGTTAATATGATGAAATAGATGTGTGGATGCAATATGGAGTGATTTGGTGGGGATAAGCCACTATTTTGTAAAAATTTATCTTTTTGTCAAAATTGATGCCAAATGCTCATTGGCGCTTTTGGCATGCAAAAATGCTCATCGGTGTTTGGGCATTTTACAAATGCCTTGGTGCACTTCAGTGCACTAGGAAATGCCCATGGGCATCTCAAGGCACTTGAAGTAGCTATAAATAGCTTGCAGGATGAGAAATGAAGCTCATTTGTGCGTTTGTGAGTTTGAGAAGTTGCGTTTGGGAGAGTGGAGTGAAGTGAGGTGAAGTGAATTGGGTATGGAAGCTATGGTGGTGGAGGGAGTAGATGCGGGGGCTAGAACTGGAGCTAGAGTGTGGGCTATTGAGGTAATTCCTTTTTGTGTATTGTGCAAAATTTTTGTGTTTTTGTGATTTTTTTGAACATGTGTAAATGACAAGTATTTTGTGTTGTGCTGTAACTTAGGATTTTGGAGGCTCGACACTGGTTCTCGCCTTACATTCTTGGGATGAGGAAGGTGTTGGTAAAGGAGGAGTGGGAGTTGCTGGAGGCTATGGGGCTAGCGGAGGTAGCCTAGGTTGACGTGGTGAGGGCGGATGAGGGGTACCTCTCTGCATTGGTAGAGAGGTGGGATCCGGATAGGGGGACGTTTTAGCTCCCCATAGGAGAGGTGACCCTAACCTTGGAGGATGTATATCACATCCTCAAGGTGCCAGTGGAGGGGAGCACATCGAGGTTGGACGCGATCGAGGTGCAAAGATGAAGAAGATGTTTGGTGATGGTTGGCAGAGTGTGAGGGTGGAGAGTGGGGGTATTCCCTACTTGTCCATGTATGTGGACAAGGAGTTGGATGCCCTTCATGCTTTGGTGATGTTCATGTTGGCCAACATCGTGGCCCCAAATAACATTGGGTGTAGGTTCCCTTGGAACCTGATAGGGTTAGTGAGTGATATGCTCACTAGGTGATAGGTGTATGCATGGGCTCCTGCCTTATTGGTATAGGTGTACCGAGAGCTCTATGAGGTGAGGAGGTGAGGGAGGAAGGGGTTAGGATGCAACTTGTTGTTGTAGTGTTGGGGATGGGAGCACTTCAACGTGGCTCGATCGGAGGGCTTACCAGTGGTAGGCTTGGGTAGGGAGGAGCCCTACGCTAGGAGATGGATGGTGGTCAAGGAGGTACAACTGAGTCAGCCTGTGTGGATGAGCTAGTGGTACCAAGATTTATGGGTTGGACTAACATCCGCCCAAGTGATATGGAGGCCATGGTGGGGTAGCAAGTGGACTAGAGATGGAGAGCATCTATGATGGGTACGATAGGCTAGGTGGGTGGTTGGGAGAAATTAGAGTGAGGCTAAGTATTTTTAGTTCTCATGAGTACTTTGATAGTTTAGCTTGAGGTAGGGGATTTTGGAGGAGTCGATGCTCTATAGGAGGCATCGGGAGGAGATAGGGCTACCATGTGCGGAGCCATGGAGGGAGGCGTATGAGGATGATGAGGAGATAGATCTCCTAGATGTAGATGATGTGGGGACTACTCCAGAGTATGATGTATGGTTTGCTACATAGCCACCATGGGCACTGACTCTAGTAGCAGCTGATGGAGATGGGGGTGGGGCTGAGGATGAGGGGACCCATGAGGCCCCCAAGCGATAGTGGCACCTTCGATCAGATAGTCGAAGGAGGAGGACTAAGGGTGCGACGAGGTAGGCTCTTGAGAGTGGAGGAGATGGTAGAGATGGAGATGATGTGGAGGAGACTCCATATGGGCCTCCAGATCAGAGCGAGGAGGATTGGGTGAGGTTGGAGCAGCAGGTAGCAGAGCGGGATGCAAGGATCACGAGGCTCTAGGTAGAGCTACTAGAGAGGGAGCACCGGCATAATGTCGACATAGCATGCCTTCGATCTCGACATAGGTATATCGAGGCATTGGAGGATAGGTTGATGGAGCATCATATTCCACTTCTTGATCCTCCAACCTCATCTATATCCGAGGCTGCTAGGCATAGCGAGTCTAGGCATAGCTCTAGGTCTAGGGCTCCTTCTAGGTCATATGGGTCCTCTTGGAGGGCTTAGCTAGTGCTTAGATGCACTTTTTGTATATGAGCCTTGGTGCTCCATTGTATGTAGCCTTTTGGCACTCATTGTACATGCGATATTTATACATATATATACATGGCTTTTACCTTTTGTGTTATATGTTTGTGTGAATGCTTTTTGTGGAATGCATGTGTATATGGATGATGAATGTATATGATATGTTATGGATGATTAATGCAAGGTGGAATGTATGGATGATTAATGCAAGGTATGGAATGCAGATGTGCTAATGATCATTCATAGTTTAGATCTTGCTTGGCCATGTTTCTAGCATTGTTGTTTAATCAGGGGCACCAAACTTGGTGGTATGTGGGGTGAATGACTCATGAAGTGACATGGATGTTGATATGGAAGAAGATATGGATGTTGATATGGAAGAAGATATGGAAAATTGACTATTTTGCAGAGACTCAGACATACTAGTGGTATCAAACAAACTCACTAAAATTACCTAATCCCTCTAGGACCAAATGTGTGTGCAGTGAATTCATTTACCGAATCAAGAGTATGGTAATGACTCGAGGTAATCAAGAACCAATGTGTGTGCAAGTGAGTTCATTAACTCATCTTGAGTAAATTGGGTAAACCTATTATGGATGAATCCAAGAAGCTAGCTTGTCCTTATGAGCGGTCAGAGGTCTCTTTAAAAGAGACGTGTCACCATGCATGAGCGTACTCCACTACCAGTCAAGCGTCTATAGCTTCGGTGGAGGCTAACTCCATAGTCCACGATTTGTGTTTTTGATCTCTTAAGTTTTGGGGATGACTACCTAACCGTCTGACTAGAAATGTAGTACGATCCTTACAACCCAATGATCAGTGGTGTGTGATGTAAAATATTTAGAGTTTTTGTTAGATATTTTATTTTTGGAATTTGTGATAGTGGTGAAAACCACTATTTTTGTGGACTATGTTGCATGATGGGACTAGCAAGGATGACCCTTTTCACTTCGAGGTTCAAACCAAGTATGGTGTTATCCCTCTTTGACACAAGATGTTTTTAAGATGTGAAATTATGTTTGGTTCAAGAATGTTTTGGAGTCAATTCCCAAAACTCAAGATTTTCTTAATGTATATGTGTGATGGTCCTAAAAGGAACTTGACATGTATTTTGGAGGTTGCTTAAAACACTAGGAGTGGTTGAGTGACTGAAAACACCTAGGATTTTATGGAAATGTGGTTTTGCAAATGATAATTTGGCTTGGTGGAATGGTGTGGATGATGATGTGAAGGTGCCCATGATTAAGGCAACATGATTTTATTGGACCAATTAAGAACTTGAACTTAATAAATGATCCTAATATGAAATGTGAAATGTGGATGTGAATGAAATGTATGAAATGCAATTTGAAATGTGTGCTAATATAATGTGTTGGCATGAAATAAAGTGCAATATTTTTGGAATGAAATGTATGCAAATGAAATGCAATGTTTTTGGAATGAAATGTATGCAAATGAAATGCAATGTTTTTGTGTATTAGCCATGTATATACATATATATATATATATATATCATTATGCATAGAATGCTCTCAAGTGTATAACATTAAGTGGTTCGGGTTCTTCCTCTCCCTCTAGACTGGCAAGCCTATAAGTACCGTTACCCACTTTTTGAGTAACAATGTATGGACCTAACCAATTAGCCATGAATTTATCATGAAGATGTGGCAATGCATTGGTGTTTTGTTGATTCTCTTTAAGGACAAGATCTCCTACTTGGAATTCATGTAGATGAACTTTGGTGTTGTAAGCATGCTTTAGGTGGTCTTGATAAACTCATAAATGCTCTAAAGCATTGACTCACCTCTCATCAAGAAGTGTGAGTTGGTCAAGATGTGCTTGTCTAGCAGTGTCATCATCTATGAATTCCTGCAAAGAAATTCGCAAGGAGGGGATCTCAAGCTCAAGAGGCATGATTGCTTCGGCTCCATAGACCAATGAAATTGGTGTTGCCCCTATAGGCATGCGGATGCTTGTTCGATAAGCCCATAATGCCAAGGGAATTTGTGTATGCCAATCTCTATGATTTTCTTTAACAAGTTTCTTGAGAATAGCAATTAAGGTCTTGTTGGAAGCTTCAACTTGTCCATTTGCTTATGGGTAATAAGGAGTCGAGAAACTATGTTGAATGTTATATTTCTCGCAAAGTGCTCGAACATCCTTGTTCTTGAAAGACTTGCCATTGTCGGAGATGATTTTTGAGGGGATACCAAAATGACAAATGATGTGATGAAGTATAAACTCCACAATTCTAGGTCATGTCGTATTGGTTAGAGGAATTGCCTCAACCCACTTTGTGAAGTATTCAGTGGTTGTGATGATGAATGTATGTTATCTCGAGGAAGGAGGTGAAATTTTACCAATTAGATCTAGACCCCATTGTGAAAAGGGCCAAAGGCTTTGAATAGGTTGTAAAGCTTGTGATGGTACATGAGTTAAATTAGCATGTTCTTGACATTTCTTGCAATGTTTAACATAAGTGCAACAATCACGTTCCATTATGGGCCAATAATAACCCATGCGTAAGATACGCTTTGCAATGGCCATTCCACTAAAATGACCACCACAAGTACCATCATGGGCTTCAGCTATGGCTCTTTGTGCCTCACTAGACTCGAGACAACGAAGGAGGACTCCATCATAACCATGTTTATACAACACGTCCCCCAAGAGAATGAAATGAGCTACCTTTTTCTTGAATGTGCATTTGGTAGTTTGAGACATGTCATATGGGAGTGTTCCAAACTTGAGAAAGGCTACTATCTGGCTTGACCAAGGCTCATATGGATCCGACTGGATAAAGCAAACATCCTTTTCATCTTTAGATTCAACACGAATAATTGCAGATTTAGAGACTGTGAAAATTATAAGGGGTTGTACCTCTCCAAAGGAGTCTTTTGGAATCAATGATCCAAAGGAGGCCATCACATCTGCAAATCTATTAGTTGAATGTGGCAAACTATTGATTTCATACCAATCAAACTTAGAGAGCAATTTCATTGCTACTTCATGATAAAGCTTAATGGTAGGTTCTTTGCATTGGTATTCTCCATTGATTTGCTTGATGACAAGTTGAGAATCACCAAATATCCTAATACGCTTAATGCTCATAGCTATAGTTGATTGAAGACCTAAGATTAAGGCTTCATACTCTGTAGTGTTGTTTGTGCATTGGAAGTCAAGTTTGAATGATAAGGGGATAGGTACCCTTGGGGTGTATGAAACATGACTCTAGCACCTTGACCTTTCGCGCACTTAGAGCCATCAAAGAATAGTGTGATATCAACATCTTCCTCCAAAATGACATCTTCTTCTTGTTCAGTGATAGCAAATACCAAATCATCTGGGAGCTCAATAATCAAAGGATGATCACTAGGTAGTGGAGCTTCCGCAAGTTGATCGACTATTACCTGACCTTTAATGGATTTTTGGCTAATGAATTCCAAGTCAAATTCAATAAGGAGCATTATCCATTTAGCGGTGCGGGTGTTATTGTAAGTGCGAGACATCATATAACGCAGAGGATTTTCTCTAGCTATGACATATGTTGTGTGACTAAGCATGTAATGTCGAAGTTTCTTAGTGGTAAAAACCACTGCTAAGCACAATTTTTCTACATAAGCATATCTGGTTTCATAGCTTACCAATGTTTAATTAATGTAGTAGATGGCTTGCTCTCAATTTTTTTCATTCTTTTGTGCAAGCATTTTCCCTAATGCATTGTCCCACCATGATCACCATTTGTAGAGACAAAAACGCAACACCAAATAACAAGATATAAATTAAACTCAAAAAGACAATATTGCACAATGAATGATTTTTATATTAATGGGGGGAGCCTCAAAAATCCATTGTTACAATAAAGAATATTTGAATTCTTTAATACAAATTTTACAATAGCTAGGGTTCTCTGAAACCCTAACAAAAAATGTTGGTGGTGTCTTCATAATGCGTTCTTGCTCCCAACAGAAGTGAGTGGGCCTCTGATTATCTGATGTCGGGTCACTCCAGCTTAAGCAGTTGCACAACACTAATGTTACACTTCCAAATATGCACACAAGAAGATAGAAAATAGGTCAATAATAATTGTGGGGCCTCTACAATGTGATGCCCTTAGAAAGTAGTATAAAAATCCTAGCTATGCAATGTAAATAAACCATAATATTATGGCAATGCATAAAATGAAATAACAACTAAAAGATTTATCTTGATTATCTATCCTTCTTAGATCTGATGTAATATGTTGCAGTGGATTAGTGCAGCGATGCCCTAGCATCACCCAAGAGCTAGGAGGGTTGTAGATATCTGGCATAAAATGCTCGCAAGCACTCGACAACTACAAGAAATGCCCGTGGATGCTCAAGAATAATGGAAGGTATCCATAGGTACTTGGAGGTAGAGGAGAAGCACTCGAAGGTGCTTTGGAATGAGAGGGAGCACTCAAAGGTGTTTGACAATGAGGAGAGGATCTGTAGAAGTGGATTTGGTTAGGTGAGAGGGGTAGCGACGGATGTAGAGACTATGGCAAGCAAGTATGGATGGCGTGAGTGCTTGGATACTCCAAGGAACACAGATGCAAACTTCAACTCAGGATTCAGGCTTAGGACTTGAAGAAAACTTAAGGCTTAGGATTGCTTAGGGGTTGAGCCATCAAAATGGCTCCTATTAATAATCCACAATAGGGTATGTTAGGGTTTTAGTGAAACTAATCATGTGGCTGAGATAAAAACATATCGAAGTGTGGATATTAAATTTGGGGTGTGGCATGGATTGATATGGATGAATGGATAGGATTAAGTGAAATTGGATGGTTGGGATTAATTCACTTATATAAATATGTATTTATTAGATATATATAATGGATGGAAATGGTGAGAAGACCTAAATGGATGATAAGTTGCTAGGTTTTGGTGTCTACAATGTGATTATTCTAGCAAATCTCCTCAGCCTAACCAGCATGTATATCTTTGAACAAGATTGTATAAGAAACATTGTTTTGAAACTTGCATTCATTTACAAAAGGTATTACAATTAACATTGGTTATAAGTTATTTACCCTTAATCTAGATGGAATGCAACATAATGATGACTCTAACACAATAAAATGGCTAGCACCTGATCTAAGAAAAACTACAACCAAACATTCATGTTATTTGATCAACGGTTATAGATTTCATATCAAAGACAAAGAGGAACAAATAACAACTCAAAACAATGGTGTGTGCATTGATGCTATTACTTTGCATAGAGCAAGCACAAAAGACACAAACTCGATGCTTCCAAAAATCACATATTGTGGTGTTATTAGGAAAATAATCTTGTTGGATTACTATTGATTTCGATACCCCCTGTTCAAATGTGACTAGGTGAATGTTCTTGATATGAGGAATGGATGTAGAAAGAATGAAATGGGCTTCACATCGGTCAACATGAATATATTACTTGGTCAAAATAGACTAAAAGATGATCCATTTATCCCAACATTGCAAGCTAGATAAGTCTTTTATATAAATGATCCACTTGATACCAGTTGGTATGTGGTTCTCACATCACCTCCAAGATGGATAAAAGACACTGAAGCATATGAGGCAAAATATGTTAGTGTCTGTCGAGCAACAAATTTCATTGGACCTAAAACTTCACAAGATTAAAATACAAATTATGACAACATTCAATATGTCCATGAAGAATGTGAGGGTACATGGTTGGAAGACTAATTACTATACTTGAAAAGCAATTATAATTAATGGAAATAATTAACGAGTGTTGTTAGATATTTTTTGGTCTATTTTAGAAAATTCCAGTAGATAATTAATGGGTAGCCAAGCTAGAAGTGAGGTGAGTAGGTATCATGAGCATGAGGTTGACCAGTCAGATACAAGAAGGTGATTTGGTAGAGAGAGAATGCAAGTGCTGCCAAGGCATAGTATTAAGAGTTTAATCATGCATACATGTTGTAATGTATTGAAATGAAGGTTTATTGTGTTGAGTGAGTATTAGTTGTGAAATTGATGTTTCATGTTTGACTCTTAGTCCTAGTCCTTACCAAAAATACTTGATTTGCATAGATGGATATTTATGTATTTGACGAAAGTCTTAGGATAAATTCTTGGCTCATCTCTGATGGTTAGGGTGGGTAGGGATATTTAGACATTTACCCATTATATGGAGGGCTAAGGTTGTCCATCCACCTATATATGTCCTTCTAAATTCAATTTAGAGAATGTATGTGCATTGAGAATGTTACTTCTTAGTACCCCCTATAAAAATTGGTGCTGAAGAAATATCATTTGCAAAGCATATGTTATCAATACTTGGTATGCATTTTGCACCACATATGGTATACATGTCAATGAAATTATTCATTAAAATATCATAGGGAAATCTATAATTTCTAGTTTTTGGGATTCATACCCATTCAATCCCATTTGGAACTTCTAAGCCAAGATATACTCTAAGTATATTGCTCTGAATTTTTCAATACTGTACCAATTGGTTTAAAAAATTAATAGCTTTCTCAAAGTCTCTAATGTTTTCTGCCCTACATTAAGAGTAAATGACTTTTCAACATGCTTTTCTCGTTGTGTACATCCAATCACAAAAGAAGGTATTTGTATGGAGGAAGATGCAAGTGAGTTAAAATGCCAACTCAACACTCAACTCAAAAGAACCTTTAGGACTAATTCCCATAGTAACTTTACAATTTGAACATAAGTTTGATTAACTTAAGTGATTTTTGTTTATGTTGGTTGGCCTAGAATGATGGATGGATGCATGCAGAGGGTGATTTTCAGTTGGCCTAGGAGGCAATTCATGGTGTTGTGTAGGGCACCTTTGATTGGTTTGTGGCCTATACGTACTAAGCATAGGGATTTCATCATAAGCTACCCTATGCGATTGATCCTCATGCAATCTTTGCTCATGCATTTTTCCTCACACAATCTTTGCTCATGCAACCTTTGGTGGGGCCTTCTTTTTTGTTAGAGTGTTCATATTCTAGGTGTTCTCACTCATATTCTAGGTGTTCTCACTCCTACTCTAGGTGCTCTTGTTCTCTTTGCAATCTATCCAACCGTTGTTGGTGTAATTGCTCTTGTTGACTCATGTTTGGCCTAGATTTTGGGTCTATCTGGTCAGCAGTGTTAGGTCACCAATTTCTTATGTTAACATGATGGGATTTGGTACATTCTATAGGTGCAATGGAAGTAGTAACTCTTTTCCCTTAATCAAGGGAAGTTGCATTAACCTAATGTTCAAATATAGGAGTGAGATCTTTGCACTGAGATAGAGTAGGGCTATATGACATGTTCGCATGGAACACTCTCTACAAGTGGGAATGGGATGAACTAGGTCTTCATCTTCCTCATCCTCAAAATGAGTGTGAATGGAAGAGGCTACTCTATTAGTATGATGCGGGTCATACTTTTCTAAGTTATCAAACTTTAGGCTTGCCCAAGGTTGATTAGGCAAGGTAGTTTGCCCATCTGAGCTAGGTAAACGCATATAATCTAGCTCATGCTCAAATGGGTGTGTGGATCGAGTGGGGACACATATTCATGCTACTTCCTCAATAGGCCTTTCAATGGGTGGATCATGTCTAGTTGTAGCATGAGATTAACTTTGGCTAACCATATCATCTACTTGATCATGCGAAGAACCTATAAGTGTTCTACTGGCAGAGGTACCTTGATGGTCGAATCCTCTATGTGAAGATTTAGCCTCAGGATGACTATTAGGATGTCATGGGGGAATGAGGAGGTCCTTGGGACTATAATGGAAGTGTTCAGGACCTCCTTGTAAGTTTTTTGCTTCACTGACTCATGGATGAACTCGACTACGCATAGTTACCATGTTTTTTGAATTATGCAAAACAAAAAGAAAAATAAACAAAGCATACAAGGTGTTTATCTCTTTTAAGTTTTTCTTTGTGAGTTCCTACATTGTCTTGTGTGTTTTGATGTGTTGTTGCTCTTTCTTTCTTGTTTGCATTTTTGCTTTTTTTGTTGATAATATTGACTTAGTTGAAGGTTTTAACCTATATGCTCTCACACACTGACTTGGTGATGAAGTCTAAGCCATAAAATCCACCAGGGTTTGCTGATTAAATACAAACTTGATGAGGGAGCCCAGGTCCTACCATTCCCTATATTATGAATGTTATTGGACCAATATTGGCCAAAAATAGGGTATGAGGTAATAACATGCAAGCCAACGAGGTGAAGATGAAACCTACCATCGTTGGTCTTGATCAACGGTTGGTGATGAAATCCAACTCATATTTTAAGATAGTGTGTGGTGTGTGGGGTTCATTTTATTTTTATGCAAAAATAATATGCAAGCATAGAGCATTCAATGATATTTTACTAATGCATAAAAATGACGTTTGATTTTCATATTCCTAGTAACAAACGTTTCAGTTTCAAAAGTCTAAAAATGTAGAACCCTAAGATGATATTAGCCTTTGAGCAGGTAGCAAGCAACAGTCCACATAGAAATCAGATAGAGGCCATTTCTATGAATGAGGGTCTGCAACAGAGGTCATCTAACATAGGTATGAACAAAAATAAGGGGTTGTCTAGGCCATGAACAACCAAAAATAGAGGTCGTTTAACCTAAGGATGGTCATAGACAGATTGTTTTAAATTGAAAATTCTTCTGAATTTTTCCTACTGAAGTATAAATATTGTTAACTTTCTTTACTGAAAGTAGGAAAATAGGAACATAACAACTTACATGTAAAGCCTACATCTAATGAAGGTGTTGTTTTCAACTTTTCTAAATTTTTCTTTAGGATCGTCTTTGGGTAGGATGGCTACGACTGTGGACCATCTCAGGATGAGATGGTTACTCCTGCTGACCATCTCAGTCAAGGATGGTGGTACCTATAGTTCAAAAATACCAATAAAATAGGTAATTAGCAATTATATTACAAAATATGGAAAGAGTCCACGTCGTGATCACCATTGTAGATAGCTAAAAATATCATACATCCATACAAAGAAATGCAATATTGAAATGTAGTAAATCAAATGTAACCATACACATGAAGAATAAAATAAATAAATGATCAAGGTGCCCTTTTATTGATAATATCATGTTCTTTTACAATGAGGTTACAAAGAAGATCCCCTTCAAAAGACCACTACAATCATTGATACATTGAATTACACATAAAACTATGTGGATGTACTACACAAGATATTTTTAGTATCCCATAAATTGATTATGATAAGTTCCTTGAGACTATCCCTATGTATGATGAAGAGGATGAATCTTTGTGTTATTATTCCTTGTAAGAGACTTGTAATCTACACATAAATAAGCTCAAAAGACATTAGTAGCATTTGAAGAGCCTTTTATGATAAGGCCCATGATCATGATAATGTAAAGTATTAAAGAAATTAAAATTTGATAAGATGTATGCATGAAAATGAAATTAAGCTATGCTAAAACAATAATTGAATGTTGGTAAATCTATTAAACGTAAGAAAACAAAACTTGCCAAGGGGCCATCCTTATGTAGAGTGATCTAACTGTTGGCCATCCCTGGGTAGGATAATGGTGCCTACGATTCATATCGGGGTGAGGTGATCGCTAAACTGTGGATGAATTCCTTGTAATTGATGTGCAATGACATCAGAGTTGATCTAGATAATTGATGTTCAAGGGTGCACTCATGAAGAATGACTTAAATACAAGAATTATCACTGAAATAAGGTTGGTGGATGGCACAAAGGATGTGAATGTGATATTCAAACTCCAATGGAATCCATTGGCATGTATTCCATGGAAAAAGGATACAAAAGAGTCTTTGAAGCTCTGTGGTGAAAATCCAGCAGTACTTCATTACTTTGATGGTTGTGAAATCTTCAATCTCTGGTCCAACAACACTTCATTATGTAAAATTTCTAGATATATTAATGAAGGGAATACTCCCTTATATAGACTTCCCAATTGGAGTCTTCTAAGGCTTCCTTGAGAAGCCAAGAAGTAGTTGGAAACCAAGAAATGTTATCGCTTCTTGATAACCGTTGTATCATTGCTTACAGTTGGCACTTGTAACTGCTTGAACTATTTCTCAGTGCTCAACTTTTTGCTATTATAGGTATAGTCATCCTGGGGTAGGGTGGTCATGACTACTGATCACCGCGAGGTAAAGCAACCTCTAGAGGTCGTCCCTTGGTAGGATGATCCAGGCTACAAAAGGTAAATTTACCCCTGTTTGAGTGGTGAGAACCACTGCTAAGCCCTCAGGCTACCCAAGATAGGTTATATGGCCTAAAAATATGTCCATATAGGGAGTCTCCTCAAAATGACGTGTTTTAGTTATCTTCAGTAATAGCTTACTTTGGCTGATCAATTGATGAGTTCATATTCAATCTAATCCGACTCCTAATCTTACCCATGAATGGTGATTTAATATTCAAGTTGATCAATACTTTTGATATATCTGGAATATTTAAATACCCAATATGTAGAGCCAAAAAAGAAAATAAAAAAAATGTAGTGGTGCATCCATATCATCTTGCTTTGTTTGAACCATTGAATTAGTGTATCTATGACCTTCTCAACATTTATCCTATCTATGAGTCTGTTCCTAGGTGGGATGGATGTACAAACTAAGTAGTAGTGAATATATATGTTAATTGGTAGGTGATATTGTGGTCCATATGGAACTGGGATTTGTTTTCACGGAGCACATCATAAATTACACTATAGCTTGTTAAAGTTGATCTTTATTAGTTTTAGTAAGTCAACTACCACAGAGTTACATATTCATGACCATGCAAGGCTTTGCATCTCATATGTGTCATTTTGGGTATAAATGAATCCACATATTTAAGTTAAGCATGAGAATTTTGATGGGCCTTGCTCTCGCTTTGGCTTCACCATGGAAACCAACTAGGAGAAGAATCATACTTTGACCATGTGGTAGAAGCTATCCGGGAGAAAATTGCATATTGACTAGACAACAAAGGCTACCTAAGGAATTAACTTATAATTCATGTAGGTGTTGGATAATATTGGGGAAGAATATTGTCACATCATTGCATTCTTATTGGTAATCATAGGAAAGTAATGACAGTGTTATTGCCATGCAACTTTCTTCTAGAGATTCTCCACAGAAAATTGTATTACCCATCAATAATTTAGGTTGCTTGAAGATAGTTTCTAACAAGTAATGTTGCAACTGTGCCATGCTTTATTTTCATTTAAAATATTGCTCAAGTTTCAATCATACTGCAAATGGAGTTACAGTGGAGTTTGGTTGAAATTGCATGATTTTCATTTTGTTAAGATTGTCATTTCATTCTCTTTATTTTGTGATTTATACTAGGTTATCATTTAAAAAATATCTAGCATCATACATTCTACAATGAGATTCGTATCACTTCAGAAGCACATCTTGTACTTCTTATTGAAGCTCCTTTGAATCCCAAGGTAAACTAAGAGAAGATGATTCAAATTATATTTGAGACATTCAATGTGCCTACTATGTATGTTGTCATTCAAGTTGTCATGTCTCTATATGCTAGTGGTCGTACAACTAGTGAGTGAAAAGTTATCACTTTAAGATATTCTTGATTGTAAATAATTGTAATTATGGTGAACATCCTAACAACTTTGTATTCAAATTTTATTTAGGTATTGTGCTTGATCCTAGTGATGGTGTTATTCACACAGTGCCAATTTATCAAGGATATGCCCTACCTCATGCTTCACAGGGTGTGCAAGTAAAATGGACCTACTTCGTAGAGGCACTACATTAGTACCTAAAATTCTCCTAGGCCTAGACCTAAGTATCGGGTTTGAGTGTGGTAGAGGTACATGCACCCAGCAGATTGGGTGTGCAAACCCTGCTACACTGCTCAACCATCATTAATCACCTTATTTGGGCTTGAAGAGAGGGTGTGCTTGAACCTTGGATGAAATGAGAAATATTAGCAATTTTAAACTTGGTTACTCCCTCCAAAGTGTGACCTTTGATTTCCAAATGATTATAGGTTAATTTATTTTTCTTAGTGGGATAGTTTACCTGTAAGTAATTTTTTGAAATTCCATTTTAAATACACATCGCAAGTAAAGTTAAAAGTTTTAATTTTAATTCCTTTGCATGGATGTTTGGTAGGAACCATGATAATATGGGCTTATGCATTATCCTTTTCCAGCATTTTTAAATCAGCTAGGTTTGCACAACATGGTAGCAACTATTAATCCTATTGGCGTGTTGCCTAGTTCCACTTATGGTCTTGTTGTTGGTATGGCATGTTCAAACTTTGTCGTAATGTAGTTAGTAGGTTATATGAACTCAACATATCCTAGGGTATTTGGTGTCTAGTACCCTAAGAGATATCAAACCCCAATGATTGGTCATGGCACACTACCTGTTGGATATGGTTCTATTGGACCAACCTTGGTAAATGCAATTTTGAAGTTGGAAATGTCAAAACAAGTTTTGGAGCACAGGTTGAAGGTATAGGTAGAAGTGTTGTTGTTGTCATTTGGTATTTTCTCAATTGTGCAAGACATTTCTTTCTTACATTATTCTCATAACTTATTATTTTTACTAAAGGCCCACCTGGAGCAAATTTTTTCTTTTATCACATTCCATAGGAGTATGGAGATCTAGAACTATCAAGTACTTTTTCATCCTTTGGAAGAGTGATAAGTACCAAAGTTTTTGTTGATAAGTCTACTGGTGTTAGCAAATTCTTTGGTAAATATTTCTTTTCTAATTTACCTTGTAAATTTTTCTTTTATTATTATTTTACACATCTTTTAACTTTATTTTATATGCTACTCTAGTTTGTATTGCCTATTTTTTTTCAATAAGTTTACACAAGTTTTATGAGGGGTCTTGGTCCCCTCATACTGAATGGGGTTTGAACCTTGGACCTTCCAAAGAGAGCCCAAATCCATTACCACTACAGTAAGCTTGCAGCTTAATTTGTATTGCCTGTTAATACTAAGCCTTTTTTTATTAGAAAATCTTTTATGGAAATGTTGGTTTTGCAAGTTTCGTGAGTTATGACACTCCTGCAGCTGCACAATTTTCCATCAATGTGATAAATGGGTTCCAGTTAAGTGGAAATAAGCTTAAGATCCAACTTAAGAGAGACAACAAACAAAGCAAACCTTTTTAGGAAATACCCAATTGTTAATACGAAAACAAAACACCAAAACAGATAGATAGAATCAACACACACAATGTTGCACAATGAAATAAAGATGATATTTTATTGCTAAAATGGAGCCTTGATCTCCAATGTTTACAACAAATTTGTGGTATTGATACAATTATTATAGATCTAGGGTTTAAAAACCCTAGTTACAAAGAATAGGGTTTTTGAAGCCCTAATGCAATGTAGTGGTGGTGTCTTCTTGCTCGTCTTCGATACCAACAGAGTGGTGGATAGGCTTTGATATCCTATGCAAGGCCACCTGAGCTTCAAAATCTATCAATGAATGTGATTCTCAGACCTGCACACAACAAACAAAATCAAGGATAAATAATATATGTGAGGTCTCCACTGCATGAGACCCTCGAAAATAAAATCACTAAAAACCCTATTTACAAAATAAATTTGTAAACATATCTAAGAAAATAAAAATGATTACCAATGAACTTTTAACTTGTCAATGCTAACTTGTTGTTTCTTATTTTGTGGATGATGTCGTTAATGGTTGTGTGGATGCCCTAGGGGCACCTAAGGTCCGTGTAATGTCAGATCTGGTGCAAAAATATCCACGGTTGCTCGATGAAGACCAAAAATACCCAAAGGCACTCTAGAGGCTCGAGAGGGTGTTTGAGGGTTGCAAGGAATGCGACAAAACTAGATATAGTTTACACAAGTTTTACGGTGGTGGATATGAGGGCAACGGTGAACAAAAGTGATAGCGAGGATGCAGAAGAACTTAGAGACTCAAATATTTAGAAAAAATTAGGGGCTGAGTCATCAAAATGACTCCTCTTTATAATCTTCCCTTAGACATGTTAGGGTTTCAATGACACAAAATGTGTGGTCAAGATTTAAACATGAGGTATGGTGGAGATTAAATCTGGATAAGTGGCATTGATAAGGCGGATGGATGGATAAGATTAAAATATGATGGATAGCTAGGATTAATTCATACATATATATGTATATTTATTATATATATATATATATATATATAAATATAATATAAAAAATATTATTATTTAAATATATATTAAACAAATATATATATATATATATTTATATATATATATATATATAAGCAATGGATAATTGTGGTAGGAATTTATGGATGGATGACAAGTGGCTAGATTTTGGTGTCTACACCAACATCCCAAGAGAAAGTTGGACGAGCATGTTGCAGTCTTTTGCCCCACCTTATGTGGGTTGAAAACTGGCATGATGTATGATATTGAAGGGGTTAAATGAAGCTTGTGGATGCTTGTATATGTGGCTCAAATATTGTCATATGAGAAATGTGGGAAGCAATAGCTCCCTTTGGAGAAATATTGAAGGCTAAAAAATTTCATGATGTGTCATTTATGTGCAGTTGACACACTAGGACATCTAATCTGTGAACCTTGGTTCTTTCTTTTGTTTTTATTGGAAGAAACCAATATATTGGAATTGATTTTTAGTTTTGCTACTGCTAGTTAGTTGCAAGATTATTATTATTATTACTGTGTGTGTTCCTTTTTTATTTTGCAATATTTTATGCAGTAGTGTGTTTATATTCATTATTGATATGTGATTATTCTGTGTAACTGTGCCACAAAGTGACTTAATTTGTAGGCCACTATTTTGTAAATGTAATTATGTAAACTTCTATAGCATTGGACTCTCTTTTTTATGAATGACAGTGTGTGGAGATCCTTTGTGTCCATGTGCTCACATGTATGTGAACTTGTGTGTAGTTGAAGATACTATGGCTTCTATTTTGTTTGAAGTGTGGTTTTTTTTCGTGTATATCAAGAAAATATTTTCTTGATCGATGCCATTATTTTGTTTGTCTATATTTTCTATTTGTGAGATTACATTTGTGGTAAATGTAAGGAAATTTGGAGATGCTACATTATTATAGGCTTTCTTGTCTTTGCAAAGTCTTTGTGTGGATATCTCAAAATCAAAATTTGTGCGAAGTACTACTTGTTCCTTGTGTAATTACTGTTGGAAGGCTCACATAATGATTCAGTGAGTGCCAAGTTTTTAACCATCGTCTTAGGTGCCTAAGAGGGAGGTTTTCAAGGTGGTCTAAAATCGTCATCTTAGGCCCCTAAGAGGGCAATTTTTAACCATCGTTGTATGAGGTAAAAATTTTATGATGTCCTCATAGATGATGACTGAAAAAATGCCCTTAAAGGTCTTTAAGGGTAGTTAAAAATTGCCCTTAAAGATCCTTTTTGGTGTAGTGTTTATTTAGTTGCAAGGTACCTTACGATTAAAATTGGTCACACCCTACCTTGCAACCCTAGCTCGTAGACTAGAAAGACTTCTATCTTTGAATTGAGTTGTATTTTTAGGGTTTTATAATGGTTTGCACTAGTTTTGTAGTACTTGAAGAACAAAAAGACAACAAAATATCAGTTAACAACCTAAAAATTTTAAAAAAATAATATGGTGGGTGCCCCACCAAGCATGCCAAAATGAACTCAAGAAAAATTGGTGTTGTTTGCAATTGATGGTTTAAAGGTATACAAGGAAGTCCCTTTTACAAAAGTACCTTTGAAGGCAATAAAATAGGGTTTTGTAAGGTGAAAACCCTTTTTTCAGTGAGGAGGTCAACAACACCTCAACAACCTTCCAAGATATCCTCAAGTTGAGTGGGCTTATTGCTCATGTGCCACTATCTATCTAACATATCCTCAAGATCTATGAGACCTGTAAAAAGGGATTAGAACGTTTAGGTGCTTGTCTTGATCATAACCCTTGTGTTTATAGATAAAGAAGACTCAAAATGAACTAATTCATTATAAAACTGTAAAACTATTTACAAAACCATAAATGATAATAATACTTACCTTTTGGGAGGGTTTTATAGCTTGTTGATGCCTGAAATTGACTTTTGAAAAGGGTCACACCCTAGGGTGTCATTGTTTTAGGTCATAGGGTATCTTGCAAACCTAACTGTTATACTTAGAAAAATTTTGGGTGGTTCAGAATGGCCTTCTACTATTGTTGTAGCTCTTGTCCTTGTTGGGTCACCTTCAAAACCTACAAAATAGAGATCAATTTTGGAGACAAAAATGGTGCAAAAAGATGTTTGCTATGGTGAGTGATGGAACGTAATGTATCCTAGATGGATTTTGACAGAGTCTGGGTATGCAAATGGTGTATGTATTAAGATAGAATAAATAGACATCTATTTGTATAATTTGAAGAGGTTAAGGGGGGCTAAGGTATCCCTTATGAGGTGTCCCTTGAGAGGTGTCCCCTAATGTGGCATGTCTCATAAGTGCATTTAGGTGAGAGAATCCCTCACCCACCTACATGTCATAAATGAGCATGGGGATGTGGAGTGGAGTTGGGGTTAAATCCTAACCATCATAGGATTAACCAAGTGGAGTTGACTTGGGTGAGGTGGAAGGTGACTCACTCTTGACCCATGCTTTGAAACCCAAAACTCCTCAAATATCATTTATAGACTTAAATGAACATGGGGATTTGAAATGGAGCAAGGGTTAGTTGTGACTAGGGTTATATTAAATCTAAGTTAGTTGTTGAATTTTAGGTGAGGTGGAGGGTGACTCACCCTTGACCCATGATTCGGGACACAAAATTCTTCAAAATCTATTTATGGCCCTAAATGCATAGATGTGCGGAGCAAGGGTTAAGGTTAATCCTACTTAGGTTGACCCTAGGTTAGACCAAGGTCAAATGGGTGAGGTGGAGGCTAGGCTAGTCAAAGAGTAGACTAGGTGAGGTGGCCATGAGTTAGGTTGACCATGGTTAGAATTTTGACTATGAAGTGACCTTGACCTAGGTTAGAGATTAACCAAGGTTAGGCAAAGATGATGGTTGCATGAGAACCCAAATTTAAGCATAGGAAAGGGCTTAAGTGGCCCAAGGGGGCTTAAGAAGAGTGCATGAATAGTGCGTTTGATAAATAAATAGTGTTTTGAGGCTAATGTATGCAAATTTTATGGGTTTTGAAAATTGATAAGTCATGATGATGGGAGAAGTGGTAATGTGCGACTTTTGGGTGTCTACATTTACCCCTTTTTGTATTGCATTGTGTGAAGACATGGTATAGTGCAAAAACTTGTAACACCACATTGGTGGTTTGATTTTAAAGAAGATGAATTGATGATGGATGATTACGAGTGATTACGACCTTTATCATACCACAATGATTATTGGAAGAGTAGATGCAAGATTGCCTTACTATCATGATCAATGTAAAATACCCCAATTTTGGAAGGAGTGAATGTCTTTGAAACTTTACCTTTGATGAATTGTTGAGCTTGATTTGATTTGGTAAGTCGTTCAACCCTTGGTAGGTTTTTATCAGGTGCTTCATTCATGAGTGGTCTTATAACTACCACTCCGAGGAAGGGAATCCATGATTAACCTATAGACTCAAGCATTGGGCCTATCAAATGTTTGTTTGAATTGGATTTTTGTTGAGAAGAGAAATTTTGTTTTTTTTTGCCCCAACAAAGGAGGGCTTGAGATAATCTCTAGAAAAGGTTCTTGGACAAACATAATTTCCATTGTTGAGTTTTTGATTATTGATCATGTGCAAGGTAACTTTTTGTTTGATGTCTACCCCCTCAAATGATGAGTTGATGGGTGAAGAAGTGAAATACAATGATGAATTGCTTGATAATGAAATGTCATTGGATGAGCATGTAGTGGTTAGGGATGATGAAAATGATGAGTGATTGTGGTTGATTATGGCATTTGTGTTGAGCCATGATGATTGCTTTGAAGGAGGAGATGCACAATTATCTCGCTATCATGATCAATGTAAGATGCCCCAATTTTGAAAGGAGCAAATGTCTTTGAAACTTTGCCTTTGATAGATTTTTGAGCTTGATTAAATGTGATAAACTATTTAGCCAAGGGTAGGTGTCCTCATGAGGCTTCGATCATTTTTTAGCGTACTTAAATTACCACCTCAATGAAGGGGATTTATGAGTAACCATACAAACATTGGCAATGAGAACATCAAATTTAATTGAGATTTTGCTTTGTGTTTTTCCAAATAAAAGAGGGCTTCAAGACGGTCTTAAGAAAAGTTCTTGGACTAACGCAATTTCCAAGATTGAGTGTTTGTTTATTGATAACGTGTAAGGCATATTTTGTATGATGTCTACCCCCTCAAGCAATGAGTCAATGCGAGGAAAAAGTTTGAAACAGTGGAAAAACATTTGATAAAGTGGTTATTAGCCAAGTATAATGAAGAAAAAGCATGGAAAATGGATGAGAATCATCATTTTATGCATTGTGGAAATTTTTTAGAAAATTGTGCTTCAGTCACAAGGTACCATATGAATTTTGATTGATGTGACCCATGTGTAGTTTTTCTACATTTTGGAGGACCAAATGATGTTATAATATAGGTAAAACTTGTATCATCAGAAAGCTTTTTTCAAGCCCAATCCAATGGTGGTGGTTTTGTGAAATTTGGAGAAGTATTGATAGGGGAAATTGGAGTCAAATATGACCTTACTTTTTAAGGCTATAAATGTTGGATTTGAGGCTTTCAAAAGAGAAAATTGGCTTGGTTGATTAGAGATTCAATATGTGGATGAATTTATAGCATCTATATAGATGATGGATAGTAAGGGAGAAAAGAAACTTAGAGGGCAAGGGGATGAGCTGCAGCAAGAGGGTTATGCTATCACAATAGAGAAAGATGCAACAACAATGGTGTTAAAGAGAGTTATGGTAGAGGTGCAGAGCCAGTAGAGTGAGTGAGAGGTTATAGTATTTGATATGACCACATTACAATAGGAGGAAGAGCAACATAGGGCTCAGCATGAGCTAATGGAGGCTAAGATGGCCATATTGCATGAGGATGCAAAGTAGTAGAGGGCTCAACATAAGGCAATGGTGGTCAAGATGGCTATATTGCATGAGGAGGCAAAGTAGTAGAAGGTTCAGAGTGAGGTGACTACTTTGTAGGTTGAGTTGGATGATATGAATTGAGTGAAGGATGACTTTGAGTAGTTGTTCTAAAAAGAGGGCCAAAGGATGCGTAGGTTGGAGGGATGACAGATGAGTCGAGGGATAGATATACCAACATATATCGAGTTTGGATCCTAGTCTTATTATAGCATGAGGAGCATGCAATCATCTATTATATCAACTCCTTGAGTATTTCAATGAGAAAAACTACAGGTAGAGGGATCCATCATAGGACAAAGGAGTGAGATAGTGTAGAGGAGGGTTGAGGAGCCTCCTAGTGAACATGATGGAAGTGGAGAGGCTCCCAATGGGCAACAGAGTTGAGATGTCCTACTTTTTATTTTTGGTGTGGCGAGTGTGCCACCATTTTTTTATATTATGATAGTTGCCTATGAGGTGAGGTACAACATGGTGTATATGCAATGTAGCCTATGGGCAATTTTGACTATGTACAACCCATTTTATGATATGGTATATATGATGAGCTATTTTGATGATGTACAATGGTGTGATGTGTATTGATTGTGGATGATGTATGTTTGTGGTGATTTAATACATGTGAGTATGCATTGATGATGTTGTTTGATAGATAGTATATGAAATGTAGCATTGATTTGACTAGTTGTAAATATGCCAAAATGTAAATGTATGGATGCGAGAAATATTTTTGTATGTATAATTTAAGATGTGTGTATGTGATCATACTTTTGAAAACCTATATTTGATGTGGACCATATCAAATGGTTGAATTAATCAAATACAAAGGAATAGTCACACTGATCGATGTACCCTAATATGAAATAAGCAAACATGTAATGTGTATGATGAATGCAACTTGAAATGTACCTATGTAGGTAATGTAACTGATGCTTTGAATGTGCAATAAATGACAATGTACAAATGTTATGAAGAGGGCACTTGTTATGGGTAGAGCTAATGGTGATGTTGTTCACTTCTTGTTCCCAAGATTGTTGGATGTTTAGAAGAATTCCTAGAAATTCAAACACCATAGTTTGAATGATCAAACTCATTTAATAGTCAATCAATATCCTGCAAAAATCTTGACTATCCTAATTGAGATTAAGCCTATCATGGACCTATGTGTGCACATGATGTTCATTTATCCATTTTGAGTGAGGTTGGACTAACCTATTGTAAACTTAGATGATTAATCTAGCTCATCCACAAGCGCATAGTGGTTTGTACAAAAGAAGGTTGCTAATATGATAGATGTGTCACCACTTGTAAGGCATACTCCACTACCAGTTAGGCATCTATAGCCCCGATGGAGATTAGCCCCATGATTTTATGGACATGAGGACCTCAAGGATTCAAGCCTTTTTGATAGTGCACTTTTGTTTCTTTTTGTGGTTCTCTTTTAGCTTTTGCTTTTGTTTTTTGCTTTCTTATATTACCTTATTTTCTTTTTTTTTGTAGCTTGTCCTTTTGTAGATCCTCAGGTTTGGATCATGCAAATGATAGGATGAGTAGGGGAAACCATTTACTTTATGGCAAGGCTTACTCAAGGTGTTGTCCTCCCTATACCCAAAAGTTTGCTTAATGTGTGAGATGTGTGATTGGTCCATGAAAGAACTCAAGTCAACTAGGGGAAGCTTTGAGATGCTTTAGAATTTGATGGCATTTGATAGAGGTTGATTGGATTGACTGTGAATGGTTCAGTAGAAAAAAACTTCTTGTTACCATGAAACTAAGAATAGAAGTGGACACCACTGCAGTCATGCTAATAAAAGTATATTTTAACTCTTCAGAGGTTTGGTGTATGTAAAATGTTGTGTGCATATGTACAAGATGAGCTATATGTTGATGTGACAACAAACAATGCAGTATGATGGAAAACATGGGTGAGTGACATGATAGAATGCCTATGAATGTAGACTAAAATATGACCAACTTGTTCTTGAGTAAGAAAATTGAGTGAGATAGGTAAACATGATTTTGTGAATCCAAACGTTTTATCCAATGTACGTAGATGGATTTTGATGGCATGTATGGATGCATATGATGAGTGAATTGAGTGCTAGCTTTTTGCAGCATCAACATGATTAATGGATATGGATGATGATAAAAAATCTTATAAAGTGAGCTCATGAAATGGATGAAAAGCAGAAAGAGAAGGAATAAATAAAATGAAAAGTAGAAGAGGAAAACGAAGAAAGAAAGAAATACAACTAATCAAAGGTAGGTAGCCATTCAAAGTGTGACCATATAGCATTGAGAGAATTCAAAATGAGATAGAGAGAAGAAGTATGAGAAGAAAATATGATCAAATAAAAGTTATGTAGCTACTCAAAGAGTGACCATACCACATTGACAAAGAATAGAAGAATGTAGGAGAAAAAAAGAGAAGAAAGAGAACTAGATCAAAGGTATGTAGTTGCTTGAAACGTGACCATACAAAATTGATATAGATCCAGATGAGGTAGATGTGGAGGAAAAGGAAGTAGAAGATAGAGAGGAAAAGAGGAAAATGAAATGCAAGATACGTTGTTGATGGATAATTTTGGTTTGTTTGCATTTTTATTATTGTTATTGTTTTTGTATTTTTGTTGTTTTTGATGTTGAATGTACAAGATCTATGCTAAGGCGATAAAGTAAGGAATGAAAAATTGACCAAAGGGGTTTGAAGCCTTTGAAATGAAATTGAAATTTGATCAAAGGGGTTTGGTGCCTTTGCTAAGAGATTTTAAAAAGAATTGTCCAAATGTCTTGAGGTTTATGGCAAAACCTTTTTGCTAAGATATTCTAAAAATAATTGTCCAAATATCTTGAGGTTTATGGCAAAACCTTTGTGCTAAGAGATTCTAAAAAGAATTGGCCAAATATCTTGAGGTTTATGGAGAAATAGATTTTTTTTTTAAATAAATGAAAGCGAGGAATGCAAAATTGTTATCTGAAGCAATAACTTGTGATGGTGATGTAAAGGGTGAAACCTTTGATAAAAGGATGTAACCTTTTGAACCTAGCAATTGATTGATTGAAGAAGGTGAGGAAAAGGGTGCAACCTTTGACAAAAAAAAGCAATCTTTTGAACCTGGTAGCTTATTTGTTTGATGAAGGTAAGGCAAAGGGCACAACCTTTTGAGCTTGGTGATTGATTTTTTTGATGAAGGTAAGGCAAAGGGCACAACCTTTCAAACCTGGATATTGATTTATTTGATGAAGGTGAGGCAAAAAATGCAACCTTTTGAACCTAGCAATTGATTTGTTTGATGAAAGGGAGGCAAAGGGCATAATATTTTAAACCTGAAAACTAATTTATTTGATGAAGGTGAGGTAAAGGGCACAACCTTTTAAACCTAGCAATTGATTTGTTTAATGAAGGTAAGGTAAAAGGCACAACCTTTTGAACCTGGTGATTGATTCGTTTGATGAAGATGAGATAAAGGGCACAACATTTTAAGCCTAGCGATTGATTTGTTTTATGAAGGTGAGGCAAAAAACGTAACCTTTTGAACTTGGTGATTGATTTATTTGGTGAAGGTAAGGCAAAGGGCACAACCTTTTGAACCTGGAGATTGATTTATTTGATGAAGGTGAGCCAAAGGGCACAACCTTTTGTATGTGGTGGGAGATTTTTTGATGAAGGGGAGGCAAAGGGCACAACCTTTTGAACCTGGTGATTGATTTATTTGATGAAGGTAGGGTAAAGGGCACAATATTTTGAACCTGGTGATTGATTTATTTGATGGAGAGGCAAAGGATGTAACCTTTTGAACCTGATGATTGATTTTTTTTATGAAGGTGAGGTAAAGTATGCAATATTTTAAACCTATGATTGATTTGTTTGGTGAAGGTGAGGTAAAATATGTAACCTTTTAAACTTGGTGATTGATTTGCATTATGAAGATAAGGTAAAGGGCGCAACCTTTTGAACTTGGTGATTGATTTGTTTTATGAAGGTAAGGCAAAGGGCATAACCTTTTGAACTTGGCAATTAATTTAGTATATTTTGTAGCATTAACATGAGTACATGCTAAATGATAAGATATGAGAGAAATGCCAACCCCCTTAGTCACAAAATTGGTTAGAAGGGGTGCAAAATTCCATAGATAGAAAAGTCATTTGAAATAGGGTGAAGTACCCCAGTAATAGAAGGATTTGAGGAGGAAGAAACTCCCAGTCATGAGAAATTGATTACAAGTGGAGGAACTCCCTCGATTATGAAAATTTGGTGGAAGAAGAGAAACTCCCCTAGTCATGCGATTAGTGTGAAGATGTAGAAATGATGATGAAAAGCAAATGAAGGAAGAATAAGAGGGAAGAGAAGGGGGAAGAAGAGAAGGAGAGAGAGGAGAAAAAGGACCAATAATAGGTACCTAGCTTCTCATGCATGATCGTACAACAATGACATGAAATTTTATGAAAGAAAGAGTAGAAGGAGGTGAGGAAGAAGGGGGAAGTATAGTAGAGTCGAGGAGAAGAGAGAGGAAGAAGATTTTTTATTAGGAGATGATGAGGAGATTATCAATTTGGATGACTCCTTGATTGATCAAATCTTGAACCTAATGCTTAAAGTTGTGAAAATTGTTGATGCCATGCCCTTGTTGATGATAGTAAGAGTAAACTTATTATGCATTATATGATTTGGGTTTTACCTAATTTGGATCTTTTGGTCTTACATCATGTAAGGTGATGTGACATGTATTGTATAAATTTTGAAATACATCGACGAATGGCTTTGGGATGAGAGTCCAATTATGATGTGGTTAAGAAAGTCATTGCACGAGAGCAAAAGGTTGGGTTGGTGGTGATGGGGTGATTGCTTATTTAGATTGTGAAGGACCCCACCATGGAGGGTGAGGAGTTTGTTGAAGTGGAGGTATTGTAAAACCTCTCATGGATGGATTATAGGTGGGTGTATGACACCTATAGTCACTCAATTGCAACTCAAGATTGTTGAGATGCTCTAATATGTGTTGCATATCAATCGAAGGAGTGGTTGAGGTTGATTGATGTGGGAAGGAATGTGCATATGAGTAAGATGAAGGAGGAAGAAAAGGGAGACAAGGAGGCAAAGGCATGCCCATCGGTTGACCTTATTGGAATGGAAAATGAGGTTATGGAAGAAGAGGTATTGAAGGTGGTACTTGAAAAGGGTGCAAATGATGTGATGGAAATTGATGCTGAGAGGAGATAATGGTTCTCACATGAGAGCTCAAGGGAGGAGCGATACGACTATATTGAAGTTTAAGGTCATGATCATAGTATGAAATCCTATTGCTTGACATATGTGAGGGGCATGAGAAATAAGAGGAAATAGATGGATTTCGAGAATAGGTAGAGGTGGATTCCTCTGAATGCCTTAACGAATTGGTTGGAGAATAAGGGATCATGGGAGAAACCTCCATAGCTAATAGCGTTTGCACTCAAGATTAAACCTTGGTTACAAACAATGATTGAAGAGTGATGGGTTGAGCAACCAAGTTTTGATAATTTTAGGCCAAGATAGCAATTTTATGAGTGTTTCTATGGTGTTTGACTCAGTTTATGAAGTACAGATTTTGGTTGCAAGTTACCCTACAACTATTTTGGGTCACAACCTACCCTATGACTATGATGAAACTAGTTACAGAGGCAGTAGAGTTGCCTGAACTATATCCAAATATGTTTAGAATGCTATTTTAGAGATTTTATAGCCTGTTTTGAAGGTTTTGTAAGAGATTTTCCAACAAAAATCAACCTATTTAACAAGCAAAACAATGAACTTGCAAATTTTATGAAAGTGTGTTTAAGATATTCCAAAAAAATCTATAATAGAGAAAGAGGTGGTAAATGTAACCTATGTAAGTATGTTCACACACAATTTCCTGTTATACCCAAAGGTATGCAAGGGGTAACCGTACATAAATAGGAAAATGACACCTAAAGAAGGAAATGGCTCAAAAAACCTAAGGGTGAGATATATATAACCTCTTAAGAAAGAGGTGACACTATCTAAGACTTGCTACTAGCCCAATCAGGCTTTCACTTCACCCTTGAATGGGCTTAGTTATAAACGATAACTCCACACTCGTTAATTATATGAAGCCCTATAAGCAGAGGTGTCTAATCCTAACCTACCCCAAGGATCTTTCAAGAGTAGGGTATTCTATGGTTATGAAGTCTATAAAACCACTCGTGGGGGCTACTATGGTGTTTAGGGGGTGCACCAGCGGAAGGAGATGAATTCCAAGATCATTGGTCTCGATTGGGGGTTGATGATGAAATCCAACCTTACAAATAAGAAAGAGACATGCAATGTGTGTATCGTACTTAGAAAAGCAAGAAATACTAAAAATAAAGCTAGACTAAAAAGATATAAAGCCTTTTTCTTTTTCAAATTTTTTATTTTTAAAAAGTGAAATGCCTTTTTAGAATGAAAATAATGCAAAAGAAATCATGCAAATTGTATTTTGAGAGAATAGGAATCTTATGCAAGGAGAAACAAAGCAATTCATTAGGTCTCAATGAGCTATTATAATATGTACTTAGGCACAAATTTGTTTACACTAGCCAATATATGCCTACTAAGTTTATAGCTAGATATCCCTTAGAGCTTTATATATGAGGCAATGATCAAAATATTTTTCTTAACTCACGGAGATAAAAATATTTGAATGCCTCTTTGTACCTTATGCAAATTTGCTAACTCTAAATCATGCAACTATTAAATTAACTAGCATGTAGAGAAGCAACAAACATATTTTGCATGTTTGATCAAAGCAATTTTTGGAACCTTTATAAGCTATTACAAAGAAAATTTAAGAGTGGTCAAATGGATTTTGGGGCATTTTGTAAAGCCTAGAAGCAAAAGGAATGAATTTTGTAAAGTGCCCAAAGTGATTTCAAGGATTTTGTAAAAGCAAAATATGCTAGAAATTATAACTAAACTTGATGTTTTTGAACTAGAAAGATAGATTTTTGAGACTTACTTGTGGTCTCCGACTCTTAAAAGTGCCTATGACTATATTTGTGAGGTTGAACTCTATCTCAGCTTTGGTTATAGGGTACCCTGTGACCCAATCAAAAGCTTAAATTTTACCAAATCTGGGCTTGTTAACAGTCTTTGTGGTACGGTAGCTAGTTTGTGTATAGGTAGTTGCAACAACAGAGGATAGAATATCATTTTTGGTAATAAAAAGACTCTCGACTAAACTGAAATGAAAGCCATAATAAATATTTTCAAGATGGTGTGAGAACCAATTTTGCAAAACCTAAAAATAAAAGAAAGGTGATCGATTATCAGGGTATGCACTTGGTTCCATCCTAATCCAAAATGGGCATCCTTTGACCCACGATTTTGAGGCACTTTTAACATAACTTTATGTTACACAATACATGAAAAGGAGATATATGCCATTATTAAACTTCATCAATAGTGGTGTCATTATATAATGGATAAAGAGACTATCATCCTTTATTATCATAACCTATTATAATTCTTGAACTTATAGAGTAAATTGGATAATACACACCATATGAAGTGGATTACTTACCTACAATAATTTCATATTGTGATAAAAAATCACAAGGGAAAGGAAAACTATAAAATACTTTGTTTCAGTCATCCTCCAATGCAAACACTTTTTATAGTTTTGGTCACTAGAGGGCATTGTCCCAATAATTTTTAGGTGCTATACATAGGTGATACCAACTTTACCAAAATTGATTAACAATTTATATAAGGCAAGTCAATGCCAGGGCATCATCTTTAGAACAAGTTGTTGCACCATATTGGAAATTTCTATGTATCTTCTTGTAAGCTATGGCAACTACTTCTTTGGGATTCACATTGCTCTAAGGTAGTTGGACATTGCAATATCACTATGAAACTTACAATACCATAATAGCATCCATTGGTCATTGCACAAGGAGGGGGAACTCTATGTCAAATCCTACGCTCTATATAACATTACAAAGCCAATAAATAGGAAATTAGGGCTACATACCACTATAGTTTCTTCCAAACCTTAGGAATCCATAATATGCATTATATCTTAAGGTTCCAACCACCAATAAATAACATGAGGTTATTTTCATAGTTGTGAATAGTTTCAGTAAATGGTAACCATGGTACCCTACAAAAAGATGATAGACACAACTAAGACTACCCAACTGTTTTTTTGCATTTTGGCATCCCAAACTCAATTGTATTAGATTAGGATTCTATATTAACTTATAAATATTGGTGCCAACATTTTTATCAACTAAACACAAAGCTCTGTCATTCCATGTCTTTCCATTTAAATATTGATGGACAAACTGAGGTTGCCAATAGACTATTAGTATGTCTACTTCCATTATACAACCATCAACAACCTCAAACATAAGACAAGAGTTTGTAATATCTTCAATATACATATAATAGTGTCATGGGCATCTTCACAGATAAATTCACCTTAGGTATGTTTTTTATTCTAGCCCATCACCCCCTATATATTATCGACTTCCATATTTCAACTAGTGCTAGAACATTAGCACAAGTGAAGGAAGAAGATAGTGTAGAGTGATTTCTATAGTAAGTGCAAAACATATAGAATCAGGTATAAGAGATCTTGTGTTTCTAATAGCAAAATTATAAAGAGTGTCATAATCAACAAAATGACACATTAATCTCAAGTTTGAGATAATGTTGGGCTCCACTTGAATAAGGAACACTTCTTTCATCCACATCAAAATATCAAGTTGCTATGTTGTGGTACTTATACCAGTCAACGATGGAAGGTGATAATGCATTTGTTTTTTATTTGCCACATTACTTGGTGATGCATCCAATATTTAATGTAAAAGTCCTCAAGATGTACTATCCTCCTTTACTAGATCCTATAGTAGTACAACATTTGACTAATTTGGATCCATCTCATTTAGACTTTATAGTCATAGATCAATTTACTAATATCACTAGTAGAAGTACCTGCTAGGGGTCACACAACATATTTAGGGTTATTGAGAAAGGTCAATTTTTAGCTTGGGCAAAGTGGTGCGTGATTCATAAACTTAAGAATTTATTCACGAATTTAGAGACTGATGTAATGGGGACAATTTTTTCTAAAGGGGGATGAATAACATGATAAAATAAGGGTGTGCTCAAGTATATGATGATGTTATAATACCTTCAGCTTATAGACCTTGGCATCCATATGAAATTCTTACCATACAAGTAAATATAATTCTTTCTTACGATGTCACACTTCTTCCTACAATTGATATATCTTGTGGCATCATGAGCACTTTGTCACCATCCTTTATGTAGTTCCAATGCTACTTGCACTAAAACCCCATGTTATAATTGAATGCCAAAATGCTCATAAGATATAATTCTAACACCAAGCTTAAGGACACATCTACACTTATCTAGTCTTGCCACTTGACACTTCATAAACTCATGTTAACTACGAAGAAAGCAAAATGGATAATTCTTTAATTGTTATTGAAAATGCTTCTTAATTTATTGAGAAGTTGAACCACTTTACATCCCACCACCTTTATAACTATTGTTAGAATAAGTAATTATTCTCTTAAGTTCTACTAGGATAGACTTACTTGAGTTTCCACTCCTTCATGAGTCAAGTGAACTCTCAGTTATAGTCTACATCAGATTTGATGAGTTGTTGTAATCCAATGACTCCCAATGATCATCTTTGTTATTTATACAAAGTTGATCCATGGAATAATCAATCAGTTTTATTTTGTTTCTTCAAATCTTGTAATGTTTTGTAGTTTTACTCTTGGGAAATTCTAACATGGTACCAGAGCAGGATAGATTCTTCTAGGAATTCTCTCTTGAAGGTACCCTCTCGAACTAGTTCTTACTCTCTTATATTTTGTTTTTTTTTTTTTAAATAGGTTTTATATCTATTGTAGATTTTTTTTTTTATATCTGCAATTTTTTTTGAGGAATTTGCTTATGGTAATATCTAGATAAATATTTTTTTATCTTGTTATGCAAATACTCTCATTTTTTTCTACAATTTTATGTGTCCTCCTCGTATGCCTATGTTTAAAAAAAAATTCTCCATCTCGAACATAGCTCGCTTCGGCTCCATTTAGCCATCACTGTGTATCACTCAAAAGTGGAGACTAAAGATTCGTAGGCATTAATATTTTGGTGGGAAATATAATTGTTTTTTAATTGAAGTTTGTATTTCGTTATATCTTCATGATATCTTTAATTAGAGGAAGCAGCGCTTCTCGCATAAAAAAGAATGGACTTTTGGTCTAACTTTAAATAGACCAAAGTCCATTTATTTTTTTTAGAAACATGGCTTTTGGCCACCGCTTATATTGGCACGCATAGAGACTATGTCTCATAAAATGGGTATTTTCCTAATTAAATATCAATCGTTCGAAGATCTTGTGATTTCCAAATCTTCATTCAACTCGAACTTCTTCCATTTTTTTTGTCCTTCGGCGCTTAGGAAGAACTTTAGTTTTTTTGTTATATAATCATCTTAACAATGTTTGAATAATATTATTCTCTTATTTTGAATAGTGTTTCTTTGTTTAAGCATTATACTAATGGATTTTTTAGTGGTGCCTATCATCTTCTGTCCTTTGAGGATATTTGCAAGTGCGCCATAGATGAATATTTAGCAGAACTCGTTTTGTGCTTTGTGTTAGATTTTTTTGATGCCTAACGTCTTCTATTTTTAAGGAATATCTTTGTGTGTGTGGTGCCATTGCCTTCCTCTCATCTTCCAGGAAGCCTCTCTTCTCATCGCCTTCTCTGCTACTTCGGGCGCCTTCCCTGCATTTCGTATACGCAATCACAAGAGACTTTGCTAAAACAAATATTGTAACATCCTCGTTCCCGAGAGCCTCTCTAGTGTGTGCCTTTTTGGCGTCTTCTAGGACTCTTATCTTATCAGTGCCTTCTCCACATGCTATGATGTCTTCCCTACGTATTGCAATTGCAACAAGAGGTGGTATTCCATTATTTAATTTTTTGTAAAGTTCACTTCCTTTATTAACCTTTTAGGTGCAGTGATAAAAGAAAACCTTTAAAATTTTATGTTTTTCGAAGCTCCAATCTAGCTTATCATGGATGTTAACCATTTAGGTATCATTATAATATTTTATGTTTCTGTCCTACTCAACTCTCAGTGCAGTGAATCGTAGCCTTTCAAAGCTCCTTCCTCATTGCCCATTGGCATCGCTTATCGCTTGTTCGTTGACATACATGATATCAATGTTTCTTCGCTGCCTCTTGTCCTCTATCTAACGTCAATTAAATTTTAGCTCAGATCTTCTAAGTTTTTTAAGATAAAAATATACATCTAATCTCTGCTTAAATTTGTAGCCTTCAAAATTATCTATCCTTTTATTTTCGGCCTCCTCTTGGCCCGAAGATATAAAGGACAGTTGTAATCTCTATAATATAATTTTTTTTTATAGGTGCCTTTTTGCACCTATCATAGCATCGAGGGGGGGTTTTTATTGCATCAATTTTTGCCTCATTACCTTTGTTATAAGTCATTTGTTTATAAATATTGGTAATGAAATATAAGTGAGGATAATTGATTTCAAATTACATTCCTTAATACATTAAAGATCTTAAATAAAATATTTTGTTCTTTCTTTAATTTCTTCTTAAAGCAAATCTCTATATTAAACAACTTACTTTGTTCTAATTAATTTTCTTTCCAAAGTTCTTTAATATTATATAGAGATTTTTTTAGTGGATGAAAGTAAGGATATATCATTAATATATATCATTTCATTATTTCCTTTCTTGCAATAGGTCTCTATATTAATGAACTTATTTTAATTAATTTTTTACAAAGAGTTTCTTAATTTATATAAAAGAATGTTTGATAAAGGAATTTAAGTGAGGATATCTCTTTAATTAACCCTTGTTAATCTATTAAATTCTCAATTCATTATTGCTTTCTTAAAAATTTCTAAAGAGCAAATATATTAAATCAACTATGCACCTATATTGGAAATTCTAAATAACTTATAGTTTCCCTCACGTAAGGGCGGGTTATTAAGATAACCAATATAGGAGTCTGGATGATTAAAATCCTATGTTCCAAGTATCAAATCTACTCAATACTTATAGTTTCTCTCTCGTAAGGGCAGGTATTTGAGGAGAACAGATATATAGGCCTAGCATATTTGTTCTTATTAGCCTAAGATTAATATCAAATATCCTCAAAATTACTTATAGTTTCCCTCTCGTTAGGGCGGGTATTTTGAGATATTTGGTGTTTCTTAAAGCCTTATGTTCACTAATATCCATTGCATTCTCTAAATTAAAGTTAAAGGGGGGAAGTTTGGGTTCACTTCAATTTTCTTTGGAAAAATTAATTCAATGAATATAATTTATCCACTCACTCCTCATAATTACATACATGGAAACCCAAAATATTAAATCTCATTTATCAAAAAGGGCTCACACACCTATTAGAAGAAAAGCAACCTGAGTTTGAAAAAGAATATGAAAAAATTGTTCATAAAGGGAAGATGTATGAAACAATGGGTATTATAATCTCTAATGTAAATGAAAGCTTATGGTTTCACATTATAGATTGTAAAACTCCTTATAAAATTTGGGAGAAACTAAAGAACTTGTTTGGGAAAGTAGATCAAATAAGATCAATGCAACTAGAAGCAGAATTAACAACATTATCTCCTGAAGACTTCAACAATATTGTTGACTTTCTCACAAAATTCAAAGAAGTCCTCACTCAATACAAAGGTAGTGGGAAGAATAAAACTGAAGAAGAATGCATTTATCTAATTCTTTCTAAACTAAATGGTGTATTTCAAATCTTTGCAACCACCTTTCTATCTACAAAATATGCTCTTGGTGCAACTTTTAAAATTCCCTCCTTAGAAGAATTTTGTGATAGACTAACTAGGGAAGAAACAAAACTTGAAAAATATGAGATCTCTTCCTCTTCCTCAAAAGCCTTAGTATCCTCCACCTCTACTAAAGAAAAATTCAAAAATAAATAAAGGAATCCCATAACTTGTACTCACTGCAAAAATAATGGTCATTCTGCAAACAAATTTTGGAAAAGATTACAACAACTGGAGGTAGCTATGAAGGATAAAAATATAGACAATAAAAAGTAGATAGGAAAATCTCTAAATGTTCAAGATAAGACCACCAATACTTCATCAAATTACTGGGTCCTAGATTCTGGAGCAACTCATCACATGACTACTTTAGATGAGTCATTCTCTTCTATCTCCTCAAGTTAAACAAGTAGCATAGAAGTTGGTGACTATTCCTTCATCCCAGTCAAAGGAAAGGGTGACATGTCCATTTATGGTGGCTCTATCAATAATGTTCTCTATGTTCCAAAAATTGTAACAAATATCCTCTCCATCTATCAGATTTGTACTTTTGGAAAGGGGAAAATAGTTCTCTTCTCTCCAATAGGAGTTGAGATAAGAGACTTTCAAGACCCCCACTCTCTTATAGCCAAAGGATATATTGATCACAACACTCACCTATTTCACTTCAAAGGATTCAAAAATCCAGAAGGGGCCTCCTGTTTTGTGGCTCATGGAGATCTTGAAAGCAAAATTTGGCATGAAAGGTTTGGTCATCTTAGTTATAACTACCTAAAGGAATTGAACACCCATGAAATGGTAACAGGTTTGCCTCAAGTCTCTTCTATTGATGGAGTATGTCCTGCATGTGCTCTTGGAAAGCAACATCAAGATCCTTTCCACCCAAGTGGTTCTCTAAAAACCTCATCCCCTCTAGAGTTAATCCATAGTGACTTGATGTTTTTCCCAGAGCCTTCTTTCAAAGGAGCAAAATATGCTCTAACCTTCATTGATGAATTTTCCAGAAGAACTTGGGTATACTTCCTAAAATACAAAAGTGATGTTCTATTTGACTTAAAAATCTTCAAAGCCTTAGTTGAAAATCAGGCCTCTTGCAACATCAAGCAAATTTGCATAGATAATGGGGGGAATACTGCAGTAATGAGTTCTCAATATTTCTATCAAGTCATGGCATCATTCATCAGCATTTTGTCTCCCATAATCTGCAGCAAAATGGCATTATAGAGAGGAAAAACCAAACATTGAAGGAAATGGTAAACTCAAGAGATATTCCAAAAGTATTTTGGGTAGAAGTTATTAATTGTGCAAACTATATTATTCAAAACCGCACACCTCATAAAGATCTTGACCATTTAACTCCTGAATAAGCATGGACTGGCTCAAAATCAGATGTCTCCTTCAATATTTTTGGGTGTACTGCTTGGGCGCACATCCCAAAGAAGAAAAGGAAGGCTCTAGATAATAAAAGCAAAAAGCTCATCTTTATTGGTTATTGTGAGGAAATGAAAGCATACAGGCTCCTTGATCCCACAAATCATGAGGTCTTTTTTCATAGGAATGTCCAATTTGATGAAACATTCCCTCAGAAAGATCCTCAACCATCCTCTTCCTCTATTGAGCCTTATCCTATAATATAACCTCAATATAATGAAGAACCAACTTTAGAGATTAATTTAGAGATTGATGATAAAGATGAGGAACCTATAACTCCAACTCAAAGTCTTTCTACTTCTTCTACTCCTTCCACTATGCCAAAATGGGCCTGCACCATTGTTAAAGAAGCTACTCCTTACATCCAAAATTTTCCATCATTCAGATTAACCAACTGCATAGGCACCGGTCTTGTCTGTCAATCTATTTCCTTTGATCCTCAATCCTTAAAAGAAGCAACCGATATTAAATAATGGGATGATGCCATGGAAAATGAATTCTCTTACTTAATCAAAAATGAAACTTGGGATTTAGTTCCCCTACCTAAAGGAAGGAAATTAGTTCGTTGTAAATGGATTTACAGAATAAAATATGGGCCTAATAGAGAAATTTACAAACACAAAGCTCACCTAGTAGCCAAAGGTTTCTCTCAAATTGAAGGAATTGATTATGCTGAAACCTTTGCACCAGTTGCCAAAATGGATTCTATTAGACTGGTTCTTGCTCTGGTTTCTTCCCAAAAGTGGATTGTCTTTCAAATGGATGTAAAAAGTACTTTCTTACATGGGGACTTAAAGGAAGAGATATTCATGGAACAACCTGTTGGTTTCACTCAAGACTCATCTCTTGTTTGTAGGCTAAAGAAGTCTCTCTATGGCCTCAAACAAGCTCCTAGAGCTTGGTATGAAAAAATGGACTCCTTCCTTCTTTCCTTAGGTTTTTCTCATTGTGGGTCTGAGAACATTGTCTACATTTGGAGAGATGAAGGAAAAAACACCATACTTGTTCTATATGTTGATGATCTACTACTCAATGGTAGTGACTTTGCTCACATTTAGACTATAAAAGACTCCCTCTCTAAAAAAATTGATATGTATGATCTGGGTTTAGCTCATTACTTTCTTGGGATCCAAATAAATCAAACAGATGTAGGAATTTTATTTGTGTCAACAAAAATACACTCTAGATCTTCTTCAAAGGTTTAAAATGATAGATTGCAAACCTTCTCCTACACCTTTTCAGTCTAGATTCAATCTAAGTACTTCCTACACATCCCTTCTATGTAATGAAACTCTATACCGTCAGCTTGTAGGGAGTCTATTATACCTTACTCATACTCGTCCAAATATCTCATATGATGTTGGCTTAATATCCAAATTCTCACATCAACCTCATTTTAATCACTAGCAAGCAGCAAAAAGAATCCTCTGCTACTTGCAAGGAACTCCTCACTTTGGGCTCTTATATGAGGGAAAATCCATGGATATCATTGGCTATATGGATTCATATTGGGCAGGTTCAATAGAAGACAAATTTTCAACTTCTAGCTATGTCTTTTGTCTTGGTTCTTCACCAATTGCTTGGTTATGCAAAAAACAACAAGTAGTGGCCTTATCATCTACAAAGGCATAATAAAGGGCAGCAGTTTTAACAAGTCAGGAAGTTCTTTGGCTTCATCAAATTCTAAGAGAATTTGATTTTTCCCATGACAAACCTATTACTCTTTGGTGTGACAATCAAAACACAATTCATATTGCACACAATCCAGTTGAGCATCAGCGCACCAAGCACATTGAGATACACATGCACTTTATTCGACAGCATATTCAGAATGTGGACATATACTTGGACTATATTCCAACTGAAAATCAAGTTGTAGACATCTTCACCAAGTCATTTCCTTATCCGCATTACATACAGTTGTGAGAGAAACTTGGAGTATTATAGGTACATTGAAACAAAGGTCTTTCACCTCTCCTTTTATTATTGTATTCTTTGGATGATGGTTTTTCCCATGTGGTTTTTTATCATCTCTCTCTTATATATTATACATGAGTACCTCATCAAGCCATGTTGTCGGGACTCTTTTTTTTTGTTATTAAGGACAATCTTCACCATTCAAAGACATGCCTCTTTATTTCATAGTAGATGGTTTTTCCCATGTGGTTTTTTCACCATATCTCATATATATTGTAAATGAGTACCTCATCAGGCCATGTTGTTGGGACTCACATTTTTTGTATTAAGAGGACAATATTCGCAAACTGAAGACATACCTCTTCCTTTTTTCTTTTTTTATAGATGGTTTTTCCCATGGGGTTTTTACCATATCTTTAGAAAAGAAACCATTATACATGAGTACCTCATCAGGCTCTATTTTTGGGACTCATTTGCACAATACACCCCTAGTGTGTTATAATAAGTAATTATTATCTTAAGTTCTACTAGGATAGACTTACTTGAGTTTCCACTCCTTCATGAGTCAGGTGAACTCTCAGTTATAGTCTACATCATATTTTATGATTTGTAATCCAACGGCTCTCAATGATCAGCTTTGTTACTTATACAAAGTTGATCCATGGAATAATCAATCAGTTCTATTTTATTTCTTCAAATCTTGTAATGCTTTATAGTTCTACTCTTGGTCTAACAACTATTGTACATATTACATATAGCTTAGGATTGTCTTAGGCCATTTATTCTACTCTTATCTTGATTTATCATCTTGATCTATATTTTCTATCTTTCCTTTGAGTTTATACTAACTTATTCTTCCCATATTTCTCATCCACTAGACGTATATTGTCCCTGTAGTGTCTAAGATTTTGTTTTACTACTTTCATTGCAATAGAATATAGTTCCCCATGGTTTGTTGTGCCACACATACTAAGCATTTGCATTGTTTCTAACCTAGCTATGTTGGGCTTATACTTTTTAACGTATTTATATTTGCATTATCTATATAAAAATTTGCATTCCTATGAGAATTATTATATTCTTTAATGTATTTATATTTGTATTATCTATAAACATAATTACATTCTTATTCTACTATATAACTTTAAATCAAAATTTATATGGTACCATAAGTTAGCTTAGAGAGTCATTTTATTGACCATCACACCCCTGGTCCATGTTGTGGATCAAGGTAAGGGTCAAACTTATGACAATGCATGGACGTAAGGTTGAGTATAATCATATTATATATCTAAGCCCATTGTCATTTTCTTTATGAGATATGCCCTAAGATTTACCTTAACTTTTTAGAGTGCGGCCATAATGAGCATGTTAGTTGTTTGAATTTTGATAAATCTTATTATTTTTTCAATGATAATTAGGAGTTGATAGTCATAATTAACCTTTGGTTGCAAGGAGAGATTATAATTAGTCGTGTCTAATGAAAATAAATGATATCTTAGGTCATCAAAATTCCATTGTTTGTTTATAATATTCTTTATTTAGAGAATTTAACTCACAGGAGAGGTTCCATATATTTCCTTTTATATGCATGTTAAATAAATAAAGAATTCATCTTGATGTATGATAAGATCTCTCACAATAAAATAGTGAAATTCGCCCCTATTCTTCACAAGATGAAAATATCAAATATTATCGCTAAATTTATATAGTTAATCAATTATAAAAAGGACAATAAGAATATCATTAATCATAAAAGATATCAATGAATAATTAAGGTGTGTACTGATTTCTATGTTGTGATCTTAATACTAGTCTTATTTTTTAACAATAATATGAATGTTTATGTTAAAAAAACTAAGAGCAATTATGAGGAAAAAGGAGATAGGAAGAAAAAGAGAACACTATCTTGTTGAGTTCAAACCCACCTATGAATGCCATCAAAAGGTATACAAGGATGACAAACATACCTTTTATGAGCTCCAACAATGTCTCCATTCCATGCCAATGCTCTTCATTTGAGACATAACTTAGTCACTAAAAGTTGAGAATAACATATTGGAATATGAACTTGGTGCCATCCTAATCCAAAATGGACATCTTGTGACCCACCATTTTGAGGAACTTTTGACATAACTTGGTGTTACACAACACATGAAAAGGAGTTGTATGCCATTATTCAAGTTCATCAACAATGGTGCCATTATATAATGGATAAAGAGACTATTGTCCTTTATGATCATAACTTATTATAATTCTTGCACTCATAGATTAAATTGGAGAATACACACCTATAGACACCTAAAATAAACACATCTATCTAATACTAATTAATTAAAAATTAATTAGTATACATTAGCCCACCTAGGCTATCCTAACCATTTTCACCCCCATCCGCTCACCCTCCTATGTCTAGCCTATGGACATCGTGAGATAATTCCCTTTTCTTATCCCATGTACACATCACTCTAATCCACTTCAGTTCCATTTCACTCTTCCCATCCTAATTATAAATTGGTACAGAATAGGTATGAGTTCATAGATAGGTTTAGTACGAGGCTCTTTAAACCTAAAGCTCGCTTACTAATCAATAAAGGTGAGCTCGACCCTTTCTTTTTAAAGAGCCTTTAAAATACCTTTTAAAATAGAGAGGGGCCCCCTCTGTTTTAAAAAGGCCCTTTTAAATGGTGGGGAGAGGGGGGCTCTTTAAAACTGCGCTCGCTCACCCAGCTCTCTATCCACAATCTTAAGAGAGGGAGGGGGGGCCGCTATGGAATCGATCATATGGGAAGAACGGACTTTAGTCGAGTCGACCTCGGGAGAGGAGACAATATTGTGAATGAGATAAAGACCCCGACCGATCTTTCAGTTGTGTCTGCACGCATCAATCCTTTCCCGCCTCTTAGTGACGGGAAATCCTTCCCCTCCAGATCTCTGCGGGTCTCCCCGTTCTCCGTATTCCCCACCCCAGGTGGAGTGTTTAACGGGGACCTCTTAAGAGCGTTGATATCTCATACATAATATCTGCTGCCTCAAGGCATTACTCCAAAGGCTTTAAAAGGCAAATATCCATCAGTGTAGATAGACTAGGGCCGGTTTCTGAGGAAGAAGAGGAATTCACCTTATTCCCGGAGCGCCTTAAAATGCTTCAAGAATTCTATTCGAAAGAGGAGTGTGGAGCGGTTCCTCTCTAAAAAAGGTTCACCGGTTTCATCCGGTTCTACTCCATCCCGGTTCAGAAAGACTGTATCTAAACTTCTTCTTTAATGAGGCAAATAAGATATTTCAACAAGTCCTGCCGCCGCCGAGTGCTCTTATGGCAGCAATATTCTTTACTCAGAAGAAACGCTCTCTATCCTCCTCTCTCCTCAAAAAAAACGGTCAAATCTATCATCAATGAGGTTTTGGAGCGCTCTCATCTATAACCGGGCTTTTTGTATTGAGGGAGAACACCCACCTTGAAGTTTTGAGGAAGCTGGTCCTCTCCTCTCCCCTCCCCACCCCCACCCCCACATTTCAAAGGCAAAGGCCAGCCATTTTTAAGCCCTTTTAAACAGAAATCCGGCCTGCCTTTTTAAACATGGGGGGGCACACGGGAAAAGGCGGGTTACTACGGCCGAAAGGGATAACCATTGCTAGCTATTCGGCGTGTGAATGCGATCTTTTTCCAACCCCCGGGCCCTTCTATCTAAGCGAATGAATGAATAAATAACGGGCTCCGGTTTCGGTGGGAGTTGTGGTTACCTCTCCATAAAAAAGTCGCAGCATGGAGAGAAATGGCCGGGTCTAGCCCTCATTTATTAAAGAGGTCGGTAGAGCATGCGGAATAATCTCGATCGTGAGGAGCTCAGAAACGGACGACATAGCAAAGCGAAGCTATTCATGCAGTTCACATGGAAGAGCAGAACCGAAACTTTTTTAGAGCTGCTCTCTATTTCAAAAGGTGGGTAGTAACTTAGAGAATGTGGAACTTTTAAAAGGCCATTTTAAGAGCTCTTTAAAAGGCCATGCAGAAAGAACATGATGGATGATGTGGTTCACAAAGGCATAACAGCAGCTCTCCGGCTCGCCCCCTCTCTATTTTAAAAGGTAGGTAACCTCGATCCGCTCGATCCTTTTCAGTAAAGGTTGATGATCTAAAACACAGCAGGATCCTTTTGACCGGAAAAAGGGCCACCAGGTGAATAAGTTGATGGATAAAACCCATCCTACCCATACCGGGAAATCGGAAACAGCGGGACAGCGACCTCTTAAGAACTGAGGAAGCTTCTTCACGCTTAAAGTATTCCCCTGATTCCCTAGCCCCGGCCCTCTCTATTCTAAAAGGGGCATTGATTCACCCCTTTAGGAATAGAGAGGCCTACCTCCTAAGGTTGGTCATATCGACTGCGGATAGGTAGGTAGTGCGTGATCCAGGATGTAGCTACTCGGCTAGAGCTTCCACTAACTCAAAGAGCCGCCTTTATAGAGGTTCAACGAGCTCTCTATCAATCGGGGGAGAGCGTTCATCAATCTATTTGGATACGTATTTATAAGAGCCCCATAAATTAAACAAGCACACATATTCCATATCCACTTTACTTGCCACATCTCCCAGTCATACCTCCACTCTCACCTCTCCTTGGTGACAATCCAATGTGTGCACATCTGGTGACAATTTCAATGCATGCACATATGGCAATAATTCCAAGGTATTCACGTTTGTTCCAAAACATGAACACCAGTAGACACCTAAAATAAGTTCATCCATCTAATACTAATTAATTAAAAATTAATTGGTATACATTAGCCCACCTAGGTTATCCTAACCATTTTCATCACATTCGCTCACCCTCCTATGTCTAGCCTATGGACATTGTGAGATCATTCCCCTTTCTTATCCCATGTGCACATCACTCTAGTCCACTTTAGTTCTAATTCACTCTCTCCCATACTAATTATACATTATTTGTATGGGTGAAGATTTCCCTCACACTCATCCCATCTCCACTTCACTTTCCACATCTCCTAGTCACACCTCCACTCTCACCTCTCCTTGGTGATAGTTCCAATGTGTGCACATTTGGTGATAATTCCAATGCATGCACATCTGGAAATAATTCCAAGATGTCCATGTTCATTCCAATGCATGCACATCTGGTGATCATTCTAGTTTGTGCACATATATTTCAATATGCATGCACACTCTTGGTGATAATTACAAAGTATTCACATTTGGTGATAACTCAATGCAAACATATCCTCTTTTACAGATGCACATCCTTTGTGATAATACCAATGCAAAGGGGAAACTCCAAGTTACACCTATCTTAACTAGCCCTATCAACCACTTAACTGGCCAAGTCACCACCCTCACCTATTTTACCCATATAATCTATAAATAAACCATCATTTTCCTCCATTGAACATCTAGAAAAATACTAGCAAAGCACTTTTGAGATTCCATTGATCCTTTCTTATGTCCTCTTGGATATTGCTAGAAATTATTCTAAACTCAAGTATGCATGTTTACATTTTTATTAATTGTTGTGGTTTTTATTATATTTAATACATTGATAGGTGTTATTAATCCATTGGTTGTTTGCATGTGTATAGGCATCAAGAGGTTCTACGCAACCAACGGTGGTCACTACAAACCCACTAGCATATGATTGTGATCAGGAAGAACACCGTAAATGCATCCTAGTTCATTTACAATTTGGTTAGGAAAAGAGTCCTCCAATTCAGAGACTCTACTGTAAAACCCCAAGAGGGTTCTTTGTAACGAAAAGATAATATAATATCTTTATTTTTTTATTTTATGAATGCATCTGTTTTTCTTATTTACAACACCATATGAAGTGGATTACTTACCTACAATAATTTCATCTTGTGATCAAGCATCACAAGGGCAAGGAGAACTAAGCAATACTTTGTTTGAGTCATATTCCAATGCAAACAATTTTGATAGTTTTGGGTACTAGAGGGTATTGTCCCTATAATTTGTACATGCTATACATAGGTGATACTAACTTTACCAACATTTATTAATAATTTATATAAGGTAAGTCAATGCCAGAGCATCATCTTTAGAATAAGTTGTTGTACCATCTTGGAAATTTCTATGTATCTTCTTGTACGCTATAGCTACATTTTTGGAAATCACATTGCTCAAAGGTAGTTGGACATTACAATAATGCTAATACACACATGATACCATAATAGAATTTGCATACATCATACATGCACAAGGATATGGAGCTCTATGTCAAATCCTATGTATTATATAACATTACAAAGCCAACAAATAGGAAGCTAGGGCACTACATACCACTATAGTTTCTTCCAAACCTTAGGAATCCATAATGTGCATTATCTCTTAGGGTTCCAACCACCAAGAATCAACATAAGTTTATTTTCATCTTTGTGAATAGTTTCAGTAAAATGGTAAGCATGGTACCCTACAAAAAGGGGATAGACACAACTTGAATTGTCCAACTATTTTTTACATATTGGGATCCACTCTGGCATCCCAAACTCAATTGTATTATATTAGAATTTTATATTCATTTATAAATTTTGGTGCCAACTTTAGGATCAACTAAACACCAAGCTCCATAATTCATGTATTTCCATTTATGGACAAACTGAGGTTGCCAATAGGCTATTGGTATGTCTACTTCCATTATACAACCATCAACAACCTCAAACATGAGATAATTGTTTGCAATACATTCAATATTTCTATAATAGTATCATGGACATCTTCATAGATCAAGTCACTTTAGGTATATTTTTAATTTTAGCTCATCATCCCTTAGATATTATTGCCTTCCATATTTCAACTAGTGTTAGGACCTTAGCAAAGGTGAAGGAAGAAGATAGTGTTGAGTGATTTCTATAGTAAGTGCAAAACATATAGAATCAGGTCTAATATATTTTTTTTTTCTAATAGCAAAAGTACAAAGAGTGTAAAAATCAACAAAATGACACATTAATCTCAAGTTTGAGATAATTTTTAGCTCCACTTGAATAAGGAACACTTATGTGATCCACATCGAAACATCAAGCCACTGTTCTATGGTAATTATACCAGTGAACAATGGAAGGTGATAATGCATTTGTTTTTTATTTTCCACATTACTTGGTGATGCATCCAATATTTAGTGTAAAAGTCCTCAAGATATACTATCCTCCTTTACTAGAGCCTATAGTAGTACAACATTTGACTAATTTGGGTCCAACTCATTGGACCTTGTAATTGTAGATCAACTAACTAATGTCACTAGTAGAAGTACTCACTAGGGGATACAACATATTTAGGATTATTGATAAAGGTCAATTTTTATCTTGGGCTAACTAGTGCATGCCTCATAAACTTAAGAATTTATTTACGTATTTAGAGACTGATGCAATGGGAACAATTGTTTCTAAATGGGGATGAATAATATGACAAAATAAGGGGTTTCTCAAGTCTCCAAGTATTATGATGTTATAATTCCTTCAACTTATATACCTTGGCACCCATATTAAATCCTCATCATATGAGTAAATGTAATTATTTCTTATGATGTCACACTTTCTCCTAACATTTACCTAACTTGTGGTATCATAAGCACTTTGGCACCATCATTTACATAGTTTTAATGCTAGTTGCACTGACACTTCATGTCATTAATGAATGCCAAAATTGTCATAAGATATCATTCTAACACCGAGCTTAAGGACACATATACAGTCATCTAGTCTTACCACTTTACACTTCACAAACTCATGTTAACTACAAAGAAAACAAAATGGACAATTCTTTAATTGCTATTGAAATTGCTTCTTAATTCATTAGGGAGTTGAACCGCTTTACATCCCAAAACCTTTATAACTATTGTACATATTACATATAACTTAGGATTGTCTTTAATGCCTTTTATGAGATCTAACAATGTCTCCATTCCATGGCAATGCTCTTCATGCCAAATATCACCTAGTCATTAAAAGTTGAGACTAACATATTGGAATATGCACTTGGTGACATCCTTATCCAAAATGGGCATCCTGCAATCCACCATTTTAAGGTTTTTTTGACATGACTTGATGCTACACAACACATGAAAAGGATTTGTATGACATTATTCAAGTTCATAAATAGTGGCACCATTATATAATAGATAAAGAGACTATCATACTTTATGATCATAATCTATAACTATTCTTGCACTTATAGAGTAAATTGGAAAATACACACCATATGAAGTGGATTACTTACCTACAATAATTTTATCTTGTGATCAAGCATCATAAGTGCAAGGAAAACTAGGCAATACTTTGTTTGAGTCATCTTCCAATGCAAACACTTTTGATAGTTTTGGGCACTAGAGAGCATTGTCCTAATAATTTGTAGGTGTTATAGATAGGTGATACAGACTTTACCAAGATTTATTAACAATTTATATAAGGCAATTCAATGCTAGAGCATCATCTTTATAACAAGTTGTTGTACCATATTGGAAATTTCTATGTATCTTCTTGTACGCTATGGCAACTAATTTTTTGGAAATCACATTGCTCTAAGGTAGTTGGACATTGCAATATTGGTAAGAAACTTACAATGCTATAATAGTATTTCCATTGGTCATACATGCACAAGGAGGTGGAGCTTTATGTCAAATCCTATGCAGTGTATAGCATTACAAAACGAACAAATAGGAAGCTAGGGCACTACATACCACTATAGTTTCTTCTAAACCTTAGGAATCCATAATGTGCATTATATCCTAGAGTTCCAACGACCAAGAATCAACATAAGTTTATTTTCATGGTTGTGAATAGTTTCAGTAAAATGGTAACCATGGTACCCTACAAAAAGAGGATAGACACAACTAAGACTGCTCAAGTATTTTTTTGCATGTTGGGATCCACTTTTGGCATACCAAACTCAATTGTATTAGATTAGGATTCTATATTCATTTATAAATTTTGGTGCCAACTTTAGGATGAACTAAACACTAAGCTCCATCAATCCATGTTTCTCCATATAAATATTCATGGATAAACTAAGGTTGCCAATAGGCTATTGGTATATCTACTGGATTATACAACCATCCAAAACCTCAAACATGAGATAAGAGTTTGTAATATGTTCAATATTCCTATAATAGTGTCATTGACATCTTCATAGATCAACTCACTATTGGACATTTGAGTCCTCTAAATCAAAGTTGTCATTGATGTCACCTGATAGAGTTATCACTCATCACAAAGAATTCGGCAAGAAATAAAGTCATTCAAGGTTGTCACATTCATCCAGGAAAAAGCTTCATCAGTGCAAAAGTGAAAGGAAAAAGGCTCCATAATATTTTAATATTATTGGGAGCACAAGTTAAGCGATTAGTCCATAAAAACCCAAGATGGGTTATTGCAAAAGTTAAAAAGGAGGTTTAATAATTATTTATAAATTATTTAAATTCACAAGGAATTTAAATTTTATAAATAATATTTGATTTCGCCAAGGTTGTGCATTAAGACAAGGCTCCAAGGTTTATTTAAACTAAAACCTAAGGTTGGTTTGTTTTAATTTATAATATTTAAATTTAAATATATTATAAATTAAAACCACGTCGACGTCAAATTTATTCGAAGCACCGACGTGATTGCATAAGAAGACAAGGGCATTATATATAATACCATCAAATACATTAATCACTTACCCTTGCATTTTTGTTGAGCGCATGCGAAAAGGCTTATGATTCTTAAAGGCTTGACGATTTACGAAAAGTGGAAGCAGAGAACGTGTGGAGTTGTTGAGCACATAGGCTAGTGTGGCTTAGTGGTGTGTTGGCTTGGCAAGAGAGAGGAGGTCCCACGTTTGATTCGCTTGAGGTTTGCTTGCAAGGACAAAGCGCTCGAAGTGCGTTTTGATTATTTCGAAAAGCGCTGGTTTATGAGGTATTTTATGTTGGTTGTGCCCTTTTAGGCATGTGAGGCACGTGGCCCAACGGCGGATTGGCTGCGGCTAAGGCGTTAGGAAGGAGGAAGTCGAGGGATCGAATCCCTTTGAGAGGCAAAGAAAAGTTAATTTTTTATGTTTTAATTTTTGTTAAATAACCTTAAGGAGAAATAAGGGTTATGTTATTCCCTAGAAAATTGGAAAGTTTTTGATGGTTTTGTTCTTGGAAGGGTAGCATATTATATATCATTGGAAAGCATTTTTCAAGGGCTATTTGATTAACTTGCTTAGAAGGAGAAATAAGGTGTTTGTAAAGAGATATTTCTTCTTTTGTAAAAGAGGTTCAAAAGTGAGTTTGATTTATTCTTTTTCAAAGGGGATTATTTCTTTCATGAGAGGACATGGTGAATTTTATTGAGTAGGTGTAATAAGGTGTTATTGGGATATTATTTTGATTGTTGTGATATTACTCAAGTCCTCTAACCTCCTTGTGGTTGATAAGGAAATATTTTAAAGTGTGTTGAGTTTGATAGATTTTGTGGAAAACTACTTGGCATCAAAAAGGTATGGGCAATATTCTCCATTGACTTGATTGGGTGATTGATTTCTGAAAATATCATAGGAGAGAAAATATTGATTGTGGTTTCCTTTTCGAAAGTGGTTGGTTTAATGCTTCAAGGTTTTATGGATTGATAGTTGTGATTAAACCTTGTTTTATAAGCATTGTTGTTGAAGCCAATTGGTTATGCAAAGAACTTGAACTTGAGTTAGAAAAGAACATGAGTATCATTGTTATGTGAGATTTGTGGTTGAGCATTGTTGGAAATATTTTGAGTTGGTTGATACATGCTTGGACTAGGGTTTGTGATAAAGGGTTGTTCCTTGAGGTGATTGGTTGAGTAGAGTTGATTGAGCCTAGTCAAGTGTTTGTGTGAAGTGGTTGTTCAAGTTCCATGAAACAAACTTTTCTATATTATGATTTGAGTTGAGATTGAGTATAGAACATATTGAGTCTCTAACAATTCTCTCTATGCTTCTATGAGATTGATTTGAGTTGAGATTGAGATTGAGTATAGAACATATTGAGTCTCTAACAATTCTCTCTATGCTTCTATGAGATTGATTTGAGTTAAGATTGGGATTTGAGTATAGAACATATTGAGTCTCTAACAATTCTCTTTATGCTTCTATGAGATTGATTTGAGTTGAGATTGAGCCTTGAGTATAGAACATATTGAGTCTCTAACGATTATCTTTATGATTCTATGAGATTGAACAAGTTATGTGTGGACTTGTGGACTAATTTTGTGTAAGCTTTTGTGGAAGCTTGCAATGCAAATTTTAGTAAGTCCTAGAGAGGACTTATTGAGAAGTCTTGAGCAGGTTATGAGTGGACCTGTTGAGAAGATTTGGATAGGTTTTGTGTGGACCTGTTGAGAAAATTTGGACAAGTTCTGAGTGAGCTTGTTGAGAAGATTTGGGTAGGTTCTATGTGGACCTGTTGAGAATATTTAAGCAGGTTCTGAGTAAACCTATTGAGTAGATTTAAGAAGGTTCTAAGTGAACCTATTTATAGAGCTTTGGAGGTGATAGAGGATAGAGAATAGAGTCTTAGTGGATAGAGATCCAGCAGCCAAGACAATTGAAGAGAGATCTTCTGAGTGATGAGTCTTCAAGTGGAGAGAGATCCACCAGTCAGTGCAACAGAGAGACATAGTCTTATGGAAGATCACTAGACAGAGTTAAAGGGGAAAGAGTTCTCCTGTGGAAGAGATCCACGAACTTGATATTTAGGGGATCAACATATCCTTTGGATAGAGGTCCATAAATATTGTAATTGGGAAGGATTCCCAAGAGATTATTTGAGAAATATTTAGAAGAAATATTTTCTCTATGGAGGTAGCCCACATCGGGTGAACCACATAAAAATTTGTGTCTCTATTGTATATGGTGTTTTGTGCATTGCTTTGATTACTGCTATTGATACTGCTATCTATACAGTGCATAATATTGAATTGAAAAGAAAAGTAAAAAGTGGTCTTATACTGTTCACCCCCCCTCTCAGTATAAGCTTCTGTTTTTCACTCACTTTAGGTATGTTTTTAATTTTAGCCCATCACCCCCTAGATATTATCACCTTTCATATTTCAACTGCTGCCAGGAAATTAGCACAAGTGAAGGAAGAAGATAGTGTTGAGTGATTCCTATAGTAAGTGCGAAATATATAGAATCAGGTATAAGAGATCTTATGTTTCTAATAGCAAAAGTATAAAGAGTATCATAATTAAAAAAATGCCACATTAATCTCAATTTTGAGATAAAGATTAGCTCCACTTGAATAAGGAACACTTTTATGATCCAGATCAAAACATAAAATCTTCACCAATCAACAATTGAAGGTGATAATGTGATTTTTTAATTTGCCATTGTTGGCATTTTTGCCACATTGTTTTTGTTGTTGTTGTTCCTGCAAAGAATGCTCAAATTGTGAAGACACTTAACAAATTTTGCAAAAAGCAAAGGTGTCGTGATTCCATGACATGTCACGAAATCGTGACCTGTCACAGTTTTGCGGTGCCAAATGCAAAAAAGGGCTAAGTCAAGAAGTTGTCGCGATATCGCGACCTGTCGCGTTATCGCGGTCAGCACAGTCAACAGCAGCACCAAAATGAAAACTGTCGCGATATCGCGACGTGTTGGAGTTTTGCGGTCAACGTGGTCAATGGAAGCACTGAAATGAAGTTGTCGCGATATCGCGACATGTCGCAAAATAGCGACTTGCAGTGGCCATAGAGCAGAACAAGAGAAAACGTCACGATATCGCGACAGCAAAGCAAGCAAGGAGCAAAATGTAGAAACGTCGCGATATCGCGACATGTTGCGTTGTCGCGATAAGGTTGAAAGAAATGTTTAAGGCATGAAAGACGTCACGATTTCATGACATTTTTGGAGATGAAGTCCAGCAAGAGAAACTCGTCGCGATATCGTGACAGGAAGTGGCAACAATAGAGAAGGCAAGAAAATGTCGTGATTTCGTGACATATTGGGCAAAAAGGACAAAGTGTGGAGAATTGTCGTGATTTCGTGACATGTCACATTTTCACCAGGCAGAAGCAAGGAGGCGGCCAGATTGTACGGAATGTCACGATTTCATGACATGTTTCGTTTTCGCGAGGCGAAAGGCGAAAATAAGGAGAACATGAAACCTGTCGTGATTTCGCGATGTGCTGAGATGAAAAAACCATGTGAGGTAAGAATGTCACGTTTTCACAGGTTGAGAGCTGGACCGTACAAGGTAAATGAAAGATGTAACAAAATCACAACATGTCAGATTTTCACGATGGGAAAAATAGGATTGAGCAGCTAAAAGAAAACGTCGTGATTTCGTGACTTGTTTCGTTTTCACGACCTGGACATAACAACAAAGATGTCGATGGTAGAATGTCACGAAAGCGTGACCTATCTTATTTTTGCAGACGAGAAGTAGTGAGAAAGTCAAGTGAGAAAAATATGTAGCAAAATCGTGACATGTCGGATTTTCACGATTAGGAAAAGATAATTGAGCAGCGAAAGGAGAACAAAGAGCCGAATATGTCACAATTTCGTGATATGGTTGGTTTTCGCGATCCAAAATGGCAAAAGCGTATGAAGGAGGAAAATGTCACGATTTCGTGACATGTCACGTTTTCGCGACCCATCACGGTTTCGCACCAGAAAGCAGTTCAACGGCCCGATGAAGCATTGTGATTTCCAAGGATTAAAAGCTCACCAGAATTTAATGTTTTGCTGCTTTCCAATGTGTGCAAAATATAAGAACGTGCTCAGGCCTGTAGTTTTTGAAGCCACCAGAATTAAAGACGCCTCCATTATTCAAAGCTTTTGTTCATGATTTTCTAACGGTCCAAGCATGCTCCGAGGATGACCATTTAATGAAGACGATCGGTTCCTTGTTTCATTCAATTTTTGGTTTCTCCGAGGTTGGTTTAAGGGGATCATTTCCTTATTTTTGTTGCATATTTTGTAGATCTCGAGGAAGTCCGTTGCATGTTTTTAATGCTGCAGAGAGGCAAGACCTCTATAAATATTAATGTATATCTCAGAGGGAGACATCGAAAGAGAGACTTTTGCTAAAAACTTTTCAAGTCCTTTGCATGAATGAAAGATTTTTGGCCTCTGGTTTTGCAAGCAACTTTCTGTGTGATTTTCCTTCTATCTTATGCATTTCTCCTTTACACTCGTATTTCTTATCTGTTGCTAAATTTGAATTCTGCACCTGAGTTTAATTATTGCTAGTAAGGAAGTGAGTGCTGGAATGCGTTTCTAGAGGTTATCTGTGCAAGGTTGTAAGTAGATTACGTCGCTATCTTTTCTATATGTTGTTCATGTGCTTTGGGTGTTTTTTCTCTTGTTAAGCTTTCCAAGATCTGATAAATTCAGCCTGTGGCTATATTTCCCGTTTCTTTCTGCATATTTCCTATTTCTTTCCTGCAACTCTAGTCTTCAAGAACATAAAATTTAGTAGGGGAACCAGCCCTCTCTGGAGATTGGTCCGAGAGACATTTCTTTCTCTTGGCCTTTCAATTTTGGCCGGGTCTAGGGCGCATTTCGCATAAAATCCTTTCCTGTGGCAGATTCGTGACCAACAGCCACATTACTTGGTGATGCATCCAATATTTAGTGTAAAAGTCTCTAAGATGGACTATCCTCCTTTACTAGAGCCTATGGTAGTACAACCTATAACTAATTTTGATCCAACTCAATTGGACCTTGTAGTTGTAGATCAACTGACTAATGTCACTAGTAGAAGTACTCACTAGGGGACACACATCATATTTAGGGTTATTGAGAAAGGTCAATTTTTAGCTTGGGCTGAGTGGTGCATGCTTCATAAAATTAAGAATTTATTTACATATTTAGAGACTAATGCAATGGGGAAATTTTTTTATAAAGGTGGATGAGTAATATAAGATATTAATGGGTTGCTCAAGTCTTCAAGGATGATGATGTTATAATACCTTCAACTTATAGACCTTAGCACCCATAAAATTCTTACTTGTAGACATGGAAAATTGACCCACCCAAGTGATTCATTTTTCCTAGAACCTTAGAGAGACCCTCAAACTTGTCAAAATACAAGTTTTGGCCTCTCTTCCACCTCCCTCTTCCTTTTTTCCTAGTTTTATCAAAATCGTGATTGCCCAATATGGGGTATGATTTCAATATGTTAGGATTTTCTCTTAGCAAACCCAATTTTTGGGCCAACCCTAGGACATCAGCCCTCCCTTAGGTTTACCTTTTCATTTTCCTGCCCTTTTGCCCTCAAAACCTCTTATAAATAGAGGGTTTGGATCCTCTTTTTCCCTAGAGTGATTTTTGGCTAACAATTTTTCCTAGCAAGTTCTTTTGGCAAGCAAGTCTTCTAACAAGTTATTCAAAACAAGATCAAGTGTCTTCTGGTGTTCTTTTGCTACTGATTTGTTATCCTTTTTGGATGAGTGTTGGATCCTTGAGGAGGATTCTACCATTTCATGGAGGTCTTCATCCTTTTGTTTGTTATTTCACTACCACCAAGTCTTTTCTTGCATTTTGGTATTCTTAGATCATTAATTATGCATTTTGTATCTTATTTTGCATTGTCAAGTCGCTTTTACACTTTTGTTGCAAAATTGTACCTCATCCATACAGGGCACGATTTTGGTAGATCCAAAGTCACGATCACTCCTTACGAGGCATGATTTTAGATTCATAAATTTTGGGGTAAAGTTTCACTCCCAAACCCTCAATCTATATTTGCATGCTTCATTTAGGTCATAATATCGATGTTTGCATTCTGTTTTTTACACTGTTTCATTTCATTGCATCTTGTCTTGTTTGTTCCACAATCATTTTGTTTTCAATGATCAGCTAAAAGGACCAAGGGGGCTTGACTGTTGCACCTCCAAGCTCAGTCACATAGTGGCCTAAGTAGGCCCCCAAACGTTGATCAAATTTTCTAGGGTTTTGTGAAGTTGTTTTGCAGGTTGTGAAGTTGTTGGATTTATATGGATGCAAGTTAAAAGCTAAGGTCAACCATCGGATTAGATAAGTGCCCTAAGTAAACTTCTTAGGTTGTTTGTTGTTTTCTTAATGTCCATTTTTGTTCCAAATCTAGATCATAAATAAATAAATAAAAATATTTTGATTTTATTTCTAGGCATCCAAAAGAGAAAAAGCATATAGTTTGCATTCTAGGGTTAACTATGTTTGTGCATTCTCTTAAATCCTTGTTGAAAAAGAAAAATATTTATTTTATTTCAAGCTAGGGTTTAGTCATCATTGAAAATCAAGAATCATCCTAGGGTTAGCTTCTTGTCTTCCTGCATCATTGTTTGTCTTGCATTGTTCTTTCATTTTCCATAGCTTAGATTTTAGAAAAGCCAAACATAGGTGTTTGCTCAATATACACATCAAACATTTCCATCCTCGGACTTGGAGTGAGTCCTTAAACCATTCCTAGTGAACCCTTCGATCCCCAAGCCCTCGAGTGTAGAGAATATAACACACCCCATGGTCACCTCGACTCCCAGCGGATCCAGCCAAGAATCGTACGTGGTAGGGCAGTTTTCCCCCTCTACATATTTGGTGAACCCAATGTGAACACATATTTAGTGGCCAAATTAGGAAGCCTCTTCCTTTTGTTTTTCTTTTTGAAAACTTTAAGCAAGACCACTAAATTTGTTTGCTTAGAATTAGAAAACATTAAAAACATCTTAAGAATCTTTTGTGTGTTTTTCTCTAGTTTTTAGATCCTCCTTTTCTCCTCTATCCTTTCTCTTTCTCCTAATGGCTCCCAACCTTAGGAGTAAGTGAAAGCTTTTAGAATATGATCAGATTCCTCAAGAAGATGATCAGATTGATAGGGAGAATCCTAATCTAGAAGAGGAAGAACATATAGAAACTAGTGATGACCTTGATCCTCTTGAGGGGTCTAATGGACACCTCACCTTTAAATCATATGATCATATCTAGAATTTCATGAAACATCATAAGGATGCTTTGGTTAAGGCTATGGATGAGGAAGCCCAACTTGAAGAGGCTAGGACATCTCATCCTCCAACCATTTCTCCTTGAAATGTTCACACTAATCCTTTGTTTGAATCTTCACATCATATTAATCCTTTTCATAAACCAACATATGTCACTACTATAACCACCAATGTTGGAAGAATTCCATGAATTCCTCCAACTAGTAGTGCATCTCAAGATTATGCTCAATTTCCTCCTCATTCTGCTCATCTCAACATTCATGCTTTTGTTCCACCAAATATCAATTATCCTCCATAGAAAGATACCACATATCATAATCCATACCATAATAGTGTCAATACCTCCAACATTGGCCAAGTTCCCTTTCAACAGCCTACCTATAACCCTCCCCTAGGGAACCTAGGGGCATTGCACAACAACAATCCCAATATGCAAAGCTTGACAAGTGTGGTGAAACAACTGGTCTCAAGAGTGGATATGATTCAACCTCCAAGTTTCACCTACAACTATAAGGAAATGTGCAATCAGACCTTAGACCCTATTGTCACCTCTAGGCCCTACCCTAAGCATTTTCCAATGCTAATTTTACCTATTTATAAGGGAACAAAGGACCCAATTGAACATTTAAGGATGTTTAGGACAACATGTCATGATATTATATATGATGACATGTTGTTACTAAAGATGTTCCCTAAGAGCCTTGGTGGTATGGCATTGGAATGGTATTATCAACTACCTCATCATTCTTTGAGGAATTTTGAGGAGATAACATAGTTGTTTGTTCAACAATTTGGAGCTTATGTTGAGAAAAATGTGACTATGAAAGATGTTTATATGTTGAATCAAGGTAAAGATGAATTTTTTTCAAAATTCTTGTCTTGTTGGAGAAGTTTAGTTGGACGATTGAGATATACCTTACCTCCTCAAGACATGCTAGAGATCTTTATTGAAAATTTACAAGAGCAAATATCATATGAATTGGAAACAACAACTATTACCTCTTTTGACCAAGCAATAGATCTAGAAAGAAGGGTAGAGCAAGCCCTTATTCGAAGAGGTCAAATTAAATCCAAAGAAAGAAGAAGATAGGACCATGAAAACTCAATATAAGAATAAGCATGTAGTTTGTGATGGGGTAATGGATAGTAGACCTATTAAAAATTTTGCTAACACCCTACAAAATATGGTGCTTAGCAAACCTCAAAACCCCCACCAAGTAATTTTACAAGACTCAACCAACCTATTTTGTTGGTCCTAAAACAACTCTTGGAAGCTCACATGATTGAGTTACCTCCCATAAGGCAACCCGATACCATGACTAATTGGTATAATCCTGGTCAACATTATGAGTATCATAGAGTGGAGGGGCACATGACAAATTCATGTAAGAGGTTGAAACATGTGGTTCAGGACTTAATTGATGTAGGTCACCTTGTTATAGAGGGTTCTCAACCTAATCCTCCAACAAACAATAAACCTCCTACTCAACAAGCACCCACAACTAATCAAGATATGGGGATCTTCCAAGATCCCCTACCTAAGCATGGGTAATAAACAACTAATCAAGTGTCATATCGTAATGTGCCACCTCCCTACAATAACATGGTTGGTATGATAGCATCAACTACAAGGCAACAAGCTCAAGCTCAATCGACTCAATGATCTCAACAGGAGATGAGTTCTACATCCAACCAACCTTCTAAACCACCCTTAGTTTTGAAGAGTACCCAAAAAGGAGCACAAGAGTAGAAAACCCACCCTTAGTGTTGAAACCACAACCTAAAGTCTCCTTCGACATTCAACAATAGTTAGCTAGTACCCCAACCAAGATTTCCCTCTTAGAGCTTTTGTAAACTTCTCCTATTCATAGGGAAGCCTTGTTGAAGCTTCTAAATCAATAATATGTCTCTCAAGACATTTCCCCTAGTGCTATAGCTGATGTTGTAGGTTCCCTTTGGGATACATCATATCACATTTTCAGATGATGATATTCCTTCCTCAGACTTGTGAGGGGATTCTTCCCTCTACATCACTGCATATATTGAGGAAACATTTATCAAGTGAATTTTGATAGATAATGGTTCCTCCTTCAATCTATGCACTTATCAATTTTTCCAAAATTTTGGATTAAAAGAGGAAGATTTAATTAAATATGATGTCATCATCAAAGCTTTCAACAATGAGTCCCAAGAGGCTTACGATATTATATCCCTCCCTCTTAGGGTTGGACCTAAGATCTTAGATACCTTATTTTATGTGGTACCTTACCCCGCATCTTTTAATCTCCTTCTTGGACACCCTTGGATTCATGTGATGAGGGTTGTCCCTTCTACTCTTCATCAATGTTTGAAGTTCAAATTCAAAGATCAACTTGTCACCATTTTGGGTGACCCTCATCCATTCCAATATTGTTCAATGGTTGAGCAAGCTCAATCTAGTCTTAATTTATGTCCATTAGTTTCTTCATCTCACATCACCAAGCAACTTGAAAATTTAAAGGTAAGTGAGGAACCACTAATCAATGTTTCATCACAAGATTAGGTCAATCCTTTTCTTCAAGAGCCTCTTCTAGATTTAGCCAAGCTACCACCTTCATCAAGGACTATGGGTTTACCTCATAAGAAGGGTGAAGTAGTACACATTGGCATGTGTACCTTTATCTTCGTGGGTATATCCCTTAAAGAAAAGATCTATGGTAGCAACCCTCTTCCTATAGAGCATTCTTTTCCCATTGCTACCTATCCAATGATTACCCACTTCCTAAGCAAATCCTATCTAGTATGGGATATGTAGGTAAAGGTTTGGGACCACAACATAAAGGTATTCAAGAGCCTTTGGAAGTTGATATTTGGCCTGGGAGATGTGGCATAGGCTACATACCCAATAAAAACCAACCTTTACCATTTGATGATGATGATCACCTCATTACTTATGCCAAATATTTGGATCATCAAGGCTTGGAGTGGAGTGATGAGGATGAGGGACCACCTTATCCCATTGACATTTTATTTTACAATGTGGTAACTTTGGTGCATATTGAGTTAGTTGCGACCCTAGGGGAGTATGTTGAAGGGGATACTCTTTGTGACATGGATCATGAGGATATCCTTTGAAACAACTTCTTCTTTGATGGGTCAGTCCCTTATGTTGTGCATGTTGAGTCTTCTAGTTCTCAAGGGGATTTCATCCCTATGTCTCCCGAGGACCTTGAGCAACTAGGAGTGATCCCCGCCCTACCTCCTTATGAGGATGAATCTCATATTCTCATTTAGGAGACCATAGATGTTAACATAGGTTTTGAGGAGAGCCCTAGAATCCTTAAGTTAGGTAAAGCCTTATCCATGGATGAGCAGGAGAAATTGACCAATTTTTTGAAGGAATTTCATGATATTTTTGCTTGGTCATATGTCGACATGCTAGGGCTTGATCCCTCCCTTGTTATGCATCATTTGGTAGTTAAACCTAGTGTTAAGCCTGTTAAGAAGAAAACTTAGGAAGATGCATCCTAAGATCACCCTTTTAGTCAAGGAGGAGCTCCAAAAACTCCTTGACATCGGTTTTATCAAAGCTATAGACTATTCTAATTGGATCTCCAATATTTTTCCTATGGCTAAGAAGGTAGGAACAATTAGAATATGTATCAACTTTAGGGACATTAACTTAGCATGTCCCAAGGATGATTTTCCTCTTCCCAACATAGATATGATCATAGATTTCATTGCCAAATATGGAATGCTTTCACTCATGGATGGTTTTTCAAGATATAATCAGATCATGGTTACCCCTGAGGACCAGGCCAAGACAACTTTCATTACTCCATGGGGTACCTTCTATTATAAATTCATGCCTTTTGGCTTGAAGAACGTTGGTGCCACATATCAGAGGGCTATGACTTATATTTTTTATGACATGATGCATGATATTCTAGAGGACTATGTGGATGATATTTTGGGTCATTCCATACATTGAAAGGATCATGTTCATGATTTAAGATAAAATTTTGATACGGCTTTGGGAGTACAGGGTTCGTCTTAAGCCCTCCAAGTGTGTTTTTGGAGTCACATCTAACAAGTTTTAGGTTTCATCATTTCTAGGCAAGGCATTAAAGTGGACCGTTCTAAGATAGTAGTTATCACGGATATGACTCCTCTCTGTATCCTAACCAATTTGCATAGCTTGGAGGGTAAACTTCAAGTTATTCAATTAGTTCATAGCTTAGTTAGTCGATAAGTGTCAACCCTTTCTTAAGCTTCTTAAGAAAGATGTGTTCTAGTGGGATTTTGAGTGTCAACAAGCTTTTGATGAACTCAAAAGGTATCTCACTTCCTAGCCTGTCTTAGTTCCCCCTAGACCCGATAAGCATTTGATGCTTTACATAACAACCATAACTCATGCTTTAGGAGCCATGTTGGCTCAACATGATGATAAAAATAAAGAGTGATTTGTTTACTATATTAGTAGGACCTTGGTTAGATATGAAATCTAGTACACCCCCTTAGAGAAGCTTTGCATTGTTGTAGTTTTTACTTCTCATAAGATAAGACACTACATGCTTAGCCATAAGATATTAATTGTTGTAAAGTTTGATCCTTTACATTACTTAATGTTTAAGACTCACCTTTCAGGTCAAGTCGCTAAGTGGGTGTTATCCCTTAGTGAGCTTGACCTAACCTTCATAGGTCATAAGGCTATCAAGGGCCAGGTGACTGATGATCAGTTATCCTTAACTTCCTTAGATTCAACCCATCCCTTGGTCATCAAGTTTCTCTATGAGTGCCTTAGTGTAGAAGTCGAATAGCCAAAGTCTTGGACTTTATTTTTTGATGGAGTCGAATGCTTAAAGGGCGTTGGTGCTGGAATTGTTCTAGTAACCCCACAAAAATAGTCATCCCATTTTATTTCAAACTTTGTTTCTCTTGCATGAATAATACTACAAAATACGAAGCCTTGATCCTGGTCTTAAAGTAGCCTTAGCCTTGAAGGTTAGAGTCCTTTCAAAATTTGGTGACTCTCAACTTATGGTTAATCAGATTAATGATGTTATTAAAACTTGGGGTGATAAGCTAAAACCTTACAAAGATATTTTCACCAAGCTTTTATCCATGTTTGATTTGTAACCATAAAGTATGTCCCTAGATCCTCCAACCGCCATGCAGATGCCATGGCCATTGTTGCATCCTTCTTCCCCTTGGAGTTGGAATATGATCACGTATCAATTATCATTAGATAACTTTGAGAGCTTGTATCGCTCGATTCAAGTCTTATTTCATTATACCATTGAAGCTTCCCCATATGAGCCATGGTATACCATCTTTAATTTCCTTAAGGATGGTTTTATTCTTAATGGTTTAGACTACAATCAACGTAAGCTTTTTTTGCAAAAGAGTGTGTTGATTCATTATAATTGATAGTACTTTATATCAACATTCTTTTGAATGCATCCTCTTATGATACCTTAACTTCGATGAAGTCTAGATAGCTCTTAGTGAGGCTCACGAAGGATCATGTGGAGGCCATTTTAGTAGTAATTCCATTGCCAAGAAGCTCCTTCGAATGGGGTATTATTGGACTTCCATGGAGAAATATGCATGTGACCATGTTCGATGTTGCAATAAATGTCAATGCCATGACAACCTTGTCCATGCTCTATAATAACCCTAACTCAGAAAACTAGGGTTTAAACAAATAAAAATCAATTTTTTGCAAAATAGATAAGATCTGCAATTACTACTTAGAAATTACTCCAAAAACCCTCAAAAATGGACGTTCCAACCATACAGATTTTTTATTAATTTTTGAAAGTGCAAATAGGCCAAACAACTATCCAACAACACAAATAGACCCTTAAAACTAGCTAGAAAAATCCCCAAAATTGGGTGATCCTCCTATGAGGGAAAAACAGGTCACAAAACATGCACAAATGGCCTCCCAAAGCTGGATGACCCACTCCCATACTCCAACACACCAAAATCTGCAACATAATTGTGAATCCTGAGATAGATCCACCCAATCTCCAATCAAGAACAAGGGCACATCACCTTGTCTACAAGATTGGATATTTCTAAAGACTTAGGGCACACCACCTAAGCAGCAGAAGGTGAGGAAGGGTTCAGCCCTCTCTCTTACAATTCACAAGATGAACATTAAATAATGAAACCCTAAAAGTGACTTTCCAAGCCTATATATCTAGTCGCCCCACTAGAGGCTTCTAATTATTCATTAAGTGAGGGTTACATCTGTTGTGGGCCAAACAAGGTTAACTTCTTTCCTACTTTTGTCACATGCCCGTGCATTTAATTTATCAACCCAGGGAGCTTCGTAAACTTGCGAAGGGTCTTGAACAAGATTGCTTACAATACCACTTGAGATGAGTCCGCTAGTTCTACTATTGGGGGGTGTTTCAACGGTCGTCAATCATTCATACACTCCTCAATAATTTACGTAAAAACAATTAAATCTACAGAAAGGAAATATTCACGCATTCCTAGAAATAAACCTATTGCAATACTAGAAATAACAATGCGATAAACAATCTTATAAAAGTGGTAAACTAATCTAGAAAACACAGGAAAAATAGGGGAAGAAATACTGGCTTGGAGTGGGCCCGGGCTCCAGCAACTTCCTCCCAGCTGAACACGCACTTAGAAACTCTTAGAACTGTATTATAATTATCAAAGTATTACAATGCTTCTTCTGTATATCTCTCTACATTTACTATCAAAATATTCTATATATCCTGAGAGAGGTCTGCGTGTGTTTATATAGCACACCCGTAGATCTTCTATTACAAAGAAGTTATAACAATCGATTCATTCCAGACTAAACTAAGACAGTCTGGTAAATGTGATCGACGTCTGCTAAAATTGGCATTCATTTCTAATGGTGGCATGCTCACTGATTGGTTTGTGCTTCACCTGGCATTGGTAGGACATTCTCATACATCGGTGCGATCCCCAATTTAACTCTACATGACGTAGAGTTGGAACTGCACCAGTCTCTGTTGTCCACGTCGTGCTTGTCTGGTCAACGGGCGAAGAACAGGGGCGCCTTCCCTATGAGGAAGGTGCCTAAGTATGTCGGGCGCCTTCTCTATGCGAAAGGTGCCTTACTACCATTGGCGCCTTCCTGGAAGAGGAAGGTGCTTATCTTCTATTGGTGCCTTCCTATGAGAGGAAGGCGCTTGCCTTCTAGTGGTGCCTTCCTTATGAGAGGAAGGCGCTTATTTTCCTTTGGCACCTTCCTGGAAGAGGAAGGCGTTGCCTTCTATTGGCGCCTTCCTGGGAGAGGAAGGCGCTTGTCTTTCCTTGGCACCTTCCTAGAAGAGGAAGGCGCCTACTTACGCTTGGTGCCTTCCTGGAAGAGGAAGGCGCCTACCTTCTCTACGTTGATTCTGAAAGAAACAAAGTGCCAGGTCCATGAAAAGACCTCGACTGATCCAAATCTGACTAAATCAACTACAATTCCACAAAAACACACTGAAAACACATGAATTAGATAACACGCATAATTTCATCAAATAATTATATAATCATTCATAAACATATGCAATCCTTATTATACAACCGCATAATAATCAAGAAAATGTATACAAAATATGAGCATTTTTGATGCTCATCATCCCCCCATGCCTAACATATGCCACGCCCTCATGGCATCAAAACTATAGGTAGCCCTATTGACCCCTCATCATTGTCATTTCTTGGTGGATCCGACTGTACCTACGGCCCGTGTCTGCCTCTTCTACGCATTGGCATCTGGAGGTGTGGCTCCTCTTTTTCTATGTGGGGCTACGGGTGCTGCTGTCGGCTTTGCTTTCCTCATCTTGGCCGCTATCGGAGGTGATCTAGCCAGCGTCATCTCTGCTACCTAAAATGCAGCTTCTATAGCTTGCCATAGGTCAGCGTCCGAAGGTCTGACCACTACAAGAGGGATATCTAAATTATCCCTCTTGAGATGAACTACTTGGGCTTTGTACAATCGGGCTGCTTCAGGAGTAAGCCCTACATTCTCCTTTGCAATGGCAGTGACTTCCAATTCAAGGCCATATACCCCCCATCATTCAAAATACCTTCTTATCTTGGAGGGTCATCCCCGGGATGACCCGTAAATCTCCCAAAATTGGCTGTCCTCTATCGGATTGACATAGATACCAGAGTCCCCCTACATCCTCGAGGTTGCCTTCCTGGTCTCCTTAGCTATTGTCATCTCTTTGAGCAGTCGTTCGAACTATTTTTACCTCTCTACGAATGGCTGCATATCCCACTCATCTTCTTCTGGCTCGATGAAGGTCACCTTCGCCTTCTTTCGAGCCATCTTGGGCCCTTTTCCTTTGGCCTCTATAGAAAATGTGGTGGCTCGAATAGGGGTTTTCCCTTTCTCCCTGGTGGATGTCTTCTCACTCTGAGGGCCTGCTCTACGGTCCCTAGAGCATTCTCTTCACTCTGGGGGACCTATGCTGCCATCCCTAGGGGTGCTTCTTCGCCCCCTATCTGTCCTATGCCGACCCCTCAGGTTCTTCTCTTTCTTCCTTAGGTCTAGGGAGTTCTTCCTTATCCCCTAGTCCTGTCTGCTATTGTTGGCCCTCGTCCTACTCTGTATCACTCAAGTCGATGATAGGGGTGTTGTGGGACTTCTTTCCCCTTCACTCCCAAAAATAGAGGAATTCTCCCCTACCTCCGGGCTGCTCTATCGGGCGTCCGATCAAAATTCTCTCAAAGAGAATACTCATTCTATAGATGTGGGAGAATTCATTGGGACCTCTATTGCCCAATCAGTTTGGGTCGATGCATCCCTTCTTTCTGTTCCCCTATCCTGGAGTTGTTGGTTCTCCTCCCGCAACTACTGGACCAGCTGCTCGAGCTGGGTGATTCATCTTTCTCATTCTTCCAATTCCCCTCTATGCTCATTCTGGTAGTCCTCCAAAATTTTTGGGCCATCCAACAATTGGTCTGCCACTCCAGCGCTTCCTCCAAGGCTGCGTCGACCTGATCATTACTCCCGAAAGTCCTTACATCTTGTGGGCTCTAGTTTGTCAATTCTTAGAGGGTTTGGGCTGCAATGTCGACTTTCGGGTCATTCTCTTCTTCTTCTATCGAGAGGAGGAGTCATCATAGGCGTTTCCTCCTGGGGACTAGTTCTGGCGGTCGAAACTCGGCCTCATTGCTAATAAGCGGTGCTCCTTCCTCTTCATACTCGGGCACTAGGGAATGCCCTCTTTCCTCTGTGCATTCAGGCACTGGTGAATGCCCTCTTTCTTTCATGAAATTAGGCAATGCCAATTTCCGATACTTGCCATCTCCTCTGTAGGGCTTCCCTCTTCTTGCCCTATTTTGGCAATAGCATCCTGTTGCCTTTCTTGGCCGCCATCTCCCTCTCGTCGGGGTTCTCCTCTGCGCTTCTCATGGCGGACCAGTGCTGATATCAGCCCATGGTGGGCCAAGGTGGATGGTGCTCCCTTCTGGTACCTAGCCACTTCTTCCTTCAGGGCATTTTCTAGGTAGAAGGGCATGTTCAACTTCCTTCCATGCACCAGGTGATTCAGAAACTACACATGGTTAGTGTGCAAATGGGTATACTTCCTGGTGCATGTAAATAATCGAGCAACTTGCTCGAATATCTTCCATAGATTCATGGGAAGGCTACTTTTGGGTAGCCCTTCCTTATCTATCTACACATTTTCTCTTGGCAGTAGCACTTTGGCGTATGACTTCAGTAGTCCACCTTTGTATATGCATTCACCTGTGAGGGGCAATCCAGTCGCCTACGAGATGTATTCGGGGGTGACCAAAATTTCTACCCCTCGCACCTGAGCTACGTCGCCCCTCAAGGAGGCAATGAATTCCTTGGCTGCCTCCATATCCTAGCCCTAATTGACCAGGGTATAGTATTCGAACCATCCCTCGGCCTCGAACTATGTTTTTACCATCCCCCTGATTCCTTCCGTATCACTCGGCTCATTCTTTTTCACCGCATGATTCTTCGACCTTCCTCCCATGGCACCTTCCCTTACTATTGCATTTTTTTTTGTCCTTACTTCTTTAAGAAGGCGCCTAACCTTAGCATTTAATTCTAGGGTACGCCTTTCGAGCCATATCATTGGCACGTGGTTCCGGCCATGGGGGTATATGATTTTTATGATGACAATATTTTTTGGTACTGCATAATTTATGAATAATTATATAAATATTTGAGTTAGTATGCACGTACCTTATTTGGTGTTTCATGCATCGTGAAGAGCGTTGATTCACTGATTTGTGACATGGGGGAGGGGTATTTCATTTGTGCGGATTACGCTGGACTTTGGTGCTGAGTTGTTTGATGGTTGGTGCTGAAGATAGACTCTCGATTTGCTCAAAAAATATCTGTCCATCATCTTTGGAATGTGCATGCTGATCTCGCCCCATAATTCTTTGAGATTTTTTTGATTGGGGTAGATTTCCATCACATGGGCGATGGTGGTAATCTGATGCCACTCGTTCGTGTGGTGATTTCATTTTGATCGAGGCATCCGTGAGACTTAAGTGTTGGTTGTACGTGGAAGGCACTCTTTGGTACCTTCCCAATGTGGAAGGTGCTTATGTGGTGCCTTCCTGATGTGGAAGGCACTTATATGGTGCCTTCTCGATGTTGTCGGTGCTCTTTGAATGGATGCGCCTTTCGATGGTGGAAGGCACCCTTTTGATGATGGTGCCTTCCTGCTATGGAAGGTGCTTCTGAATGGGTGTGCCTTCCTGATGTGGAAGGCGTTTTTGAATACCTGTGCCTTCCTAGGGTGGAAGGCATCGTTGTATACCTACGCCTTCCTGGGGTGGAAGGCACCTCGGTCTGTATGCGCCTTCCTGATGTGGAAGGCACCTCGGGCTCTTTTTTTTTTGTGGCCTTCCCATGGAAGGCACTATTTTTTGTGGTGCCTTCTTGATGTGGAAGGCGCCTACTTTTTTCTTTTTTTGTGTGCGCCTTCTTTATAAGGAAGGTGCCTTATTCTAGTGGGTGCCTTCTTCATAAGGAAGGCGCCTTATTCTGGCTGGGTGCCTTCTTCATAAGGAAGGTGCCTTCTTCTGGCTGGGTGCCTTCTTTATAAGGAAGGCACCTTCTTCTGCGCCTTCTCGATGTGGAAGGCACTTTATTCTTGGCAATCATGTTGCGATTGACTGGGAAAGGGTGATCAAGCCTTCTCAGTCTCGCTTCACGCTGCCTCAGCTTCTACCTACGAGTGTCGGTGTCGGAATGTTGAGCCGAATCAGGCCTGGTTTCCTAGATACCTATTCCTCGTGTTGTCAGGTCCTCCACCTACAAAAATCAAATGAAAAGAAAGAAAAATAAAGGTAGTTAGATGCATTCCATGCCTGTTAGGCCCTGGATTAGGATGCCTACAGCTTGCATGCGGGCGTCATCCCTACAAAACACATCGTAAGAAAAAAACTAAATTAACTAATTTTGGTGAGCACCTCCATGCCCACCGTTTTTCCTGTTAAGAGTTTGGTCCGGATCTAACAAGATGGGGTCTCCCCCACGTCTATTCTGGATTCCACCTATAAGGTTTTGGATGTGTTATAGGGGCGCAGTCGGTGGCCATTGACCGTTAACATGGTGTTGCTACCATCAATTGTTCTAACGCGCACTACCCCATTCTTGATGAGCTCTACCACCTCATACGGTCCCATCCATATTTGCATTAATTTACCTTTTCTTTCTTGGAATCAAGAATCATACAATAGCACCCATTCTCCTTCTTGGAACTACTTCAGTTTAATGTGGCGATCATGCCACCACTTTCTTTGCTTTTGTATGATTTTCATTCTCTGCAAAGCATCCATTCGGATTTCGTCCAGCTGATCTAGCTATCGAATCCTTTCTTTTTGAGCATCATCCAAGCTCAAGTTCAATTCTGAAGCCATCCTCAATGTCTTGATTTCAAATTCAATGGGCATCATCGCACTCTTCCCATAGACCAGTTGGAAGGGTGTGAAGCCTGTGGTGGATTTCCACGTGGTATTATATGCCCAGACTACCTCCGACAACCGTGTAGCCCAATATTTTCTGTGTTGTTGCACGGTCTTCGTCAGGATGTTCTCTATTTCTCTGTTCGTCACTTCCACTTGCCCATTTGCCTATGGATGGTAGGGTGTAGTTTTATTGTGCCAAACTCTGTATTGCTCCATCAGCTCCTTGATCAACTTGGAGGTAAATTGAGGCCCTTGGTCTATTGTTATCTCTCTAGGGACCCCAAATCATGTAAAAATGTGGGCAAATAAGAAATCGATGATTGTTCTTTCTTTTGAATCTCTCAACGCTTGAACTTCAACCCATTTGGTGACGTAATCTGTACAGACCAAAATAAACCTCCTCCCTATTGAAGGTGGATTAATTGGTCCCACGAAGTCCATGCCCCACTTATCGAAGGGTTCCAGGTGTACCTGAGGCTGGAGGGGCATTTCGTCTCGATGGGTTGGTCTGCCCATTCTTTGGCATTCATCGCACTTGTTGGCGTACGCAGCCACATCCTTGAATAGAGTGGGCCAAAAGTACCCAGCCTATAGGATTTTGTAGGCAGTTCATTTCCCTGCAAAGTGTCCTCCGCATGGTTCATCGTGACACGCTTTGAGTACTTCTAGAACTCCTATTCTGCTACGCATCTCCTTATAATCTGGTCACGTCCTATTTTGAATAGGAGGCCATCAATCCATAGGAATGATGCACTTTTCTCTATGACCACCTACTTTTCTCGAAAAGAGAGAGCAGGTGAGGTTCTTTCGATGGCCAAGTAATTGGCTATATCTACGTACCATGGGATTTGCTCACTAATGGTGAACAAATGTTCATCCAAAAATTGGTCTTCCACTATTGTATGGTCTATCGATATCAATCTGGATAGAAAATCTGCTACGACATTGTCTTTGCCTAGTTTGTCGACTATTGTGATGTCAAATTCCTACAATAACAAGAGCCACCTGATAATTCTTCCACCAATGGCCGGCTTGCTCATCAAGTATCTGATGGCCACATGGTCCATGTGGACAAATACCTTATACCCAATGATATAATGGCAGAATTTGTTTATGGCATGCACAACTACAAGGAACTCCTTCTCCGTCACCGTGTAGTTGAGCTCGGCTCCTGCCAAGTTTTTGCTGACATAGTAGATGGCATAAAATTCTTCGCCATCCTTCTATCCGAGGACTGCTCCAATCACATTGTTGGATGCATCACAGTAGATATGGAATGGTATGGCCCAATTTGGTCCTCTTAAAATCGGTGTGGATATCAGTTTCTCTTTAAGCAACTGAAATGCTTCTTCGTAGTCTTCCATCCAATTGAACTCCACATCTTTAGATAATAGAGTGTGCAGTGGTTTTGCAATTTTGCTGAATTCGATGATAAATCATCGGTAGTACCTAGCTGATCCAAGAAAACTCCTCACCTCTCTCTACGTTCTAGGGCTGGGTAGGTCTCTGATGACCTCAATTTTTCTTTTATCAACCTTTATTCCTTCTGCGGAGAGGTGGTGTCCCAGTATGATGCCTTCTTGCATCATCATAAAGCATTTCTCGTTGCTCAGGGACAAATTGTTTTCCTTGCTTCTTTCGAGCACTCTTTCCAAGTTCGTCATTGCTTCGTCAAAGGTTTCTCCATAGACGGTGAAGTCATCCATGTATACTTCGACCGCGTCTCCCATCATGTCTAAAAATATGCTAAGCACCGCCCTTTGAAAGGTGGTAGGTGCGTTGCATAATCCGAAAGGTAATACCCGATAGGCAAACGTTCCCCATGGGTAGGTGAACATTGTCTTATCTTGATCCTCTTCTCCTATCTGGATCTGGTTGTATCCATTGAATCCATCCAGGAAGGAGAAATACTTCCTCCCAGAGAGTGTATCCAAGACTTGATCAATGAACGAGAGCGGGAAGTGGTCCTTCTTGGTCGCTTTGTTTAACGCTCTGTAGTCCACATAGATTCACCACTTCCCATTCTTTTTAGGGACTACCACTAATGGTGATACCCACTCGCTGTCAGAAATTGGATAGATGAATCTGACAGTCAAGAGTTTTTGCAGTTCTTCCTTGACAATGTCTTTCATTGCCGGATTCATTCTTCTCTGTGGTTGCCTGCTTGGAGTTGCTTGATCATCGAGGTATATACGATGGGTACAGATCTCTGGGCTGATACCCTTCATATCTGAGTAATCCCATGCAAATGCCTATTGGTGTCTAACCAGGAGCTCTTCTACTTTCATCAATTGTGTGGGAGTCAACCCACTACTGACATTCAACGTTCTTCCTGGCCCGACGTGTATCTACTGAATATGGTGATCTTGGGCACCAGCCAATGATGATCCAGGTGCAGAGATGGAGGACTCCCCATGGAGGAACTCCACAATAGCACCATCTTCATCTTCTTCTACCAACTCATCCAATGTCATCACCGGTTGGATCATGGATAGCTCAGGATTTTCATGCTCGATCAACATGGGTTCTCCTAATGAGTCAACGAACTACGCTGGGGTGAAATAGTCAACCTTTTAATATTTCGTCCATCGAATATGGTCATCAGCCCATCTCGATAGCTGATGTAAGCATCAATTATTGCCAGCCATGGCCTTCCCAAGATGAGCGGGTAACCACCTAACCTAGTTTTAGATTGCAAGACTAAAAATTTGGTTGGGTATTCCCATGCGTTGATTATCACTATTACGTCTTCCAACATTCCTTTCGGTGCCATGGTCGATCGATCGACTAGCTACACTATCATAGTGGGTTTCAGGTTCATGAGTTGTAGCCTCTGCATGGTCTCCTGAGGCATTACGTTGATGGCTGCTCCGAGATCGACCAACGTATTGGATAGGGAATGTCCCTCAATTTTTATAGTCAACATCGGGCTGCCCGGGTCTACATACTTAGGATGGCACATTTTGCCCATCATCAAATCTGCTAGTTTACCCATGACATTGATAGTCTGGGTTGCTCTTCATCCTGGCTTCCTTAGACACATCTCTCTTATCACCTTGGTATATATCGAAACATCTCGGATGGCTTGAAATAATGGAATTGTCATGGTGAGGTTCTTCAAGCTAGACAAGATATCAAACTCTGGCTGCGTTACTTTCCTCTGTTCTTGCAACCGGTTGGGAAATGGAGCCTTTGCTCTCTCAGGCATTTCTTCTATCACCTCTTCTACAAGAGGTGTTTCTCCTACCTCTTCCTCCTCTTCTACCAGTGGAGGCGTTCCTACTCCTAGCTGTCTACCAGACCTAAGCTGAATATGGTACATCGGATACATCTCACCCTCCATGTTGTATGTTGGTTGGTTCACCCTGTTATTAGGATTTGTCATCGGTTGTGCGGGTAGCTGCGTAGGTCTCACTATTGGCAACATCGATAAATTCTGTTGGGGGTGAGCTGGTGCTACATTCTATGGAGCCTGATTCCATGTAGTGTGGCCTCTCCACTGCTGCCTAGGATATGGATATGGCATCCATGGCTGCTGGTTTGGGAATGTTGCTGGGGGTGCGTTGGACCAGGGTGATGGCCCCCACCACCCCATGTTAGGTGGTTGAGGTGGGCCTTGGGACATGTATGGTCCTCCCCCATATGACGACATTTTGGTTGGCATATTCCCCACAAGGGGTTGTGGCCAACTCTTTCGATTGCCTATGAAATAGGCATCCATGCTTTCAGCATCCTCCTGATTACTAGGCAATTGCGGGCACAATCGAGTTTTATGGTTCAGCCTACAAACTATGCATACTCTGACTTTGTTCTCTGGGCATGCATTCTTTGCATGCTTCCCTCTACATTTTGGATAGAAATAAGCCAATGTTGCTTCATTTTCTTGCTTCTTTTTCTCTAACAATAGCGTATCCATCTGCAATGCTAGAGATGAGAGCATTTCACTCTTTAAATCTTCCAGCATGTTACCTATTTCTGTCTTCATGACTGAAGCAGTCACTTTCATGGTTCTAGAAGTGGTCTTGCCTCTCCTTCTTGAGTAGTTCCGGCATAGTTTTCGGATGTCTTCCATAGCGTGTTGGTAGACATCACCTCCAGAAATCATGTTAAGAGCCTCCAGTGATTCATTGGTAAGTCCTCTCAAAAATATGCTTTTGAGGGACTTATCAGATAGTTTCGTGTGAGGAGATCATTGAAGATTGAAGTTGAATCTCTCCCAGTATTCCTCGAGAGACTCATCTTCTTTCTGCATCATGCTCAGGACCTCTTCTCTGGAGTCTCTTGCTCTCCCAAAATCTTGGTATTGCTCTAAAAAGAGCTTCTTCATTTGATCCCAAGTGGCAATGTGTTTGTCTCCTAGACCGATGAACCACCGTAGAGCTGCATCATCCAATGTGGAAGGAAAGAGTTTCAGCTTCTGCGTATCAGATTTGTAGTCCACAGACCTACATAAGACATCAAACTTAAATAAAAATAGGTCAGGGTCCTCAGTTGGGTATCCTCTGAAGGTCGAAAGGTGAGCAGGGGATATGTTTTTCATTTTGGTATCTCCTACTCCTTCATCAATCGGGAAACTAAAGCCAGATGAGACTTCTTCATTGTCAGCCATTTTTTTAGGAAATGCGGTCTCTAATGCAGTATTTATGGCCTTACGATCATTTAAGACTTTCTGAGTCAAGGCTCTAAGGTTGTCTGGTGTTATCGTCCGATCTTCTACAACTTTCCACAATAGGGCTTCCTCTAAGGGTGTCCTATTAAATAGGGGATTTATGATGATTCGTTCTTCCCCAAGTTGATGGGATGAGGAGGCACTTTGCACAAAGTGTGGATCCTCACTCCAATGGATTGTTGGAGGTGGGTCGGGTGAGTCTAATTCAAATTTAGAATGTTCGGCTGACTCAGGTTCTGGTGGATTGGTTTTTATAAACCGACCGTCAGGTCCTCTTCTTCTCGAAGAACTCATACAAGGTCAGATGGAAGGTTTCTAGGTATTGTAAATAATCTAGTTGAGACGCTTCCCCAGCAATGGTGCCAAAATGTTGCGGGCCAAACAAGGTTAACTTCTTTCCTACTTTTGTCACATGCCCATGCATTTAATTTATCAACCCAGGGAGCTTCGTAAACTTGCGAAGGGTCTTGAACAAGATTGCTTACAATACCACTTGAGATGAGTCCGCTAGTTCTACTATTGGGGGGTGTTTCAACGGTCATCAATCATTCATACACTCCTCAATAATTTACGTAAAAACAATTAAATCTATAGAAAGGAAATATTCATGCATTCCTAGAAATAAACCTATTGCAATACTAGAAATAACAATGCGATAAACAATCTTATAAAAGCGGTAAACTAATCTAGAAAACACAAGAAAAATAGGGGAAGAAATACTGGCTTGGAGTGGGCCCAGGCTCCAACAGCTTCCTCCCAGCTGAACACGCACTTAGAAACTCTTAGAACTGTATTATAATTATCAAAGTATTACAATGCTTCTTCTGTATATCTCTCTACATTTACTATCAAAATATTCTATATATCCTCAAAGAGGTCTACATGTGTTTATATAGCACACCCATAGATCTTCTATTACAAAGAAGTTATAATAGTCGATTCATTCCAGACTAAACTAAGATAGTCTAGTAAATGTGATCGACGTCTGCTAAAATTGGCATTCATTTCTAATGGTGGCATGCTCATTGATTGGTTTGTGCTTCACCTAGCATTGGTAGGACATTCTCATACATCGGTGTGATCCCCAATTTAACTCTACATGATGTAGAGTTGGAATTGCACCAGTCTCTATTGTCCACGTCATGCTTGTCTGGTCAACGGGTGAAGAACAGGGGCGCCTTCCCTATGAGGAAGGTGCCTAAGTATGTCGGGTGCCTTCTCTATGCGGAAGGTGCCTTACTATCATTGGCACCTTCCTGGAAGAGGAAGGCGCTTATCTTCTATTGGTGCCTTCCTATGAGAGGAAGGTGCTTGCCTTCTAGTGGTGCCTTCCTATGAGAGGAAGGCACTTATTTTCCTTTGGTGCCTTCCTGGAAGAGGAAGGCGCTTGGCCTTCTATTGGCGCCTTCCTGGGAGAGGAAGGCGCTTGTCTTTCCTTGGCGCCTTCCTGGAAGAGGAAGGCGCCTACTTACGCTTGGCGCCTTCCTGGAAGAGGAAGGCGCCTACCTTCTCTGCGTTGATTTCGAAAGAAACAAAGTGCCAGGTCCATGAAAAGACCTCGACTGATCCAAATCTGACTAAATCAACTACAATTCCACAAAAACACACTGAAAACACACGAATTAGATAACACGCATAATTTCATCAAATAATTATATAATCATTCATAAACATATGCAATCCTTATTATACAACCGCATAATAATCAAGAAAATGTATACAAAATATGAGCATTTCTGATGCTCATCAACATCAACATTAATTCCCAGTATTTAATTTCTATTACATAAAACACCTATTAGCCTAGAAAAAATGGGACGTCCCACTTCCTTGTCCACAAATGACAAAAATAAAATATTACAATGTGTGGGATCCACATAGTCTTAAAAATAGGATATTACAAGTCCTCCCTTCCCAAATTGCTTGTCCTCAAGCAATTCAGGGTTGGATGTGCAAGAATCTCTTTTCCCTCCCAAGTAGAATCTTCAATGGGCAAGCTCCTCCATTTCACCAAGTACTCTTTCATGACCCTATTTCTCAACTTCCTCTCTCTAGTCTCCATAATCATTTCAGGTTCCAAAATCAGCTTTCCCTCATCATCAAATGGGGGTAACTCGATGGAAGGAACAATGTATTATCCAAGTGCCTTTTTTAGGCATGAAACATGGAATACATTATGTATTTCACTACTGTTCGATAGCTCAAGCTCATATGCAACCTCCCCAATCCTGCGTATGATCTTGTAAGGGCCATAAAAACATGGCTTGAGCTTCTCTTCATGGTGGACTGTCTATAGGGTTGCAACCTCAAATAAACCATGTCTCCAACCTCAAATTGAATCTTAATACGCTGCTTATCAACATACTTTTTTACTGATTTTGTGCAAGCTGAAAATTATCCTTCAATATCTTCATAATATATTGATTTTCCTGCATATAATCATTGGATTTTAGCACCCTATTGTCACTCAAAAACAAATCAGTGAAGTTAGGAGCATCATATCCATATAAAGCCATAAATGAGATCATTTTAATAGACATATGATAGAAAGAATTATAACAAAATTATCCCAAGTGCAACCATTTAATCAATGCATTATGTTGCCTTGAAACATAGTTTCTCAAGTAGCCTTCAACCCATTTATTCATAATCTCAGTTTGGCCATCTGTTTGGGGGTGATAGCTTGTTCTTGGAGTCAAAAATATGCCACAAAGCTTGAGCAACTCTTGCCAAAACATACTCATGAATCTGTTGTCCCTATCACTCACAATATTCTTTGGAACGCTATGCAATTTAAACACTTATCTAAAGAAAAAATCAACTTGTACTATTGTATATGAAGCTTAAATAGCATAGAAGTGTGCAAATTTAGTTAACCTATCCACCACAACATATATACAATCCTTACCATGCACTTTTGGCAGCCCCGTGATGAAGTCCATTGATATAATTTTCCATTTTTTATTGGGAATGGGTAAGGATTGAAGAAGACCAGCAAGCAATGTGTTTCCAATTTTATTTTCCTAACAAGTGGTGCACTCCCTCACATGATTTAATACATCATATTTTAACCCCTTCCATGAAAACCTTTCACACAACTATCTATAGGTCTTAAAAAATCTTGAATGACCATCCATGGGTGCGTCATGCATAGTGGCAATCAATTTCTCTTTAAGCTTCGAATCTGGCAAAATAAAAATTCTATTTTTGTAAAACATTAGACCTTCCTTCACGTTGTACCTATCATATTTCAATTTACTATAAATAATATTAGATACAAAAGTGTTCTTCACATACTCAACCATAATTGCAGTCTTCCAATCAATTGTTATAATGAAAATAGAGTGAAATGTGGGTATTCTAGATAGTGCATCAGTAGCCGAATTTGTTTTCCCTTTTATAAACTCGATCTCAAAATCATATGCCTACACTTTAGTGATCCATTTCTACTGCCTATCATTTAAATATCATTGTCCAAGGAAATATTTAAGGCTATTATGATCAATCCTTACCATAAATTTACCACAAAGAAGGTATTGCTTGAACTTGGTCAAAGCGTGCATAATGGCAAGCATCTCCTTGTCATATATGCTGAAATTTCTCTCCATTGGACTAAGTTTCTTGTTCTAAAAGGTAATTGGCCACCCCTTTTGCATTAGGAAAATCCCTACTCCAACACCTCAAGCATCACAATCAATGGTAAATATCAAATAAAAATCAGGAATTGCAAGTAGAGGGCAAGAATACATCACTTCCTTCAATTTCTCATAAGCCTTTTGGGCTTCATCACTTCACACAAACGCTCCCTTCTTTGTTAATTCAGTCAAAGGTGTTGCCAAGGCTGAAAACCCTCTAATGAATCTCCTGTAATAGTTGTAAAGTCCCAAAAACCCTCTCAATTGAGTTAAGGTAGTGGGAATAGGCCAATTTTGAATTACCTCTATCTTGTGTTGGTCTACATGCACTCCCTTATTGCTGATTATGTACCCAAAATATAAAATTTTAGACATGCCAAATTCACACTTAGACTTCTTTGCATAAAATTACTGTTGTCTCAAAATATTCAAAACAAAATCCAAATGCTTTAAGTAATTTTCGATGAGCTGCTATAAACAAGAATATCATAAAAAAAACTAACACAAAATCCCTCAAATACTCCCTGAAAATCTGATCCATGGGTGATTGGAAAGTGGCAGGGGCATTTATCAATCTAAAGTGCATCACCAAAAATTCAAAATGGCCAAAATGACATCTAAAGGTTGTTTTATGCACATCCTCATCTTTCACCCTGATTTGATGATATCTTGATCTCAAATCAATCTTAGAAAAATGCATAGCCCTATGCAATTCATCTATGAGCTCATCTAATCTAAGAATAGGGTATTTATTTTTTATTTTCTTTTTGTTCAAAACCCTATAATCAATACACATCCGCATAGTCTCATATTTCTTTTTCACTAACACTACGGGTGATACAAATGGGCTAGAGCTAGGGTGAATGTGTCCCATGGCAAGTAGCTCTTTTATGGTATTCTCTATCTCATCCTTATACATTCGAGCATTTCTATAAGGGGTTATCATGATAGGTTTTGTTCCTGGTTCCAACTCAATCACATGTTGAAATCCCCTATGGGGTGGCAATCCCTTAGGCATATCCCCAAAAATAGCACTATGTTTTTTCAACAAAATATGAATTTCAGGATGATAAGAGACATGATTATTAGATGAATAAGGTACCAGCAACCCAAACTATCTCCTCTTTCTTGAAAATCCTCTCCATCCTCTTTGACCACATTTTCCTTGATCCCTTGCAAAACTACTTCACGCCCTTTAGCTTTAAATTTTAGTTGCAATGTTTGGTGATTTGTGGTGGTCTCCCAATGAATACAACCATTGAAATCCTAGTATAAAATTAGGAATTCCTCCCAATGGAAACACATAGAAGTCATCCACAATGGAATGATTCTCAAAATTTACCTTCATTTGCCTCACAAATCTATTGCAAGACACAATGCTCCCATTTTCAAAAGCAACATTAAACCCAACAAATATTTTTGGTTTTAGCCCTTTTTTGGCTACAAAACCCTCATCCACAAAATTGTGGGTTGCCCACCATTTATCAATACTATCACCTTATTCCCCAATACCTCTCTTGGCAACTTAATTGTGAGATACCTGTTTGCACTGCTCAATGTGATCAATGTGCTAGCGTTTGAGCTCTCATGAGACTCAAGGGATGGCTCCCCAAGCTCATGCTCCTCTAAAGACTCATATTCATTTTTTGATGCCTCCTCATATGAAATGACCTCAATGTAGTGAATTTACCCCTTTCCCTGGCAGCGATGGCCCGGTACCCAAGGGATTTTGCATGTGAAGCATACTATTTTCCTCCTAAGCTTATCACACTCCTCATTTAACCTCCTTCCTAGTGGCATGGGTGTTGAATCCCTATGTGGAGGGGGTGTTGGCTTCCCAAAAGCCTAATTCTTCGCTAGAGGAGGCGTATCTCTCTTTTGGAAGAAATCCCCTCTGGAATGATCCTAATGGTCCTGCCTGGCTAAACCTAGGTGGTGGTGGTGCTGAAACCCTAGGTTTTGGTGATGTTGTAGACTCAAGGGTCAAATCCCTTCTCATTGCAATATGTAATGAAGTATGATCAAAGGATTTTACCAAGCCTCTTAAGGAATCCACCAAACCCTCAACGAAAAGAAAGGTAACTCTCTTCTCTGAAATGTTAGGCACCATGAATAAAAACTTCTAGAACTTCTCAATATATGCCTCTGCTATAGTTTTCTTCTTAAGGGTGGCCAAATCCTTAAAATATTCCTCCTCATCCCTCATCTCAAAATGATACAGGACCCTCTAACTAAACTCATCAAATGAGGTGATCTCTCCATGGCCTTGTATGTTGAGACCATGATACCACCAGTCATATGCAACCCCATCAATATGTAGGGGAGCAAATTGTACTGCATCATATTCATACATAGGGCTAAAAGTAAAGTAAGACTGTAATTTTTGTATCCATGCCCTAGCAGACATGTTATCATCTCCATTGAACACTGGTAATTGCATTTTCTACTGCAATTTATTTCTTTCTCCATACTTGCTATCTCTCCCAGCATTCTTCCCCACGATCTCTAGGTAACTCTAGAAAGTGACAACAAAATCTAAATTCTTCAACCCTACACTGATATTCTGCAAATAGGGCATCCAGTTCATCAGTCTCCTAGCGTACATCAAGTTCTTGCCTGGGCAATGAGTGTATCTCATAGACCTCTCACTCCCCTGGTCCTAAATGGCCACCTTATTTGATGGCTCTCCCTGATCTGGTGATGGTTTAGGGTTAGGGTTTGCTCCCTGGTTTGGTGGAGGCTAAACTCCACCCTGATCCATCTTGGTCACCAAACAAGTTAGTAACTCAAGCATGGTGTCAATTTTTTGCTTAGCAGGATCCCTTTGTGATGAGGCAGAACATTGCCTCATACAAAGACTGCTTTTGATAACTTTTTAAACTATTTGGAACCACTTATGATATGATTTTGTACTAATTTTAGTGATACTATGCATTATATGATGATGTTTGCATATTGGAATGATAAAGTGCATATGACCTATTTTGACTGTTTATCTATGTTTTATAATCTGTTTCAGTTGTATTATTTAGTATATTTTGCATTAAGTTAATGTTGTAATATTAAGGTGCTGCTACCTATTTGGTTTTGTGCTTCTTTCATAAGATTTCCCCACCGTTTAACCATTTTAAATAACCAAAAGGCGCCAAAACTTTGTCAACAGTTTGATTATGCAGAAAACAGGAACTTTTCCATACAAATTCCAGCCAGTTGTACATATACAACATGGCTTGGAATTTGTCCACTCCAGCTCATGCAAAATATGGAATCAGTCTTCTGGGCACTTATGGAGACTATTTCCGCCGTCACAACTATTCTCATGCGCTTCTGGAGCATGAATTAATATAAACTCTGTTATGTTGCCTGATATTCTGGAGCAGCTCCGGAATAAGCGCAGAAGCAATAGTTTGGGTCAAAAGCGCCTTTAATTGCAATAGAGGGTGGTAAATGGTGGTTGCAGCTATTTTAGGGATATCCCTATATTTTCCAACACTTGTCCCTCAATGGATGAAGCCCAACAGATGGAATGGATAAGAGATAATAGACCTAATCCCTGCATTCTAGGAAACAATCCTGTAACAGTTGTAACATTCCTACATGGCAGCACAAAACCTTATCAATGTTGTACCCTACTTGTATAAATAAAATGCTCCCGTTTGGTTGAGCATATAGAAGAATATAGGAAATAAGTGATAAGAGTTAGAACTGTTTTAAGTGTTGTAACTGTGTATTGCAGCAGCACAGTAGCCTGCAGATCTTCCCCTGCACTATTGTCATGTTGCTGAGAATGAAATAAAGGTGCAATATTTGACATTCATGTTTGCTTCTGAGTTGAGTGTGAAGATTTAATAGTTTAAAGCAAGTTCATTTGCCCTCTTCTGGTTCAGGAAGCAAGGGCCACTTCCAGGCTCAGAAGAGGGTTTATACCTGCTAGAATTCTGCTAATTTTTGGCTATAGCAGGTCAGCAGAGATCTGACAGTTTTTGCATGGTTAGTGATTAGGATAATGTGGAATTTGAATGCATGGTAGGTAACTCATCTAGGGTAGAATTTAACATAGTACTTTCTATTTCTAATTTGTTTTAGAATTTGCAATATTTCCATAATTTCTTGTCAGCCTAATTTGTTACAAATTGTGCAACTTTATTTATCAGTTTTTGAATGTTATCATTTTATCTCATTTCCATTTCAGAAAGTGACATTGTTTTCTACAATTTTAGAAAGTTTCATTATTTACCAGTTTGAATGTTAATGTTGCAATTTCAATTTAGTAATTTCCTGTCAATTAAATTCTGCTATTTTCAACTTTGCAATAGTTTAGTTTTATTTTTCTACAACAGTGTGAATTTCAATTCTGCAAGGATAAGTAGGAGTTCAGTTTTAGTTTTTAGGAGTAAGAAAGGAGACCCCAAACACCCCAATCTCTAACTGTTCCATGAATAAAGCCATGATCTAAATGAACTAAAATTCAGTCTGTTAAACCCTGCTTTCGTATATAGCCTTGGACACCGCCCTGGATTGACATATAAAGATTAAATGGTGAAAATTTGATGACACTCATCATTTTTGGCACCATTTCGTGGAAACTTAGGTGTTGTTAGGAGAGGTCTAGCAGTCCAAAAACTGTCCTGTTTCAGGAAACAATTTTTTGAAACTCGAGGTTTAGTTTATTTAGTAAATAGGCATGAATGCATAGGCCAAGAGACGAAAGAGGAAGGTTTATCAGAACTGGCTCTTTTCCACCAAGGCGTTCTTCATGATCAGGTGAAGATCTACCTGTGTATGAACTTCCTGAAAGACTTAAAAGAGAATCATCTTCTTCATCAACTAAAATTGTAGGATCTTTGCAAGAAGAGCTCTTAGAGGCACTTGCTTCTAGACATACCCATAGGGCTGATCCATCTGAACTAGTTGAACAAATTAAAACTGAAGAAGCACCTATGGCAGAACAAGGAGAACATGATAGGGATATTGTTGGTCATGATGCTGACAATCCTCTTGTTAGAACTTTTGAATACCCTATTCATCTGAATCCTACTCAGAATGCTCCTATGAAAATAATTTCACCCTCAGTATTGCCAATATTTAGGGGAGTTGTTTCTGAAGATCCTGATCAATTTTTGTTTGAATTCAAGGTTCTATGTCAGACTTATGACTATGTCAATGACAACCAAAAATTGAAGTTATTTCCCTCTACACTTAAAGATGCAGCCTTACGATGGTTTATGAGCCTTGAACTAGATTCAATCCGCACTTGGGATCAAATGGAAACTACATTTTTGGATAAGTATTAGGAGTATTGTAGAGTGAGAAATAGGAAGGATGAGTTATTTCGGATAAGACAAGAAGAGGATGAAAACTTAGAGGATTATCTTGATAGATTTACCTTTATCCAAAAGAGATGTGGTCCTGTGGAAACTGACTTATTAAAAACTATATTTCTGAGAGGTTTGCAGGATGATTCTAGAGAAGTATTAGACTTAATGGGAAAAGGAGATATAAACCAACTTGATATTAATGATATTGTAGAGTTGTGCAGAAATTATTCCCGCACTAGGCAAAGAAGAAGGAAAAGGAATCTTGGTAATATTGATATAAAATATTTGATGGAGGAAATGGCTAATATGAAAACTGATATACTTGTTCAACTAAACACTGCTTTAGGAGAAAGGAATACAAGAGCCAATTCTTCACCACCCCTATCTATCTATTGTCCTAGGTGCAGAAATAAGCATGCTCTACAAGATTGTCCTTTGGACAAGACTTCAATTTCAGCAATTTGTGGCATTTGCTCAAAGGAGCATAAAACTGATAAATGTCACCTTTTGCCCCATCTTCAGAGTGTTTTAGAAAACCAAGTTGAAGAACTTCATGCTATTGGGCAAAGGCCAGGAGGCAACTTCATACAAAACCAAAATACCCCTCGCTTTTCTTCAAATTGGGGATAGAATCCTTGGAATATGCCATGGGCGTATACCGAACCTCCTCCCCAAACTTGGAATCAATCTTGGGCAGCCCCTCAAGATTGGTCACATTCTAGTTGGAATCAGCCATGGCATCCAGTTAATCCATCTTGGGTACCAAATCAGTCAAGGCAAAGATGGGGGCCACAATACCCATCCTATCAAGGGCAGCAGAGGTATCAATCACCAAATCAACACTTGCTGCCAGCCCCTAATCAAAATTTTTAGGGAAGAGTTCAACCACAACAAACACAACCAGTTAAGCAACCTCCACTTCCATCTCAACCTATGGCTAACCCCAATAACAATAGACAAGCAGCCCCTGTTTATGGAGCTGAGTCTGAAGAGACTACTGCAGTCCATGTCCTTGACTGTAGTAACATCCAATTACGTTCAGGGAAGGTTTTACCTGACCCTGCACCACCCACTATTGAAGAAATTGATGGAAAGCAAGAATTTTCAAGTCCAAAAAAACCACAAACAAAGCAAAAAGAAGAAAAAATAGAAAGTTTACAAGGAAAAATTGAACCTGCCTCGACAGACCTACCGTATCCTGAAAGGTTTGACCACACTATCACTGCTCCTGAATCAGAATTAATCATAGAATTGAGGAAAATGTCTATCTCACTCCCTTTGTTGTAGGCAATAAAGGATGTACCTCTGATTAGGAAAACCATTCAGGAGTTGTGTATTAGGAAACCTGGCAGGAAGAAGAAAGCCTTTCCTAAGACTGTACAAGTAGAAGGTAAGTTGGCTGACCTACTTTCTGGAAAACTAGTACCCCCTAAATATGGTGATCCAGGGAGTCCAGTAGTTACAATTATTGTTGGGTTAGTTCAAATTCCAAATGTACTTATCGATTTAGGAGCTGCAATCAACGTGATGACTAAGGAAACCATGCAAAAATTGCAGCTCAATAACCTTAGTCCTACTACCACAATTTTGGAAATGGCAGATAGGTCAGTGGCTAAACCGAAAGGAATTCTGGAGGATGTTGCCATTGAAGTGTCTTCTTGGGAATACCCTGTAGATTTCTTAGTGTTGCAGCCTAGAAACTCAGCTAATGGCTATCCTATTATTCTAGGATGACCTTGGCTTGCCACTACAACTGCATTTATAGACTGCAGGTCAGGTGAGATGACCATTTCAAATGGTGTAGACCTAAAAAATATTTCCTTGTATCCACCAGCCCAACCTTCAGCCAAATTTTTTGGATAGATATGGTATCCTGAGTCTGATGAAGAACAGGAAACTATTGTCACCTTGGCCACCATTGTAGTAAAAGAACATATTGAAGAACTTAATTCACCAGAAAGAGAAATCTTTGAACATGAAACAATTTTGGTGAAAACATTGCAAGAAGAAGGCCTTAGGGATGATCAAATTCTTGTCCATCGTTTGTTATGGAAATATGAAGAACAAACTATTGAACATCTGTCATCTATTCCACTACAAGAAAGCTCCTTCACATTGCCACATGGATGGCATCATCATCTTCTGACTTCTTTCATCTGTCCTATGCAAATGATCCCATCAGGTATCACATTTACACTAGAATCAAGAGTATTTCATACTCTGCAACCACATCATTATCCCTTAAATGCTTTAATCAGTAAATATGAGGTTGTCAACTCTGTTTATCCAGGGATTAAGCAGATTGAGATACAACCAGGAAATTTTTTGAACATTAATAGCTGGTTGACTAATGAGCAAGAAGCCAAATTATTTGTTGTTTTACAGAGACATGTTCAAGATTTTGCTTGGAGTTATAAGGACATGACTGGCATTCACCCTGATGTGTGTACACATAGGATATACACTGAAGATGTCAAACCAGTAAGACAACCACAAAGGCATCTGAATCCCGCTCTAAAGGATATTGTTAAGGAAGAAATCGAAAAACTATTGGATGTAGGATTCATTTATCCAATTTCAGACAGTAGGTGGGTTTCACCATTGGTCATTGTTCCAAAGAAAAATGGGAAGATGAGAGTATGTGTGGACTACAGGGAATTGAATAAGGTCACACATAAAGATCACTTTCCATTACCATTTATAGACCAAGTGTTGGACACCCTTGTTGGTAAGAAATTTTTCTGTTTCCTTGATGGTTTTAGTGGTTATAATCAGATCCAAGTTGCACTAGAAGACCAGGAAAAGACAACTTTCACATGTCCTTGGGGAACATTTGCTTACAGAGTGTTACCCTTCGGTTTGTGCAATGCACCAACAACATTTCAGAGAGTTATTTTGGCTATATTTTCTGATCTAACAAATGAAAGTGTAGAGATTTATATGGATGACTTCACAGTGTTTGGAGATACATTTGAATATACTTTAGAACAACTTGAAAAAGTTTTAATACGTTGTGAAACATATCATTTGTCTCTGAATCTTGATAAATGTTTCTTAATGATGGAGGAAGGGATTGTCCTTGGTCATCATATCTCCTCTTATGGGATCAAGGTTGATCCTAAAAAGGTGGAAGTCATCAAAAACCTTCCTCCTCCAAAAACTCAAACTGATGTGAGGAGTTTCTTGGGACACATTGGTTTCTACCATAGATTTATTGCCAATTTCAGTACCATAGCCAATCCAATGTTTGCATTACTAATGAAAGATTCTGAATTTTCTTGGTCTACTGAGTGTCAAAAGTCTTTTGAGGAATTAAAAGAAAAGTTAACAACTCCCCCTGTATTGAGAGGACCTAATTGGGAATTGCCCTTCCATATTCAAACTGATGCTTCCAATACTGCTATTGGAGCTGCATTAGGGCAAATTGACAATGGGGAGCATTATGCCATTTATTACATCAGTAAAAACTTGACAGGAGCTGAAAAGAACTACACTACTACTGAGAAGGAATTTTTAGCTGTAGTATATGCTATTAATAAGTTTCGACACTATATCATAGGATATCAGGTATTCATTCATACGAGATCATGTTGCCATTAAATACTTGATGAATAAACCTTTGGTTAGTGCAAGAATTATTCGTTGGTTAATACTATTGCAAGAATTTGATATCACTATAGTTAATAAACCAGGGAAAGCTAATGTAGTTGCAGATTTTCTGTCAAGATTGCCAAATGAAGATACGAGAGAGTTGGTTGAAGATGCATTTCCTGATGAAAAATTATTTGCTATTTCTGTGCAGTCTCCATGGTTTGCAGATATAGCTAATTATTTGGCTACAAGAAAAATTCCTCTTCACTTTACTCCTAAACAAAGGAAATAGTTAATCAAGCAAAGTTCTTCTTTTGAATGGATAGGAGGTTTATTGTTTAAATGCAGTCCTGACCATGTTTTGCATAGGTGCATCCGCAAGGATGAGGTATATGATATCCTACGGGCATGTCATGATGAACCTTTAGGAGGACACTATTCAGTCAAGAGTACAATTCGAAAGATCTTGGGTACTGGTTATTACTGGCCATCTTTGCATAAAGATGTGAAAAGTTATGTTAGACATTGTGATGCATGCCAAAGGATGGGAAAACCTACCTTCACTAGTGAAATGCCATTACAACCTCAAGTAGGAACAAAACCATTTGAGAGGTGGGGGTTAGATTTTGTAGGACCCATTGACCCTCCTTCCCAAGGGAAAGTGCATATCTTGGTATGTACTGACTATGTAACCAAATGGGTAGAAGCCCATGCTTTTAAGCATGCTCGAGAAGAAAAAGTTGTTGATTTCCTGTATTCACAGATTTTCCTGTGTTTTGGGGCCCCACAATCCATCACCACTGATCAGGGACCTCAGTTTACCTCAAAATTTGTTGAAGCCTTTACAAAGTTGTATGAAATCAAACACCGAAAATCCTCACCTTACCATCCACAAGCCAATGGCCAAGTTGAAGTGACAAATAGGGAATTAGAGAGGATCTTAACCAAAACTATAGCAGCCCATAGGAGGAATTGGGTGGAGAAGTTACCTGAAGCAATTTGGGCTTATAACACCACTTGGAAATCCACTACTGGATTTACTCCCTATGAATTGGTTTATGGTAAAAAGCCTCTTTTGCCTATTGAGTTTGAATTACTAACTCTTCGAACTGCTTTGGAAGTTGGTATTGATTTGTCACAGGCACAGACGGACCGGATTCTGTAGCTCAATGCATTGGATGAGCTAAGGAGGGATGCATTGCACCAAACCGAGGTGATCCAATCACAACGCAAGTTGTGGCATGATAGTCATATCCAACAACGAAAATTTCAACAAGGCGATTGGGCTTTGTTGTTTGACTCACGATATGAAGACTATCCTGGCAAGTTGCAGACTCGATGGCTCGGACCTTATCAGGTTGAGGAGGTATTTGCAAATGGAGTTGTACGTCTTTCACCAATAGATGATTCAAGAAGGAAGATGGTGGTTAACGGTCATCGTCTTCGGATATATCACAAATCGTTAACCAAGGAGGAGTTTCTCAAGCAAGTAGGAAACTTGGATGTATCGGTATTGGAAGAAACCACTTCTTCCAAGATGGACTCAATCAAGTGACATGAACCAAAATATATAAAATAAATAAATAAATATATATATATATAAATAATAATAATAATTCAGAATGTGAAAACCTCTTTGAGGCCCATCTGAATTGGGCTTACATGAAAACCAGTTTTTCGGCATGTTTGCCTCATGGACCCACCACCATTCCATTCATTCTCACCATTGTTTCACTATTTACCATTCCATTCATTTTCACCATTGTTTCACTATTTACCATTCCACTCATTCTCACCTCTGTTTCACTATTTTCCAGATTGCACCTGTTACACTCTGAGGAGTCAACTTAAAATCAGCAGAAAACAACATTTGTACAAAATGTAGATGGAATGGTTTCTTCAGGTATGTGCCTTTTTCTATTTTAATATTGTAAATATTTATTATGTAGTGTATGATATCCCTAGTTAGTATAAAGCATACATAAGGTCTAGTTCCAGAAAGTTATCAAGGTAGTCTAAGGTAGAAAAGGCTCTTCAAATGCTCTTGAAAGGTACTACTCTAGAACGAACCTGTTGCACATAACAAGTTTTCGAATGAAGAAGCTTTAGAATTAGTTTCGGAATGAAAAGGGTATATGCTCTGGAATGGACTATGCAATAAAACCGATTGGAATGAATTAACAAAAAGGTTAATTCATTAATCTCCAGAATCACGTGGCTAAAAAGTCAAATAAATTAAAATTTCTGAAGGTTTTGCGCCAATTGGGTTGGAAATAGTATTTGGAATGCAGGTTTCAAATTCGAGTTCCAAAGCAAATATTTGAGGGGGCATGGAGTTTCAAAAATTACCGCATGTGACCAGTATGGCACACAACTCAAAGCCTGTTGAAAAGGAGGACTCTCATAAAAATTTAATTATCCCATATCACTCCCGATAGCTACAATTATACGATGACACGCAGTAACATCCAGTTGATGGTAACTTCTGCATGCAATGAATTGCCACCACATGCCAAGTTCACGTTACCTAGCATGTTTGGAAGTTATTCTGGCATTGCACTCATTTACTCTTCACCCTCGAGCATTACTCTTTACAGACTCAAGTATTCCAAAGCTGAGAAACACCTGCAGTAAAATTTTTAGACCTAAGATACGCAGAACCCCAATCATTGATAATGGGAGGACAGAAGAATAAAATTGAGCCAGATAACATAGAATATTTGCAGAAATATGGGGAATGCATGCAAATTTTTACTAAAGGGGGATTTATGCCCTTCTTGCGCAAGTTCGATGGGTATTCAGAAGGGTTGGTTGTTGAGTTCGCACGTACCTTCCACAACAACCAAATTCATATCAGTGGCATGACCATCCAGGTAAGCCTCGAAATTCTCAACCAGGTTACTGAATTATCGTTGCATGGGGTTCAAATTGGAAAATCAAGGAAAAATACTTTAGTTGAACTTGTAAATCAATTCAGGGGAAATGAGGATAGGCCCATTGAGTTTATATTGAGTAATAATATCTGCAAGGGGGTCAAAAGAACAAGTTTACAGCCTCCTTGGAATGAAGTTGTAGTATGGGTCATTAGGTTTTTGACCTGTGATGGGCAATTCCCTGTCCTCTCAGGACATCATATGCAAATTTTAACCCATCTTCGTCATGGCCGCTCAAACCCTGAACTGAAGGTAAATCTGCCTCTGTATTTATATCAGGAGCTGGTAAATATGGCCAAAAAGTACCAAGCAGGGAAAGGGTCTCCCAAACACCATGGCCTAATCAAGATTATATGCAGACATCACTTCAAGGGAAACCCTAGAAGCTTTGATAGGTTTTTTCATGTATGGAATGAGTTGATTGAGGAAGAGGCAGTTGAAATCCCTGGATCTAAAGAAGAGGTAGAGGTTGAAGGACTTGAATCTGAAGCAAAAATAGAAATTGAAAGTTTTGAACATGAAATTGAAACTAAATCCTCTCAAAAAGAAATTCCTTCCTCACCACAGGGACCTCCATCCTCCAGGACAAGGAAGCAAAGAGAGAAACAGTCTAAGATTGATCTTGTAGGTAAGAGGAGGAAGGTTACATTTTCTAAAAATGTAACTATTTTTCCCACTTAGTCCATTGAGCAATTTGGAAGTTCAAGCAGGGAAGGGCAGATGGATAAGGGAACACCTGAAGTAGACCCTACCCTAGGATTGACAAGCTCCATTTCACAATCTAAAAAGAAACAAAAGCAATCAACTTCGGGATTGAGAAGGTCTTCAAGACTTCAAAAATCCACCAACATAGGTGATGTGGAAAAGGAAGAAGGAACTGCACATGTTGATACCCTGTAGGTGGAAGAAACTATGGAGAGCCAAGGGCACGGATAGTGCAAAAGATATGGCTATGCCTACAATGTCCCTCAATTACTCATTAGACTCAGAAGACAGAACCATAACGGAGGAAGCAGAGGGACACACCACTATTGCAGAAATGCCTGCACCACTTGTAGATTATCCTGATTCTGAGGAAGAATATGTAGCAGATGAGGAAGGAGAGGATGATTTAAGCATCGAAGAGGAGAATGAAATGGATATAAAAACTTAGTTGCATGTAGCCAGGAGTGTAATTAAAACACAAACATGATGGATTGAACAAAGTGAAGCTTCTTTGAAGGAAAAATATGATATTATTGCTAAGTTATGGCAAGAGATAGAGGTTGTAAAGGCTAGACTCACACTTTTGGAGTAGCATCCTCCTCAGTCTAACTCTGGAGATGAATTAGCCAATATTCTATTGAACTTGGCTGGTGATGCAGCCTTATCTAAGAGGAACTCACCAATTAGGGTAGCAATTGAAGAGGAAGAAGTTGCACAAGCACCACAACAGGTTGAAGACAGAACAAAGGATGAGCATCCAGGGACACAGCAGATAACCAAATCAATAACACCTATAGAGGGAGAAATAATAGTACAAGAAGAGGTAATTCCATAGTCTCCTCAAAATATTGTTAATTTGAATGCATCTGAGATTGAACTAGTAGAAATTGGAACACAGACAGAGCCCCTTGTAATTGAAAATGTGGATGTAGGCATCCAAGTTAATGTCATTCCACAAATGCAACCAATAGTTAGGTCACCATAAATAGTTACATTAGAAAAATATAATGAATATGTGGCATATTGGATGGCAAGATATCATCAATTAGAAGGAAAGGTCTCATCATTACGGACCTTAACAAAAGAGCTAGAACATAAAAAATTAGAAATTGAAAAATTGAAGGAACAAGTGCAGGATGTATGCCAGATTGTAGAGTGTATGGTTCAGTGTCGAAGGCCATCCAGATTCTACAACTTAATGTTGAAAGAAAAATACCTCCGTTGGCAAACGATGAGGATCACCTCTGGCCTCTCTCACAAATTGGAAACACCTAGTGAGTTTCTGGAAGCTTTTTGGCAAAGTTCTGCAGAACACCAAAATTTGCTATGTGAATTGTTCCTGCATAATTTCTTCTTGCCAACCAAAGTTATCTTCCTTCCCCACATTTTTACTGGTGATCTTTAGCTTAAATCTTTTTAGTCTACACTCCAAAATCAAATATATTGGGAGCAGGAAAATAAAACCAGCAAATCCATGGAATTACAGGCAGTTTTGCTCATTAGGCCTGTTCACCTGAACCATAGGACCTCCACCAGTGAGCACTATACTCTAATGAGGGATGACAAAGTAAGAAAAATGTATTTGGGGAACTTGCAGAAATGCATAGATGGTTTTCAAACCTTATGTGCAACATATTTTGTTGATGCTTTATCAGCTTGCAAAAATAGATGGGGAGAGTTACCTATATCACTGTAGAAGAGAGAACCCATCTCACCAAATTGTTGAGCAAGGTGCAGCAACAGTATTGTCATTGTTGTCAACACGGTCAGATAGATCTGTTGATGCGGTGGACAGGAAGTTCAAAAGCTATTCAGATGCAGAAGACGGGAGTTAAAGGTTATTCAGAGTATGTACAGTGATTTTCCAAGAAGACCGAAGTGGCCCATATGCAAAAGATCAAAGAAAAAAGACAAGTAAGAAAAGTGTCGCGATATCGCGACATATACAGTAGACAAGAAAAACTATCATGATTTCACGACATGTTGGAAGAGAGAGAAAAAGTAGGAAAAACTGTCATGATTTTGTGACATGTTGGAAGAGAGAGAAAAAGCAGGAAAAACTGTCGCGATTTCGTGACATGTTGGAAGAGAAAAAGGCAAGTGGAAAAATTGTCATGATTTCATGACATGTTGGAAGAAAGAGAGGAAAAAGTGTCACGATTTTACGACAAGTTCGAAGAAAGAGAACAAGTAAGAAAAGTGTCACGATTTCGTGACATGTCGCATTTTCGTGACTAAAATAGGAGAGAGAAAGTAAGTTTGAAAAGTGTCGCGATATCGCGACATGTCACATTTTCAGACAAAAGAAAGAGAGGAAGCGTACGAAAGAAGTCATCGATTTCGTGACAAAAGAAAGCAAGACTTGAAGAAGTGTCATGATTTGTGACAAAAGCAAAAGTAAAGTAAAGAGAAGTGTCACGATTTCATGAAAAAGTAGAGAAGAAGACTTAAAGGAGAAGTGTCACGATTTCGTGACAAAAGCAAAGAAGTAAAAAGAGAAGTGTCAATTTCATGACAAGAAAAGAAGAAGACTTCGAAGGCAGAAGTGTCACGATTTCATGACAAAAGCAAAGAAGCTAAGTACGAAAGCAGAAGTGTCACGATTTCGTGACAAAAGCTAAGTTGAAGACTACGGAGGAGAAGTGTCACGATATCGTGACAAAAGCAAAGTCGAAGTCTATGGAAGCAGAAGTGTCAGGATATCGTGACAAAAGCAAAGAAGAAGTATACGGAGGAAAAATGTCGCGATATCACGACAAAAGAAAAGATGAAGTCTATGGAGGAAGAAATGTCATGATATCATGACAAAAGAATAGAGAAAGCGTAGGAGGTGAAAGTGTCACGATATCGCGACATGTATATATTTGACAGCAACAAAAGAAGCTATAAAGGTAGAAATGTCGCGATTTCATGACAGGTCGTAGATGCGCAAGTCAAGAAGGAGAACCCCACTGAAATGAGAAGTATGACAGGTGGACCGACATCACTAGGCATTTACGAGTGTAAGAGTGATTTCATAGAAATAGAAGAGTGATCAAAAGTTGGTATGGCGGTTATGGGTGTCCAGAATGAAATCATCAAGCGATGGATAAACTGAACATCTTCTTGAGTTGAAGCCGATGAAGACCGATGACAGTCGACTAAAATTAGGGTTTACAGTTGTTATGAAAGCTGACTAAGATTAGGATTTATAGTCGACTAAGATTAGGGTTTTCATCATAAAAAATATTGTTATAAAAGGAGGGTTGTTTGGAGAATTGAGAAGATGGTGGAATGTGTGTGAAATACGGTCGTTGTGCGTAGAGAGCAAGTCGTGTCGAATCATGCTAAGTGCAAAATTTGCAAAGAGAGCAGAGTGTGCAAAAGGGAGAAGATGATCGTGAAGTTCGACTGTAACGAAGCAGAGTGTGCGAAGTGATTACGTAGAGAGAGCGAGTGCGTAGAGAATGCAAAGGTGAAGAAGACCGGTCGGGGTCTTGCAAAAGCAAAGGTATCTTCTCTGTCAAACTTATAGATTCAAATTGAAGTCTAGGTTGAGCTTGGCATCGGGGTTGGTGCTCCTTTCTTTGGTGTAGATAAATAAGGGGTTGGTGCTCCTTTCTGTTGGTGCGGATAAATAAGGGGTTGGTGCTCCTTACAGTGGGTTTTGGTAAATTGATTGTAAAGTTGGTGCTTTGCAAAGGCTGGATTTGGATGGTAGTCCAAGCAGTCAATTTTTGAGGAGTAGCCACATTGGTGAACCTCGTTAAATCTTGTGTTGTGTGATGCTCTTTTGTTATACTTGTTGTATCTAGTAATAAGTTTTAATTGCTACGGTATTAAGAGCTATAAATTTAAGTTTATAGAGCTACACTGATTCACCCCCCCTCTCAGTGTCATTGTAAGACTAACAATTGGTATCAGAGCTAAGTTCTTGTACAAGCTTAACCGGCTAGGGTGATCTTGGAAGTAACACAATGGCAGGTGGTGAAGGCTTCTCATCAAACAAAGCACCATTGTTTGACGGATCTAATTACGAGTTCTAGAGAATCGGGATGCAGACATATCTCTGTGCTTTGGGATACGACATCCGGGATTCGGTAGTTAGTGGATACACAATACCCATCACTCCTCCAAAAGAGGTTGACGAAAAGAAACTGTTTGAAAATAACTCAAAAGCAAAGAATGCTATCATGTGCGGATTAGCAGACAGTGAACTAGTAAAGATCATGAGCTATAAAATGGCAAAAGAAATATGGGACAAACTAAGGAGTATTCATGAAGGAGACGATAAGATCAAGGAGGCCAAGTTACGAGACACATCGAGCTCGGTTCGAAGCATTAAAGATGAATGACGATGAAAACATTGAGGCATATATGCTGAGAGTTAATGGAATCATTAATGCGATCAGAGGACTCGACGAGGATATCGAAGACTCTGCCGTCGTGAAAAAGGTATTAAGATCTCTTCCTCAAAGGTTTGATTCTAAAGTCTCAGTGATAGAAGAAGCTAAAAATCTAAATTATTTTAGTATAGATGAGATGTATGGTTCTTTGATTGCATATGAGATGAGGATAGGAAGATCTAAACCCACAGACAGAGAAGCGGCTTTTAAAGCCCTTAAAAATAAAAACGCAAAACAAGAGTCCGAGGAAGAAGAGACATCGAGATGAAATGGAAGCAAACTTTGTTAGAAAACTAAAAAGGGGAAAAGGAAAATACAGAGGAAAGCTACCGTTTAAATGTTTCAACTGTGGAGGCATTGGGCATTTTGCGACTAAATGTCCACTTAATGAGAAGAACAAAAATGATGAAGGATCGCACCAAGAAAGAAGTGACTGGAAGAAGAAAACGAATTTCAGAAAAGGCAACTTCAAGAAGAAAAGTTTCATCTCCGAGGAATGCCGGTTCAACGAGAAGACAGCTCCGGTGAGGATTACGAAGAGGAAACAGGTGAAGCTCTTTTCATGGCATTTGAAGAAGTAAAATCAGAAAAGGAAGAAGGAGTGAACTCCGAAGTATGTGGTGAAAACCACGAGGCTGAAGTAGATCTAGAAGGTGAGTTGATCTACTGCACTTGAAGAGTGGAAAATAGAGAGGAAAAAGAATAAGAAAATTTCAAAAAAGCTTGAGGATGCAAACGAAATCATAACCGGTCTGAAAGTACGAGACGAGAAGAATACAAGAAAATATCTGAAGATCTCGAAGTACAAATTACCATGAAAATAGATTATTGCTGCAAACTAGAAGAAGAGAATGTTGGTTTACGGACGCGAGATAGAAGAGATGAATCACAAAATTAGTTGCTATCACAAACGCGAAGAAAGTTCTATGAGGCTGGATAAGATTATAAATGACCAAAGGCCTGCGAGGCATCAAATTTGGTCCGGGTTTCGTCGAAGGAGAATCATCAAATGGATCAAAGGCCAGAAATGTAGAATCCATAAAGAATGAAGATAAGAAACAGGTTGATCAAGGAAAAACGTCTCATGCAAAAGAAAGCAATAATGCCAGGCACGAAAGGAGAATTGACAATGATGGATTCACCAATGTCACACATCAAAGAAGAAGAAGACCTATGGCTCCTACGGCAACATGGCAAAGACCATCACCCAGGTTCAATTATCCCTTTTCTGGTTTCTGTTTTAAATGCAATGGCTATGGACATAAAATCTCGGACTGCAAATATAATGTAAGACCAAGGAATTTCACCGGTAGAAATGCTTTTTCTCCTCCGATGAATTATACGGTAGAATGTTATAAGCTGTCATAATTTTGGGCACATTGCAAGAAACTGTAGAAGTACATTTGCATCAAATCGGTTTCAGGGAAGAAAATTTCAACCAAATAGGATGAGACAAAATAGAAAACTTCTCGAAAAACATGCACAAGCTATTGATAAGGGAAAGGCAAAACAAGAGCCCAAAACTACTATCAAAATGGAGTGGAAAGAAAAAGAGCGACTTAAGGAAGAAAAGGAATCCTTAATCGTACAAACAACATTTAAAGCACAGAATAAATATGTACCATGGATACTTGATAGTGGATGCTCCGGTCATATGACAGGTGACAAACAAAAATTTGAGAAGTTACAAAAATATGAAGGTGGTTCGGTAAAGTTTGGAAATAATGATGGAGCTAAGATAGTTGGCAAAGGTTCGAGTTAAAATTAGTGACGGAAAAATTAAGTCGAGAAGAAGTCTTGTTTGTGGATGGTTTGAAACATAACTTGTTGAGCGTAAGTCAGATTTGTGATAAAGGTCATGAAGTAGTTTTTAAGAAGCGGGGTTGTGAAGTCGAGAAAAACAAACAGTGGAAAATTGATAGCAACTGGATCAAGGACATCTGGAAACTTGTACACGCTCTCAGAGACTTCAAAAGGAGCTTGTTTTATTGGACAGGAAGAAGAAAATTGGTTGTGGCACAAGAGACTCGGTCATATCGGTTTTGATAATCTAGTAAAAATCAACTCAAAAAGGGCAGTGAGAGATATTCCCACCATCAGCAAACCTACAAACAACATTTGTGCTTCATGCCAAAAGGGAAGCAAACTAGAGTCACATTCAAAACAAAAGAGTACTACACAAGCAAACCTTTGGAACTAATACACACTGATTTATGTGGACCCATGAGAACACAAAGCATAAATGGTGACAAATATTTTATGTTGTGCATTGATGACTATTCCAGAATGACATGGATATTTTTCTTGAAGCATAAATCGAAGCTTTTGAAATGTTCAAGACTTTCAAAAACCAAGTTGAGAATGAAACAGGAAAGAGGATCAAATGTTTAAGATCGGATAGAGGAGGAGAATTCATTTCGAGAGGAGTTTACTGAGTACTGTGAAAAATACGGTATTAGGAGACAGTTTTCAGCAGCCGGGACACCTCAGCGAGAATGGAGTGGTAGAAAGAAAGAACAGGACAGTGCAGGAAATGGCACGGACTATGTTGGCTGAAAGCAGAGTAGCGAGACAGATTTTGGAAAGAAGCAGTCCATACTGCGGTGTATATCCAAAATAGGTACATGTTGAGAACACATGAAAGCAAAACTCCTTATGAGTTGTGGTTCGGTAAAAGGGCAACAACAAAATACCTCAAAGTTTTTGGCAGCAAGTGCTACATCAAAAGAACTGAAGATAATCTTGGTAAGTTTGAAGATAGAGCGGATGAAGGTATTTTTGTTGGTTATTCATCAAAAAACAAAGCTTACAAATGCTACAACAAGAGGCTAAAGAAAATTGTGGACAGTGTCGATGTTAAATTTGATGAAGGTAGAGAACGAGTAATTAGCTATGAAAAGAACTACCCAATTTATGAAGAGGTTATTGAAGGAGATGAGGAAAACGAAACGGAAAAGATACAGAAAATTGACTCGAATGATTTAAGTTGTGATTCAGAAGTGGAAGAAAATAAGAAATTCAAAACAGTGAGCTAGCGAGAAAAATCATCCTAGAGAGCAAATAATTGGAGACCCCAAAGTTGGTGTTCGGACAAGAAGAAGAGTAGTAAGTAACTACTCTCTATTATCCAACATTGAGCCCAAAAATGTTGTTGACGCAAGCAAAGATGAAAGTTGGATGAAGGCAATAAATGAAGAATTAGATCAGATCGAGAAAAACGAAACTTGGGAGTTAGTACCTAGACCTGCAAATAAAAATATAATCGGGACTAAATGGATTTTTCGAAACAAATTGAATGAAGACGGACAGGTAGTCAAAAATAAAGCAAGATTGGTATGTAAGGGTTATGCACAAGTTGAAGGCATTGACTTTGAGGAAACTTTTGCACCGGTAGCTAGACTAGAGGCAATTAGAATGTTTCTGGCTTTAGCAGTCTACAAGAATTTCAAAGTTTATCAAATGGATGTGAAATCAGCGTTTTTGAATGGGAAACTTGAAGAAGAGGTTTATATTGAGCAACCGAGATGGTTTCCAACTTGGTGATGATCCCAACTTGGTTTGCAAGTTGAAGAAAGCATTATATGGCTTAAAACAGGCACCCTGAGCATGGTATGCAAGGCTAGACAACTATCTCACTCAACAAGGGTTTAAGAAAGGTATGGTGGATAGTAATTTGTATGTCAAAACAGAAAATGGGCATCTTATTGTTCTTGTTGTATACGTAGATGATATCATATTTGGCAGCAGCAAAGATGAGTCGTGTAAAGATTTAGCAAATAAGATGCAAAAAGAATTTGAAATGTCAATGATTGGTGAACTTTCGTATTTCCTCGGGTTGCAAGTTAATCAAAATAAGAAGGGCATATTTATTTCTCAAGTTAAATATGTGAAAGAGATGTTAAAAAGTTCACAATGGAGGATTGTAAGCCGGTTAGCACTCCCATGATGACAGGTTGCAAGTTGAGCAAGGATGAAAAATCTCCACCTGTTGATCAAACCATGTACAGATCTATGATTGGGAGCTTACTGTACCGACGGCTACCGGACCGGATATTTTGTAGGCGGTATGCATGGTAGCACGATTTTAGGCTAATCCCAAGGAGACTCATGTGACGGCGGTGAAGAGGATTCTTCGGTACCTCAAGGGTACTATGGAGTATGGGTTATGGTATCCGAAAGGTAAATACTTCACCCTTATTTCGTATTCGGATGCAGATTGGGCAGGAGGTGTCGATGACAGAAAGAGTACCGGTGGAGGTGCATTCTATCTTGGAGACAGATTGGTCGCGTGGCACAGTAAGAAACAAGAGTCGGTTTCTTTATCGACAGTAGAGGCGAGAATATATTGCGGCGACAACATGTTGTACGTGAGGTATTGTGGATGAAACAAACCCTGAAAGATCTTGGTATTAGCTTCGGTGAGCCAATATCGGTTAAGTGTGATAACACCGAGTGCCATTAACATCTCCAAGAATCCGGTTATGCATTCACGCACAAAACACATTGCTATCGGGTATCACTTTTTGAAGGAGAAAGTTGCGAAAGGTGAGGTTAAGTTGGATTTTGTTCCAACTACAGAGCAAGTAGGAGATATCTTCACAAAACCATTGCCCAAGGAAGTTTTTGAGTACCTTCGCAATAAATTGGGAGTGGTCACACTTCCCAAGAATTGACTAGCTAGTGGTCACACTTCCCAAGTATTTGATTATCTTTTTGCTCATGTTCATGATTTTTGCTAAGTGTAATAAATTTTGCTTGAGAATGTTGTGCATGGACTCAGGGGGAGTCTGCGGTAGCCCTTTGGTATTATTGTCAAAGGGGGAGAAGAGTTACAGGAAATTGCACATGTGTTGCCAAAAATTCCAAAGGGGAGATTGTTGAGCAAGGTGCGGCAACGGTATTGTCATTGTTGTCAACACAGTCAGATAGATCTGTTGATGCAGTGGACAGGAAGTTCAAAAGCTATTCAGATGCAGAAGACAGGAGTTCAAAGGTTATTCGGAGTATGTACAGTGATTTTCCAAGAAGACCGAAGTGGCCCATATGCAAAGGATCAAAGAAAAAGACAAGTAAGAAAAGTGTCGCGATATCGCGACATATACAACAGGCAAGAAAAACTGTCACGATTTCGTGACATGTTGGAAGAGAGAGAAAAAGTAGGAAAAACTGTCACGATTTTGTGACATGTTGGAAGAGAAAAAGGCAAGTGGAAAAACTGTCATGATTTCGTGACATGTTGGAAGAGAAAGAGAAAGCAGGAAAAAGTGTCACGATTTCACGACAAGTTTGAAGAAAGAGAACAAGTAAGAAAAGTGTCACGATTTCGTGACATGTCGCATTTTTGCGACTAAAATAGGAGAGAGAAAGTAAGTTTGAAAAGTGTCACGATATCGCGACATGTCGTATTTTCATGACAAAAGAAAGAGAGGAAGCGTACGGAAGAGAACTATCATGATTTGATGACAAAAGTGAAAGCAAGACTGGAAAAGTGTCACGATTTCATGACAAAAGAAAGAGTAAAGTATGAAAGAAGAAATGTCACGATTTTGTGACAAAAGCAGAGAAGAAGACTTAAAAGTGTCACGATTTTGTGACAAAAGCAAAAAAAAAAGAGTGTAGATTTTGACAAGAGAAGAAACTTGAAGGCGAAGTGTCACGATTTCGTGACAAAAGCAAAGAAGCTAAGTATGAAAGCAGAAGTGTCACGATTTCATGACAAAAGCTAAGTTGAAGACTACGGAGGAGAAGTGTCACGATATCGTGACAAAAGCAAAGTCGAAGTCTATGGAAGCAGAAGTGTCGCGATATCATGACAAAAGCAAAGACGAAGTATACGGAGGCGAAAATGTCGTGATATCACGACAAAAGAAAAGACAAGTCTACGGAGGCAGAAATGTCATGATATCATGACAAAAGAATAGAGAAAGCGTACGAAGGCGAAAGTGTCGCGATATCGCGACATGTATTTTCGTGGCAACAACAACAAAAGAAGCTATAGAGGCAGAAATGTCACGATTTCGTGATAGGTCGTAAATGCGCAAGTCAAGAAGGAGAACCCGAATGAAATGAGAAGTATGACAGTGGACCGACATCACTACGACATTTATAGGGGCGGTTCGAGTGATTTCATCCTAAAATACGAAGAGTGATCAAAAGTCGGTATGGCGGTTACGGGTGCTGTCAGAATGAAATCATCAAGCGATGGATAAACCGAACATCTTCTTGAGTTGAAGCTGACGAAGACCGATGACAACCGACTAAAATTAGGGTTTACAGTTGTTATGAAAGCCGACTAAGATTAGGATTTACAACCGACTAAGATTAGGGTTTTCATCATAAAAAATATTGTTATAAAAGGAGGGTTGTTTGGAGAATTGAGAAGATGGTGGAATGTGTGTGAAATACGGTCGTTGTGCGTAGAGAGCAAGTCGTGTCGAATCGTGCTAAGTGTAAAATTTGCAAAGAGAGTAGAGTGCGCAAAAGGGAGAAGACGATCGTGAAGTTCGATTGTAACGAAGCAGAGTGTGCGAAGTGATTGCGTAGAGAGAGCAGTGCGTAGAGAACGCAAAGGTGAAGAAGACCAGTCAGGGTCTTGCAAAAGCAAAGGTATCTTACTGTCAAACTTATAGATTCAAATTGAAGTCCAGGTTGCAGCTTGGCATCAGGGGTTGGTGCTCCTTTCTGTTGGTGCAGATAAATAAGGGGTTGGTGCTCCTTTCTGTTGGTGCAGATAAATAAGGGGTTGGTGCTCCTTACAGTGGGTCTTGGTAAATTGATTGTAAAGTTGGTGCTTTGCAAAGGCTGGATTTGGATGGTAGTCCAAGCGAGTCAATTTTTGAGGAGTAGCCACATTGGTGAACCTCGTTAAATCTTGTGTTGTGTGATGCTCGTTTGTTATACTTGTTGTATCTAGTAATAAGTTTTAATTGTTGCGGTATTAAGAGCTGTAAATTTAAGTTTATAGAGCTACACTGATTCACCCCCCTCTCAGTGTCATTGTAAGACTAACAACCAAAAAACCTTATGTGGTCTAGAAGAAGGGCATAATGTATAATCCAAACCATATTTGAGTTAAAGGAACAGTGGATAGGTCTCAAGTACATGAATCCAACAATTATCATCCCTGTTCCATATTTCTTTGATAATGACCCTTAATTAGACGATCAATTCCAAGAGTGGCTCAAGGAAATCAAAGAGCACAAAGGATATTACAAAGTTGGAAGCAGACTGTGGAAATATGTTGAGCGCTATCTTGACATAGATCTTTGTGCTGTTGTAGCAGAACATAATGCATGAGGACATGCATTACAATAGGTTGGGGGGAAATGATGAGGCATAACATTGCCTCATACAACTGCTTTTGATAGCTTTTTAAACTATTTGGAATCACTTATGATATGATTTTGTACTAATTTTAGTGATACTATGCATTATATGATGATGTTTGCATATTGGAATGATAAAGTGCATATGACCTATTTTGATTGTTTATCTATGTTTTATAATTTGTTTCAGTTGTATTATTTAGTATATTTTGCATTAAGTTAATGTTGTAATATTAAGGTGATGCTACCTATTTGGTTTTGTGCTTATTTCATAAGATTTTCCCATCGTTTAATCATTTTAAATAACCAAAAGGTGCCAAAACTTTGTCAACAGTTTGACTGTGCAGAAAACATAAACTTTTCCATACAAATTCCAACCAACTGTACATATACAACATGGTTTGGAATTTGTCCACTTCAGCTCATGCAAAAGATGGAATCAGTCTTTTGAGCACTTATGGAGACTATTTACACCATCATAGTTCTTCTCATGCACTTTTGGAGCATGAATTAATATAAACTCTGTTCTACTGCCTGATATTTCATAGCAGCTCTAGAATAAGCGCAGAAGCAATAATTTGGGTCAAAAGCACCTTTAATTGCATCAGAGGGTGGTAAACGGTGGTTGCAACTATTTTAGGGATATCCCTATCTTTTCCAACACCTATCCCTCAATGGATTAAGCCCAACAGATGGAATGGATAAGATATAATAGACCTAATCCCTGCATTATGGGAAACAATCCTATAACAATTGTAACATTCCTACATGGCAACACAAAACCTTATCAATGTTGTACCCTACTTGTATAAATAAAATGCTTTTGTTTGGTTGAGCATATAGAAGAATATAGGAACTAAGTGATAAGAGTTATAACTATTTTAAGTGTTGTAACTGTGTATTGCAGTAGCACAGTAGCCTGCAGATCTACCTCTGCACTGTTGTCATGTTGTTGAGAATGAAATAAAGATGCAATATTTGACATTCATGTTTGCTTTTGAGTTGAGTGTGAAGATTTAATAGTTTAAATCAAGTTCATTTATCCTTTTCTGGTTCAGGAAGCAAGGGCCAGTTCTAGGATCAGAATAGGGTTTATACCTGCCAGAATTCTGCTAATTTCTAGCTACAGTAGGCCAGCAGAGATCTGACAGTTTTTGCATGGTTAGTGATTAGGATAATGTGGCATTTGAATGCATGGTAGGTAACTCATCTAGGATAGAATTTAATACAATACTTTATGTTTCTAATTTGTTTCATAATTTGCAATATTTCCATAATTTCTTGTCAGCCTAATTTGTTACAAATTATGCAACTTTATTTATCAGTTTTTGAATGTTATCATTTTATCTCATTTTCATTTTAGAAAGTGACATTGTTTTCTACAATTTCAAAAAGTTTCATTATTTACCAGTTTGAATGTTCATGTTGCAATTTCAATTTAGTAATTTCATGTCAATTAAATTTTGCTATTTTCAGCTTTGCAATAGTTTAGTTTTATTTTTCTACAACAGTGTGAATTTAAATTCTGCAAGGATAAGTAGGAGTTCAGTTTTATTTTTTAGGAGTAAGAAAGGAGACCCCAAACACCCCAATCTCTAATTTTTCCATGAATAAAGCCATGATCTAAATGACCTAAAATCCAGTCTGTTAAACTCTGCTTTCGTATATAGCCTTGGACACCGCCTTGTATTGACATATAAAGATTAAATGGTGAAAATTTGATGACACTCATCACTTTGCTCATCTCCCATATCCACCAACTCCCTTTGTTCAACTTATGGTTCTAGAATTTCTTTCCCTTGGTTGTGGTTAGGGTTTGACTTATTTCTCCACATATAGTACCTATTTGGCCACATAAAGAGCTCTCATGGGTTAACTGGAAACCAACTCTGATACCACTATAATAACCCTAACTCAACAAACTAGGGTTTAAACAAATAAAAATCAGATTCTATAAAATAGATCAGATATGCAATTACTACTTAGAAATTACTCCAGAAAACCCTCAAAAATGGACGTTCTAGCCATACAATTTTTTTATTAATTTTTTGAAATTGCGGACAGGCCAAACAACTATCCAACAACACAAATTAACCCTCAAAAGTGGCTAGAAAAATACCTAAATCTGGATGATCCTCATATGAGGGCAAAACATGTCACAAAACATGCACAAATAGCCTCCCAGAGCTAGATTACCCACTCCCAAACTCCAACACACCAAAATATGTAACACAATTATGAATCATAAGATAGATCCACCCAATCTCCAATCAAGAACAAGGGCACATCACCTTGTCTACAAGATTGGCTATTTCTACATACTTAGGGCACACCACCTAAGCAACAGAAGGTGAGGAAGGGTTCAACCCTCTCTATTACAATTCACAAGAAGAACATGACATAATGAAACCTAATATCATATGATAGTCACAAGTTTATCATAACATCGACAAAGTACTTCACTAAATGGATCAAAGTCATACCCATAGCCATGGTGACTAGATCTTAGGTATCCAAGTTAATCTTCAACCAAATCCTTTATAGGTTCGTATTCCTTTGATTATTATTTTTGATAATGACACTCCTTTCAAGAACAATATATCCATAAGATTTATGCTAAGTACAAGAGTTAGCATAGGTAGTCAACTCTGTATTACCCTTAGGGTAATGATCAAGCAAAAGCATCCAACAAGTATTTAGTCAAGATCCTTAAGAAGTTGGTTAGTAATACCAATCGCGATTGGCATATCCATCTTTATCCTTCCTTGTGGGCCTATCATACCAGTGCGCAAACCCTTAAGTGCATCTTCGTATGTCTTGGTCTATGGGATTGAGATAGTTTTTTGTTCGAGTTAGAGATCCCTTTGTTGTACATCTTGCTGCAAGATGCCAATGAGTATCACTTACATCATTTAAATCAATTAGAATTATTGGATGAAAAGCACTTCATGCCTTAGAGCATCTTCAAGCCTATCATAACAGGCTCAAGTAATCTTATTCCAAAAAAGTTCACAATCATTCTTTTGAGGTTGGGGACCTTGTCCTTAAGGAAAACCAAAATAACACCAATGATCGTTCATATCTTAAAGGCAAGTTCCAACCCAATTGGTTAGGTCCCTTTGTCATAACGACCAAGTTTGGCTCATGAGCCTATTGTTTAGCTTCTTTAGATGGTAAATATTTAAAAGAACCAATGAACATAATGCACCTAAAAAGATATTATGCATGATTCTGCATTTTCATTCTTCATCTTGCATTTTGGTTTGCTTGCTCATACTGCATGATTACTTGTCATATTTTGTATGGTTTGCCTAATATTCTGTTCCATTTGTATTTTTGCTTGTCATATAATTCCTTTTTTGTTTGATCATACTTGCATGATTGCTTGATCATGTAGATTTTTTGGGAATTAGTGAGGATGACAAGTGATAAAACCTATTTATATTATAGCTCACATGCATTGCACTTTTACTAGGGCTTTGATGTCTAATTAATCCCCAACCTAGGGACCATCTTCATGTATTTTCATCATTGCACTTGCTCATGTCTTCTTCTCTTCTTCTTCTATTCCTTGACCTTAAAGTTTTCATCATTTCTAATTTCTCCAAGTCAAGGGATATAGTTATTCATATCTTGTATGTCCTTTGTCCTTTTAAAGTTTTAATCATTTCTTCTTTATCCCAAGATAAAGGATATATGTTCCTTCTTCTCTATTCTCATTTTGCTTTCACACTTTTCCTTCTTGATCTTTCGCCTGTTACAGGGTCCTCGTGGGATAGGATAGATACCACATGAATATATTTTATGGTGTTCATATAACCATTGACTATCTTAAACACACCTCTTAACTATTGAAATTTCACTAAGGATGCACACAAACACAATTGTTTGTTTCTCTCTCTCTCTCTACACACATTATTGTTATGTTTCGCTTTACTCATTCATTTGTTGCACACACCACATCCTTATCAGGTAGTACTCATTCTGGCAAATCAATCACCATATTTTACCCCATACATGATAGCTTCATAGTAGCAAGCAAGGGGCAGCCTCCATTCAACCATTCGCGAGCATACATCCTTGCGGGTATCTCTTCATCTCTGGCCATAAACAACCACTACACCCATAGCGGGTATCGCTCCACACTTGACCATTTTTTTTTTGTGAGCATACACCCTTATGAGATAACTTGATGGCCATAAGCAAGAGGAAACCTCCATTTGATCATTTGCAAGCATACATCCCTCCAGGTTTTTTCTTAGCTCTTTTTTCACTTGGTTTATGCTTGTTTGATCATATTGATATTTTGCGGTCTACATTGATTCAAACATCACATTCAAAGCAAATTTTTCTTTTTTGACCTTCTCCATCTTCTCCTTATTTTTCTTTTTTTCTTTCATATTTTTTGAAATCACACCTTATCCATATGGGGCATTATTTTGCTTTATACCGAATTCACGGTTTGTCTTTATGGGACGCAATTCCAACTAGAGACGTGTATTTTCTCTCTTCTTTCTTCTTTTTCTTCTTCCATCATATTTTTATTTCCTCCTTCATTCATTTATGCATTTCATTCATTTAATTAGCTTCATTGCATCATGCGTTGCATTTAGTTTAGTCCATTCATGCATCCATTGTTATGTTATTTTCATTCATTCATGCATAATCAAACTAAAAATTATAAAAATCACAAACACACATAAATCAACCTATTTAAATAACACAATATGATATTACTCAAGCAAAAAGAGAGGGTACACATGTCAGTTCGATGAATGTTCCACAGTCCAAGCTTGACACACTCGACCCTTCCTAGGGATTCATGCCACACTCAAAATTGGCATGTCACCATGAACCTAGTCCTAGCTTTGGGATCCCATCTCCTCTACTCTGCTTGTCGGAGGTGGTCTTGGTGGGGGTATGTTCACGAATCGCGTAGCCATCCTTGATCTAGATCCAACCAACCTTGTGTCTAAAGGGAGGATGGTGGAAGCACCCTTTTGCTCTACTAGAATCGCTTAGGAGTATAGATTTTGGTAGGTCTCCCTCCGTACAAACACCTCCAAACTCTCCCTTTCCCTCTACAACTTTGCCTATAGCAAGTAGATCTTCTCATCCTATTGGTTATCGATAATGATAACCATCCCCTTTACATGAGCCTACTGTCACTCCTGGTCTAGCCAAGTCACCTCTCCCTTGAGGTTGTTTACCTCATCCCTTATTGCGTCTCACTCTAACAGTGTTATGCTCAAGGCACTCTGCAGTCCCTCTATCCTCTTGGACATATCCTCTTAGAGTAGGTACATCTCCCTCTACATAGCTATTATTCGAGCCTATAACACCTCCATCTCCCTTGTTGGGTCTCCCAAACCCATGATCTTGCTCAGTTCGATTATCACTAATATGGATACCTCTTTTGTTGCTTTGCTTGACCCAACTTCAACCATCATGGGGGCATCTCCTACTGCACCCTCCTCCTTGGTCCCAAGAGCGATGGTAGAAACTACCACCATCTCTACCCGAACCTACACTCGTGCTTTCTATGGGGTCTCTTGGCCTTGCCATCACCACTTTGTGATGTATTGAATCACCTCTCAAAGTGCCAACTACACCCATTAGCCCATAACCTAGCGCCTCTACACTAGCACTAATGGAAAGATCCTTAAGGGCATAATGCTCCTATACCATCTCTAGTGCCAAGGGCCACCCAAATGTTCTCCATCCATGGGTCCACATATAATGGATCATCTAGGTCCTCCTCTGCCCATCTCCCCACATCAGGGTTCCCTCTGACCCTTGATGGATCACTCTACACCCACTTGTACCAATAGTCACCTAGGTTTGATATCTCCTAAAATATATCGATCTACCATTGAACTCGATCAAATCAAAAGAGCTCCAACTCCCCCTTCTCCATAAAGACCCACCTAATCCTCTTAATCTTCACCAGCTCCTCGTCCTCTATCCAGCTAGAGTGTAGGCACCATGGTCACCATATGATCTTGTGCTCCTATAGCTCATCTATTACCTGCCTTCCTAGTGGAAGGATTCCAATGCATGTCCTTTGGACTCGCTCGAAGCTATTGGAACACTTATATGTTGTTGGTTGCTCTAGGTTGGGAAATGGCCTTGGTAGTGCATATTGTCTCATGACTGCTATGTGCTCCTAGCACCACACCTGGAGCAAAGTCGTATACACTAGCCATGTATGCTATTTGTACACGACAATATAATATCCTATACAAATAGGCCAACACATATGGATCCCATGCGAACCACACATGTTGGTCCTGCATGTCTGCCACTACTCCTACTAATACCCATAATAGGTATCACCTAATAGTATGGTACACTAGGAATCTTATCACCACCCCACAAAGCATGGTCATCAGAGCATCGACACAATAGCACCCCACCAACTCGTTGGATAGGGATCTAACTCTCTTGAACCTGATGGGCCTAGTTCCTTGAAAATATCTGTAATGTGGTTTTTTGCCCTCATACCTTGTAAACTACCCTCCCCTTTATGGGGATGCACATGATGCACCATAAATCATCTAGTATGATTGTCATCTCCCTTGTCAGTAGTCAAAAGTTAGACAACTCAAAGTACCATCTCTCCTCTAGCATTGTCAGTAGCACTCTGTCTGCCTCAACCCAGGGTATCTTTGACAAGTGCAGTAGCCCCCTCGCCCTTAGGGTGTCCCTCTCTACTGGTGTGAGCCCCTGTAGCTCCTCCTCCAAGGAGCTCGATTATCACTTCCTGCACTTTAGTACGTCATGTTACAACAAAAAACATAACAAAATTTTAATCAATTCAACATAATAAGTGCAAATAAAAATTAATTTAACAATGTTTAAGCTTGCTTGTCTTGTCTCTCTTTTTTTCTCTTCCACAAGTTTTCTTTGCCTGTATTGCTTTTTTCTTTGTTTTTCTCTCCTCTCGATCGAAACCGTACCCCATTCTCTTTGGGCATGATTTCATTGCTTCTTTTTGAATTCATGCACCATGCTTACGAGGCATAAATTTGTGAAGTCGCATCTTGTAATTTTGGAGTGCAACTTTGATCGTCACGTGAACCAATCGAAATCATGGTTGGTCCTTGAAATTGCATTAGGGTCAAGCATGACGAATTCCTCTAAAAAAGACAAAAATGCTTTAAAATACTAAAAACCCTAATCGAGCCTAGTCTCATGCTTGCTCCACTACTGCGTCGGTCTTGCCCCTTATAATAGTTGAACAGTGTGTGGGAAGCATAATTTATCTTTTTCTCCAAAATCCTTCTTCTTATTGCATGGTTGTCTTTTTGTCCATAGCCCTTCTTCTTCTTGCATGGTGAAAATGAATTTATTTTTCACCCTCCCATCTTCTTATACCCCTGATTTTTCTCTCTCATACTTGTGTTTTTTCTTTGTTTCCATCTATTTGTTGCTCTCTTTTCCTTTGTGTCAACCTTTTTCGAGATTCCTTAGGAATTTTGCATTCCTTCTAAAAATCGAGGTGGAACCCTGGCTTGAGAGGCATAAAAGTCCCTAATGCCTCATTTTGCATGTAAAATCTCAAAGGGCTTAGTATGACACCATTTTTGCACCACCCCTTCTAAACCAGCCACCCATTTTTATGTTCATTGTTCTTCACCCATAGGTGTCTACATATTTATTTTATGCATTTATTAGGCCATAAATGCATCAAAGAGGGGGAAAATGTAGACATAGAAAATTGACCCACTCAAGTGAATCAATTTTCCTAGAACCTCTGAGAGACCCTCAAACTTGTCAAAATACAAGTTTCGGCCTCTCTTCTCTCTCCCTTTTTCCTTTTTTCCTAGTTTTTCCAAAATTGCAATCGCCAAGTATGAGGTACAATCTTGGCAATTTTTGGGCCAATCCCAAGATGTCGGCCCTCCCTTAGGTTTACCTTTTCATTTTCCCACCCTTTTTCCCTCCAAACCTCTTATAAATAGAGGGTTTAGATCCTCTTTTCACCCTATGTGATTTTTGGCTAATAATTTTTCCTAGCAAGTTCTTTTGGAAAGCAAGTCTTCTAATAAGTTATTCAAAACAAAATCAAGTGTCTTCTAGTATTCTTCTACTACTCTATTACTAATTTGTTGTCCTTGGTGGATGAGTGTTAGAGCCTTGAGGAGGAGTCTACCATTTCATGGAGGTCATCGTCCTTTTGTTTGTTCTTTTGTTACCACCAGGTATTTACTTACATTTTGGTATTCCTAGATTATTAATTATTCATCTTGTATCTTATTTTGTATTGTCAAGTCACTCTTGCACTTCTACTACAAAATCACGCCCCATTTGTATAGGGCACAATTTTGGGAGATCTGAAGTCATGGTTACACCTTATGAGGTATTATTTTGGATTCGTTAAGTCTGGGGGTAAATTTTCACTACCAAAACCTCAATTTGTATTTGCATGCTTCATTTAGGTCATACTATCATTGTTTCCATTTTGCTTTTTGCACTATTTCATTTCATTGCATCTTATCTTGTTTATTTCCAAAAATGTCAACAATCACTTTTGCTTTCGAACGGTTAGCTAAAGGGACCAATGGGGCTTGACTGTTGCACCTCAAAGCTTAGTCACTCAGTGGCCTAAGCAGGCTCCCAAAGGTTGATCAAATTTTCTAGGGTTTTGTGAAGCTGTTTTGCAAGGTTGTGAAGTTGTTGGATTTATCTCAATGCAAATTAAAGCTAAGGTTAACCATTGGATCAGATAAGTGCCCTAAGTAAACTTCTTAGGTTGTTTGTTGTTTTCTTTATATCCATTTTTGTTCCATATCTAGATTATTAATATATCTATATATATATATATATATATATATATATATATATTTATTTCTAGGCATCCAAAAGAAAAAAAACATGTAGTTTGCATTCTAGGGTTAACTATGTTTGTGCATTCTCTTAAACCCTTACTAAAATAGAAAAATATTTATTATATTACAAGTTAGGGTTTAGTCATCATTGAAAATAAAGAATCATACTAGGGTTAGCTTCTTGTCTTCCTACATTATTATTTGTCTTGCATTGTTCTTTCAGTTTCCATAACTTAGATTTTAGAATTGCCAAACATAGGTGTTTGCTCAATATACACATCAAACATTTCATCCTCAAACTTGGAGCGAGTCCTTAAACCATTCTTGGTGAACCCTTCGATCCCTAATCCCTTGAGTGTAGATAATATAACATGCCCCCGTGATCACCTCAGTTCCCAGTGGATCCAACTGAAAATCGTACACGATAGAGAAATTTTCCCTCTCTACATCACCATACGAGTAAATGTAATTATTTCTTATGATGTCACACTTCCTCCTAACATTGACCTAACTTGTGGCATCATGAGCACTTTGTAACCATCCTTTATGTAGTTCCAATTCTAATTGCACCAACACCCCATGTCATTATTGAATGCCAAGATGCTCATGAGATATCATTCTAACACCAAGCTTAAAGACACATCCACACTCATCTAGTTTTATCACTTGACACTTCACAAAATCATGATAATTACAAAGAAAGCAAAATGGACATTTCTCTAATTGTTATTGAAATTGCTTCTTAATTCGTTGGGGAGTTGAACCACTTTACATCCCAACACCTTTATAATTGTTGTACATATTGCATATATCTTAGGATTGTCTTAGGCCATTTATTCTAGTAATCTCTCGCTCTATCGTCTTGATCTCTATTTTCTATGCTTCCTTTGAGTTTATACTAATTTTTTCTTCCCACATTTCTCATCCAATAGATGTAGGTTGTCCCTTTAGTGTCTAAGATTTTGTTCTACTACTTTCATTGCAACAGAATATAGTCCCCCATGCTTTGTTGTGCCACACATACCAGGCATTTGCATTATTGTTAACCTAGTTATGTTGGGCTTATACTTTTTAATGTATTTGCATTATATGTAAACAAAATTGCATTCCTATGAGAAATATGATATTCTTTAATGTATTTATATTTGCATTATCTATAAACATAATTGCATCCTATGAGAAAGATTTATTTGTGTCCTATTCTACTACATAACTTTAAAGCATGAGCCATCTAGTACCATAAGCTCCCTTAGAGAGTTATCTTATTGACCATCACATCCTTGGCCCATGTTGTGGATCAAGGTAAGGATCAAACTTATGACAATGCATGGACATAAGGTTGAGTATAATCATATTATATATCTAAGCCCACTGTCATGTTTTTTATGAGATATGCCCTAAAGTTTACCTTAACTTTGTTAGGAGGGAAAACTGAATGGGATTATGTTATTCATAAAAATGTGTTACATAAATAGGCAGAAGGCCTATATGATGAACATGACACTTGTCAATGAAACTGACAAGTGTCAAACTGAAGGCATAGTGCACTTTAACTCTAACATTCCCCCTTAAAGTGCACTATCCTAACTAAAGAAAAAACAAAGCAAGTCAACATTAGGTAACATTCCCCCTTAATGTTGACTTCTCTAAAAGATAACCTATCATCCTTTTTTGGTCTAGGCTCGTGCTTTGTTGTGCTTGGCTCTCCAACTGTGAATAATGCTAGATCCACTGTGTATACATCTCGGTCTGTTGCCTCAGGGTCAGCCACTTCCACGGGTCTGTTGCCACTGGGTCAGCCGTCTAAGTGCCTCGGGGTCATCATGGGTGCCTCAGGGTCAGCCACTTCTGGGTCTGTTGCCTCTGCAGGTCATCCTCAGAGGATGTTGCCTCTCGTAGGTCACTGACTAGATTCACCATGAGTATGAAATCCCTCCTCATGGTGAACTCAATCTAGAAGGTGTCGGTCTCTGCCGAAAATGCACCTAATGAAAGGAAAAATGAGCCATATAAGAGTGTCGGTCTCTACCGAAAATGCACTCAATACAATAAAATGAGCCATAGATCCAAATAGGAGGAGAGAAGAAGAAAAGAAGAGAATCTTCTGAAGTGTCTTCGTCTGTAGTCTTCAGAAGTAGATCTAAAAAAACCTCGGATAGAGTCTAGGGTGTCTATGTCTGTAGTCCCTAGATTAAGTGTCCTTATGGTGACCATGTCATCCCACCGAAATGCATGGGTAACCAGCCACTGCATTCGCCAAGTGTATAGAAAAGGTCACTAGGTACAAGGATCACAAATAAAATTACCTTGGGAGTGTCGGGTACAACCGAGAGTGCACTCCAAGGTAGAAAAACTTTGAGGCTAAAAAAAATGAAGTGAAATAGCCTCAAAATTACAATATGACACCACCATTGTGTCCGTCGTGGAAAAACATTTCCAACGACTATAAATACCCCTATACCCACCAATAAAGGGGCTTTCATCATTCTGGAAAAACAATGTGCCTCTCTAGACAACAAAATAAACCTCAGGAATAAAAATTCCTGGCATCGCACTCTGGCGGCATAAAGAGAAACACTTAAAATTTCCCTCGCAGGGGAATTACATTTCCATGTTAAAAATCATCTAAGGTCATAATGTCGACCAATAGAACATCCACTATTCATTTCCTATTTGGAAAAAACATTAAATAATGCCCAAGAAAATAGGCCAAGTAGGTTTCCACCTCCACTTTCGTTGGATAGAAAATGTTTCATTATGGCCAGTCTGGCGATAAACTGGATGTCATTATGGCTTGACATCAAGTAAACACTAGCACTAAGCCTAACCCCCATAGCCACTTCTCCGCTTGCTGCTTCAGCGCCTTCGCTCCCTGCTGCAGCGCCACGTCTCCCTCTTCCAGCGACGTCGCTACCACGAGTGATAGTACAGGAAGTGCCAGGGAATTACATGACTGTTTGAGATATCGGAGAGCGTATTCTCTCTGTCTTCGAGCACGCGGAAATGGCAAGACGACAGGGAAGCGCTAAAAAAAGGGCAGCCATCGAGAAGCTGTCGACATATGATCGACTGAGAACTTGAAATTCGACAACAATTGCTGGAGAGGCTTATTAAAGTTGCAGACGAGGACAATGAATGCTTTCTAAATAAAGTTCATCAAAAAATCAGTCCGGCACTTTGAATCCTGCCCTTCTGCACCTGTCCGGACTTCCTCCACGGAAAAACCTTGGCGGTGGTGCGCTATCCTTCCGTTATTCTCTGTTTCAGCGACTATAACCCGCGCCTTCGCGATCGCAAAAGAACCATCCCGGTTCGAACCACTTCGCACTCCATCAAATGCCATAAATCGAACATGAAAATCCGATGTAATCCGATGATGAATCTTTCCTTCGGCATTCTGGTCTCGACTGTGTATCCCTCCACCTTGCTGTGCTCTGGAATTTTTTTTTTTACATTGGCAAATATCTCCCAGGTATAAATGGCTTTGCAGAGCAAAGTGACATCGTGAAAAATGACGGAGATCACATTTCAGAAGATGCCAGTTGCGCCCACCTTGACGGAATCACCAGATCTAAAAGACTGCCGTGATTAGCACAGTGAACAGCCGTTTGAGCCTGCGCGTTAGCGGTTGGAGAAACTCGATCAGCGCTGCTTTTCCACAAGCTTTCACATTTAAGAGCCACGAACAAAGCTACTACAATCGCCACAAAGACAATAAATTCGCACAACAAAGCCTGCCAATGCAGCCAGTACTCCGAATGTGAGGCTTTTTCCATTATCCCGTGAAGTCTTCTCCTGATATGTCAATAGAGCGCATCAGTTGCTCTGTAAAATACCACATAAGCAGGTCGCATAAAGCTTTTATATGTAGGGTACTCTAGAACGCCGCCCGTCAAACTTTGAGGATATTCCATTTGTGCATTCGATCGAGCAGAAGGATTAGATCTGCTATAGGTTGATCTTCTACGCTGGCTACCCTATCTATCATTATGCTCCTCCGATGCAGCAGCTTTTGTTTCTTGGATTCCATGGCCGTAAAATCAACACCATTCGAACTTGAGAGTCTCCTAGTCATTCAAAAAATGGGCATTCATTAATTTTTTTTTTTTTCAACTTCTGGTTTCTGATCCATCCAGCACGGGATGGAGAGCATACTCCCTTAGTATCCAAAAAAAAAGAGAGGGAAATGGGGGAGGGAGGATTTCCATGAGGGAAATCCCCCTCAAGCTCACAAGGCCAGAGAAAGCCTGGAGCTCTGATACCAAATGTTAGGAGGGAAAACTGAAGGGGATTATGTTATTCATAAAAATATGTTACATAAATAGGCAGAAGGCCTATATGATGAACATGACACTTGTCAATGAAACTGACAAGTGTCAAACTGAAGGCATAGTGCACTTTAACTCTAACAAACTTTATAGAGTGTGGTCATAACGAGCATGTTCGTTGTTTGAATTTTGATAAAGATTATTATTTTTCAATGGCTATTAGGATTTAATAGTCAGAATTAGCCTTTGGTTACAAGGAGAGACGATAATTTGTTATATCTAATGAAAATAAATGATATCTTAGGTCATCAAAATTTCATGGTTTGTTTATAATATTCTTTATTTATAAAATTTAACTCATGAGATAGGTTCCATATAATTTATTTTATATGCATGTTAAATAAATAAAGAATTCATCTTGATGTATGATAAAATATCTCATAATAAAATAGTGAAATTCACCCCTATTCTTCACAAGACGAAAACGTTAAATATTATCTCTAAATTTATATAGTTCTTAATCAATTATAGAAAGGACAATAATAATATCATCAACCATGAAAGAGATCAATGAATAATTAAGGTGTGTGTTGATTTTTGTGTTGTGATCTTAATACTAGTCTTGTTTTTTAACAATGATATAAATATTTATGTTAAAAAAAACTAAGAGCAATTATGAGGAAAAAGGAGATAAGAAGAAAAAGAGAACACTATCTTGTTGAAACCCACTGATGAATGCCATCAAAAGACATACAAGGATGACAAACATGTCTTTGATGAGCTTCAACAATGTCTCTATTCTATGTCAATGCTCTTCATGCCAGACATCACTTAGTCATTGAAGGTTGAGACTAACATATTGAAATATGCACTTAGTGCCATCCTAATCCAAAATGGGCATCTTCTGACCCACCCGTTTGAGGCATTTTTGACATAACTTGGTGTTATGCAAGATATGAAAAGTAGTTGTATACCATTATTAAAGTTCATCAACAATGGTGCCATTATACAATGAATAAAGAGACTATCATCCTTTTATGACCATAACCTATTATAATTTTTGTACTTATAGAGTAAATTGGAGAATACACACCATATGATGTGGATTACTTACCTACAATAATTTCATCTTGTGACCAAGTATCACAAGAACAATGAGAACTAGACAATACTTTGTTTGAGTCATCTTCCAATGCAAACACTTTTGATAGTTTTGGATACTAGAGGGCATTGTCCCAATCATTTTTAGGTGATATACATAGGTGATACTGACTTTACTAACATTTATTAACAATTTATATAAGGCAAGTCAGTGCCAAAGCATCATCCTTAGAACAAGTTGTTGTACCATCTTGAAAATCTCTATGTATCTTCTTGTACGCTATGACAACTAGTTTTTTTGGAATCACATTGCTCTAAGGTAGTTGGACATTGCAACATCGCTAAGACACCTATGATACAATAATAGTATTTCCATGGGTCATACATGCACAAGGAGGTGGAGCTTTATGTCAAATCCTATGCACTATATAGAATTACAAAGCCAACAAATAGGAAGCTAGGGCACTACATAACACTATAGTTTCTTCTAAACCTTGGAAATCCATAATGTGCATTATATCTTAGCATTCCAACCATCAAGAATCAACATGAGTTTATTTTCATGGTTGTGAATAGTTTCAGTAAAATTGTAACCATGAAGAGGATAGATACAACCAAGATTACCCAGCTATTTTTTTGCAAAAAGAAAAGTATTGATGATTCAGACTTCATCATTTAACATAATCTTATTTTTATCTAAAGTAACAAACAAGATAATTTATTTTAATTGGTAATATCAAATTGTTGTAATCTTATGTTAAAGGATCTTAATAATGTTAAAATCTTTCAATTGTATTTATCGTAGACTCCATGATAGTTTATTTGAGAGGCCAATGCGTTAATCTTGCAATACCCCAACCCTACCCTACCCTTTACCTTACCACCCTTTAAAAGTTTGTAATATTAATAGTTTTGGTTCTTCTTCAGGAGGTTCAAGGTTTAAACCGTGGCGTGGGCGAGTGTGTCAGAGGATGGATGTGTGGTGCTTGTGTGTTAAATCCTCTATTGATAAGCATAGTTCTTGGCTTTACAAGGGGTCATGGTTGGAAGGAGATTGTTGATCCCTGTGCGTTGTTCATAGGAGTTTCTCACACTAACCAAACAAAAAAAGATATGGTTAAATATTTTATATATACAATAAACTAACATTTAAATATCAAATAACATAAAAAAACACATGGTTTTTTAAAGAGGACTTGAATTCATATCTATGTTAATTATTAAAATAAGTATAATATTAATTTCAATCCAAAAAGATCATCGTATGAAACAACAACTTAATAAAGAGTTATTCATACAAACTACACAAAATCTGATCTAATTATTTTTCTTTTTTCATAATAATATTTATTTATTATTTTTGATGATAAATTCTCCTATGTTCTCTCTTTTCTCCTTTTTAAAACAACTTTTACATTAATTTCGTTCCTAGAGTATCAACATGACTAACATAAATAAGTTAGTTATGATTGTGTACGTAACATTTTAAAAATAAGAATGTTTCTTTGTCTCCACTTTATTATATGTCCTTTCTTCTTATATACAAATGTGATCTAATTATTTTTATTGTTACATAATAATCTATATTTATTAATTTTGATGAGAAATTCCTCCATGTTCTCTCTTTTCTCCTTTTTAAAACAACTTCTACATTAATTCCGTTCCAAGAATATCAACATGATTAACATAACTAGATTAGCTATCATTATATACCTAACATTTTAAAATAAAAATGTTTCTTTGTCTCCACTTTATTATATGTCCTATCTTCTTATTCTTCAATAATTAAAAATAAAAATATAATAATTAAATGACACTCTTTCAATTAATTAGATGTCATTTCTTCTTATACACAAAATGTGATCTAATTATTTTTCTTGTTCCATAATAATCTCTATTTATTAATTTTGATTATAAATCCTTCCATGTTCTCTCTTTTCTCTTTTTAAAACAACTTCTACATTAATTCCATTCCAAGAACACCAACATCATTAACATAACTAAATTAGTTATCATTATATACCTAACATTTTAAAATAAAAATATTTCTTTGTCTCCACTTTATTATATGTCCTATCTTCTTATTCTTTTAATTTCTTCCCTGCACTAATTAAAAGTAAAAATATAATAATTAAATGGTCTTGTACTAATTAAAAGTAAAAATATAATAATTAGATGACACTCTCTCGATTAATTAGATTCCTTAATGTTTAAGGAGACGACTTAATAAGTTTCTTCCATGCACTAATTAAAAGTAATAATATAATAATTAAATGGTCTTGTACTAATTAAAAGTAAAAATATAATAATTAAATGACACTCTTTCGATTAATTAGGTTCCTTAATGTTTAAGGAGAAGACTTAGGTTCAAATCTTGCCAAGCAATACATGAATAATATTTAAAGTGTTATATGGAACACGAGGAGCTAGAGATAGGTGGAATAAGTGTTGTCCCTAATGTTTAAGGAGAAGACTTACGTTCAAATCTTGTTAAGTGATAAATAAATAATATTTAAAGTGTTATATGGAACACTAGGGGCTCAAGATAGGTGGAATAAGTGTTGTCCCTAATGTTTAAAGAGAACTTAGGTTCAAATCTTGCTAAACGACACGTGAATAAGTGTTATATGGAACACCAGGAGCTTTGAGATAGGTAGAACAAGTATTGTTAAAGACAACCCCAAGCCTTTAAACTTTTAAGTGTATCATCAATGTTATATAGAATACCAAGAACCCGAGACAAATAGAATAAATATTGTTAAAGATAGCCCAAGCCTTTAAACTTTTACGTGTACCATATGAAGTGAGAGGATTGCCTCTTACGAGGGCAAAGTTATGATCATTCTTTTGCTTGTAAAGTTACAAGTCTTAAGCTTTTGCTTTTCCATATACCTTATTTAAATGAACTGTTGGCTTTTGTTTTAATTTTTAATATTCCCTACCACACAAGGACATACATATGAAATGCCCGGTGGGTCTTTCAACACAAAAGAAATAAAGTTTCTTAGTACATCATTCATCTATTTTGACACAGTCTGTTTCCCATACAAAATGGGTGGACGACAACAGGCATATTACTCAAATTAAACTCAACCAAACCTGAAAAATAATTTTATTTTCTGTTAAAGTTGAGCTATATATTTAGCTGAACATCCGACCCCATCCATGTCCGCATTTAGCAGAAGTGTTTATTTTATTTTTATTATTTTTCAAAAAAATGTAACGCTAATATCATATCAATGCGCTGTCGGGACATAAATTTTTGTTAGTTTGTCTTTTGGGTTCGTTTTACCTTACAATCATCACAAACAACAACCGCAAGTAATTATGGGCGTTGCTTAGAAGTTATTTTCCTGGCCTAGGCCTCTGTCAACGTCATGTAACAGTAACGCGTCCCGTCTAAGACAGTCAACACCCCAGATATCGTTTCGTATGAAAACTAAAAACCTTTCTAACAGTATATAGATAGATAAATAGATAAGCATCTGAGGTATGAAATATCTGTCTGTCTCCACGTACAAAACCCAACGGGCTCCCTGCATATCGTTTGCAGTCTGAAAGCAAAATTGACGTCTCCGTTACCCTTTCTTGGCGCCTTTCAATACATTAATAAATAAATACTCAATCCCCCCCTCCCCCTAGGTCTACATCTTTTTTCAAAATTCGTAGAGCCACGTGGCTACCTCATAAAAACGTGAACTCGTTATTGATAAATTATGGAATGAATGAATGAAAGATTTTAATTACGTCCGCGAGACCCAAATATGGTCTATGGGACCTCAAATATGGAAGTACAATTACTCAAATCATATCATATGATCTTTAATATCTTTGAGAAGGTTGTTCCTTCTCCTCGCTGATTTGTGTTAGCAATTCTCCAACTTTTTTTATTTTCCTGTCTTCAAATAAATCTGTAATAAACTCGTTCCCAAGTGTTTCTTTGTATTTGTCACGGATATCCGAAAAACTCGGGCATTTATAGATGAAGTGTTCCTCTGTCTCTACCGCCCCCGTGCCGCATAGAGTACATATCCTTTCTTCCCATTGTTCTTTGGGCGTTGTCCATCTCCCCCGTTTCACATCTAAGCCTATGAGAGCTAGTCCTTATCTCGAGCAATGAGTATTTTTTCCTTCCACTTGATTTCAGCGCCTATATACGCTTTTTCCTTGTGGTCATACGTTGGGTTAAAATTTGCAATATAATATTGTCTTTTCCTTGCTTGCATTTTTCCACATTCCACTTCTGAACTTTTCATTCACATAATTTTTAATGTCTTTGTTGACATTTGGGCATTCATTTATGTTGATTTCCCAACGTTTCATCCATTTCTGATTTTGTTTCATCCACGTATTCTTTCGCCTATGCAACTCTTCGTCCCTAGCTGCTCTAGGCCATCTATCATTTGTCATGTTTTCTATTTTTTTCAAGTAACATAACGACTTGGTCATAGCAATTGCTTCTAAAGGGAACATTCCAGTTTCAGCTAGAATAATTTCATAAGGGGTTGTGGCCTTAATTTTGAGAAAGTTTGTGATTAGATATTTTTGAATCCTTTCTATTTGCCTCCATTTTGCATTTGTTGTGCCACTAGCCCACACCTCGCAACCATACAATAGAACCGGTGTAACAAGTAGGCCAAATAAGACCTTGGTGGTCTTCCAGTCCCACAACTCGGCATTCCTACACCTGTTTTGAAGTGCATATAGTGCTCTCCACCCACTTTGAGTTCTTTTCATCCTACATGTATTCCAATTAAGTTTGTCATGAAAGTCTATGCCTAGGTATTTGTATTCTACTACTACATCAAGCGGTTCTCCTGCAAACTGAAATTTGAGTTGTTGCTTCTTCTTTTTTGCTGAAAAAATCATAATTTTTGTTTTGCTCGTGTTCACCTGCATCCCAACTTCTTTACAAAAGAGTTCTAGAGCTTGAAGGTGATCTTCTAGATCTTTGGCTGTTTTGGCCACAAGAATTACATCATCTCGCATACATGAGGAGTTTTACCACATATTTGGCTAAATGCACACCCTCTCCCCCAAATTTGTTTATCCATTCTTCTAACTTGTCAATGTACAACCCAAATAAGGTCGGAGATAGAGGGCAACCTTGTTTGACACCTATGTCACTACCAAAACATTCGGATAACCCTTCCCGTGTTCTCGATTCTAGCTTTTACATGCTCATATAGTCTTGTGAACTCGCTGTCCCGTAGTGAATTGGAACCTCTAGCCCTTCCATTCTCGCTCCATAATTTTTTCCTAGGCACCGTGTCAAATGCCTTTTTGAAGTCTACAAAACAAACAAAAAGCCTCCTTTTTTTGTCCCATATTTTTTCCACTATGTGTTTAAGCGTGATACAGTGATCAATAGTTGAGTGTTTGGGCCTAAAACCCGCTTGCCCCTTTGCTCTCTTTCCCTTTTCTTTCGCCCATATGCCGATCCTACGCTCTATCATACTCCCAAACAACTTTGCAAAGAGAGGGTTGATCATGATAGTTCGATAGTTTGAGGGATTATTTACATCTCCACTTTTAAACAAAGGAATGGTCAAGCTAGTTGTCCACTCAGTAGGGAAGCCATTTTGTATGACCTCATTGAAAATTTCTTTGATTTGCGGTGCCAAGATATCTACCCCCCATTTTATATGCTCTGCTTGAAGATTGTCTATGTCACGGGCTTTTCTAGTTGCTAACTTTTTTATCCCTTGAATAATGTCTTCAATTGTGAAAAGTTCTTTCTTGACAATGATAGTAGAGGGTGTCTCCCGCTAGTTACTACGCTGATACAGTTGTTTTGAATACTCCAACCACTCGATTAACTCGTTATGTTATTTTCAGTTTGCATCCTTTTCACGCTTAGTTCCTTCCAAAATTTCTTTGGTTCATGCTTCCCTAAATAAATCAATTCTTCCCTCCTTGTTTTAGTGTATTCTTCTTTTTTTGCCCTTACCAGTTTCTCATATGCTTTTTTGTTTGCTCTTGTTTTACCCGTTGGTTCCTTTAGTAATCTTCGCATTTTTTTGCAATCTTCATCGAACCATGGGTTGGTTGGGAAGCTATTTCTTTCTTTCTTTTTAGGTTTAGCTCTCTTGCATTTGTTTAGAGCTTCTTGAATAACTTGCATTAACCATTCACTCTTACTGTAATCTCTACTACTGTGATGTAGTTCTTCCCTTTCCTGTAACTTATTATTTAATACCGCTCTAAAATTTTGCCGATTTTCATCTCGTTAAGAGAATGTTTCCCTTGTGAGGATATTTATTTTGATTGCCTTGCAAGTGTTTTTCCCTTGGTTTGTCTCCATGCATTCGAAGTTTCATAACAATTGGGTTGTGATCCGACTTAAGTTCCACTGGAGAATCTTCCACTTCTAGCTCCTCTATTTTTGGTATGTAATTCTGTGAGCATATTACATAGTCTATTACACTTTGTCCCTTATATGTTTTGCATGTATACTTTCCTGAATTTTTCCATTTGTTCATCCCATTGCAAATAATCAAATTGTATATGCTGCAAAGACCTAACAACTCTTCTCCATATTGTGTGATAGCCCCATGCCCTCTAATGTCTTGACATTAATTTTTTTTTAATTAATTCCTTCTCTTGGTTTTGAAAAGGGCATCGAAAAGGGCGCGCATTTGAGGCAAGTTCAAGAAAAGTCATGTTAAACGGTAGCTCCAACAACCACACATGATATCCTAGGCTACAAGGTGTCAACATCAGTGCCGGAGGGGTCGTAACCTAGGTTTGTCAGGACATGTTAAAGGCCCTTACCCCATCTGTCCGATCTGTGGTTTACATGGATAGTTTGATGGGAATTGAACCTAACTACGGCTGCATGTCCACTTAACTGACCCCACTAGAGTAGAGTAGTGCCTACTAGGCTATTTTGAGGCCAGAAAGAAAAAGTGGTCCGGGCACATGGCTCCTATGTGGATGGGTTGGCATTGGGGTAACTAAGGCCAAAATGATGTGGACGGGCCCACCATTGCCGTCCACAGTTGTACGCAAAAAGGCCAACAAATAATTAGTACTCATTATCTATTATGGCTGGCTTGTTTATTTTTTATGACTCGAATAGTTTTTAAAATAAAAAAATATGAAAATATATGAGGATTAAGGAAATCCTCGACTGAATCGGGTCGTTTTCCCGTGAATGGGCCAGTGGGTGCACACCATATACCTACTAAACGAACTTGATTGCAGGACAAGTTCATAATCTAAGATTTCAAAATAATAATAATATATTCGTTAAAGTTTATTTCCCTCTCAGAATGGCAAACAAACTTACTAGATTAGCGAGTGCAAGTTATAATTAGTTGGTGGATTTTTTTTAATGTTGAGTTAAAAAATATTTATAATTTATTAAAAATAAAATTAATTATTTTTTATAAGTAATGATTTCTAATAAGATTAAGAGTTACACTTATTAATAAACGAGTAACACACAACTACACATCATTATTATCAAATCGTATTACTTTTCAATTAAAGGATTCAGTTAGAAAAGTTTTGAATATTTATTTTTTATTTAACCCTAAGCTACAATTTTGAAAAGTGTTACTCTTGCCTTTAATAATACAATAAATCATATATCCAGTTATTCAAAACACTTAAAAGTTTGTTATAGTTTCCTTTAATACAATAAATCATATATTCAGTTGTTCAAAATACTGGGGAAAGTTTTGAATGTATATTTTTTAATTAATGATAAGGTAGGGTTTTTGAAAGGATTGTTACTATTTCCTCCAATACAAGAGGTTACATCAAACTATACAGTTAATTTTATGTGGTTGAGATTTAAACATTTTTGTGGGCTACACTATCTAGGTTACTTCCAATTAGTTATTTTTATGTGGTTGAGATTTAAACATTCTTGTGGGCTGCATTATCCATTCTTGGGGCCTACATTATCCCTATGATTCAACCATTGACCTGTTTAAATAGTTATCATTAATTTATGCTTAATAAAATTTAAGTTTTATTAAATAAATTTTCAACCAGTTTACACAAGTTAAACCTCTCAAAACCCTTACCACTACTTGCAACTAAAATTTTATTAAATAATATTATTAAGATGAAATTCTATTTATAATTATTTATTTTAAAAGATAATATAACTATTTATTTTTTATAATTCTAAATAATATAATATTAATAATTAATAATATTTTAAATTTTATTAAATTATTTGTACATTATCATAACAAACAATATTGAAGAAATAATTGGTATAAGATTATAATAGTTAAAATTTAAATATAATTATAATTTTAATTAATATATGCCACTTTCATTATCTTTAATGTGACCTGGGTTCAATCCCATGGTGGATGTGTATAAGAAGTATTACTCAAAAAATAAAAAATATAATAATAATACATTATAATTATTATAAATTGTTAATACTATAATATTTGTTGAAATACCCAGGTGTTGTAGGTGAGTTGGAGAGGAGAGGACAATCCTCCAAGGGAGGTCCGAGGTTCAAATCTCCACCCTACCAAAAAGTTGAATTGGGTACCCAAAATCCAATTGATAATGTTGGTGCGAGTAGGGCTGGGTGCGATTCCCGGGTGACTTTGACAGTGTAGAACCCCTTGTTCGTAGTCTCTCAGACCAAGGCGGCCCCGCAAGGGGTTTTTTGCTTAAAATAAAAATAAAAATATTTGTTGAAATAAATGATAATGTATTAAACAAATAAACTTTTAAATTGTTTAATATATATTATTTGAGTAATATTTGTTTTTACATTGAATTAATACTATTTGATAATAAAAATATATTTTTATGAATTTGAATTAATGTCCATAGGCGACTAAGAGAGGTCAATAACAGATATACAAAGCAATGAGAGTGCCTAGTGCAACTCTTTATAAAATAAAGCAAGAAAAGCAATAAACAAAATGACATATGATATACAAGATCTGTGGATCAAGGATTACTCCCAACATTCAAGGCTGAAGAGAAGTGAGTGATATAAGAGTTGGATGTTGTCGTAGATGTTCTTTGTTGAAGTCGAAAACGAGTTGATCTTGTTGTATCTCTGTGATCACCCTGACGATGGCCTCATAGAAAAAATAAATATAAAAATATAATAAAATTAACATTGATTTTGATTGATCTTTTTGAAAATTTAACTTATTTATAACAAATAATTATAAATTTAATTAATTGTAATGTTGATTTTTATAACTCAAATCTAATAAATTATTGAGATGTTATTTTTAAAACAATATTTAAAAATATAATAGTTTAAAAAAACATCTTTAATCCGGGAGGGCTAGGTGGATTGGTAAAACATTGGGCATTTACCAAAAGGAGACTTATAAATTATTGAGATGTTATTTTTAAAACAATATTTAAAAATATAATAGTTTAAAAAAACATCTTTAATCCCGGAGGGCTAGGTGGATTGGTAAAACATTGGGCATTTACCAAAAGGAGACTTAGGTTCAAACCTCGGGGTATGCCCATAATGGTAGCATCATAATTTAACGCTACATGTCAATGCAACTTGACCAGTTGTTCAAAAAGGAAAGGTAGTTGTGATTCCTCTGTGTTAAAAGAAAGAAAAAAAAAACATCTTTTGCAGTGGTAAGGGCTTTGGTTTCTCTCTGAGAGGACTAGATTTCAAATTTGAGAGGTCTAAAGTTCAAACCTTAAAAAAAAAAAAAAAACATCTTGTGTAGTGCCAAGGGCTTTAGTCTTTTTGAGAAGTCTAAAGTTCAAACCTCACTCACTATTAGAGGACCAAAACCCTTCATAAAAACATGTGTAAACTCGTTGAAAAAAAAACATCTTAATAATTTCAATAGTTTTATTGTTTTAAATAAAATTTATGAAAAAATATAATTAAAAATTAATATAATTATATTAATCTTAATATAATTATTTTGATGAAACCTAATAAAATCTAATATATAATTAATTAAAAATAAATCAAAAACCTTAAATACCGAAAATGATGTTATTTTTTTAACATTGACCCTAAAACGGATTTAAAAAAGAAAATAAAAATGTAACGGATTCAGGTGAACTGGTTCCTCAGACTGGCGGCGAACAATTAATACGTATAAAATAATACTACCTATATTTAGAAAAAAAAATGCCATTTAAATGTTGACATTTTCAAAGTTAAAAATGGGAGCCAAAATTCATTATCCGAGATTATCTATTTCAAATATCTATTATCCGTTAGATTGATGCCTTCAGACAGACCAGAAAACGTGTAAGCCAACCCTTGGAAGCTAATTAATTATAGGTAATATGTGATTTCTAATTATTTAAAAAAAATAATCTCGTGACGTGGTTATGGTACGTGGAAAAGAGAAGCGCGCTTCAAAGTTCTGTCCACACGAACTTGCGCTCGACAGCTTTACTGTATCTGGGAAAACCCAGAACTTGCTCGGATATTTTCGCCAGCAAGCATTTTCCCCATGTACGAGAAAACGGCCCCGTGCTTAAGATTCAAAATCTATTTCTTCGCCTGCAAATTCTTCTACGGAACTCGAGGTACTCAAGTTTATTTTGACCCGGATTCGGCTTTTTCAAATTAAAATTTACTGTAAATTGCTGTTTTTAAAGACACTTTAATAGAACGGTTCTCAGTTTTAGTATCGTTTGAGTGTGGTTTGAAAGCGATGCAACCTGTTCTGGATGCAGTGCAGGGAAATTTAAACGGGCGGAAATTTAAAAGGTGTTAAAATGTCGGCTTCTAGCTTCGATCTGTAGGCGCAAGAGTTTTGGAAAAATTTAGGCTGCAATGTTTGAAATCCGTGCGATGTTAACTGGATTAACTGCGATCAAAACGAAGGATTCGGCCGGAAAGGTGTAGAAAATTTGCGCGTTACGAGTACATGTTAAGCATGTATTGCGAATTTTGAAGAATAGAGGCTTTAAGGTGAATTTAGGGGGAAATATGCAATCAGCAAACAGTTGGAGTTTTTGAAGGATCAGAGCCGTTAAAGAGATATCATTTTTGGAGTCATTAAGGTTGTGCCGGTGAAAAATGCTGTCGGCAAGCATGGCGCCTGCTCCTCGTAGTACTTTGGAAGAAATGCTGGAGGCTCTTACGAAAAGGGAGGAAAAGCCTAAGGATCTTCCTCCAGCGTTGCCGTCGAGGCCGACGTCCAAGGCTAGACTTCCGTCTAATGTTAGGATGAGAATATCTCCCTCGCTCTCTGTCGGTCGTAGTTCGCAGTTGCCTGCGCACAGTGGCAGGGAAACAGGGGCAGTGGTGGAGTCCGCTAGGGTTTCAGGCGAGCCAGTTGGACTTAAATCAGGTGACGCCAGGGTTTCTGTTCAAGGGCCAAAGCCGAGAACAAAAGGGGAGATTATCGAGAACAACGGTGCAGGCAATGTGTTTCCAAGGGAGGGTGAAGTTGGAGAGAAGAAGATGTCGGAGAACATTTCTAATGGAGCGGAAGAGGTTAACGGTTTTTTAAATGGTGGTGCAGATAGCGGTACGCAGGATTCTGATTTGAGTGATCTTCATTATTACAGTACTTTAGATTCGCCTTATGGAAGAAGTATTGGATCCGGCTATGAAAGCAATTGCCGAGATTGTCGCTCTTCTACTTCGGTTGCAAAGCTAGAGCATGTGGAAGGGAAGGGTGCCAATGTACACGGCCTCACTAAGGTTTGTTCCCGGCATCCATCTTGAGCTGCATTAATTTATTAGATAGGTAAATTTTGCTTTAGTATGTTCATTATCATTGCTTGTTTTTGCATTCTAAAATCCCGAGACAAAGAAGCACAGTTTCAAGTTAGGGGATTTTGTGTTATTCCAAAATAATGGCATGGTAGCGATGTAAAAAAAATGGATCATGGGTATTTTATTATTTGTCCCGGCCCAGTTTGTCCTACTGGATCTTCATCTTTGTATTCTTGTATTATTGCCTGTAATACTGTCATTATAAATAGCGCAGGAACTTTCTAGACATGTAGCGGGTGGCTGGGTTTAATATTGCTTGTATGGTAGTTGTCAGTAAATGGTTTTCAAGGACAACATTAGCACTTTGGATAGTGTAGGAACTTTTCTACACATTTAGCGTGCGGTTAAGTTTCACTTTGCTTGTCGGGTAATTTTCGGTAAACAGTTTTCCTGGATTAATCTTGTAGGTCGTAAACCGGGTTTTATGAGCTACATATCCTTTTTATTGTTAGGCTTCGGTTATTATTGACTTGCCTTCACCCATATGCGAGCACTTCGTTTTTGATCGACTCTTCAGTTCACTTGTATAGCAGAGTTTTTTTGCACATTTATGTTACCGAGTTTGCTATTTTCGTTGGATCTTCTTGCTATCCAATATGTAGTAGATTTTTGATCTAGAAGCATCTTTGGTGTTCTAAAGCATTGTCTAAGCTTTGAGCAGCCCAGGGCTCCATGTGAAAACAGTAGTAGTTTTAAAAACATCCTGCAATAATTGAACTCTATTTGAGTGAAGTTTCACAAAACATGTTTTAAGCTGGTTTTGTGACATTCTTTAGAAATACCATTATATGGCAACCATATTTTGAGGCCTGGGTTATTTGTTATATGCTAGGTCTCATCCTCCTTTCCAAGTTCCACTAGACTTGACTATCAGTGCAAATCTGTTTACTGCAATTTATCCCGCATTAATACTATGCATTGCAATGCACTTGATTTTTATTTGTGTCCGTCCACTGGATGTTTGCTGATGTTGATTTGCTAGTCTGAATTTGAAATTTTGATCCTTTTCTTTTGCTTTCCAATTCCAATATGTTCAGGGACATACATATGATGAGGCGAAAGCATTTTCATCCTTGGTACTCATTATTTTTGCTACAGATTTTTGCAGTATCTCAGAAAACTGAAGAATACGAAACTAAAGGTGTTGAATATGAAATCATGCCCTTTCTTTATGTCACTATACTGGAGCTTATTTCTATGGCTAGTAACATGTATATCATAATTGTTAAACCCTTTTGTTTGATAGATCCAGTAATAACTATTGTGCATTAAGAAGCCCTAGGGCTATAAGCAGACGCTTATGTTATCAACATGAAAACTTTTTGTTTAAGTCTTGCTTTATTGCTTTCATCACGGCTTGCGAGTAGACCTTCATTTTTTTCTTGTTATTCCTAGGATGTGTGTTGCAGATGACAGATTCAACTTTCAAGCATAGTCAGTGGCAATGCACATTAGAAAAAGGCAATGTGGAACTTACAGTATGGATTATACATGTTGAAATGAAGAAACTGCACTGGAACACACGATATAGCAAAAAGACATCCAAAAATATATTATAATATCATAAGAATAATAAAAAAAAATGAATTAATATTCAAGATTAGTGATTCATATGATCATATGATCATATTGGTCTGCTTCTACCTTTTCAGTGAAGACTGGAGATGGGTTGAGGGAGTAAGTTCAATAAAATTAGTTATACCAATCTGTATCCTCATATGAGCATATGTGAATGCTGGTCTGCTTCTACATTTTGGGTGAAGATTATGGAGAATTGGATATGGGTTGAGGGAGCAAGTGCAATAAAATTAAGTATACCAATCTGTATTTTGGTTGATTCCCATGTCGTCAATCCCGTTCTTCTCATGTTAAGCAGTTTCACTGATAGGCCCTTCATCTGCCTCAGTCATATCATACTATTGATATTGAACAGTGGTTTGGTACCTTGTTAAAGTTATCTATCTTTTGCAAGAGAAGACATGACCACAGAAGAGTCGTTCCTCTTTTTTATTTTTTAAAAATAAATTAGGGTAAGATAAAGGGATGATTTAGGTTTGACTTTGATAGATTCCACACTAAATCAAGCTTGCCTTATTGGAGGGAATCTGAATAAGATCCAACAGCATATCTCCAAATATAAGGGCAGGGTTATGTGATGGCTCTCAGCTACAGCTGTGGAAGTTTTGCCAGTTGATTAATTCCAAAATTCTAGCGTACTGAATCTAATCCAAGATTGCAAGTTGCTAAGGCTTAACAAGATATGAACTTCTGATCTCCATCAAATGAGAAATTGAAATATCCATTTGAATAGAATTGCACTAAAGCTGAAAGAGTGCGAATCTAAAAAAGGATCAAACCTGAACTGTATGGAGTAATGTTACTGGGGACAAAGCAACACAGCTCAGTGAGTCGTAAACATGTGTACTGTACAAATTATATGTAGATAAAGCCATTCAGCTGAAGCCTTACCCTGAACTGGCCATCAGCCAAATTCGTACACATTTACTGTCTCTGTGCTGGAACAGCGTGCTATTGGGGAATTCAAATACACTCCTACAAAATGAATGCCTTTGTACATTCACAGGCTCATTGAGCCACAAATATCCTAAAATAACTAGATGCAGAATATAATAGCTATAGATCCTAATGCTGGTTACAGGAAACATGGGCATTATTAAACTTTTGACATGTAGACAAGGAATCACTGGCAATAGGGAAAGCTTGAGGTATCTAGAAAATGCTACGCTGGTTATGGGCAAGGATTACATTACCGTGGCTTGGCCTGGTTGAATGTGAAAGCCAATAATTCTTAAAGTCAAGAAATTGACTATAATTTCTGCCAAGTGTGAGCCTGGTCAGACTTGAAGGGATGTGTCTACTTCAATGTTCATAAATGAAGTTGCTGAAGGCTCATCACTTAGACTTTTGTGGTCAACCTTTTGCAAAAGCATATTCAAGTATTGCTCTATATTCACCTCCTAAATCTTAACTGGGCATTCATTTGAAGACTAAAATTAATCAGAAAATAATTGCTCACTCAAGGGGTAAAATGAATTATAAAGGAATATTTGTATATTGAAAAGTCCACTTAAAGCTATCAACATTCTTGAAATACTCCTCCAAATATAGTGATAACCTCTTATAGATATCAAGAACAAGAAAGATGGATGGATGATTCTTCCTTGTAGTTCATTACTGATGAACATTTAATAAAAGTGTATGGAGTTTTTTTTAAATACTAATAAGATCCATTTGTCTTCTACTAGGATGAGTCCCATGATAGGTAAACATTGCCTAAGGATATCAAAAATCCTACATCTGAAATTCCTTAAGAGCAAGACAACTCTAAAAACTTCATGATTTTTTTTTCTTATAGTGTACCAAACCTATATGGGGTGGGTTGGTTACAAGCTACTATTTTTTGAGTATGATCACTAAAATCGAAGCTTTATTTTAGTGTGCTGTCTAAGCTAATTAGCCGACTTCTCTAAAAGTCACAAAGATAACAGAGGTCATAGTCATGGCTCATTCTTAATGTTTAGCATCTTCATTTTCCAGAAGTTAGCTAGTTAGTCCATAACAGCATAACACATTGTTGAAGCAAAATGTCTAGCAAAAAGGTGGAAGAAAATCCTCAACTTGTATATAACTAGCAAAACATAGGTCTTCACTATTTAATTAGGCAGTGATAAAAAGATCATTCCCAAGATGATGAAGACATAAGTTTATCTTCTTTGACATATTTCCATTCATTCATCATCTCTGTTTTATGAAATGTAACTGGCATTAGTTCTTTGGATATTAAGATGGTGGTATTTGTGAATCATAATGAACTGTGGAAATTAAAGATTGGTCTCTAGCTTGGCTGCTGCAATATCCATCTCCTTGCTTTTGGGGCAGGTTAGCTAGTGCTGGATTTGACTGGGACTTCTGATTTGTTAGCCTCTTCACAAAGTGTTTAAATTCAGGCTAAGTGTAGTTCATTCAATATGGAATTTGACCTTAACCAATTGCCTTAATTGATGGCACAGAACTCCCGTGTCTGGTGTATGGTTTTAGATAACCAATGGACTTCGGGCATGATACAGTCAATTATTGGGAAAGAATCGGTAATCAAAACTTCTGATGGCTATGTAAGTTTTGTTTCTGTGTATTTGTTTGAATATGGTGCTTACAAGTAGTTTAATAAAATTGCCTCTAAAATGCGCTTGTGTGGTTTATGAACTTTTTGATGTTTTTGTGTAGGTTGTCAAGGTGCCTGTTAGCAATCTATTACCGGCATATCCATATATTCTTGAAGGAGTTGATGATCTTGTTCAGCTTAGTTTCTTGAATGAACCTTCAATCATTCACAATCTTGAGCACAGATATACCCAAGATATGATCTATGTGAGTAATTTCTATAGAAATAGTGACTTTATCATTCTTTTAGTTGGAAAAAACATTTTTCTGTGCATAGTTGTTTGTGAACCATGCTGGATAAGTTGCTATCCTGTCACTCATCGCTATTAAAAGATGTCCAGACTAAAGCAGGAGGATCTGTCTTGGTTGCAATAAACCCATTTAAAGATCTATCTCTCTTTGGTGACGAGATCATCCAAGCATACAGATGCAAAGCTAGATCCATTCCACACGTATACATGATGACAGATATGGCATTTGATGCAATGATGAAAGGTAAATTAATGCTAAGCTATAAACAAAATTAACACAGTTGAGTATTTAAATTTTGGTATGTTTTGGTTAATAACACAAGTTTGAATAAGGCACATTCAGTTGACCTACATGGATTATAGAGCCTGGAAAATGAAAGCAGATTACATTTAACATGTGAATTGACCTTTAGTGTTGTTTTATTGCATTGGCTTCTGCAGATGGAACAGATCAGTCTATAATTGTAAGGTAAATGTCACAATACCGTGATGATCCAATATTTGATTAAGAAATAACTTTTTCTTTATACATCTGCTAGTTAGTTAATTGTTACCAAAGTTACGATGAAGCTGTTATTTAGTTATTCCATATAAATATATATTTTCATTTTCTAGATTTAACTGCTTTGAGTACCTTTGTTTCTTTAAACATCTGTAATGCCTTGCCATGAGAGGATAAACCACATTAATCTAACCTAGTTGTACATGTTTCACCTGCACAAGATAAGATATATAACATAATTGTAGAGTTTTCTACAGTTAAGATACCGAGCTACCAGTTTAATTGTAAGATTGTTTGATTGGCCATGGCTTTGAATTTTTGGTAAGCTTAGTAGCAGAGAAATCCATTCCTCCTTTTTAGCTATATTGTAAGGCCGGGATACACAAGGAGTATTGCAATAAAGTCTAATTTGGTAGCAAACTATCCAAAAATAGACCTTCCATCAATAAAAATGGGAAACATGTGGACTGAAATATATGTTCAGCAAACAAGTGCCCAACGTTATGACCCAAGCTCTTTGAGACATAGAGTTGGTTTGATCAATTGCTCAATGAATGTTAATTTTGCTACATGTAGGAGCTATTTTTCTTATTAATTATACTTAACTCCAAATACTTGTTTCGTTGACGTATCATTTAATTTCTAGTAGGTATAAAGTAGAGGGAAACTATCTCAGTGGTATACAGTAGGCACCCTGTTAAATAAAATGACACAATCATTAATGCCCTATGGATCTCAAGCATAGGCCCCTTTGCAAGTCTTGGCTGAGTGCCCATTACAAAACTTGTATAGATCCATTCATTATTGATTTATGTGTGGGACCTTAATTGATGAGGATAGCATAGGATTTACTTTATTTAGTAATTTACTATCTCCTATGTTAAACGTGCAATAAAGAAGGTTCATGTAAGAAGCTTCCTAGCTTGTTAGTTGTCAGATTTAGTTATCTATTAGTTTAGATACTTTAGGTGTTAGTTGATCCTTGAGATTGGTTTTGCTAACAATAGCACCTTACAAATATATGCAAATCTTGTATTTTGGGCAGGTTTTCTGCCTTTATATTCTGGTAATCCCTCTTGGAAATGCAATGAATTTTGTCGCCTATTCATTCCATATCAGTTGGTATTAGAGTGGTTCCTTCCATCGTGAATCTTGAGGGGGGAATCACTTGTTTGGCGATTCTCCCCTCTTCCGCCTTACGTAGTTTTCTCTTGTTCCCCCTCCTCAATTCCATCCCTCTTTCCCACACTAGTTGGATCCTTCAAAGAACCTGCGATTGATGCTGTTGAGAAACAAACGTGATCTTCAAACAAGGCCTTGTTAAGCCACTGCCACCATGAATGCCGCTATGCAGGAGATTAGAGATTGTGCAGGTTGCGATGGATATGTATTGCTAAATGAATCAACCTATGGGCCGAGTAGGGCAATTCATCTTTTTGTTGCAAACTCATCAACGATTGGTTTGAGTTATTCATGCACTTGGAAATGTGTCTCCATTCTGTCTTGGAAGCGCCGTCCACGTGGAAGTTTTTTTAATTGGCCACGAAAAGGGTTTTGTTCCACTTAGTCTTTACTTTGTCCTCACCAATCTCTAGCCTCCATGGAGATTCCTCCTTGTATGCCATCCGGATTCTTGTGCCTCGGCTTTTAAATCAATTATCCCACATGTAGAGTGGGAGGGCTCATGAAGCTCATTGCGTTTCCTCTTTTTATTGGATGTAAGTGCAAGGAGAAGATCCATGTGAAAATTTTAAAACACAAGAATATACCTTGTTTCAAATAGGTTGGAGGATGACTCATCCCAACCCATCTTTTGCACGACGAGACATTATTTCTTGCAAATTTGAGGCCTTAATCCATTCCCAAGTATAGGCTTATATATACTCATTGGAAAGCGTTTATCAAGGCCGATCTAGCGGAAGCAAAATTTTCCACTTTTGTGAAAGTCTACTATGACTAGTGGTGCTCCAAAGTTCTTGTTCTTGACTTCTAGCTACTGTGATCCTCGTTCCGATCTTGAGGATCTAGGTTACCTTTCCGATCATCCGATTTTGGGTTTTTGAGGCTCTCTTCAGTAAACTTATGTGGAAGTGTTCAAAAATTTGTTGTACTATGGAGTGCATTATAAGTAGTACTTGACACTCCTCATCATTAGTGCACATCTTCAATCTTTTCTTCTTCACCAAATAAAACCTATGCTACAACTCCCTCTTCCCAATTTTTTGTATCCTTTTGGTACATCCCTAGTCTTTGTTGGGGCATTTCATGGTCGCTTACTGCAGTCTTGTTCATGTTTGAGACTTGTTTGGAGTAGATTTTCTTCTGGTCCATGGCCCTCTTGTTCGTGAGGTGCTATTGTTAGCAAATCCAATCTCAAGGATCAACTAACACGCAAAGTATCTAAACTAATAGCTAACTAAAGCGTTTATCCAAGTATAGGCTTATATACTCATTGGAAAGCGTTTATCAAGGCCGATCTAGCGGAAGCAAAATTTTCCACTTTTGTGAAAGTCTACTATGACTAGTGGTGCTCCAAAGTTCTTGTTCTTGACTTCTAGCTATTGCGATCCTCGTTCCGATCTTGAGGATTTGGGTTACCTTTCCGATCCTCCGATTTGCGTTTTTGAGGCTCTCTTCAGTAAACTTATGTGGAAGTGTTCAAAAATTTGTTGTACTATGGAGTGCATTATCAGTAGTACCCGACATTCCTCATCATTAGTGCACACCTTCAATCTTTTCTTCTTCACCAAATAACACCTGCTACAACTCCCTCTTCCCAATTTTGTATCCTTTTGGTATACCCCTAGTCTTTGTTGGGGCATTTCATGGTCGCTTACTTCAGTCTTGTTCATGTTTGAGACTCGTTTGGAAGTAGATTTTCTTCAGGACCATGGCCCTCTTGTTCGTGAGGTGCTATTGTTAGCAAATCCAATCGCAAGGATCAACTAACACCTAAAGTATCTAAACTAATAGCTAACTAAAGCTATTAGTTTTGATACTTTATACAACACCTCCTTGTACGACACCTTGGAACCAATACTCTTTGTACGACACCTCCTTGAACGATGCCTCTTATACGACTTCACTTGTACAACACGCATGTGTATGGCAGGACTCACTTATATGACCATCATTTGTACAATGTTGCTCGTCGGCACCATTTATATGACGCTCCTCATTGGCACTACTTGTACGATGAGTGCTTGTACAACATTCCTTGTTGGAACCACTTGTATGAGGTGCACTTGTATGACACCACATGTATGACAACACTTCACTTGTATGACAAGCATGTGTAAGGAGCTCCACGTCTGCAATGCTTGTCGACGGTGTGTCATCACACCCTAACTTGTATGACACTTCCTTACATAGTAGCTTGTCGTACAACCTTGGCAATTCTACAATTTTTTCTTGTGCAGCTTCAACTACTTGTTGAATTTCTGACTCTTCGATGGAAATTAAATTTCCCTCCTCAATTGCAATCAAGTTCATCAAGTTTACCTCTTCAATTGCAATCAAGTTAACCTTCTTTGCTTCTTGGCGAGGGCTGTGACTTTTCATTGGTGCTTTTAACTTTGTACACATCACTAGTTCATCTCGATTTGTAGCACTTTGACAATCACATGCGAAATGCCCCCACAAATGGCATTGCCAAGATTGCACAATGGGTTTACTGTAAATATCATACTCAATTTTTGCTCTTCTAGTTCTCTGGTAGTTGACACAGATCGCATTACCAATAGCATACCCCCCTAGTACCATCTCCCTTTGTGCTGCGTACTCTTGTAGGGATGATCTTACTCTTCTAGTTGTAACTCGAGTGCAAGTGAAGGAGATGGAGTGTTAGAAAATATAGCAAAATTATGTGCAAGCAGAAAAACACAATAACACAGGAAAAAACAGTAACACAGATTTTACGTGGAAAACCTGCAATGTGCAGGAAAAACCACGGGGCAATGGCAGCTTGATCTTTTATTGATTTCGGCAGAATTACATTCAATCATCATTTACATGCAAGGGGTCATTCCCCTTTTATAGAAAAAACAAAAACTGTTCGTTTCCTCTTCCAAAGGAAGAGTCCAAAAACTGTTTGTTTCCTCTTCCAAAGGAAGAGTCCAAAAAACTGTTCGTTTCCTCTTCCAAAGGAAGAGTCCAAAAGACTGTTTGTTTCCTCTCCCAAAGGAAGACTACAGAATACTGTTTGTTTCCTCTTTATAAGCTGCACCACCATGCACCTCTTCGCTGAAGAACATTGGAGATCTGGATATTGACTTCACCTCCTAACATTCTCCCACTTGAAGTCGATATACAGGAATTCTTTGCCTATGTTTTTCCATCCAAGTGCCAATTGCCCAATGCTGCCCTTATCACATTTTCAGCAAGCCCAGAGAAGTTCTGCACCACTCAAACTTCTCTGTCTTGACCGGCTTAGTAAGCATATCTGCAGGATTCACTTCAGTGTCGATTTTCTGCAACAGGATCCTACCTTCTTCCACCACATTTCTTATAAAGTGGTACTTGACATCAATGTGTTTCGTGCGATCATGGAATGTTGGGTTCTTCACTAGCTGAATAGCACTTTGGCTATCACAATGCAACGTAATTTTCCCCTGCATTACCTTGAAGTCACCCAACAGTCGCTCTAGCCAAATTGCCTCTTTGCTGGCATGAGTCGCTGCAATATATTCTGCTTCAGTGGTTGATAAAGCCACCACAGACTGCAACTTAGAAGCCCAACTCACAACTCCACCAGCAAGAGTGAAAGTATATCCTGTAGTGGACTTTCTCCCATCTCTATCTCCACCATAATCAGAATCCACAAAACCTTTAACTTGCAAACTATCCGATCCGTAGTAAATAGCAGCATCTGAAGTGCCTCTTAAATATCTAAATATCCACTTCACCGCATTCCAATGCTCCTTACCAGGATTTGCCATGTACCGGCTAACTACTCCCACTGCTTGGGCAATATCCGGTCCGGTGCTCACCATGGCATACATGAGGCTTCCTACTGCTGATGAATACGGTACACGAGACATGCTTGTCTTCTCTGCTTCTGTTCTAGGACACTGGTTGGAAGACAATTTTAAGTGTGAAAGAAGTGGGGTACTAACTGGTTTTGCATTCTGCATATTGAAGCGTTGCAGAATCTTTTCTATATATGACTTTTGACTTAACCAGATCTTTCTTCCTTTTCTGTCCCTGTGTATCTTCATCCCTAAAATTTGGTTTGCTGCTCCTAAATCCTTCATTTCAAATGTCCTAGCCAACTGAGCCTTAAGATCAATGATTTTCTTCATGCTGGGGCCTGCAACCAGCATATCATCAACATACAACAGCAAAATAATAAAACTGCCATCATCAAACCTCTTATAGTATCCACAATGGTCAGCTTCACTCCTGCTGAAACCTTGGCTCTTCATGAAGGTGTCAAATTTCCTGTACCACATCCTTGGCGCCTGTTTCAACCCGTACAAAGATTTCTTCAGTCTGCAAACCAAATGCTCTTTGCCTCTTTCCTCATAGCCCTCAGGCTGATCCATATAAATCTCCTCCTCGAGATCACCATGCAAGAAAGCAGTCTTTACATCAAGCTGCTCCAGTTCTAAATCCTGTGCAGCTACAAGTGCAAGTAGAACTCTAATAGTAGTCATCTTCACAACTGGAGAGAAAATTTCATTAAAGTCAATACCTGACTTCTGCACATAGCCTTTTGCCACCAAGCGAGCTTTATAGCGTTCCAACAGCCCATCGCTGTTCTTCTTCACTTTGTACACCCACTTGTTTCCAACAGTCTTTCTTCCAAGTGGGAGATCCACAAGTTCCCACGTTTTATTCTTGCGAAGTGCCTCGATTTCCTCCTCCATGGATTTCCTCCACTTTTCTGCATTCTCAGACTCTCTAGCTTCCTGAAATGAACTAGGCTCACCATCATCAGTTAACAAAGCAAAAGAGGACTGATAAACATGAGAATACCTTTCCGGACACTTTTGTGGACGTGTAGATCTTCTAACCCAATGATCTGTTGATTGTGGCTCTTGGTCTTGTGACTGTTGTGGCTGCTCTACTTGTTGTTCTACTTGCTGTTTTCTGCATGCTGGTCAAAAAATTCAGCATGCTGGTCAAAAATTTCAGCATGCTGATTTTCATTTTCATCTTCGTTCATGTCTACTTCAACTGGTACAACATTAGGTGTTTGTTGTACCTCCTTCCTTTGCATGGATTTTTCATCAAAAATAACATCTCGGCTAATAATTACCTTGTGGGCAGTAGGATCCCACAGTCTATACCCCTTTATTGCATCTCCATAGCCGAGAAAAACACATTTGCTTGACTTCGGGTCAAGTTTGGACCTTTTTTCTTTAGGCACATGGGCAAATGCATCACAGCCAAAGGTACGCAAATGAGAGTAATCAAATGGCTTACCACACCAAACCTCCTCTGGAATTTGTCCATCCAACGCAGCTGTAGGTGACCTGTTAATGAGGTAAACAGCTGTATTAACAGCCTCTGCCCAGAACCTTTTATCCAACATGGATGCGCTGAGCATGCTTCTTGCACGTTCCATGATTGTGCGATTCATCCGCTCAGCCACACCATTTTGTTGTGGAGTATATGGTACAGTCTTCCGGTGCTTAATTCCTTCCTGCGTACAAAATTTATCAAATTCCTTGGAGCAATATTCACCCCCATTATCTGACCTAAGACATAAAACAGGCTTGCCCAAACTTTTCTCTACTCGAGTTTTGAACTCTTTAAATTTCTGCAAAGCTTCCGACTTCTTCTTCAGAAAATAAACCCACACTCTCCTAGAATAATCATCTATAAATGTCAGAAAATAGATGGCACCATTTAAGGACTGAGTGGGGACTGGTCCAAATATATCCGAATGTATAAGTTGCAGAAAATCAGAACTCTTACCAGGGCTTGCAATAAACCGAACCCTCTTTTGTTTACCAAAAATACAGTGCTCACACAAGTCTAAATTGCAAGACTTAATCCCAGAAAGCATACCTCTGTCATGCAGAATTTTCAGACCTTTTTCACTCATATGGCCTAGGCGTTGATGCCATAGCATTACTGCATCCTGAACTGAAGTTGCTGCTGCTGCATGGTTTGTCACCGTATCACCGCATAAACGATATAGGGTCCCATAAGATTCTCCCTTTGCTACTACAATAGCACCTCTGGTAATTTTGCAATAGTTGTTACCGAAAGTGACAGAATACCCTAGCTTATCCATCATCTTGATTGAGAGCAAATTCTTCCGCAAATCTGGCACATGTCGCACATCACATAACATCCTTTCTCTACCATCGTCCAACCTGATCCTTATGTCCCCTCTTCCCACAATTTCTAAAGGGTGATCATCACCCAAGTAGACCTTCCCACCACTATATGGCTGATATTTGTCAAACCAGTCTCTGTGAGGAGACATGTGGAAAGATGCACCCGAGTCCAAAACCCAGGTATATAAAACAGATCTGTTGTTGCTGATACAGAAAGCCTCACATGTTGCCGTCTCTCCAGAATTTTTTTCCTTTGTTAATTGCCAACAATCCTTCTTTGAGTGCCCTGGCTTCCCGCAATGCCAACACTTCCCTTTCAGCTTTCGTCCTTTAGACTTAGATCTGGACTGTGATCTACTTTGTTGACTCTTCTCGAAAGATCGACCTCTCACAGCTAGGGCTTCATTGGTTGAGGGTTCCAAAGACGTTTTCCGCCTCAACTCTTCTGCCAACAAAGCGGCTACCACATCATCAAAAGTTAGAGCTCCTGATGATGAATTGTTGATGGTCATCACCAAATGATCCCAAGTCTCCGGGAGGGAACAAAGTAGGGTGATAGCTCTGTCCTCATCCTCCATCTTCACATTAATTGAAACCAGTTCTATCGATAAGGGTATTAAACTCATTCAAGTGATCTGCCACAGATGAGCCCTCCTTCATCCTTAGGCTGTAAAGCTGTTTTTTCAGAAAAACCTTATTTGTTGCAGATTTCGTCTCATACAACTTTTCAAGCTTCTTCCAAAGGGCTTCCGCGGTTTTTTCTTCAACAACATTGAACAAGACGGAGTCCGCTAGGCATAGACGGATTGTAGAAACCGCCTTCCTATCCAGCGTTGCCCACTCCTCATCTTTCATGCTGCTTGGTTTACTCGCGACCCCTTTCAAGGCTAGGGCTTGGTCATTTTGAACCAACAAATCCTCCACCTTCATCTTCCATAGGGCGAAGTTCCTGCCATCAAACTTTTCAATCTCAAACTTGGTTACACTTCCAGTCATTGTTGCAGCTCCCACTCGCACAAAACCCTAGGCTCTGATACCAGATGTTAGAAAATATAGCAAAATTATGTGCAAGCAGAAAAACACAATAACACAGGAAAAAATAGTAACACAGATTTTACGTGGAAAACCTGCAATGTGCAGGAAAAACCACGGGGCAATGGCAGCTTGATCTTTTATTGATTTTGGCAGAATTACATTCAATCATCATTTACATGCAAGGGGTCATTCCCCTTTTATAGAAAAAACAAAAACTGTTCGTTTCCTCTTCCAAAGGAAGAGTCCAAAAACTGTTCGTTTCCTCTTCCAAAGGAAGAGTCCAAAAAACTGTTCGTTTCCTCTTCCAAAGGAAGAGTCCAAAAGACTGTTTGTTTCCTCTCCCAAAGGAAGACTACAGAATACTGTTTGTTTCCTCTTTATAAGCTGCACCACCATGCACCTCTCTGCTGAAGAACATTGGAGATCTGGATATTGACTTCACCTCCTAACATTCTCCCACTTGAAGTCGATATACAGGAATTCTTTGCCTATGTTTTTCCATCCAAGTGCCAATTGCCCAATGCTGCCCTTATCACATTTTCAGCAAGCCCAAAGAAGTTCTGCACCACTCAAACTTCTCTGTCTTGACCGGCTTAGTAAGCATATCTGCAGGATTCACTTCAATGTCGATTTTCTGCAACAGGATCCTACCTTCTTCCACCACATTTCTTATAAAGTGGTACTTGACATCAATGTGTTTCGTGCGATCATGGAATGTTGGGTTCTTCACTAGCTGAATAGCACTTTGGCTATCACAATGCAACGTAATTTTCCCCTGCATTACCTTGAAGTCACCCAACAGTCGCTCTAGCCAAATTGCCTCTTTGCTTGGCATGAGTCGCTGCAATATATTCCGCTTCGATGGTTGATAAAGCCACCAAAGAATGCAACTTAGAAGCCCAACTCACAACTCCACGAGCAAGAGTGAAAGTATATCCTGTAGTGGACTTTCTCCCATCTCTATCTCCACCATAATCAGAATCCACAAAACTTTAACTTGCAAACTATCCGATCCGTAGTAAATAGCAGCATCTGAAGTGCCTCTTAAATATCTAAATATCCACTTCACAGACATTCCAATGCTCCTTACCAGGATTTGCCATGTACCGGCTAACTACTCCCACTTGCTTGGGCAATATCCGGTCCGGTGCTCACCATGGCATACATGAGGCTTCCTACTGCTGATGAATACGATACACGAGACATGCTTGTCTTCTCGCTTCGTTCTAGGACACTGGTTGGAAGACAATTTTAAGTTTGAAAGAAGTGGGGTACTAACTGGTTTTGCATTCTGCATATTGAAGCGTTGCAGAATCTTTTCTATATATGACTTTTGACTTAACCAGATCTTTCTTCCTTTTCTGTCCCTGTGTATCTTCAACCCTAAAATTTGGTTTGCTGCTCCTAAATCTTTTCTTCTTCACCAAATAACACCTGCTACAACTCCCTCTTCCCAATTTTGTATCCTTTTGGTATACCCCTAGTCTTTGTTGGGGCATTTCATGGTCGCTTACTTCAGTCTTGTTCATGTTTGAGACTCGTTTGGAAGTAGATTTTCTTCAGGACCATGGCCCTCTTGTTCGTGAGGTGCTATTGTTAGCAAATCCAATCGCAAGGATCAACTAACACCTAAAGTATCTAAACTAATAGCTAACTAAAGCTATTAGTTTTGATACTTTGTACAACACCTCCTTGTATGACACCTTGGAACCAATACTCTTTGTACGACACCTCCTTGAACGATGCCTCTTGTACAACTTCACTTGTACAACACGCATGTGTATGGCAGGACTCACTTATATGACCATCATTTGTACAATGTTGCTCGTCGACACCATTTATATGACGCTCCTCATTGGCACTACTTGTACGATGAGTGCTTGTACTCCTTGTTGGAACCACTTGTATGAGGTGCACTTGTATGACACAACATGTATGACAACACTTCACTTGTATGACAAGCATGTGTAAGGAGCTCCACGTCGGCAATGCTTGTTGACGGTGTGTCATCACACCCTAACTTGTATGACACTTCCTTACATAGTAGCTTGTCGTACAACCTTGGCAATTCTACAATTTTTTCTTGTGCAGCTTCAACTACTTGTTGAATTTCTGACTCTTCGATGGAAATTAAATTTCCCTCCTCAATTGCAATCAAGTTCATCAAGTTTACCTCTTCAATTGCAATCAAGTTAACCTTCTTTGCTTCTTGGCGAGGGCTGTGACTTTTCATTGGTGCTTTTAACTTTGTACACATCACTAGTTCATCTCGACTTGTAGCACTTTGACAATCACATGCGAAATGCCCCCACAAATGGCATTGCCAAGATTGCACAATGGGTTTACTGTAAATATCATACTCAATTTTTGCTCTTCTAGTTCTCTGGTAGTTGACACAGATCGCATTACCAATAGCATACCCCCCTAGTACCATCTCCCTTTGTGCTGCGTACTCTTGTAGGGATGATCTTACTCTTCTAGTTGTAACTCGAGTGCAAGCGAAGGAGATGGAGTGTTAGAAAATATAGCAAAATTATGTGCAAGCAGAAAAACACAATAACACAGGAAAAAACAGTAACACAGATTTTACGTGGAAAACCTGCAATGTGCAGGAAAAACCACGGGGCAATGGCAGCTTGATCTTTTATTGATTTCGGCAGAATTACATTTAATCATCATTTACATGCAAGGGGTCATTCCCCTTTTATAGAAAAAACAAAAACTGTTCGTTTCCTCTTCCAAAGGAAGAGTCCAAAAACTGTTTGTTTCCTCTTCCAAAGGAAGAGTCCAAAAAACTGTTCGTTTCCTCTTCCAAAAGGAAGAGTCCAAAAGACTGTTTGTTTCCTCTCCCAAAGGAAGACTACAGAATACTGTTTGTTTCCTCTCCCAAAGGAAGACTACAGAATACTGTTTGTTTCCTCTTTATAAGCTGCACCACCATGCACCTTTCTGTTGAAGAACATTGGAGATCTGGATATTGACTTCACCTCCTAACATGGAGAAGCACCTGAATACTGCCGCAAAGGAGACATGGCAGGAAGCATGTGTTCAGCTTGAAGAAGAAACAAAGAAGGCTAATCATGAGAGACTATTACAAAAGAAGTTGAAGGAACTTGTCATGGTCAAAGAAGATGAGATGTTAACATAACAATTGATGCACGAGTGCTGAATACAAGTATTGAAGTAAATCTATTCATTTTTGGATGGATTCTTGTCATACAATCAAATCAATATTGTCGAGGAGGATAGATTGAAGACCACTTTTGTTATAGATAACGGAATTTATGCATATAACTGGTTGCCTTTTGGTTTGTGCATTGCCCTTGCTATATTTCATCTAATAAATTTGTATATTGTTGAATAGATCTGATGGGCAAGTTCAAAGTGTTTTTGGATGATTGGTTGTTATATGGGAAGAAGGACAAGCATCTAAAGGAATTGGAGGAATGCATGCAATTGTGGAGGAATGCTTGATCGTCCTTGAACCCGAGAAAGTGTAAGTTGGTGGTATGATATGGGAAGTTGCTTGGGCTTGTTGTGTATAAAGAGGGTTGAAGATTGATCTTGACAAGATACAATTCTTAATGAGCATGGAAGAGCCATACGACGTGAGGTCGTTGAAGTCCTTTTTGGGACATGTCAAGTTTAATTGGCACAAGTTTCACTTCTTTTGGATGTGTTGATGGGCAAGAGTGTTCCTTTTAAATGGACAAAGGAGCATCAAAAGGCCTTTGAGGAGTTGAAGACAAAGGTGGTTTGCATGCCCATTTTGGTGTTTCTAGGAGGAGAAGGTTCATGTCCATGTGGATGTGTCCAATTTTGCAATTGGTTGCGGATTGGTCCATGAGGGGCAAAATGTGTTGGATTATCCCATATATTTTTCAAGTTGGTTGCTGTCCCTTGTGGAGAAAAAATACAACACAATAGAGTGTGCATCCTTAGGAGCGGTGTATGCGGTTTAGAAATTTAGACATTATTTGCTCGCTAATCCCTTTGCTTTCTATGTGGATCATTAGGCATTGTACCTAATCAACAAGCCGACTATTCATAGACGAGTTAGTAGATGGCTCCTCACATTGTAGGAATTTGTGTCTTGAGTGGTAGTTAGACCTAGAAAGAAGCATGTTATAATGGATCAATTGTCGGGGATTTATTTGGGGGAGCTTGTGGAGGGAGCAGTGTTGGATGAATATCTAGACACTCATTTGTTTTCAATTACTACTTTTCCTTGGGGGTACAAGTATGTGGGTGAATACTTGTGGAGGGTAGAGTTGTCCAAGGAATTGATGACAATAGAGAACAAAAAGATCAGTGTGAAATCAACATCATTTCAGTTAGCATCTAGGTTATTGAACAAGATCAAATCTGTCGGAGTGTTGCGAAGGTGTGTAATGGATGAAGAAGTGAATGCAGCACAAAAATAAGATCATGAAGGGATGGCTAGAGGGAATATGGGACTAGATGTGATTGCAAGGAAGGTACTTTTGGCAAACCTGTGGTGGCCCACCCTCTATTGCGATGCAAAGGAGTTTTTGACTGCTTGTGTTACGTGCCAGAGAGTTGGGAGGCCGCTGAGGAAGGACTTCATGCCTTTATACCTGTCAGAGCCATAGGAGTCGTTCTAAAGATGGGGTCTAGATTTTGTGGGGCCACCCAAAACCAAAAGATGGAAATGTATATACATTGTGGTAGCCATTGAATATTTGACAAAGTGGGTCTAGGTAAGGGTGTTGCCAAACAATTCCGCAAAAGCACTACATGCTTCTTGTACGAGCAAGTGATTACAAGATTCAATGTATGTCTTCAGTTGATGAGTGATGGCAGAGTGCACTTTGTCAATGAAATTATTCAGAAGCTGACCACAGAGTTTAAGGCCTTCCATTCATTGTCTAGTCCATATTACCCTAAAGGAAATGGGCACGAAAAAGCCATGAATAAGGTCTTAGTCTCCATAATGTATTAGATGTGGAATTGAAGATGTTGATTGGGAGGAAAAAGTGCCAACGATCCTTTTGGCATATAGGACTACGTATAAGCCAAAAACTAACCACACTCTATTCCAGTTGATGGTTAGAACTAGCTCCTACATCTGCCCTCCCCTTTAAATTGGTCAACGACCTCATCGATGATTGCTTTTGCTCCTAGTTACTCAGGTTTTGTTGGTGTTGAGGCATGGGAACACGCATACCTTCGAGCTCTTGGATTTGCAGCTTCAATGCCTTTGTCTCTCCTTTCAATCTTTTGGCATAGGCTTGATATTGAGCCCATTTCACACCTTAGTGATTTGATCTCTGCTTAACTTCTGCCAACTTTGCTAATAGTTCAGCCTCTCTTTTTGCATCTTCAACTTTAGCTTCTCTAATGCTTCAACCACTTTCCTCACTTCTTCTGCTTCTTGTCTCACTGCAGTTGCTAGCTACTCATCCCTTTTTGCTATCAGTTGATCATGGTGAGCGACTTCCTTATCCTTTATTTCCAACAACTTCTCCCTCACAGTGCATTCAAATTTCAATTGTCTTATCAATTGATCCTATTCCTCTTAAGCTTTCATCTTCTCCTCAACCTCCTTCAGCTTTGCTAGTTCTGCTTTGACATCCTCTTGCACTTGCTGAAGTCATGTCTCCATCTCCCACAATTGGCTAGTTTGCTCCACATTTATCTGTTGAAATTTTTCCAATCCTGTTTCTAACCATTGAATTAGGTATGCTAAGAAATTCATTATGGCATACAATTTCACCAACTCAAGTGAAAGTTTAACATACTTGACACCTGATTCATCCTTTGGACAGGCTACCAAACTCCCTTCATCTACATACATACGTGTTGGATGCTTGAAGAATACTCGAGTTCCTTTCGATAGGTTCTTCATTCCCAACATCAACTTGACATTGCTAGTTTCCAACACCCATGGCTGCATTTGATGAATTTTTGTAAACTTCTTCATGTGCTCATCGTCACGAGCTGATTGCACTAGTTTGCTCAATTCATTCTCCATTCTTAGCTACCATAGTTGCTAGTCTTCCATACATCCAACTTTGAACTCATTGCGAACTCTATCAAACAATCTAGTCACCTTCTCAAAGAACATATCAACCTGCTCATTGATGTTTTCTCCCAGAACTGGTGGTCTCCTCAGATTTGGCACTTCGATGATGAAATGCTCACTTGTGTCTTCCGCCAGTTCCATATCAGTGTCATCTCCGATGGTAGTTTCCTCCACATCCTCCCCATCGTGACCTGTCAAGTTGATAGGTCATTTGGCCGCTTTACCCTCCGAAATAGTCTACCTTGCATTCGTAGTTGTTACATTTGCCATTGTTTTTTGTCCTCTTTCTGGTTCGTTCTCCAATGGTTGGCTTCCTTCACCTTTCTGCTACCAACTAAATTTTGATGCATTCTGTTTTCCTTTCTCTCTCTTTTCATTCGACACAACTAGACATGGTGCTGTCACCTATGCTATAGATGTGATCTCAATATGTGCGTCCTCTTCTAGTGGGGGTGATCCACATGGATCGACTTGCTTCATAAAATCTATTGGCGTATTGTTAAAGCTGTCGGGTGAGTTAACATTCTTTGCTCGCATATTCCTTGCACATTCTTCCTCATGTACAACGTCTACTGCATTTTGAATCTGCTCATTTGCATCTACAACAATGACAGGTTCTTGCATCGGCTGCGTAGTCGTCTCCTTTGGTTGTTGCGCTCTCCTCTCCATCTCTTGTCTTGCTTGGGCAATAGAGTCCCTTTGCTGCTGTTCACCCCCTCTAGTTCTCTTTGAAGTCATCCGCCTGGTACCTGCAGTGCCTTCCTTCATTGCTTGACTTCTAGGTTGTGCAAGGACTTCCTCTTGCATTGATCTTCCTGTGGCATCCCATTTATCTTTCTCTAACCCTCCATTGTCCTTCGTGCATTGCCACCCACTCTTGTTGTGAGGGTTCGGCTTGTGACTACTACCTTTCCTTCTGTTGATGCTGGGGTTGAGGTTGAGCTTCCATCCACTGTTGTTCCAACCTCTTATGCCGGTCCTTTCATACCAACTCCTTTGTTTGTGGCTGCTCAACTACCTTTGAATCCTCACTCGCCTCATCTTCAAAAGATTTTTGACCCTTTATCTTCTTCAAGGTGCCCTTCTTTGTGGGGGTAGTGGGATTTGTTAGTGGCATCACGTGGTTCCACCTAAATATAATTGGTGCATTGCTTCAGAATCACTTTGGGCGGATTCAATCATGGGAATTGTAGCTTCTCTTGTGTCACAACATTCATCATAACGCAATGGCAGGAAAGCCATCAAATTTTTTTTTGGTGTACTGCATCAAAAAATTCTTGATTTGGTATGACAAGGATGATGTCCAATCATACGCTATGCTAGCCATTATTCCTTCCATGTTTGGTATGAGCCAGGTGTGCATCTCTGAGGTTCATTGTTCTCCTAAGAGTTTTCACATTATTATATTCATGGCACATTGCAGTTCTGGTGTCTTCAACTGTTGCATCTTTGGTCCGCTGCTCTCGTGCTTCTGCCTCTTCTGAACTGAGATCAGTAACCATATCCATTAATTCCTTCCACAAGTGCAAGTCAATCGCCTCCTTCCTCATTGAGATCCCCAAACTTGGCAATCCAAATGTTCTCCAAAAATTGCCAAGTGAAAACACTAATTGTACTTCCCGATCACCAATCACAACATTGCTCATGTGATGTTGTTGCTTTCTTTATCGCAGTTTTCAATGGGTTGTTTGCCAAATGCTCTTACCACAAATGTCTACAAAAATCTCTTGTTGTTTGCTTCCATGTTATATCTTGCAAGGGTAGTGGTATTCTTTCTCTTCCCTTGTCTTTCTCCTTCTCCTAAGGTGAAGCCTCCACTTCTCTCTCCTTTGGATTGCTGGTTTTTGGACTCTCCCTTGGGTATCCACCATGTTGCCTACTGCTATCCCGTTTGGTGTCCAAACTGCGTTCTCTCACTATCACACGCGTTTTGCAATACCTCTCCTTGTAGCTACTCCGATGCCCTGTCCTTGTGAGCGAGGTTTCGACTGCAACATGGGGTCAGGTGGAACCTTTCTCTACTGTTGCTCCACCTGATGTATCCTGTCCGCAATACTTGGCCGCTTTTGCATAATGTCAACTTTCAGCAAATCTGGTTGAATTGTACTTGTGCTTGTACTATCCTTGCCATACACGTCCTCTACTTGTACAACAACAATTTTGAACTCGGCTTGTACAACATTGTTGTCAGGCCCTTGGTTTGTACGACAATATGTTGTGGGCCCTCACTTGTACGACAATGTTGTCTGGCTTCTGTTTGTACAACACGACTTTGTTGTCTGGCCCCAACACTTCACTACAATTGTACAACCCTCATGCGCGTGTCTGCAACTGTAATCTCCGTTTCAACAACAGCCTGTAGGACTATACGTCCCATGCATTTGCAAATCAAGCTGCTTGCAATCCCTCTCTTCTATGTGCAGCACTGTCTTTGTTCAATATCGTCCTTTCCGACACTATGGTTTCCTCTTTAGGGTGCGTCCGTGCAATCTGCATTTCCATCCGTTGGTAGTATTTTCCTCCAATGTTGGTAGCTGTAATGCAGAAATTATTTGGATTGAACATGACAAAAGACAACAATTTTGTTCAAAACATAAGTAAGTTTCTCTGTCTATTGAATCAACTCATTGAATTTAATGCCAAAGCAGATAATGATGATGCTAAAGTTGTTTTGTTAAATAGCCTGCTTGCAATTATGCTAGCATTGTATTCCCATCAAAAAATGTTAACCCCGGTTTGGAAGATATACTTTATTAATTTATGAAGAAAATCAGGTTAAGAAACATGACTCGATTACAGAAGAAACTACATTACTTATGAAGAATAAGCTTAATGTTTCCTTCGGAGGCAGTCAGTCATCGGTGAAGGCAATGTAGAATTTGAAGAATAGATTCATTTGTTTTTATTATAAGCAAATGGGTCATATTGTATTGGATTCTGTTCAATGGACGAAGAATCTTATAGATGGCAAGCTAAAGACAGACAAGGCAATACTGGTTACTGGAATACTAGTTTACTGATGAATGTAATACTGAAGAAGGTGGTTTTAAGATACATGTTGAAGACCCTACCCATGAGGATAGTGAGGAGGAGTACATTTATTAAATTGAAACAAGAATTTGTACTTATGAATAATTGTGTTCCTATTCACAATATGAAGTATTAGATCTATTGGTTCTCTATGACTAGTTGTGTGTGTTCCTAGCCACAAATGTTGTAGACAGTTGTGTTTGTCTCTGTTTGTAATTTTGGTGATAGATAGTGTGTGTGCCTATCTGCATTTGACATAGACTATGGATAGTTATGTTTGTCGCTATCGTTGGGTACAAGTTTGGTTAGATGAATAATCGAGTGTCCTTGTTCATCTTATGAATTTTGTTATAGGATGGTCGGTTGAGGCTGTTTCTAATGGCTCTCTCTTTCTCTCTAGTATATATTAGTTATTTCATTTCCAATACTTCATTATTGGTGGAATTGAGACTTTAATTCAGTGTAACCGGGTTCTCGCACCCAGTTGGCAGGGTTCGCTAACCCGCACTCGTCACTGGGTTCGTGGGTTCACGATCGGGTACGGCTGGGCCGAACCCTATCCGAACCCTGTCAGTCAAGGTTCAACGAAGCCGAACCCTGTGGTCAGTCAGGGTTCACCCAGCTGAACCCAACCCAGTTTGGGCATTAACATAGGAAAAAAACGTTTTTTTTTCTTTTTATTATTATTTTTAAGGTGGGCCCGACCACACCCAGCCCATACGGGCTAAAAACAATTATTAAAAAAATTAGAAAACATTTTAATTTTTTAAAAAGTTTATCCCGGGTTTTGCCTACTTAGGAGAATGGTAAGCTTCCTTTGTCTTAGAAGTCATGTAGAAATAATGATGATTCATGCTTAGTATTTAACTAATGATGATATAAATGACAATATTTTTTATTAGAATAATGTAACTTGCCCATTGAAATTTATTTTCTAGCATTTATTTTATGCTAGTATGATGACTTTTGGGGTGTTTTTTGTTTATTGATAATGGGGTTTTGAAAGGGTCCCCGAACCTTTTACAAATGGGTCAGGGAGAGTATCTCCATAGGGAGAAGATCTCCACAAAGAGAACATAGAATAGGAGATGATCCTAGCAGGACAATCTCTAAACCATTCAAATTTGAAAAGCGGGATCATCCCGCGCTGCACAAAATAGAAAACCCGGCTTGTGGGAGCCTGGGATAAACGATCAACCAAAAAATCCCACCTAGAATAGGAAAGCTAAACCAAACAAAAAATAAAAGCTTAATTGAAAAACCCAGCTTGTGGGAGCCCGGGATAAAGTTCAAATCCATTACTGATGTTAAAGATGTTAACTTGTACCCTCAATTACAGACCATCATTCATCGGAGGTGGAATGCCCTCAACTCACCACTTCACATGGCAGCTTATGCTCTTAACCCGAAGTGGTATGATGTAGAAAAAACAAGGAAGAGGGCACCAAATCAGGATCCAGAGGTGACTGCAGGGTTTCTACAGGCAATCAAGGACATATATGGCATTGGACAGGAGGCAGCAGAGATTAGAGAGCAGTTTGCATCTTTTGTTTGTGCACGGGGTACATTCCAGTCTATTGAGGCCTTATATGACAGGAGTTTGAAGAACCCCATATTTTGGTGGACATTGCACGGACATGGGACGCCACAGTTGCAGCGACTAGCATGTCGTTTGTTGTCTCAGGTGGCCAGTTCCTCAACTTGTGAGAGGAATTGGAGTACATATGGATTTATCCATTCAACGAGGAGAGGTCGATTAGAGGCGAGTAGGGCAGAGAACCTCGTGTATGTCCATAGTACTCTTCGACTCATGTCTCGTAGGGACAAGGGTTATACAGAGGGGCCTTTTGCACGTTGGGATGCAGTTCCTGATGACACCAGAGATGATAGTAGGTGTGATGGCTTTTCAGATCTACCACCACCAGATCCACAGGAGGAGGGCCTAGAAGATGATGATGAGGAATATGACGAATGAGAGTCAAATATCAGATATTTGATGTTATCTTTGTACATGTCCACTACTATATAGTATATTGTTATCTCTTGACTCTTTATGACTTGACATCCTGTCATTTGTTTACATGAATATGAAATATCATATATCAATATGCTTTTATGATGCCATATTTAAATATTTATTATTTTGTAGTGTGTATGAATGATTTATTTTATTTCACAATGTGTATGATTTATCATTTATTTAATTATTTCACAATGTGCATATTTATTTTATTTTTTAATTTTTTTGATAAAATATATATATATATATATATATATATATATATATATATAATTAATTAAAAACTAGCCGCACCCGCACCCGGCGAACCCTATTTTTGGCAGGGGCTGCACCTGCACCCGCACCCATGATTCCTGCCACACCCGCACCTGGTAACCTTGCGCTTTAATTTAATTTTTAACCTTTTTGACAGTTAAACCACAATTAGATTGGTCCAGCCTATTTTAAAGACACGGATGGCAAGCACTGTGGACTAGGTTCTATTTGGTTTGTTACTCTTAATTTCTAATAATTTGTGAACTAAGTACCATGGTTAAGAGGTTGGCTGAACCTAGCCCAGGTTAAGTGTGATCTGGACTTTTTAGATGGGCTGAGCTGGTCCGGTTCTGTGTGGACTATTTCTGGTTTTATTTCTTTCTTTTAAAAAAAAGAATATATATATATATATATATATATATATATATATATATATAAAGAAGGGGGCAGTTGCATGCCATACTCAATGAAAACCCTACAGACATCATAGAGTACCTTGTTCCCATACTGCCATACTCAACAAAAACCTTACAGAACTTTCTTGACTACTGTTGGCAATTGTTTGCTTTATTCCCACGTGGCGGGTGGTTGACTTGTTTGTTCTCATGTGTGGCTATTTTATTTATTTTTGGTTTCAATTCACGTCAGTCAAATCCAAACTTCATTTTATAATTTGGCTTTTATATGTGTGTATGTGTGTCTATGTGAATTCATGATGTATTTGTAATTATAATACATTATAGTATCTGTAATCAGATTCAGCAAATTTAATGTATAAAGTTTGAATTTTATCGAAATAGAAGGTCTACTGAATAAAATTTGAGTTTGAATTTTATTGAACCATTTATATAAACCTCTGAGAGTTATTACGAGTACTTGCAGAACTCATGATTAAACCCCCTGGGTGAATTACTTGCCAGAGAAAACTTGCGAATGCTTGGAAAAACTTGCCAAAATGCGTGATCTGAAAAACTTGCATAGGTTTCAATGGAGATAGTGTTAAATGTGCTATCTATCTATCTATATATAAACATGATTTTTTTTTTTTAAACTGTGTTTTTGCTGTGTCCTGAGTTGGGGTCAAAATTTCGGCTGTCAAGTTGGAGTTTTCTAACTGTGCGTGGAACAGCTTTAGTTGACATGAAATGTGGGCAAGTTTGATAGGGTGTATTGTTTAACTTGTTTGGAAATAAGCTAGACATGTTTGCACATTTTTTCAAGTTGCGATATGATTAGGTTTAACTTTTGTAATTATTTTATTGAATGAAATTATAGACAATTACATATTTTTAACATCTAGAATTTTATGTTGAATTGATCAAAGTTTCTTCATGCGTGGAATGTCTTTCAAACTTTTAGTCAAACTTGAATTCAAACAAGAACCTTGCGACTTAGATTATAATATATATTAATAAATATTCTAATTATTAATTTATATAATTTTATAATATAATTATTTTAAAATGTCATTTTATTAAAAGTCGAGTGTTTTTTTTTTGAAATTGGTTATATCATATATATGATTGAAATGGCCCCATCCATAACATATCATGGCCACATTGTCGCCATATTTCAGCAAACCACATTATTGTGGTATCACTTATTATGATAAACTGTATTACTATGGGCCAGCTTATGCTGGAGTGTCCTTTACAATACAGGGATGTGATCTTATCTCGCGGGCATAACATTTTATCCCATTTACTGTTGCCCTGGACAAGTCATATTTAAATATTAGTTTGTATAAAATAAATTTATCTGTGGATAGGTATGTGCATATAAATTGGTTGTATGGGATAGAAATGGGCTCAAACCGTACTACATCATGACCATGTTGCTGCAATATATCATCAAACCACATAGTGGTATTATAACAAACTGCATTGTCACAGTACTCACGGGAATTGAACCCTTGTGGGCTTATTGTGAGCCAAACATTCTCATCAGTTGGACTTCAACCCAAGGGGCAATTATTTTTATAAATTTAAGTTACTTTATTTGCATAGTCTTTTTAAATATATAATTTTAAATTTAATCTGGTAATTTTTCGAACCGAATAGAAATTGAAGTTTTGAATACTTCCCAACCTTAGAACTTTTTCACTTTCCATTGAAACTGAACTTCCTGTAACTGGTAAGTATGTGAGTACCTAGTGCCTATTTTATGATATTGTCAGTTTATAGGATCAGTGTCATTTGGGGATGAATTTGGTTCTAATTTAGTGATATGCTCCATGTGTCTATGGCATGCCTGTTCATTTTTCTATCAAATCATCCCTTTGATTGTTGAACAGTAGCATTTAGTTAACATTAACACTTTATTAATGACCCCTCTATGGCATGCCATTCAACTGTGATTATTAGTGCAACTTTCCTGATCATCTTCTCAACTATTTCTGATGATATAGTTCTTTAAGTTGCATTTTGTTTGTCCCATATAAATGACTTGCTGTCTTAAGGTTTATGTGGATGACTAATTACACTGAACTATTCTGTATCAAGATGTATTGAGTCCTCCTAGTAGAAGTGCATATGTGGGTGTTAAGGGAAAAACATCTGGTATGCTACGCCCTTTACAGTAACATCCAGTTACTAGTTAGTGTACATGGGCAGAATCCAAATGATACAATATTCTGATCCCTGTTTGTTGCAGTCTATACAATCTTATCCAATAAATGGAAGTGTTTACCTTGGATTTTGAATTATTTTACTTAGTTTCATAATAGTATTCTTTGTTACTTAGTTGAAACTGAAGTCAATGTCCTACTGACTTAGATATCCTTCAGTGGTGAAAGTGGTGCAGGTAAAACAGAAACTGCAAAAATAGCAATGCGGTATCTCGCATCGCTTGGGGGTAATAGCAAAATAGAGAATAAAATTTTGCAGACAAATACCATACTGGAATCATTTGGCAATGCAAAGACGCAAAGAAACAATAACTCAAGCCGATTTGTAAGTTGTTCATGATTTAATTCTTGTTTGCAGTAAAGTATACAAAAATATAAGTGTTTTCCAGTTCAAAGGTGTGTGTGAATATATTTTATTCTCATTTAACAAACCTCTCCTTAGCTAGATGTTGCTGGGCATGCTAGGTGAAACTGATGAAACTAAAAAGTATTTTCAAAAATAATGTGCAGGGCAAGCTGATTGGCATTCATTTCAATGCTTCTGGCAAAATTTGTGGTGCAACTACTGAAACATGTGAGGAGTTTCAAGTCTTTTTCAAAATTGACTGCTTGTTTAGAGGTTTATGTATGTTCTGCTTGAATATATATGCACATTCCAGCTTGCATATATATGTATATGCACATACATATTCAACATTGACAGTGTATAAATTTGTAACTGAGCAGTTTTTGTTTGTGTGTGTGTGTGTATGCATTCTTTCCCTTCTTTTACTTATTATTTGCAATACTGAAGAGTTCATTTAAGAGGTCTTTCTGACAAGAGTGGAATGTCTTTTTCCTGTTTACTTTGTCGCTGGAAGATTTGCTTGAGAAGGTGAGCACTGCATTATCATTTTCCTTTGTTTTATTACAATGAATTGATTTCGACTGTACTAACCATAAGCTAGCTGTTTTGGTCATTTGTATAGTCGAGAGTTGTGCGACGGGCTCAAGGTGAACGGTCGTACCACATATTTTATCAGCTTTGTGCTGGGGCTTCACCTGATATGAGAGGTATATGAAGTTTGCCATTTTTATGGAATATGCCTTCAGTTGTATAGCTTTTTTTTTCGAATTTGACATTTTTACTAGTGGTAGTTATCATCATAATGTTGTTATGATATGCGTTTTTGAATTTTGTAGATAGACAAGGGTAATTGCATATGAAGATATAAAGAAGCACTGTTCTGTATCTAAGCTATCTTCGTGTTTATGGATTTATTATAACAGTCAATGCTTATTTTTAATGAATTTGAGGCAAATCTAGTAATAAAAAACTTGCAGGGCTGATCTTAAGGTAAAAGTTAAATTGCATGTACTCAAACAACAGTCAGCATTTAGTTTTGATGAATATGAGGTAAATAAAGTTATAATAAACTTGCAGGATTGATGCTAAGGTAAAAGTTAACCTCATGTACTCCATCAATATCACAACGTTCTTCATGCAATGCCAAATCTGTATTGTGAGGCTTCTAATTCATCACAATTGCATTGTTCTCTTTTTAGTGTACTTTATGATAAACCCATATATTTCCTTTATTGTCATTATGCGAGAGTTCCTTGAAGATGTCCATAACCCAAGACTAGGTAGGGAGCTCACTGTCTCTATAGCTCTAGAGGGGATACGATTCGTTGCCTTTGCTCTCTACATGAGGTAGAGATAGAAATGAAATGAAATATTATTAATGTCCATGGTGGGCCAAAGATGACCCAAGGGACTATGAAAAGGACAACCATAACGACAACCGAGTGGGCCAACGTGCCCGACAAAAGGAAAAAAAAACAATGATAAGTACAAAGTCACAACCTGAGGGGCGGGCCGAGGGGAAAGGGAAGGAAAAAGAGAGGAAAGGAGAGAAGAAAGCTGCAAGCCAGGAGCACGCTGAGTGGAGTGAACACTACAAGGAACGGAGAGAGAGAAGGGGGGGGGGCTGCCCATAAGGGCATCCACCCACAACCACGAGCCCTAGTCTCTCCTAGCAGTCAAGGTCGAGGAATCTCCGCTGAAAAAATCGGTGATCTGTCTCTGTCTATCACTGATCCGGAGTCCTGAAGAACTGCGGGTGCACTGTCGAGTATCCCTGCCTCTATCTGAATGGTCTGAAATGTGACGTTCCCGTCCGTTATCCTCCTGCTCTTTATGATCCATGCACATTATGAGATTAGAGGAAGGTACTATTGTTACAGTGATTGAGGGAAATCATTATTTACCTTCAATATGTAGTACATCAGTGGTACTCCACAATTTAAGGAACAAAGAATGAAGGATGCCAGGAAAAATCAGCAACAAATATCATCTGCATCACTTGACATCAACATGCAAATGTGCTAACAGCCACAAACGTCTCAAACTGTCCTTAAGATGGCCCTGCACAACACAACACACAATATGCCTAGACGGTCCTGCACAGACGACATAGGTTAGACGGCCTTGCACAAGAGTCAGACAACCAAGTTTAGCACCAGACAGCCTGACTCAGAAGTTCAAATGGCCCAACACAGCTCAGATGACCTTGCTACAGCAAGCACTCAACAGTGAAAATAATCTAGGCGGTCATATACAACATTGCTTAACTTCTAGAACAATTCACAGGCACATGCGCAATGATAACATAAGTCTGCACAACAATAGCTGAATGGAGTTATTCTTATTAGCTATAAGAATACATGTCTGGTTACAGCCTTTGTTCCTTGTATCATGTACAATACTATTCTCTGAATGTATTATGGATGACTAAGGGAGGGGTCTTATCTATATACTAAAGGAGGTAGTTGCTTCCTTGACTCCCTCCAACTAATGACCCAACACCTCATCATTTTCTTGAATTACATTTGACATACAGTTACAGTTACATTTACATTTGAATTTCATGACATACGTACAACATATCAAAACACTTCACGTATGCGTAACAAAACAGCTCAAAATGACAAAACTATTATATACCAAAATTTCTTATGTGCGTACTTGATTTCCTATGTGATGCATTAATTCCAAGGTGGAGCCACGTCTGAACTAGCGCCTAAATCTGCTCTTCCGTCTAGATTGGTTGACGTCCTTGTCAACAATTGCTATTGCAACTGAGGGCGATGACAACATTGTGGCTGAAGCGTTGGTGCAGGTACTTTCAACTACTGAATTTGCAATTTCAGAGATTCATTTTCTCCTTTCAAGCTTTTCGCATAGGCTTAGTATCAAGCCCATTGGAAGCCATAATTTTGTGACTTCTATTTGATCTCTGCAAGCCTTGTCTTCAGTTCAGCCTATCTGTTGGCTGATTCAACCTCCTTCCTTCTAGATTCTGCAAGTTGCTCGTTTCGCTTTGCAATCAGCTAATCCTGGTGATCTATTTCTTGGTCCTTTCTTCAAGTGCCTTCTCCCTCACTGCGCACTTCGACTTAAACTAATCAATCAACTGATCTTGCTCCTCCTGCACTTGCCTCATCCTGTCCAATTCTTACGTTGTCCTTGCCAATTCTGCTTCGGCCTCCTGTATCACTTGTCAAAGCTGGCCTTCTATTTCTTGCAACTGGGTAGACTGTTCTTCCTCTTTCAGATTCAGGCTATTGACCATTTCCTGAAACATCTCTATCGCAGCTTCCAACCATTGAATCAAATATTTCAAGAAATTCATTCTGGCATAACATCTTTCCAAATCCTGTGCTAGTCTGATTTTCTTTACACAACAATTCAGGAAATTCATCCAACCTCCCCTCATCAATATAAACACCTGGTGGGTATTGGTAGAAAGATGGAGTTCCTTTTAGCTCCATCAATCTAAGTGTTGAATGTATGCTACTGCTGCTTGCCGTAAGCTCCATTGGTTGAACTTGATGGATTTCTGTAAATCTTCTCATCGTCTCTTCTCCTTGGGCCCAACTCAGCAACTTGTCTAATTCTGCCTCCATCTGCAACTGCAATAGTTGCCATTCTCAAATGTAACCGACTCGAAATTCACTTGTTACCTTGTCAAACAACCCACTCACCTTCTCAAAAAATGAACAAACCTGTTCATTGATTCTTTCGCTGTGAACTGGGGGCTGCAACAAATTAGGCATTTTGATGAGAAGGTGCTCACTCGTCTCTCCTTACTCCCCAAGCTCAAGTTTGTCATCTGTGTCGTCTCATCTGTGTCGTCTCCTTGATGATCATTTCGATTTCTTCCCCACTAAGACCCTTCATGTTGATCTTTGTCTTGGCAGCTTTCCCTTCTTGAATCCTTGGTTCTTTCCATTCTTTTGCATTAGCTTGCTTGTCTACAGTGTTTGTCGTCTCCTTGCCTTTTTGGGTTCATCTTCTGGCAATTGACTGCTTGTCTCTTTTGCCACCATATATGCTATGATGCAAGCAATTTTTCTTTTCCTCCCTAACCTCCTTCTAACACTGATGAAGTTGGTGCCATGTTTTGCTTTGTTTCAGATGTTACTTCAAATGGCGCCTTCTCATCCAAAGGTGGTGAACCATGTCGTTCGTCCTCAACAAACTATCATAGTGGTGTTGTGGCATAAGTTTCCTGTTGGAAGGTTGGTGTATCTACATCGTGATGTCTTGTGCATATTCTCCAGCATACATTGTGGCCGCTTCCTCGAAAGTTGGGAATGCCTCCGTTGCAACCATTGCAGTTTGCACTTCTTCACCAACATCTACAACAATTGGTGTTGCTTGCGCAATTCTTCTTTCTTTTGGCCACTGTGGCTTCTCTTTTGCATATTGTGCTCCCTTCGTAGCTGCCCCTCCTTGCTTTAATTGCTATCGTCCTTTGGTAGCCTCTCTTGAAGGCACTCTCTTGGTTCCTTCAATGGCACCTATTGTGCCTCCTCGCACAATGTGGCCTCCTCATTGTGCTAGAGTTCCTAGTGGCATCACAACATATGCAATTCCTCGTAGCTAATAATGTTGACCCGTCACCAGTCCTTGTGGATTTCCACCAACTGTCCCTACCACTATGGCGTCTTGTGGAGGTCCTGAAGGTGGAATAATCTTGAGTCTCTAATTGATTGACTGATATTGAGGATGTTGATGTAGGGGTTGTTGCAGTTGTTGGCCCATCTGTTGCCATTGTTGTTCTAGCTGCTTTTGCCATTTTTCTTCTCTTGTCAACTCCTCTGCATTCGACAACTGCTCTTCTCCAGCACAATGTGAACTTTACTTAGCCAATGAATCAATATCTAATTATTCTTATTCAAACAATTCAAGTGTAACCACCTTCACTGTCTTCCTCTTCTTGGTTGTCACCTTCTTTCCAACTATTGCTTTTCTTGCTGGTCCTCTCTTGTCATTAGAGCTAGATGTACCCAACAGAAAATAGTCGACACTCCTGATATCACCTAAGGAAGACCTAGTCCAAGAAACTGAATCTTCTCGTACTTCGTTGCATCCAAATGCAGCACAATGGCTTGAAACGATGTGGAAAAATTCTTTGTATACTGCAATAGAAAATTTTGTATACGGTCAAACAAAAATGTTGTGGAATCATACTTCTCTTCGACCATTATTTCCTTAATATACGGTATGAGACAAGTGGGGATATATGAGGCTCTTCGTTTGTTGGAAAATCTGGACATGATAACATCCATTGCGCACCACAACTTACTAGATTTCAATTGTTGTATATTTAGCCTACGACTCCCATCCTTGTTCATCTTAGCAACATCCATCAAACTAAGATTGGTGACCTTGTTTGCAAATGTTTTCAACTGATAGGGTTCCAATCCCTCCTTCACTGGTGTGCTGTTACTGGTAGCAGGTAACAAACACCCTTCGAAAACTATTTGGTGAAAATGAAACCTGCACCTCTTTGTCATGTAACACCACCCTATTCCACTTTTCCGATTTATACGTCGACAACATCTTTAGTAGCTATGTCCTAAAAATGTCCCTATTGAAACCAAGAATTTGCAAAATGTATTGTAGTCCCGCATTTCGAAAAGTTAACTTCCGCTGGTCGTCTTGTTGATTCTCTAGCCATCGTGTCCTCCAAAACTTACTTGAAGTTATTGTCTAGGTGATTTCATCCAAAGGAATTTGCATTTGCCCATTCCCTTTACTTCGTTGTTGTGGTGAGGTTGCCGACTCGTTTCCTTTCCCTCGTCGGTCTTTTGGGGTTATGGTTCTTGATATTGATTGGCCTCCTCAACCATGCTTCTATGTCCCCCCCACCTCCCGCGACCTTCTCGCTTTTTGTGGTGTATGTGCTCCTTTTGGCTTTGCACAATGCCAGTGTTGACCCCTTTGTGAGTTTTGGGTCCTTGTTGCAATACTGCTTCTTGCACGAATATTAGAGGATGCCTCCTTGACTGCACTCATTTTGTTTGCTCCACAATCCTTGGTTGTTGTTGCATTTACAGCAGGTACTCCCAACTCAGTTGACTTTGCTCTCAACCACAACTCCATGTGGCATGCTCGCACTATGTGCCATTCACTTTTTCAGTTTGTATGCCCTTTCTTCTAGATAGCTCAACCTTCGACGACCCAACTCTAGACAGTTTGGTCTTGGACAATGTAGAAATGAAATTTAACATGCTTCACACAATTCCATTTCCACGTAAATGATTCTACAGATCTGCAATCATTGTAGTATAGCAATAATAATGCACAAAAAACCTGCAACAGCACTAATAACAGCAGCAATGACAGAAATAACAGCAGCAATGGTAGATAACAGTAAATACAACAGTTTATATTAACAATGGCATTTATGATACAGCATTACAGTTTCAGCATTACAATCTCAGCCTGCAAACCCTAGGCTGATTATCCTTCATGGCTGCATACAACAATGGACTGCATCAATCTCCATGTATTGCTCTCCTTACTGCCTGCACATCTTCTATGGGTGAACCACCGTGCATGAACAACTTGAATGAATGAGGGGGGTTTTATTTATACACCAACTACCTCATAACTCCCCTCTGTGCATCTTCTCCAACTACCTCATAACTTCCCTCAAATTGCATTTCATGTGCATTTGCTTTTGCATTACATGACATTTGCACTACAGGACGAAATAGCTTATAATTCTAATTTAGCCGACATATTTGACTTATATGACTTTATTTTCATGTACAATATTAAATTGCACTTTACAACATAATAATTAAATATATGCACGCACATTTCGTCAAACACTTTGCGTACATTTACAAAATAACACATAATACCGAAATTGGTTCTAATGGCAATTCAATTCCAAACAACTTGACTCTAGATGACTAAGATTCTAATGGCCTGCTCGTGGATGACCTTGATTTGGACAACCTTACTTTGGGTGACCTCTCTTTTGATGAATAGCTTTTGGACGACCTGCTCTTGGAGGGTTGCTTTCGTCAGATTGCATTACTTTGGATGATCCTCGTTCTAAAATTCCTCAGTACGACTCCTCTCTAGACGGTCCATACGATTCAATTTCTCTTTCATACTTGTTTTTCCCACTTTCGAATGGTTCGTTTTATGGCCCATACGGCTTGCATAGCTGTTTGAAAAATTTTGTGCAACTTTACTTAATTTCCATATAAGTATCTAAAAGCATATCCTCAAATTATTTCCATCATGGAGAAGTAAAATCTATGGCTTTGTTTTCAATTATGTTTTTTGAGCTTTTTGTAGAACTAGATTTTGTACAGACTTCTTATTCATTTCCATGAATAATGTTTCAAAAATGAATTGTAAATCATCTTGATAAGATTGAGTTTTAATAAAATTCATGTCTTTCAAATTGGAGGACAATAAATTTTTTCAAAATTCACTATTTGTTGTTCTCTTGTAAAAGGGGTTGTAGAAATCTCTTCGATCGAGGAAATATATTTCTTATCATGAACAAATGAATTCAATTGAGTTAATAAATTGAACGATTTGTACAAGTTATAAATTAACTTTTGGTCATGTAAATATTTTGGTAATATTATGTTAGCCACTTGTGAGTTGATGAGAGAAACAATCTCTTTCTTTGAGAGAACAGGTTTTATTTCATCTATAAGCAAAGAAAAGAGATTGTTGTGGATGGGAAAAAGATTGAATAATTATCCATATGTTAGATATTTCTTCTTGATATGAGTCCTATCCATATAAGAAAATAATCTTCTCTTGTAATTTAGTCGAGGATCATGTAAATAATCAAAAAATTTGATTGTGTTTGCTTTGTTAAAAGAAGCTCTCAATGACCTTTGATCAACCAGTTTTAAGGGATTCCACCAATTTTGATTGTTGAATATGCCTGTTGCTAGAATACCTTGTCGCAGCCACATCAATTCTTGCACATGTTGTCTTTGCAATTCACCCATTTAAAAATTCAACTGTTCATTTCTTTCAGGTCGTGTTTCAACATGAATTCTTTGTTGTGCATGTCCAATGGTTGCCAACAAACGGATTCCTGTGTATTCACTTTCGTCACTTCGAAGCTTGTGCTTGGACGATTGCTCTTGTTCAACATGCATCACTGCCATTTGTTGCATGTTTTTAGCATCAAGTGGCGTCTGTTCATCCATCAGTCTTTGTTCCTTAACATCAGGAAACTTGACATGTATGCTCACCCTCCTACGTTTAGTGGTTCCAAACTCTAAGTCTGCTTGTTCAAATGTCGTTTGCATGTCCTCATCTTGACTCGTTGTAGTTTCCTTCTTGTATTGCCATGTCGATTGTTTCGAAATTTTTGTTTCCTAATATTCACTCATTTCATTTGCAACATCATATTCCTTTATATTGCTCGATTCTCCAACTTCCCTTTTCAAGATTTCGTGAAAGGATCCCAAAGATTGACTTGGCACAATCGTAAGTCTGCCCGTACTTGTGCTTTCATCACATGGTTTGATGTTTACAAAGTTTACCTATGCTCTAACTTTGTATGTCTTCACTTTGAACCATTGACTATTTTGGGGCATTTCGTATTGTCTAATCTCTTTAACCTCATTGCACCATTACCCAATACTTATTTGGTTGGAAGGGTCCAAGCCACAAGGTCTTCAACTTCCTTGGATTGATCTCATGCTTGCCGTTACATTTCAACACCAAGCCACCTACCTTCAACTTCATCATTCTCAAGTGCTTCTCATGGCAAAGTTTCGATGACGTTGGGCAATCTCTGTGTCCCACTATGCCATCACCCTCTTCTTGTCTAGTTTGATGAGTGTTGTAATATTCTCCTCCAGGCTCTCTTGGTCACCAAGACGGTTTTGCATCGCCACTCTCAGACTTGTCACCAAAATATCCACTAGCACAACTGCCTCTTGACCATATATCAACTAGAATGGTGAGTGATTTGTTGTCGACTTATGCGTTGTCTTGTACATCCATAGGGTCACTGACACTTTCTCCTCCCAATCAACATTCTCAATTCCACACGTCTTGTACACTATGGACACGAAAACCTTGTTTTTTGCTTCGGCTTGCCCATTTGCCCTAGCATAATACGAAGTTTATGATGAATGATAGATTTTAAACTTCGCTGTCAATTTCTAAATAATCTCATTCACAAAGTGTCTTTCGTGATCTCTTGTTAATTGAAGGGGGACTTCAAATTTCGTAATGATTTGTTAAATAAAGGATTTATGCATTGCTCTTCATGGAGTTATCTAGCAATGCCCTTGCCTCTACCCACTTTGTCAGATATTCGGTTGCTACCACAGTGTACCTGCATCTGCTTCGTCTAGTTTTCAACGATCCAACAAAATCAAGACCCCATATCTCAAACAACCCATGTTGGTGAGATGGACATAAGGACATGAAGCCCCTTTGCAACAACTGCTCGACTTGTTAGCATGTGTTTCACGTTGTCACAAACTCCTTCGCATTGCGATAGAGGGTGGGCCACCATAGCACTGCCAGAAGCAGCTTCCTCACGGTTGCATCTGACCTCGTGTGCCCTCTTGCCAATCCCTCATGAGCCTCCTTAAAGGATGAGTTCACCTTCTCGTCCATCACACATCTCCACAAAATTCCATTAGGTCCAATCTTATACAAAAAACCAACTTTGAATTGAAATGGTGTTGTTTTAACGATCTTCGTAGTAGCTCCCTTGTTGATAGGAATTCTCCCATGTACTTGTACCACAACAGGAGCGTAGTGATTGAAAACAAACGAGCATTTGAAAATTCTTCCAACACTCCTATAGGTTCTCTTGAGCAAATCCTTGACATCTTATCCGCTATAACGTGTTTCTTTCGTTGTCTCACCACCACCCTAAACACGAACTCTTGCAATGTTACAAGCTTAGTTATCAAATTCATCGAATTTTTCATATGAAATTCGAAAATCGTCGAATTTAAAACCCTGTCGAATAAATTCGGCGAACAAACCCTAAATTCGGCCAAAAAAAATTAGGTGAAAAACAAGCATTAAAAACCCTAAAATCAAATTTTAGCTTAAAAAATGCAAAGGAATCACTATAAACACATCTATGAACAAACCCTCCTACAATCTCCCTCCTGCAACGTGCAATTTGGAAGCTTGAAATTTTCTTTTAATAATATCCGAAGCAACCATTTTCAATCTATTGGGATGCTGTTTTCTTTATTTTGAAAGAATGGATAGCTTTGAAAGTACAGTTGACAAACAAATCTCCCATTTGGAGGCTTCATTATTTCTACACCTGCTATTTAAATAACTCTTTGTCTCAAATAATATGCAAGTTCTTCAAAATAAAAGAAAGAAAAAACATTGCTCTTTAACCCTAAAATAAAAGAAACAATCATTGCTCTTTAACGTTAAAATAAAAGAAAAAACACTGCTCTCTTAAAAAAACATTGCTCCTCAACCCTAAAATAAAAGAAAAAAAACATTGCTCCTTAAACATTACTCTTTAACCCTAGCTTCTAATGAAACCTAAAATTAAACTTTTCTACTTTTTAAACTTGAATAATATAAGATATTTTAAGTGCTTTCTTTTATGCATGATCTAACAATTTTTTATTTTTTTATAATTTTTTATTATAATTGATAGAAAACTTATAATTTATATTTCAAAAAAATATTGATTTAACCTTTAAAATCTTCTCATGTGTTAAAAAATTATTATATTTACATAAAGTTATAAAAATGTTTGTATATAAACAAATTATATGAAAATATATACGTTTATTATATATCAAATTTTATGTCGAATTTTATTACGAATTTTTAAACATGTCGAATTTATTTCGAACTTGAAAAGTATCGAATTCGAATACGAAATCGAACTTGATAACTAAGGTTACAATCAATCTGCTAACTCGTTTGTGGATAGTCAACTTGTTGAATAGGTACAACAATACTTGATGGTCAACATAGAAAGCAAAAGTGTTGGCAAGTAATGTCTGAACTTTTGTACTGTGCATGCCATCTTGAGTGCTTCTTGCTCTCTTCTACTGTAGTTCATTTCTGTTCTCGAGACACCAACCAACTTGAAAAATATATGGGCTGATACAACCCATACTGTTGCTCTTTGAAAGTACAGTTGACAAACAAATCTCCCATTTGGAGGCTTCATTATTTCTACACCTGCTATTTAAATAACTCTTTGTCTCAAATAATATGCAAGTTCTTCAAAATAAAAGAAAGAAAAAACATTGCTCTTTAACCCTAAAATAAAAGAAAAAAAATTGCTCTTTAACATTAAAATAAAAGAAAAAAAAAAAACATTGCTCCTCAACCCTAAAATAAAAGAAAAAAAACATTGCTCCTTAAAATAAAAGAAAAAAACATTACTCTTTAACCCTAGCTTCTAATGAAACCTAAAATTAAACTTTTCTACTTTTTAAACTTGAATAATATAAGATATTTTGAGTGCTTTCTTTATGCATGATATAACAATTTTTTATTTTTTTATAATTTATTATTATTATTGATAGAAAACTTATAATTTATATTTCAAAAAAATATTGATTTAACCTTTAAAATCTTCTCATGTGTTAAAAAATTATTATATTTACATAAAGTTATAAAAATGTTTGTATATAAACAAATTATATGAAAATATATACGTTTATTATATATCAAATTTTATGTCGAATTTTATTACGAATTTTTAAACATGTCGAATTTATTTCGAACTTGAAAAGTATCGAATTCGAATACGAAATCGAACTTGATAACTAAGGTTACAATCAATCTGCTAACTCGTTCGTGGATAGTCAACTTGTTGAATAGGTACAACAATACTTGATGGTCAACATAGAAAGCAAAAGTGTTGGCAAGTAATGTCTGAACTTTTGTACTGTGCATGCCATCTTGAGTGCTTCTTGCTCTCTTCTACTGTAGTTCATTTCTTTTCTCGAGGCACCAACCATCTTGAAAAATATATGGGCTGATACAACCCATACTGTTGCTCTTAGGCAAGTCCGCATCAAATGGCAAAATTGAATGCATCCACGTGGAGTTGAAATTCCTTGTCCCAATCTGGAAACACTAGAATGGGTGCACAAACTAACTTCACCTTCAACTCCTTGAAGGCCTTTTAGTGCTCCTTCGTCCACCTAAAGGGAACATCTTTGTGTGTCAATGCGTCAAGAGTGTGTGATACTTGTGCAACATTCTTTATGAAACTTCGATAGTGGATGACATGCCCCAAAAATGACTTCACGGAGCTTACGTCATATGGCTCCTCCATGTTCATCACAACGTGAATCTTGTTGTGGTTGGTCTTCAATCCTTCTTTGCGCACCACGTGACCCAACAACTTTCTTTATAGAACTAGGAATTTGCAATCCTTGGGGTTTAAGGACAACCAAGTATTCATGGACATCCGCACGCATTCCTCCAACGCTTTGAAGTGCTCATGCTTTCTCTCGCACAACGACCAATCATCGAGGAATACCTTGGATTTGCTTGTTAACATCTGCCCAAAGATGTAATAAATGATCCTTTGAAATGTGGTGTGGGCATTGCACAAACCAAAGGGCATTTGATTGTTTGCATAAATGCCACTTTCAGCAACAAACGTGGTCCTTAGGCCACTTTCAACATTGATGGGTTCCTTCAACTTCTCGTAACTGCTCTTTTGCATTTCTTCCTCCATCCCTATGCGTGCTTCCTACCATTTCTCCTTTTCCTTAGCAGGGTTTAGGTACTACTCCATTTCTTGTGCTAGAGTCATGGCCAACATGTGTTTGTCTTTGTCTGCTTGTTGTTGGTTTAGTTGAGATTTGTCTATGTTAATGAAGTTGACATTCTGTGACTTACTTGTACTTCCTCCCATTTCGCCTCCTTAGCAAGGTTTGGGTATTACTCCATCTTCACAGTAGGGAAGTGCTTCTAATAGTTCCTCTTGTTGTTGTATTTCTACAATTTCATGGGAAATGTCCCCAATCTTGGCATCTTCTTCACTATATGATTGGCCTTTTGTTCAAATCATATTGTAATCTTTCTTCACCTCCATTTGCTACAGTCCAGTTCCTTAATTGCGGTTGTCTTCTTCCCTTTATTCTTCTAATATCTGCCATTAGTTGCTCCTTGTTTGCTGTTCGAAGTGTTAGGTTTCTCCTCTTTCTCATCCTTATGCATCGTTGTCATGTGGTGCCTCACTTCACAAATTGAACGGGAAATCCCTGCTTGCATGTCTTTCAATTTCACAAATTTTACAATATGCATTCTTTGGACAATTCACATTGGTGTGTCCTTCGTATTTGCAATTCGATCACCAAATATCTTTCTTCTTTTCTGGCTTCACATCATTAATCATTCTTTGCAGGTCTTTTCGCATGGTGTGGATAGTTGCATTGAGGACGTCTTGATTGCTATCGAAATCATAGTCTCAATCGTAACTCATACTTTCCCCACCAATTGTTGCTGTCTTCATTTCACTTTCTGGGTTTAGTGCAAGATGAAATGCTTCTTGGTAAGTGGTTGGGGGAACCACCTTCATATTCTTCTTCTATCTTGGTAGTCGCTTGTTCTTGAACCATCACTTTTGTAGCCCATCGGTTGGCTTTGCCTCCATTTTGCCAATGAGTTCTTTCAGACGACAATTATAAGACTTGATATTTTTGTCTTTTTGCTTAGTCGAATAGATTTTACCAATGATCTGTGTGTCATCTTGAAGCAATTGAAACTCCTTATTAAATTGAGCCTTCAACTTAGTCCAATCTATGAAGGGTTCTTCTCTGTTTAGATGCAATCAATCACTACACCACGTAACGTTGCTAGGAACAGTCTTAGCCATACATCGTGATTAGTTAGTCCATTTGCCTTTCACATCGTTTTGCACATTCTGATATGGTCGTTGAGATCCTCCCTCCTGTCTCTTGTGAATTTTGATCACTTCTGCTTGCCTGTAGTTGCAACAATGTTTTGCCATTGATTGTGGTTGTTCGTTGTTCTTGTCTTCATTAAAATGAAGCTTTGGTTGAGGATTGGTCATCTCCAAACAATCTTCGACTACTTCTTGGTGCGCATACGCTTCGTGATCTTGTTTGTGGATACATGAGTGTCGGCTTTGGTCTTTCGAGCACACTCTCCCATGGTTGCCCTCATGGTTGACTCTTCGTCTGCACCTCTAGACACTCTCCCCCACAATTGTATTGGATTCACCTAGTCCTACACATGATCCACGCTGGTGCTCCCCTCACCACTTGCTTGAACGTTCTCTTCGGCCCGACTTTCATCTACACGTTGCGCCTCCATTTGCACGTTGTTCTCTATTGTCAAAAACATTTGCCACACTTCTTCATGTCCCTCGTCTAAAGTACCTTGTCCTTAGGGATCCATAGTCATTCAACTTCTAGCATGCGTATCTCTTCGCCAACAAACTTTGTTAGCACATGAGCAGTTTGCATGTCACCAACTCTTTTGACATGCAACTCTTCTTCGTCAACATGCAACTCTCTTGCACGCATGATGCATCCAAACTTCTCCGGCTATTCGCTTGTCCTCATGCATGTACGTCTCCCACATCCTTGCATCAGGTTATATGTTATCCACCTTTCCCATATTCAATGCCCATGCAAACATTGGTTCGAATTTCATGTGATGACACCAAACATAGCACAATAGTGGTATTACGATATTGAAGGAACAAAGAATGAAGAATGATAGGAAAAACATCAACACGGATCGTTTCCAACACTTGACGTCAACATGCAAATCTGATAATAATTGTGAATGTCTTAAACGTTACTTTAGACAACCTGACACAACACAACACACAACATGTCTAGATGACCCCACACACACAATGTAGGTTAGATGACCTTGCACAAGAGTCAGATGACCTTGTTCAGCATCAGACAACCTGGCTCAGTAGTCTAGAGTTAGACAACCCAACATAGTAGTTCAGATGACCTTGTTACAACAATCATTCAACAGTGGAAATAATGCAGTGGGTCATATACAACATTGCTTAACTACTAGAACAATTCACAGGCACATGCACAATGATAACATAAGTCTACACAACAATGGCTGAATGGAAGTATTCTTATTATCTGCAAGAATACATGTCTGGTTACAACCTTTATTCCTTGTATCACGTACAACGGTACAACACTATCCCTCTACTATATCATGAATGAGTGAATGAGTGAGGTGTCTTATTTATATAAACAAGGAGGCAGTTGCTTGCTCAAATCCCACCATTAAACTACCCAACACCTCATGTTCTTGAATAACATTTGATATGCATTTGACTTAAATTTACATTTCATGACTTTATTAGTTACACATACGACATTTCAAGGCACTTCACATACGTATAACAAAATGATTCAAAATGACAAAACTATTAGTATTACATAACAAATTTTCTTGTGCACATCCTTGACTTCCTATGTGCTGCATTAATTCCGAGGTGGTGCTTGAGATGGCGCTACGTCTGAACTAGCACCTACACAATATCCTGACCAGAAGTGTTTGGCCTTTGGCCCTATTGCTACATGGAGCGCTCACCCTTATACAATAGGGCCTTTCTTGTCTTGGCAGATCACTATGCCGATTACTTCCATTTTCTCATTCTCTTCCAGTAGTAGGTGGTACTATCCGCCTATCCAACGATACACTAACATCCTCCTATGATGGTGTTGGATCCATGAGACAGTGCCTTTTTCACAGGGCAGTTACCATGGGAACTTCTTTGCACATAGGATGAGCAGATTTATTCCTCAACACTGTCTAGGTGTACAACCTGGGAGATCTTAATAGGTACCCATTTCTAGATTCTTCTTTGTATGTAGAGAATCTTCAACCTTGGATGATTATAGGATATGTGGGACCTAGCCTGGCCTTTTTCGCCCACATCATTTTCTTTTGGATATCATCAGACCTTGCATTGGATCATTCATAAGCACCACTGATGAGTTGTCACAAATAGTGATAGAACAGTGGTCATTTTTGTTCTATTCACATTCTTTGCCCGCAAATTATCAGCTTGTCCTTGAGAGTGGATTTAGTATGACAATAAATTGCCATGGTTGTATCATGCTTATATTATACCTGTACTATTCTTGTCACTATGTCACATGATGCCATTACACACAAGGACATGTTCTATCCTGCCCAAGTCAGAGTTTGTAATTTTACAATTTTGTATTTTCGACTTTGAAGTACTACTTTTGGCTTCTATACTATATTAGCCAGATTTTTTTTTTTTAAATGAGTTATATGGGATGGAAACAGGCCCAACGCATATTAAATCATGACCATATAGTCGTATTACAACAGCTCAACAGTTATGCATGTATAGTTTGGCAAGTTTCAAACCTTGGTCTCCTCCTTGAAAGTCGAAGAATTGAACCGGTTGATCTAGTGGCATTTGATCTATTAGCCAAGCATGGTTACTTTTGCCTTTCATGAATATTAATACTTTTTCTTTCTTTCTTTTTATATGAGGGACAATACTTGAGAGGTTGCCTTGATAATAATTAGAGATAAGCAAACCTGTCACCAGCATGTAATTATCTGCCTATGTTCAATGGAAATTTGTCTCGGGAATTGGTGGCTATTTCGAAGATGAGTTCGTACATCCCCTCATCTCGGAAACTAGTTCTGCCATCCTGTGCCATACCTCTCTCTGTTCTAGAAACTTCATGGAACACTACCTTTATGACTTATTGTATTGAAACCTTTGACTTAATTGGGGCTATGGATGCCGTGTGCACTTATTTGCTTTAAATGTGCTTCTAGGTTCTGGTCCCATTGACTATTTGCTCTGTTCATACAACTTTGTATAACAAGCTGGTCAAATGGTTAGGATGATAGAGCTTACTCACTACTTTATATACTTGTAAAATACCTTCGCATTGTGTTTGTACCACTAAAATGTTGGAAATGATTTTGGATTTGATATTTAGTTCATTGATGTGTCTAATATTAGAGACGTGCAATAAACCACTAGTTTGGGAAGCATTCTACAAACCATAGTTCAAAAACTCAGGCTTGCTCTTTGCTAAAACTTTGGTAACAAAAAAACAAACTAGAAAAAGATTTTATCTTATTATAAATTAATCAACAAAAACTTGTTTTAGAGTGCCTCAAATCTGATTTCCTATCAGATTTTAGTTAAAATGAGTACTATGGCATTTCTTATCAACATGATCATTAATCATACAAGTAACAAAAATTCAACTAAAAAATGTTTTAAGCATTTTGCTTCCCCTTGTCATCCTTGAACTAGAAGCAGAAGCATCCTCAATTATGTCTTCTCCCACTATCTCCGATGCTTCCCTCTCCAATTTTGCAATCTCCTACTTGGTGAACAAGGGCTCCACATCATTGGAAATCTAGTCTGAAAGTGGATTCGTGTTATCTGAGTTGATTCCATTATGAGACTCCTTCCCCTCTACATTACTTTTTTAACAGTCAAAGATCATATTGCACAAAAATGAGCTTGTTGAGGTGCTTCTAACTCAATGTGTTGCACTTTTTGGTGTGTTTGCTCGCAAACAAGCTCCAATATTGCTGACATCAGGTGTTACAGGACCGACGCAAATTACAGATGGCTAGCCTTCAAAGAATTGGTGTTTGAGTATCAAAATCTTCCCACTAGAAATATGAAAATAGAATATGTACAAGTTATAATTTTTGTAAGTAAAACTAAAACTCCATTTCTAAGAAGACTTAATTTAAAAAAAAAGTCCACAAATCCTAATTAGAAGATTCAAGTTGTTTCGCCTCACTGCTAGGTCATTGTTGCTTGAATACACATAGATGAAGAAAAAAGCCTCCTCTTAGCTGCCTTGTAACATTGCAACTTATCCATGGTTTTCTCTACAAGTGCTTGAAGTATGGTGTTGAAGCTCTTGGCTATCCCATTGCAGAATTATTCAATGAGGTTGTTTGTTCTAGGTTCCTTGCCTCTTGGTCACAGTATATTATCCATCCCATCCACAAATTTGGGGACTATTTAGATTTGAATAACTACAAAACTATCATGACGGGGGTACACATTTGCTAAGCTTTATGAAACAATTTTGAATATGAAGCTCTCAAAATTGTTGGATCAAGTCTATTTTAGAGCAAGACGGTCGATTGGTTTTAGAAGGGATCATTAGATTATTGATCATGTTTTCATTCTTAGGGCAACGGTCCTCTAAAGTGTTCTTTTGTTTTGTGGGCTTTAGAAAGGACTTTTGCACCGTTCCCGAGCATCTTTTATTTCAAAGACTATATGACATCGACATCTCGGAGTCCTTTATCACTGCAATCAAGAGACTTTATGAGGTAGTTGTTGGCCATTTTCGGACAACTTTTGGTTTCTCAAAGCATGTCTAGAACACCATTTGACATCAAACAAGGTTGTCCTCTTTCTACTTCACTCTTTAGGATCTACATTGATAAGCTTGAAGAATTTAGTCATCAATACACACTTGTTGATGATGGTTGCCTTCTACATCATGTCTTGATAGCTATATTGCTTTTGTAGATGATGTTCTTCTTGGTCTTACTCTTGAGGGCCTACAAAGACAATTTGATGCTCTTACTTGCATTTGTAATTTAGAACAACCGGTAGTAAATGTTAGCAAGACTAAGGTGATGGTCTTTAACACATCAAAATATACTCTATGTAAGTTTTATTTCTTCTTCAAGGGCGAGTCAATTGAGATCACCATTGCTTACAACTACTTGGGGATTTAGTTTAGAGGTCCATCCCTTAATATTTAGCCAACTTCATAGTCACGTCTTTGCAAGGGATACATATCTCTCTTAGTCTTGGAATGCCAATGCCTTCCACAACACATTCAAGGCATACCTACAAAGATGCACCTCAAATTTACGGATCTAGGATTTGGGGTCCAAGTCTAGGGTGTGTTGATTGGGTTGGCATTGAGAGGGTCTAGACTATTTTGCTTCAATGATTTCTACGTTGTAAAAGAACAATTCCACAATGTATTGTTTAGGGTGAGTTTGGCGTTCATCCTTTTCCTCTTGAGAGCATCTTTAGAATTATTTTTCAACTAACACCTTAGATCGAGGGATACCCATATTTGGCTCTTTGGTCCTGTTGGTTACGAATCTGCCATGAGGAAAGGATTTTGTGTTAACGCGCCCAGATTCGCCCACTAGCTAGAAAGGCCGGAAGGAAGGAATGCCTTCCTTGCCAATCTTCGGAGAAGGCCGGCTCCTGTGGGTTTTATGGTTTTAGATGAGGGTGCAGGAAAGAGATAAAAATGCGGAAAGAATTTATAGATGTGATTGGAGTTGGGTGGGGGGAACTAACAGTACGACAACACATCAATCACCACTACTTGCTGCATCATGAATACAAAGCATAACCAGAAACTGCAAAACCTAAGTATACTCTCTGTCAAAGCAGTGTACGCACAACTACAATGGCTCCCTAACAGACATTCCCTACAAGGAACTAACAGTACGGCAGCGCATCAATCACCACTACGGACAGTAACATAAACAGAAAGCAACCAAGAGATGTCAGATCCAAGTATGTGTGTTGTGCAGAGAATTTGTACGCACAGCTACAATGGTCCCCTAGCAAACATTCTCCCTACAAGGAGAACTAACAGCACGACAATGCATCAATCACCACTACGGACAGCAACGTAAACATAACACACAAACTGAAGGAACTGCTACCACATTTATTCTATGTATCCTCTAATCAATGAAGTTCAAGAGTGCTTGACCACCAAATGCTGAAGTGAATCAACAAGCCATGACACAAGCAATGCCTCAGGAATACCTGACCACCAAATGCTGAAGCGAATCAACAAGCCATGACACAGGGAAAACGTAAAGCAAAAATGTAAAGGAGAGGCAAAAAAAAAAAAAAGCAGTAGAACAGAGCCGAGCATATACTTTATATTTATAAGCGAAGCACAGTTACAATGGTTCCCTAACAGACATTCCCCTTCCACCCTTTACAATGAGAATGTGGTGGGTATTTATAGCCCGAGTCCCTCCCGTTACATTAATGGGCACAAAGTCCCAGTCAAACACTAGCTGACAAAAGCGGCGATGGAGCTGCTAATGCTGACCTTTGTCGGACAGGACTATACCCGCAGCATGGTCTCCCTGGAGGCTGAACAGCTACGTGGCAGCGCGTTAGGTTGAACTTTTCATTGGCAGGAATGCGGGCAGTCGGAGCGGTAGAACCTCCAATCGGCTTTAAATGAGGCAAGTGGCATAAGTAGCGCAGCCCATGCTTGTCCTTGTGCTCGGCACGTCTTGGCTCAGATCCCAAAGCTGGACACTTGTCGGATGATGCTGTTTGACACGTGCTTGCCTTGAAAGGCAGTTTATCCAACTTCTCTCAGGACCGGAGCGCTATCGGGTTGCGCAGGCAGAGAACAGCGCAGTCGGGAAGGCCTTCATGCCTTGGGTGCATTTCTGAGTTTGTATCCCTACTACGCACCTGTCAAAGGGCGCACTCCGACTTCGCTGCGAAGTCGGGTTGCGCACAGGTGAAAGCTGAATTCTGCCGCCGTACAGACTTCGCCCTAGACAGGGGGAGCAGTTCGACTTCGCTGCAAAGTCGGACTTCGCCTCAGCACTTAGTCATTTTTCCTGCCAGCCTGCCAGCCTGCTACAAGGTGCGCCCAGAAAGCAGGGCGTTGTCCGACTTCGCTGCGAAGTCGGACTTCGCCCAGAAAACTTGTTCTTCTGGCTGATCGCACTGCGCACTTTGTATTCCTGCTGCGCTCCAACTGGAGGGCGCACTCCGACTTCGCTGTGAAGTCGGATTGCGCCCTGACACTTAGCCATTTTTCAGGGCAACTGCTGTCAAATTTGAGATCTGACTGAGGGGCTCAAAAGAAAGAGGGAAGAATGAGAATGTAGGGAAGAGAGAGAAAGGGAGAGAAGAAGAAAGGGAAAGAGAGGAAGAGGGAAAAGGAAGAGCAGCACTCTTACAAAACTGAAAACATTGCACCCCGTGCAAAATGTGGCAATAGGTCCTCAGAATGCATTACCTCTAGGGGCCCTTTTGATCCTTCTCTTCTTTAGTCAGTTGGCATCTCCATAGGTAGCTCCTTTCAGATACTCTTTAAATGCTCCTTTTCTCCTCCTTCCTGATAAGAGGGTAATTAATCAAGCAGTCATATATGATGTTTATTGTCAATATATTCAGATCACTTGGGTCCCTCCATTTCAACCTCTTAGTCCTAAGTTGACTTTTTACACTAAGCATTTCATGAGGATTAACAATGGCACTATTACTTGTCCTATTTATGTCGAGTGAAATTGGACACACAATCTTAGGATTCCTCTTGGACAACTCAGAGTATGCTCACATCAATTGTGGTAGAGAGGGACCGCCATATTGCTCGAGAGGATAGGGTATGTCATCTTTGTGATATTGGGGAGGTGGATATTGAAGAACATTTCATCTTTAGGTGTTTAGTTTATTATGAGATTCTAGGGAGGTACTATTACTTGTATAGAGACAAAATTGGATTGCTTGCTACTTTTTTCAGCTATCTTAGCCAAAGATGCTTCACTCTTTACCTCAAGGAAGCTATAACTCTTCAGTGTTAGTTATTACAGGGGAGATAAACTACTTCTTGACTAATGACCTCATTCTTTCACCCTATCTTTGCAATCGAGAGTAATTAGCGCTGAACGGAAACTACAATCCAAAATATTGATGATAAATCTGTGCGCCCTTGTTTATATACAAGAGTGGCTGCTAGGGCTTGAGTTCTTTCTTCTTGGTTGTTACAAGACAAGACTACAGTTCTTCTGTGTTGGGTTTTGGCCACCTCTCGCATACTGAGGAGTTGCAGATAGGTGCAACTTACTAATTTATTGTCCTCTTCTATTGGTTCCACAACCATGGATGCTAGAAGAGTCTTGAAGGGTTGAACTCAATGTCCACCCAGAGTTAGCCAACCAAGCCCTCTTAGCCTTGGCCATTCTCTTGGGAGCATTATTAGATCCGGTGTTGTCTATTTTGTGATATTTGGTGACGACAACGACTATGTTTCTCCTTTTTATCCCACAATAGAATAATGTTAGCGCATGGATCCATTGGAGCTCCTTTCTATCTTTGTTGTATCTCAACTTCTAAATCTCTCTTAATCATTACTTTTAGTATGTTTGGGTTTATCCATTTTGGGTAACCCTCAAGGCTGTAATTTTATGCCATATAGTTGTTCCACTATAGTGTAGTTTACACTAGATTCTTTAGTTTAGCTTATTTTTGTAGTGGTTACTACAATGCATTGTAATTTGTAACAACTCTTCTCAATGGGACCCATTGGCGTACTTTGTCCATCTGTGGACATTAATAGAATGGAAGTATCTTTTCTTATCTAGGAGGATTTTGGCCAGCGCTTTATGTCTACATTTGTCATCCATGGACATTAATAGAACTATTTGACGTATGCATGTTGTGAGGCCTGCCATAACCTCTTGTTAGCCTCAAATAAATTGGAATAATGAAATTTTGGGTTCAAGTAGTGTTGTGTTGCATGTATTGGCCGATTGAGTTGTTTGCTCCAACTTCAATCAATAATACGTGAAATGTGTTCATAGTTTTCTTGATTTTCTACATAATAATGTTGTGTCTCCTTGTCAGCCTTGCGATAACCTAATATATGTAACCCATTGGAATTTTATTGGCATAAACAAGATGAAGTCCTCTTTGTTTGAAATTAATTAGAAATTAGAGATCTAAAATTAATTTTAAAATTTACGAGCTCATAAACTTTATTACTTTGTAAGTTTGTAATTCAGTAAATTTGTTAAATATGTATCTCCTCTAAGTTCTTTGAAAATATGAAAATTTGTATTGATGTCCTTATCTCCTTCCTTCCTCCTAGCAAGTGGGGACCTAAACCACCATTAGCTCACAAACATCCTGCTACAGAAGGTTGTGTAGTTGTAATGCTCTATAAGGTGATGAAGTTTATGGCAAAGCAGGTGACTCTTAGCCATAAAATTGTCCTCCCATTAGTGTGCTTTTTAATCAACCTGAGCATCCATGTGTGGTTGCTAATGATTTGGACGATGTTTTTTGCATCTTTAATTGTATTCTTCACCCATGTTTGTTTACCAATGCCCTAAAAAATGAGGTCAATACAATGGGCTCCACGCAGGTACCCAAAAATGGTTTGGTCTCTCTCCTCGTGAAGTCTCGTTGTAGCAAGATGTGTTGCATTGTTGATTATAAGTAGCAAAACATTTTCTACACCCATTTCGAGCACAAGCATCTACAACAAATTGTTTAAACGTTCTTTAGTCTCAACTTCCTAGCAGGCATCAACCAGCTTCACGAGGAGCAATGAGCCACTCAAGGGCATTAGACAATTCATTAGCGTATGATTCGTGCCATCTGTCCACCCATCGGACAAGATGTTGCAACCCTTTTTGCGCTAAATTGCTTTTTTGTTCATCTACCATGCCTTGTGTATTTCGAATTGCTTCCTCCAATTGAAATTTTGTGGGAGTTGAAGGCTTGTACCCTTTGGTAGTCTTGGTGAATGCAGTTAACGTTCAATTTTAGAATGTGGTTTTGGCCACATTAAATGGTATAGTATAGTCTAATAAAAAATTAGTTGTGGTAATCCTTGCTTCGACCTAGTTGTCCAATACCAAGTAGTTCCTTCAAGTGAAGGTTGCACATTAGGAGCATTGTTAAGAATGTAACCCTTATGTTGTCTTCTTCCATTATATCCAGTGAAAGTGGAAGAATGATGAATCTGTGGTGCAAGAATAAAATGTTTGTTTCAGCAAGGAAGAAATATTCATAATCATATTTGACAACTCCAAGTGCAACCTCACTTGTTTTTGTTTATTATGTCTCATCGTTCAAGCTAGCAAGAAGGACATTAATCTTTCATACCAATTTAGGAGCCACTTTCTTGTGCGACTTTACATCTTGGCCGGGGATTTGAGCAAGGCGGTATTTTCATAAAAGTGTCACATTAATTGCACATTATCGAAGAAGGAATATGACTCGGTTTTTGATGCTTTCAAGTAGGATCCTTTCCTGGACTTGGAGTATGCTATTGACCGTCTCCTTCAGATGCTATATTTTTTTTTACCACAAAAGAAGCAAACATAAAAAAGAAGAAGAAATAATTATTGTTTGGGGGGATTGGGAGGCGGGGAAGGAAACAAAAAGCAATTTGAAAAACCCTAACACTTGTGTAAGAACCAAGGTTCCACGGGGGGACGGTGGGATGAGGGGACGGGTTTCGGGGATGACAGTCCGATTTTAGGGGAAGGCTGGTATAAGACTGAATTTTTTTTTTTTTTTAGAAATTTAGAATAATCTACAAATTCTACACACAACAAAAATGAAAAATACTAATAGTAATACTAAAAACATAAAATAGTATGCATGTTCTTAGAATCATATAGGATATTCATATTTATCATTGATATTAGTATATTACTAAGTGCAGCCATTTCAATGATTTCATTGTTTCAACAAATTTAACTTGAAGGTTCAGCCAAGGATATCAAGTGCAATCTGCCAATCTCTAACAGTTAACCAAATTAGTTGCTATTGCTCAAGTAATGAATGCCACACTGTTCAGCTTCTAAGTTTTAACATTCAAACAATAACAGTCATCATTTTTTCAGCCACCAATGTTCAAGGCTTCAAGCAAAGCTGCAAAGCCTATCATTTTTTAATTTTTTTCAGTCACTAACTGTTCAAATATGACAGCATAAATTATTAAATAGTCAGCCACTATAACCAAATAGTGAAATCAGAAATTCTCATAGTCTTGAGAGTTTACATCATAAAATTAAATACTAACCTGAAAGATCTGAAACTAGGTTTTAAGGTTTGTAAAGATAACAGTGTCATATTCACTTACCCAACATACACTTGCATACTGCTATTGTGAAAAGGCTAAGACACTTTGCCAGAGAAGATAGTTTCACAAGGGAGAAATAATGGCCTAAAAAGAAAAATGAAAGCTGCTTCTCAAAATCCTTGGTTGCTTGCTGTTTAGCAGAGTTTTTTATTTTTACATTTTAATTTATTTTTTTAAAACTCCAGTCCCCTGTAAAGGGCAGTTTTGGTTGCATTCATATAACATTAGAGCTTGAGAGCTTAAGGAAGATTCTCTCTTTCCCAAAGCTGAACCACTGAAGGACCAGAGTCTGAAGTTGGGGGTAAATGTGACATTTTCAAGATGAAGGGAATGGATACCAAATTCAGCTTACGTGATATTTTGAGGGGCTGTCTATTTATAACAGATCAGACATTGGCGTATATGGTCTGCACTTTCTCAAGTCTCAGCATGTAAGCCGTCCTTGGGGACGCCCAACCATCCCTAGGGACGGCCCGAGCGTCCCCAAAGGTGCCCAGCTGTCCCCGGGGACGGCTGGCCGTCCCCAGGGACGCCCCAATACAGGGGACGTCTCGAGGACGGGAGACCGTAGGCCTAAGGCGTCCCCAGGGACAGCTCCCCGCCATCACCCAAAACGGGGACGACAGGGAAACATCCCCCATGCTGTCCCCTCGTGCTGGGGGATGCGGGGAACGGGGGGACGCATCCCCGCGGAACTTTGGTAAGAACACATGAAAGTTGTTGGATTTGACACGTAGTTCCAGTAACAAATGGAAGCAATCCATCTACTCAAATCTTAAACAAAAAGTGTAAAGAGGACAAAAGAGAAATATAGATGATGGGTGCCCTTGAGCACTGAATTGTCACTATATTATCCGTAAATAAGAATCACGACACTTCGATACAATTGATGGAGTGGTTGGGGGGCATTTATTCCAATACCAAAAACTGTAACACATAAATGGAATTCCACCTCACCTTTCTTTGGAAACTTCAACTTGACATTGGGCCACCCGATTTTTGTTGCCAAAAGAGGCTTTGCATGAACCTGTTTATGAGAAGAGCCATTACAAAATTCCAAGAGTACTTGGACAAAAAATAGAAGAGAGAAGAGATCATGAAGGATTAGATCTTCATGTATAAAATGAACCAATAGCCCAAGCATTTGATAGGAAGAGGAGGGATTGACTAGAGCACATTCTGAATCCTTTTTTGTGTGCCTCCAAAAGATCCAAAAACTGCTTTAAATGGGTCAAATCCAACTATCAATACCATGAATATGTACCAAAGATTGTAATTGCATAATATACTAAAAATTCGTCCGTTTGAATGGAGGTAATTGGTCTTGAAGACAATCACATAATGAGATGTCCCTCCACTTGTAGTAAGTCCTCTAACAAAAACCACCAACATAAAGAGCTCAAACAATTGTGTGATTTGGAGAAAAAAGGGCTCAAAACACTTTTGTATGCAAAAGTTATGGCTTCTGGAAGTTTGCCCTCCAAAATAGCCATTTTTTTTTAAAAATTCCTTCTTGTTTTTCTACAATGAAATACAAGGTATAACGCCCTTATGCCATGCTTGTCTAGTCGTACCGTTGCCACGATTGTTTTGGTCCAAAGGTGTGCCCTCTCTGTGAAGAAGGGCATCACGGTCCATAATAGTAAAGATCTCCAACCATTTAAACGAACATGGTGGATGAGATTTGAAGTGAGGCAAATGAATACGCCTCCTTTACCTTCTTCTAGCCAAGGCATGAAAGCTTCCAAGTGGGATGAAAACATCACAATTCTCCCTCCTTTGCAACGAGACCCAATTGTCCTTGTGAGGAAACAATGTTTTGATTCTCTATGAAGAAGTGAAAACATCCTTTTGAAGTAAAAAACCCCAATACATCTTCTGCTACAAGTGGTTTGGACCTGTCCAAAATAGGTCAAAATGTTCTAATAATAATGGAACATATCCGTGTGCTGTGGTCTACCGGCAAAGACGCCACTTGCATTATCGGTGATGTGACCCGGTTCAATCCCCAGGGTGGATATGTATATGTATAAGAAGTATTTACTCAATAAAAACAAAAATAATGGAACATATCCTGTAGTAGGTGTTAATTATCCAAAAATAAAAAAATTAGAATAATTGAAGAAAGAAAAAAATTTGGATCTTCCCTTTGCCTTTTATGCTGAAGGTGCTTATGAAGTTCTAAGAAGTAATTCATCCTAGAAGTTGGAAGAAAGATTGGAGGCCCTAAATTTTTTTCTTGTGTGACGAAGTGATGATGCTTCATACTCGCTTTGATACCGTATTGCATTTCATACCTATTGTGAGTTAACAAAAAGAAGCAATTCATTCACTCAAATCTTACATGGAAAGCGTAAAAAAGGATGGAAGAGAGAGGTAGATGATGGGTGCCTTCAGCACAAAATAATCACCATATTATACATAGAGAAGTATCACAACACTCTGATACAATGGACGGAGTGGCTCGGGCTATTTATATGAATGCCAAAAATCTCAATACATAATCAAGTTAACCTGAGCCAACATGACAGTTGGGATTTAGGTTATGTACAAAATAAAAGATGGGTCTAACCATAACAATGTTAACTGCAGCCATGTTTTACAACTATGCTACAACCTAGCATCAACTAAATTAAAGGATTTTGATTTTCTACAATTGATTGTTTGTAACATAGGATGTAGTTAAGTCCAAGTTTTCCCTAGTAATATATTTGTTTAATGATGTAATATACGATGCATACTTTAACAAATGGTGTACTAAATGCCAAATTCTTTCCAGTACATTGGCTGAATTATTTCATACGTCCTATGGTTGAATGAAAGATGCAACATTCCTTTGGAAATTATTGCATCTTTGTTTTAGGTCTTATTTTAGATAATATCTTCAACTGTTTATTCTTTATCGTCAGATGGAATAAAAAGAGGCTGTTAGATATGACAGGGACATAGTTTTTCACACAAATTGTTGGACACAATGTTGCAAAAACATATTCCTGTTTTTTGTCTGTACTCTACGAAAAGGACAGTTTTTGACACAAACGGCCAGACACAGCCTCACTAAATAACTTCGTGTTCTTTGTAAGAACTGTATGCACTTAAACATGCGCGCTTGCTCCAAGTCTTTCATCGTATTTGTGAAATTTTTAACTGATCTGCTCCAATTGATGAAAGAGAGTTTGAAGAATATCCAAAATATTTTAGTAGAAGGCCATAAAAGAAAGCGGATAGCGCATAGAGTGTTAAGAGAGCTGGAAATGATTTCAAGGTCAAGCCAAGCTGCCTGTCAACAAGTAGATGTGGAAAATCGTTTGGTATGGGGAAACTGTTGTTGAAAGTTTCAGTAGATGTAGGAGGCCAGCATTGAGTAAGTTCATTCTTCTATATTGAGGTTGAAAGTTTGCATTCAATGCCTTTTAGGTTGTTAATTCAGTTTCCATTAACTCTTGGTATATAGGCCTATTTATTCATATAACTTCTATTGTATAGTGTGCTTAAGATATGGGAAGGTGCATAGAAAGTAGGGTTCATACTGCAGGAAAGGTTTTAATAAGCCATGACCCAGAAGGAAAGGCAGATCATAGTATCTATAAGATTTCAGCATTTGAATAAATGTACATTTACATCACTTAAATGCCTTTCTAAATAAGAAAAGTTCCATTTTTCCTGTAAAATTTTAATGTTGTTACTGGAAGCTTTAGTATTCAAAAATATTTGGCTATAGCAAAGCATTATTTATGATTTGGTCAATGATTTTAATGTTTTATATAAGATTTGAATTTGGTCCCTGATGCAGATCGATTGAATCTGAAGCCAGCAGATGGATACTGCTACTTGAACCATAGTAACTCTCCAACAATTGATAAAGTAAATGATGCAGAGAGGTTCAAGCTTTTGCTGGTAAACAATACATTTTGTTTATATGAAATTGTTCAGTTTGAATAAATGCAATCGTTATGTCGTTTTTCTTGTCTCGGAGCATTGATCACTGATTTGTGTTTACAGAAAGCCTTAAATGTGGTTCAAATCAGTCATGAGGACCAGGAAACTGCATTTCAAATTCTTGCTGCAGTATTATGGCTTGGCAATGTTACATTTTCTATTGTTGATACTGAATGCCATGTGAGAGTTGATAATAATGAAGGTAAGGAAATGCAAGGAACACTAGGAAACATTTTTTGGACGTTCAATCATCTGATTCTGGAGTTTTTTCAATACGACCTTTAGAATATTGTTAATGCCTTCTTTGTGTTTATTTAAGTTATGCATATATGCATGAAGTTTTCACAGTTTTGTGCACCTCTAAATGATATAACAGTATCAAGAGTTCATTTTATTTGTATGGAATAATTTTACTAACTACATAAAGCACACTATTCCTCCTTTGTATACCCATCTTATGTGTCTACAGATTTTAGTCTCATTGTTATGCTGCATTCATAATATTTTCTTTTACAGCAATTTGCCTTTCTCTTTTTCTTGTTAATTTATGTTCCAAATTATTTAAAAACCACGGAGACAAATATAAATAGTTACAGCTATTGTCTGTGTATTGTTCAAGTCAAGCTGATACTATTACAAATTTAATTTAAAGTATTTTCCATTTTGTTATAATTTATAGATAATGACAATTTGCTCTTCATTCTTCAAGATTATGAGCTCTCTTTGCATCTTTCCTGACATAATCCAGGACCATTTCTATTCTTTATTGTAATCTTTGGGGTCTTTCATACCAATGCATACCTGTCTGCTAACTGTTGACAGCCACTTTAACTTCAATTTTAGGGCTTCTTTCCTATTAGTCCTTATCTAAGCTCATTACTCTTAACTGTGTTTTTGGAGATCGATATCTCTTCTTTGTTTGGATTTTAGATTGGGCTATTTTGTGATGTCCGAGTTAATTCTTTATTGTTTAAATACGTGTTCACAGATGCTGCAAAAGGTCAATGGAAGTTAGTTAAAAGGAATACCAATAAAAGAAGTGGCTTACAATGTGAATGTAAACCTCAGGAAATAGTGACCCTACATATTACTAGAAATATTTATATGTTTAATAGGAGATTCAAGAACGAACAAGACCTCGTAGAAGAGAGGTGGAGGAGAAAACTCTAGTCCTTAAAAACATCAGAGTGAGAGTATATACTATATAGTGTTAGTAACCAATTGCAATTGCCAATTTAGAGTGGGGATTGGAGGGTGTGTCAGGTTCAAAAGGATTTGCAGAGTTATCATTGGAGGCATCATCTAGGACAAATGTTTAGCACTATTCAAGGCTGAGAGTCTCTTGGAAAGTAGTAATGAAGGTAGTGATATTGGTTGTAATCACAAGTTGAGGATTGGATTGAAAGAGGAGCAGCAGTTGCCTTGTATTGGTTGTTAGAGTAGTAGTATTGGGTCTAATCACAAGTTGAGGAATGGATGAAAGAGGAGAAGCTGTCACCTTGTATTGGTTGTTGGGGTCTAACTAGGATAATTGTTCTGAAAGCATTCTTGTTATCTGAAGATTATTTTGATGAGTCTACTACTGTTTGCATTCATATTTTGATAGTTGAAAGGTGGTCACCACCCTTACTAATTGGAAAGGACCTAAAGAATTGTGTAATCAATCTTGGAGGGCTATGAAAATTTTGAGTAGACCTCAAAACAAAGCCATGCTCCTATGGTCGTGGCAAGACGGCAATATAGGTGAAGATTAGAATATGTAATTAGGTACTAGTATTTGTTTCAAAATCATTGGACATCAAATCACAAGGAATGGATTAGTCCTCCATATTTGTATCCTAGAGAGTGCATAGTTTGCAAATCTTGCCCTCAAGAAGGATCTGATAACAAGAGGAGGTCAAGTGATGTTCCTGTCCTAATTCAACTTGAGCTCAAAACCCCATAATCAATAGACAAGAACGACCAATTTTTTTTTTTTGGCCTAGACTTGTAAATATCAATCACAAAATGAGCACCTTAGAATGAACGAAAAAGAATAGGGGAATAGAACATCAGATCAGTAGATGAGAACATATTAAATGAAATGGAACACCTTTGTTAATATTGACATGTACAATATCAGGGTGGGTTCTCACATAATGATATGATGACAAGTATGGGGGTGGAGACCCTTAAGCCTTCGTGCAAAACCTATAGAATAGGGAAATGAGTGACCCCAATGATGTTGTTGGTAACTACTTTCTGATAAAAAATTAGAAGTTATATGTACATAATCAGTTATGACAATACCTTTTTACCTCTACCTTTTTCACACAAGATAATTAGTCTTTATTTTATTTTTATTTTTTAAAGCGAAAAACCCCTTGTGGGGCCGCCTTGGTCTAAGAGACCACGAACAGGGGGTTCTACACCGTCAAAGTCACCCGGGAGTCGCACCTGACCCTGTCCGCACCAACATTATCAATTGGATTTTGGATACCCAATTCAGCTTTTTGGTAGGGTGGAGATTTGAACCTGGGACCTCCCTTGGAGGATTGCCCTCTCCTCTCCAACTCACCTACAACACCTGGGTTAAGATAATTAGTCTTTAATTTGCTTTATTTTATCTCAATTTGTTTTATTTTATCTCTTTGTACGTTATTATGGTTATACAAAATGATAAAAATCTAATTCTTGAGTTGCATGTTGTCCGAATGAATAAGCAAACCGATATCACTAGTTCTAAAATCTGTTTCATTATGTCTTGAGTTTTGGATGGTAGGAGAAGGCACAATAAACCTACAATTAACATTCTACAATTGTAGTAACCTGTTTTCACAACTAAGTGAAGCAGGGTGCTCTTGAGAATTGTGTGATTATCTAGCTTGATCATATCGGACCTTGTATTATGTTTAAGATTCTTAGAGTGTATAGGAGTTTTGTAATGGATTACATTTATATTCAAAATTTACGAATGCTTGGAAGTGCTTGAAATGTATAATCAAATAATTTATGATGTGATTTAAACTGTGTTTCACCCTTTTGATAATATAATATGTTTGAATTATGCTTTGTTGTTAGCATCTTTGGCATGGATTGTGTTTGTTTTTATGTCTGATTGCCCCTGAACATAAAATTGTAGACCTGCAAAAAGTAACTTATATTTAATAAGAAAAATATTATATTTAAAATAAATATTGATTTGCCTGCATGGCTTTGGATTTTTATGAGCACTATCTAAGCTAAATTGTGTGAAAGACAATGTTCATTGATATGCTTTGTTACTTGGTATTGACCATTTTGTTGCTAACATGAAGGATTGGTTGAGATAATAGGTGTGTCTAATGCCCACGAATTTGAATGAGTTCACAAGTAACATCTGATTGGTTGAAGCAATAATTGGAAATGCAAAAGATATCACTAATAATAGAATGTAGAGAAAATATTTATAATGCACTAGAAGCACCCTCAAGGGATGATTCAGGTGGTCATTGCTTATGGAACGTTGTGCGCACATTGCACTTGTTCATATTTTGAAGAGATAGTCCGACATGCAAATTAGCAAGTAAGAGAGCTGAATGATTTACGCTATATTAGGAAAACTCAAAAATTGTAGGTTTGAGCCATCATATAATAAGTCATATGGAATTGATATTTGAAATTTTGTGATAAAGACGGTACTGAGAACTGAGGACATGCTTCAGAATCAAGGTTCTTGGAGATCAATGAACAGATGGATGCACAAAACATAGAAAACAAGGTGAAAAAGGACACTCATGCATACTTATAGACAATACCTTTACATCACTTTTAAATGCATTAGATTTTTTAAGTTGTCCATTAGCACCGCTAAAGAGATGTAGCAATAATATTGCAAATGTAAGGAGGGAAGGAAATTTGAAGGCATATAAACTCAATATGGTTAAATGTTTGTTAGCTAGCACGTATGGATGAGCATATGTTTGAGGCATGATTCACTGTAGAAGATAGGGTATATGAGATTTTTCCATACAAAAAATTGCAAGGATGGAGGAACCATTGATACTTTGTAGCCTCATAACTTTGTAAGTACTAAGTGTAGAAAAGAACTTAGTCTAGGATTGAGTGAGGATGAGAATGAATTTTTGAAGAATCTCAAACAAATGAATGAGAAAGGGGAGGATACTTATGAAGGCCTGTAACATTGTAACCCTGTAATTTGGATGATGCAAAATTTATTAAGTCCACAAGTTACACTGAAGTGTGAGAGTTCGTAGAAAATTCAAACACGACAAAAAGGAGGAGTAAGGAACTTCCGAAGTCGTAATATTATAAACACAAATTCCCATGATGGAGAAGATTAAATATCAAAAAGAGAGAATGATTGAATTCTAAAAAGAGAGAAAATGATTGTCTTGAATGATGGAAATCCCATAGTAAGTATATAAAGATCATAATTATCTATAAGCTATCGGAGTCAAAAGTACAAAAGTGAAGTACTAGTGGAACATGAGAATATTCTTATATAGTGGAAATACGATAAAAATTATGGTAACCATGATTTCTAACATAATAAAAATATTTTTCCCCAATTGGCTTATTTTTCATAAACTTTCAAAACATAGTTAACCGTTTAGAATAATTTCAGAAATATGTTTGCCAACTATTTCTAATAGATGTACTTAAAATTCTTTCTTTGCTAGTTTTTAATTTGATTTTCATATTTTAATTCTAAATGGAAATGTTCATCAGCTTTTCTATACTTGTTAAATAGTTTCTGTTCCTTAAGATTTGCTTGTTGGAGACCATGTAATGTTATAGCCTACTAAGCAAAGGAGGTAAAATCAAACAGGTTGAATAGGATTACAAGACATGTTTCTAATAAATAGATGCAAGATGGGAGGATAATTTCAAGATATTTTAACCATCTAACTTTGTAGTTAGGACAACAAAAAAATAATGAAGTCTCAAATAGTGAAAGATGTTTAGAAGAAATATGCATTGTGAGGATTGGTGGAACTATGGGGGTCTAGCATGAGGTGGGCCTTATAATGGAAGGTAGCATGTGGTGTGAGTTGCCAAGTTGACAGTTGAGTACGAAATACAAGGTGTGACAAACATTAGAGGCTTGCATGAAGACATCTGCCGCCAATCATAGTTAGAACAGAAAATAAATAACTCTTATGGCTCACAAGGTGGTGCCTATCCTTGAGCCTTTCCTTGATGGGATTAATGAATTATGGTTGTATTTTAAACCCTCATGTTAGGCTTGTCTAGTGTATGAATAAACTAAAAGGGGGTAAGAGATTGTTGTGGAGTGACGGTAATGGATAGTGGAGGGTAGAGCTTGAGGGGAACAACAAGTGTTTCATTACATTGATTATAAACATCATTGTTGGTGAAGTAGTGATAATGGGTAATTTAGGGGTGAGTTTTAAAGAACTATAGCTTGTAGAAAGGCTTGCTGTAGTTCTCTTTGCAGTGTTTTTTTCCTAAATATAATGTTTGTTGATTTTTAGCAAGAAAACCAAGGAAAATAAATTTGGCCATAACTTTGTCTCACGAGCTGGAATTTGGCGATTTTTTGATTTGGAATAAAAACTTTAATGGTGAAGTCAAATTTGGGATATTGTTGCTTAAAAATTTCTAAGAATGCAAGTCATTGCTATTGATCCTATTTTATTGCTGTGGAAATTTAAGGCAAGAACGAATAAAAACATGAAAAATTGTTTAAGTATTTGAGGTTTTCCCAAAGAAGCTTAATAACAAGTAATAATAGAGTACCATGGGTACATATTTTAATGAATATACAATCCCTTAAAGGGGGATACAATTGTTCTTTAGCATGAATTACTTAGATGAAAAGCCATTATTGGGACACGAACTTGAGGGAAGCAATCAATGGAAGTTGAAGAAGCCAAAAAGGAGCAACTTGATCAGCTAATGTGGTATACGAGTATCCAGTACTATTATTGGATGAACAAGATTCAAAGAGGTAGCAGGACAAAGTTACAATAAGAAGCAGTTTTGAAGAGTGTGCTTTAGTATATTATTAAAGGTCAGCAAACAAAAATTTGAAAGCAAGGGGCATGAAGCTAAGCACTGACATAAAAATTAAGATCTTATGTGGCTTTGGATCATAGTCAAGGGATTTTGGATGAAGTCCATCAATATCCATCACAATATGGAGGAGATAGCATATCATGTAAAGAGGTTGACACTTTGGTGAATTACAACCAAGAGTACTGTTGTGACTCATCACTTAGATAAATGTATAATGGAGAAGCTATTTACTGATTGAAGCAACTGAGTAATATGAAGGAAAATGGGTTGATACTTTGTCTTTTTGTTTGAAGATTTTTGTGAGGATAATAGTGCTCTGCCAAGGGAAGAGAAAACATAGTCGATTGGGATCTTTAGATAGGCTTAATGTTGAAGTTTCTTGAGAATAAGAAGGATTGGGAATGTTTTATTGCATAGAATCGTAAGTATACTTAACTAGGGCACAAGTGATGCAGGAACACATTTGATTTTATTTGCTAAGTTTCTTCATTCTTCATTGTGATGTATCATTTGGGTATGTGAAGAAACCACAAAATTGTAAAATGAACATGATGATGAGCGTTTCTAATACTCTAGTGTAAAATGTTTAATATGGTAAAATGTTGCTGACAATGATCACAACCAAGCAAGATGCAAGGATACGATCTACATCAACTAAGCAAGATCATCGAACTTTTTGGTGCTGCCCAGCAATTTAAAATGATGGAGCTTTGAATAAAGTTTTGTCTAATAAAACACAGTAAAGTTTTAGAAGACACCAACTAACATCATCCGTTTTTAGATATTAGGCATTCTACAATTGAGAGCTTGAGAGAGATTTTTCATTTTTATTGCATTTACACGAATGATTTCACTTTTCAGGATGCCAGAAAAATCCCACTTGTGACTTCATTTTTAGAGGGAAAAAAATGTCACCTTGAGTGGTTTTGTGCCATGGCAAATATTTCTTGAGAGAAGAATAAAAGGATAATTTGTATTATGATCTTAAACACAATGATTAGAAACTGAAACAAAGTCACATTCTTTTTGATATTGATAAACTCAATTGTGGAAAAATTACAAAATATTTTTCATGTTATTTGCCTATTGATCACTCTAATTGTCATACATCTTATTTGATCGACAATTTTCTTTGTACTTAAACAACAAATAGAATTGAGCCTAATGTAAGTAATCTGAATAACATTGTGGCAATTGCAAATGCTGATGTACACTAGTTTCACTCAAAATGTCACTTCAAAGTTTGTAGAGAATTAAGCAACTCATCAGTGTTAGCAATGCTTGTTGTGTTTGAAGGGTTGTTCAGAAGCATCATAGAAGTAGAAGCTATTGGACTGCTTTCATTTGGAATAGCCATACGACCATGGGACATCTCCTAAAAAGCGAAAACAACAACTGAACTTGAAACAAAAACCCTTAATATCACCTCTAGGCCAGGCTATAACCATGTGTCCATTGTAAGTGCCGATATCAATTTTCATACAACATTAAGCCATATGCAAAGGTTAGGTATGGTTGTGTTTGGGGTGTTGTTTAGCAATGTCATAATAGGAGGATTTTTGGATATTTTGCATATGGCAAGAGTGGCAACTTGAGTGTGAAACATCTTAGACACCATAATAGACATGCGGTCTGTAAGATATCAAAATTGTTGATTTCTTTGTTTTTATGTATAAAAATTTGCTTATTGGGTCAAGTGATTGGGAGAAAAAGGTTTAAAATGTGAACACTTTATCTCTTAGCTTGTTTTGAAACTCCCATATGCCCACATCCTTCTCTTTCATCTCCTAGACTTCTGAAGACGTCTTGATATGATAATTGGGATACAACTTCAACCATCATGTGGCTGACATGCATACCCCCAACATAATTTCAATGAGGTCTTTATAGTGTTATAGGCATGCCATCAATGAGTTGCTATAATTGGCTCTTGGGGGAACTGGGCATATCTTAGAGCCAATGTTCCTTGCAAGCTTTGCACAAAGCTTGGAAAACGATGTCCGTGTCGCATGTGGTACAAGTATATGTGTTCACAATCCTTGAATATTGGAGTTCTAGTAATTCTAAATTGTTGCTTATGACAATACCCTTGGTGAGTTGTTTCTGTTTGTGGTTGTCTCACACATTCTCTTCAATTGTCCATGTTACTAGAAAACACATTTTACAACACATGTTGCATGGACAATTTGTGATGGAAAGAAGCCTTTCAACATTTAGGACACATTTACAGCTTTCACTTCAGTTGTTATTGATCCCATTCAAGGCAACATGAAGGTGGTAGAGAAATCACCCAAGACTAATCTAACACAATTCTATTTCTACTTAAATAAAGCTACAGATCTATGTTCTGTAGCAATAGTATTATACGTAATATATAGAACACACACACGAAGGATGAATCAGTATTGCATTACTTTGTATGGCATTACAGACCGTCTGCAATATACAAGGCTACAATGTAGATGCTCTCTCCACATGCATGACCACCACCATATGACATGACAGCCACACACCTGACCTCACGTTACAACCATCACAACTATACCACCCATGTCTCGAATGAATGTAGTTAGGGTCTTATTTATACAACTAAAAAGCAGTTGCAACCTCCAACTACCCAACACCTCATCATTATGCTAATTTACATTTGACCTGCATTTAACTTACATTTACATTTCATTTCCTAACTCACTTTATGACTTTGTCATACATACTAATACTTCACTAAAAATTACACATTATCACATACATTATTACATTGCCACTTTATAACATTATTAATTATACGTATGCACATTTCGTCAAACACTTTGCGTACAAACTACAAAATAACTTGAAATGACAAAACTTATTAAATAAACATAGACATAGCAATTTGCCTGCCTGCAGACAACACCCTCGGTGAGTTGGTGTTTCTGTTTTTGGTTTCCTCTTGCATTCTCTTCAATTGCCCTTGTTAATAGAAAACACATTTTACAACACATGTTGCATGGACATTTAGTGATGTAAAGAAGCCTTTCAACATTTAGGGCACATTTATAGCTTTCACTTCAATTGTTATTGCTCCCATTCAAGGCAATATGAAGGTGGTAGAGAAATCACCCAAGACTAATCTAATCACATAAATGTTGTGAGTATTAGAATTCAGTTTGTGTAGCGCATATACAAGCATAGATAAAACAAATATATTTCGAGGCAACCAAAGCTAAATTAAAATGATATATATATTTTTTTTGGGTAAAGTGAGAATTAATCAATTTTGTTTGTAGATAGTTTCTTTATCAAATTTGAGGCACTTTGTGTTAGCTGTGAGAATATGTTGATGATAATCATTCGATCCATCAAAATTGGAAAGGATTTTGTTTTTGCTTCTCAGTTCACCAAACCACAGTATCGAGACGTTTTCATTGTAAGATATTGCAAAGTGTAAAGAAGGCATGCGTATAGATGTATTATGATGATCAGCATTTGAATCTTTAGCAACAACAATAGATAATAGAGGTCAACAAATGATAAACTGTGTTTCAATGTTGAGCAATGACGCTGTCTTGATCAAATTTGGGGTACAAAAATATAGGTTTTTTTGTCTGTAAAATTTTGATAATGATAATCATTTGACCCATCAAAGTTTTCCAAGGATTTTATTTTCAATTCTCATTTCAGCAAACCATGGTAATGAAAGTTGTTGGTGGTAAGATATTGTGATGTTGTAAAGAGAGATCACATAGAGATTTGTTGTTGTGGTCAACATTTGAATCTTTAGCAACGACGTATAATAGAGGTCAACAGATTGTAAGAAGTATTTAGGAATGTTTCAATATCGAAAAACGATGTGATGTACAAATTTATAGTAACAAACTACAAGGCGGGGGATGGATTGAAATAGTGTAGTCTCGTAAAAATTTCTCACCAAATCTTATGTAGACTCGATAATGAGGTCTTTGACAAGGATGATTAATGATATGGTAGCAATGATTTATAAGTGGACGAGTGAGAGGAGGTGGGGTTATTTGGTGTGTTGGGTAACATTATTGGGGAGGAGGTAAATGGGTGAAGTGGGTGAAGGGGTTGGTGAGGTTCAATGTGATGACAAGGGATTGGAGGCTTACTGGAGGGGTTAACATGAAGGTTAACCAGGAGAAGTGGAAGAATTGTCAACATTTAAAGACATTTGTTGTAGGAGAACATAAATCTAACAAGAATGAGCTTGGTAAGGATGATTGATGATATGATGACAAAATATTACAAGGGGGTGAGGGAAAGACAATAAAGCAAGGTTCCACGAGCTTGGGGGACGGGTTTCGGGGGACGACGGGGGATGACATGCCGATTTTAGGGGACGGCTCGGGGACGGCTGGTATAATACTATAAAAATTGATTTTTTTTAGAAATTTAGAATAATCTACACATTCAGAATTCTACACCCAACAAAAATGATATTTCATATTAGCAATCAATTATGTAAGTGCAGCCATGCATATTCATATTAGTTACTAACACATAAGTGGTATTAGGATATTCATATTAGCTACTAAGTGCAGCCATTTAATTGTTTCAAGTTCAACAACTATAACTTGAAGGTTCAGCCAAGGATATCAAGTGCAAACAATGTTCAAACAGTCATCATTTTAAGTAATAACAGTCATCATTTTTTCAGCCACCAATGTTCAAACAAAGACTGTCATTTTTTAATTTTTTCAGTCACTAACTGTTCAAATATGACAGCAATCAGAAATCTGAAATACTCATAGTATCAATGCTCGTTTACAACAAAAACACTCAAAAGAGTATACAATGTACATCATAAAATTTTAAAGACTCATAAGCAATGTCTAAAATTATATAGTTTCTTATGGTTTATGACAATGAAAATATAAATGCATATCATAAATACCGTGATAACTAGGCATAAATACCGTGATAACTAGGCTTACATGTCTGACAATGAAATATCCAAAAGTGCCATCATCATAGTTTTCATAAAAAATGTAAAGGTATGTGATTAGCAACTCAAAAAAACAGTCATGTTTTGGTCAGTGAAGATTCAAAAATGTAAAATGAAGAATTAAAAATCATAACGTGTAATGTATCTTCCAGAACTTGCCAAGAAATTTTAGATACAATGGCAAACCTGCAACTCTGCTGGTTATTGGAGGAAGTCAGCAAATGCCTTTTTGTCTTTTTTCTGTCTTTTTAATGGAAATCAGAAAAAGTACTTGGTAGAAATAATATCAAACTCAGTAGTAAGTAGTAACCCAGTTAAAAAGGTAAACAAATGTATCTCCAGGTGGGGAAATAATTCCAACAAACTTTTCGAAACAGAAGAGAGTTCTTTTCAATAAGAAATCAGATTAATTTATTGTACTTAAAGAAGCACTTGAAATCTTCTGGTACTTGAAGGCAGAATGGATGAACCCCACCTTTTCTAATTAAGGCACTTGAAATAAGATTTAATCAAAATAAAACATACAAAGTAAAACAATGACTGCAACATCCAAACCAAAAAAAAAAAAATGAAAAAAAGGCTGTACAGGCTGTTCTGAAAAAGACGGAAGGAACAAAATTCCTATTTGAACTGAATCTTCAGGTAGTCCAGAGGATAACTGCCTTCATGATAACTAGGCTTACATGTATGACAATGAAATATCCAAAAGTGTCATCATCACAGTTGTCACCAAAAATGTAAAGGTATGTGATTAGCAACTAAACAAACAATCATGTTTTAGTCAGTGAAGATTAAAAAAAGTAAAATGAAGAATTAAAAATCATAACATGTAATGTATCTTCCAGAACTTGCCAAGAAATTTTAAATACAATGGCAAACTTGCAACTCTGCTGGTTATTGCAGTCCCACCCCTTACTATTTTTTTTTATAATTTTTTTTATTTTCTGTTTGGATGAGGACGCCCAGCCATGGGGGACGGTTGGGCCCCATTGGAGATGCCCAGCCATCCTCGGGGACGGCCCGAGTGTCCCCAATGGGGCCCAGCCATCCACGGGGACGGCCCGAGTGTCCCCAGGGATGCCCCAAAAAAGGGGGTGTCCCGACGACGGGAGGCCATAGGATGGCCCGAGCGTCCCCAAAGGTGCCCAGCCATCCCCGGGGATGGCTCGAGCGTCCCCAATGGGGCCTAGCCGTCCCCGTCCCCAAGGTCGCCCCAAAAAAGGAGGCGTCCCGACAACGGGAGGCCATAGGCCTCAGCCGTCCCGGGGGCATTTCCCAGCCGTCCCCCAAAAAGGGGGATGGGGAAAAACGTCACCCTTGCCGTCCTACCGTGCTAGGGGATGTGGGAAACGGGGGGACGCGTCCCCGTGGAACATTGCAATAAAGTTTTTTGGCATGTAAGGAAAGGTTACTTGGGAGTGGGATACACAAGGGAATGGTGGGAGTTAGGATATTTGGAAGGGAGTGGAGGCTTTTTGGAGGAGTTAACAAGAATGTTGATAAGGGAAGGCCCATGGGGAGCGGAGGCTTATTGGAGGAGTTAACATGAATATTGATCAGGGAAGGGCCAAGGGGAGCAGGAGTTTATTGGAGGAGGTAATATGAGTATCTTACCCTTTAATTTAAGATGGGAAATCAAATGGAAAGTCAAACGGAATACACTTTTCTTGCAATGAGGATGCTGAAACGAAGTTTGCCATAGTGTTGGCCATGTAATTTCTAGGTCTCATGATGTTGCTATATTGTTTTCTTGGATGGATGATATCTATTCTTTATGATGATGCCATGATGATAAAATAGATCCTAAGTATTTGACATTGTATTATCAAGTCAGTCACCAATAAAGAAGATGCGTAACAGCATTGACAATAACCAATGTGAATATCCCTTGAGCCAAGACATGTTTGTTTGATTGGTAGTCTTTAGTACTAGTATGGTATCACCATGATTTTAAAAAGGGCTACCATGACTGTCCTGGATGCGCTTACATTCAGCATCTGTGTTTAGGTTACAAAAAGGTAAATTGGTGGCTACTGAATTGCTTTGCAGATTCTACTAATATTTATTTTCAAACAGTTATTTTTATGTGCTATGACTGGTACAACAACTCTAGATTGAGTAAATGGTCATGTATTTCTTTGTAGGATCTTTTCTTTCATTCTGTCGTAAAAAGGGGAAACAACATGAAAGTGTTTTTACATTTATCAAGTGCCATTGAAAACTGAAAACTACTTGTGCATCATTATCAGTATCTATACTTAAAAATAGTTCTTTGCCTATACTTGAAACAGTGAATGTTGTTTACAAGTATCTATCATTATTTGAAGGAGGAATTCTTGGAATTCATTCGCAACCTGAAAGTTTTTTCATGGTTTTCTTTGGAAATTAAGTAATTGCATGTCTTGATTTGATACTGCTTTTGCCTTTGGAAAGTAAGTAATTGCATGTGTTTATTCTGGTTTGACTCTTTTAGTTTCTTGTTATTGACGTTTTTTGTTACCTTCTTGTTTATTAATAAACGCATAGATGTTCATCTTTGAGATTCTGGTTATATTATTCTTCTGAAATAATTTTTTTTGTATTTCTTCCTTTGTAATTGTCATTTTCAAATATTCAATGGCATTAGCTGGAGTAGCAATTTTATATGTGTCCAGTAAAAGCTTGTAATATTATTTGTATTTATTGTATGTATGTATCTTCAAACAGCTGTCAGAAATGCTTCAAAGCTGCTTGGTTGCAGTGTAGTGGATCTAATGGCAGTATTGTCAACATGCAAGGTTTATGCTGGTAATAAATATGTCGTTCAAAAGCTTTCCCAAGCACAGGTTTGACAGCTTTTCTCCTCCATGTAATTAATTGTACACAGTTGCTGGAGATGCCAGAAATTGTTGCTTTCTATGTTGCACTTGCCGTTTGTAATTGGTGGCATATTCTATTTTAGGCTGTAGACAGGAGAGATACTTTAGCAAAGGCAATCTATGCGAATTTATTCGATTGGCTTGTGGACTGTATCAATAAGTCACTAACAGCACATGAAAGCCACAAAATCAGATCTATAAATATCATTGATTTTTACGGCTTTGAGTCTGTAAACGTGAGTTAACATTGTTTATCTTTCCATTCTTTTTATTTATTGTTAGACTATCTTATTTCGTTGCTGCCGTATGTGTTTTATCTAGTATTTAAACGGTCTGTTATGTTTGTGCAGAGGAATAGCTTTGAACAACTTTGCATAAACTATGCAAATGAGAGAATCCAGCAACAGTTTAACCGTCATCTCTTTAAACGTGTACAAGAGGTATATGTTCTGTTTACCTTGGCTAGGGCTCAAACTGAGAACAAGTTTGTGTAAAATGTACTCTGCTGTTTTCTTTGCAAGCTAAATTGATATTTTAATCTCAACAGTCAAATCATTGATATGCTTATCCTCAGTTACCACAGAGAATATTAGATGTGATAGACTTGGAAAGTTGTTCCAGTCTAAAGGTTTAAGAACTATTGCATCATTTCTAGAGATAGTCTATGGTGGAATTTCAACTTTTAAGGAGGAGAATGATGTTTGAATCTTGCCGAGTGATACATCTATAATTGTCAAGCTGGTCTTGATGTAATATAGCGGTGGGGGGAGGGGGGCATTTTAATCCCATATTATAGACATGCACAAAATAGAGTTGCTATTTTTTTTTGCTTTAAAAAGTACATATTTTATATATTATAAAAACTAAATAAAATTAAATAAGCCCTGAGCAAACTGGACTAGCTTGGCCTATCCAAAAAGCCCAGTCCAGAGTGAATGTAGGCCAAGGTCAGCCAAACCTGGTAACTATGGTGATTTGTATAAATATTTGCACATAAGGATATCAAACCGTTAATGGAATTAGCTGTAAGGTGACTTGTTACTTCTCTGCTCTTTTAACTTTATATATATATATATAATATAAAGAATTTTCCTTGTTCTGAAGGTGATCTGGATGGATCATATAAGCAGTCAACAAAAAGATAATATAATTCTGTCAAAGAGAAATGACAAACATTTTTGCGTAAAAATGAGACAATGGCGAGACAATATTTTCTGACTATAAACAAGTCAAATATCTAAGAAAACTAAAAGAAATGAGGAAAACTAAATAAATGCTTTGGCGAGTGCATTCTTTGGTTTCCCTACCCATCTACAGTTGGGAGAATAAGGAAAAAATGCTAAAAGATTTTGGTTCAAGTTTTAAGGAGGTTGGGGCAGGGGAGAGGAAAGGAAACAGAGAAGGATCTTATACAGCGGTTTCCTTAATACTGACAAGTACAAGGTTATGTGCTCGATGTGTATAAATCTCTTTATTTTTGAAATAATAAATCTTTGGTGTCTTTTGAAGAATTTTCTTCCCCAAGAGAGTTTATACTCGTCAAATAACGTGTCTGATTGTTGTGTGTGATATCCTAGATCAGTTCATAGAGTTGGCTTGCTGGAATGTTTTTGAGATTTTCCTTGGTTCATTTTAATAAATAGCAACTAGTCCATTTGGTGGAAGGAAAATTTGGACATTGAAGTCCAAAGGATCTATTTGATGAATTATTTGTGAATGATTTGGGATCAGAATGTGTATTTAGAACTAAAAGGTAATTTAAAACCAAAATTCAAATTAACAAACTGTGAAGAACTAGCCTTGATGAACATATCTTATTTAGAAGATTTCAAATATTAGAAAAATAATATGTAGGCATTTATACATCAGGTGCAAACCGGATGCCTTTGAAGGTTGGAATCCGTTGAAAAACAATAGCTTTGCAAATTGCTTTCCAAACTTAAAGGGAAGAAACAAATTAACTAAAGTAACCTATGCAATTATGCAAAAGTTGACAAGGGATTGCAAAGTACACATCAGAAGTTTTAGACATCTTCTATACAAGGAAACATGGTGGTATCTAATGAATATTTAGTATTAAGAAGTAATTAAGCATAACCTATGGAGATAGGTACAACACTAAAAAAAGAATAAACATGGTGGTATCTAATGAATATTTACTATTAAGAAGCAATTAAGCATAACCTATGAAGATAGGTACAGCACTAAAAAAGAATAACACATACTTACTAGAACTTGTAATATACAAGTCGAAGTAGAGGAGTTAGATGCATGCATTTTAAATGACTATGTTAGATTATCAGGAATTTGTTTAGACGATTGTTATAGTGAAAAATTTGTTGTTGTGGAAGTTTGTGTTATGTATATGGGATGAATAATGTGTTTTGGTGGATTCAAACACGTGTATTTATATCATCCAAAGCTAGTATACTTTTTGTAAAAGTAAAGAGCTTGGTTGATTAAACCTTGTTAACACTCTCCATAATGTGCGTCTTTAATGATCTTTCTTATACACATGTTACCACAATACGGTAGCCATGACAAATTTTCCAAAGTTGTTTGAAATATGTCTATTCAATCATAGTGTGTGTAAAAATTGTTACAACGGACATGCAATCACCCAACTTATTTAATCATATGTTATTGATGTGAGCAATGTGAATACGTATAGTGTAGGGTGATAGGTCAAGTAAGAGGTAGAACGAGCATATTATAGCAATCATTCTTTAGTGATTGCAGTACTCTCATTACTTAAATTTTGATTTGGGCCGTCGTTATAATAATAATTGGCATCTTCTTTAAAATTGAGTATCTTTTTCAGGATTTTGACCTTGACTCTAACTATTGTTAGGAAATGGTGCGATTTTTTTTTGGTTAGGTGTAGCGTACTATCTTGTCTTGAACTTGGTGCAGACTCAGCAAGTTGACGAGTCTAGTTCAATTTGGATGCAGTGTAGACTTGGTGATAATTAATCGACAAAAGAATTTGAAACAATAAAATAATGTTAGGAAACCCAAAATTTAATATTCTTTTCCCATTTCACAAGAAATTAACTGCCTGGGCATCCCAACATATTTTTTGGAAAAAAAAACATGCCAAAATATGTACTAAATGCAAATTCATTCCTTGATCACAGATAAAGTAGGAATTATTATTATTATTATTTTAATAAACAAAGTTGAAAAGATTGTCGTAGAGACTTTAAAATACATGGATTACAATATACATGGCATGAGAGACATAATTGAGAAATAAAATGTAGAATAAAAGCAGTGGGTCAAGTGTGACTTTGTTCATCACTTCTGTGTGCCTGATGGTGAAAAATTTGAAATTTCAAATAGGAGGTTCAAGGTTTGAATCTGGAAGGGTGTAAGGTTGTACACCAAAATTTGGTAACTAGAGTATTTGAGTTTGGGTTGTTTAACATATACTTGATAAAAAAACATCATCTCATATGGCCAATGCCTCAAGGACCTTAAAAACTACTTTCCTTTCCTCTACCTCAAATGTTTCTTGCTAGCAGGTGCATTTGCTGTTGTTTCCTTTCTATTCCTAAGTCCTTTGGAATTTTTCTCTTCGTAGAATCAAGGATCCAATTTGTTGTTAACATAATAGCTGGCCCATCATTTCCACAAAATTATTTGATGGGAGCTCTGAAAGTCACATTATGTAATCACTGTTTGCCTTGTATTTATATCACAATTTTCATAGTGTTTATGTTCTGACATACTTCAATTGTGTTCATGGCTAGAATCAATTGTTGATGGACTTGTAATTTTAATGAAATCTTCTAAAGTTCGAGAGGGTCGCTCTTGAAATTTTGTCGTGTCTAAAGATTAGTGTAATTTTGAGCAAATGTTCTTTGCTTTACAGATTTGTAATTTTGCTCCGCCTAAGCTCATGTTGGCTGGGCACTTTGGTGTCCAGTAATAACTTTGTTGTTAAGGCTAGACTTTATATGTCTTGCACAAGTGGGATTTGATTGAAAGAAGGAAATTTACTACATGTGTTGGGCGTTGACTAATAATTTTGTTTTTTAGTTGTAGTAGAATATTCTTTTTGTCCCCTTACGTTAGAGGCAATATTGGAAAAACTGAAAAAAATCATGATTTCCGTGTAGATCACATGACTACTCCAATTAATTCACGAGTAGCCAATATTTAAAAAAAATCTCCAATATTATCAAGTGGCATTAGCTCAATCGGTTAGATTCCTCAACATTTAAGGAGACCAAGGTTCAAATCTTGCCAAGCGATACATGAATAATATCCAAGCTTTGTTGTAATACCATTGTGTGGTGATGATGTAATACGGGTGGGGCCCATTTCAATCCCATATAACCAATTGTTGTTGTTGGACCAGCATTTGTTGTTGTTGGAAAGAAGTGGGGTGTTGGAGTGGAGGTTGTTGTGGTAGCAAAGAAGCTTGATGTTGTAATGGGATTTTGTTGCTGATATGGTGGAGTGGAGGTCCAAGAAGAGGGAGAAGTAAAGAAAGAATTCCGATTTTGCTACGACGGTGGGGGAGGAGTTACTGGTTCATTTTGGGTTTGGGTTTAGATTCAAAGAACCCGGTTCGCCGGTATGGCAATTTTTTCTGTCTTGGGTTCGTTTTGGGTTTGGTCGTACAAAGATGATAAGTCATATAATCTCAGTTTACATGGAAGTTATCTTAATTGCTCAAATATGTTAATAAAAGGCGTTCCCATATTTTAATTGTAGTAGTCAAATATTGAGAACGACTGTGTTAGGAGGTGAAGTCAATATCCAGATCTCCAATGTTCTTCAGCAGAGAGGTGCATGGTGGTGCAGTTTATAGTGATCCTTCCCCTCCAACTTTTTTGGAGTATACCATGGTTTTTTGGAATCTCCCTTTTTAGGGGTTCGCCCCAGGTTTTTCCTGGGGGATCCAGATACGCCCGGGTTCGTCCTTACCCTCCAGCTTTTTTGGAGTATAACATGGTTTTTTGGAATCTTCCTTTTTAGGGGTTCTCCTCGAGTTTGCCTCGGGTTTTGCCTGGGGGATCTGGATCCCCTAGGCAGAACCTTGGGGGGACCCACAGGCGGACAAAGCGACGAACCGGGGCGTATCTGGATCCCCCATGTAGAACCCGCGGCGAACCCACAGGCGGACGAACCCGAGCTTATTTGGATCCCCCAGGAAGAACTTTGGATGGACCCACAGGCGTACCAGACTCGATTCCGGATTGGGTACGGCCCGTACTATGATCCGGGGGACCTAGGGAGCAGAACCGGTATCTTAGCCTATTATAAAAAAAATTGAAAAAAGAGGGAAAAACTGGTTGGGGAAAAAATGCTTAATTTGCAAAAAGATGAGAAAAAGGAATCCAAAGTTATTTTGAAATTCATAGTTACGAAATTTGTCCAAACTTGAATCAGGAGTCTGAACCAAACCAGACCGATTTGGTTTGGTTCAGTTCTGTTTTTTTTTCTTTTCTTTTTTAATTTGCAAAGTTTTTTACGTATTCAAAAATAAAATGACTCATAAAATATAACTTACAAATATGTAAGTATAAAATATGGAAGAATTTGAATGTTTTGATGTGTTTATTTGGGCAGATATTTATATTTTTTCATAAATATTTTGTATGGTTGTATATATATTAGTTATCTGAACATTTCCAAAGCAAGCTGAACCTCCCTGAAAAACTGATCCTCCAAACTGTTTTGGCATTCCAAATCTCTGAACCAAACTGTACCTTGTAACTATGTTGAAACTCATATTTGTTATTTCTCTTTAATGGGTTGTATGGGGTTGAAATGCGTGTCACCAGTATTACATCATGACACATAGTGGTTTAATAACAGCTAGACAGTTATAGATGTATTACTTGGCAAGATTTGAACCTTAGTCTTCTCCTTGAAAGTCGAGGAATTTAAGTTATTTATCCAATTGAGCTAATGTCATCTGATGCTCATAAGGTTCACCCATGAGATTTAAACCTTTGTTTAAGAAGTAAAACTCATCAATCCCAACTAATTGCTCTAAACATTTAGCTGAATGAAAATTTATAGGGTATAAACATATTATGAATTTAATCAAAATGTACTACATAGCCTAATTCGGACTGGAATCTGGACAAAAATTGAAACAAGACTCATATTAATAGATGAAAAGTGATATATAGAATATTACAGTTAATTTGAAACTTGTGGCAAGATCATGGAAATTAAATCATATTTTATATAAGCAACTTGTTCAAAACTACACCATAGTTGCATGTGTGTACAGATACTTGCTTTCTAGCTATAATTTGTTCTGTTGGAAATGAAATGATTAGGCGTCATCATCATTCAAGCAGGCTTGTTAAGAAAGACACGCTGGTATGCTTTGCATGTCCAGGTTTCTTTATGATAGCAGGCCATTGCTTTTCTAAAATTCTTTTAAAGTAGCCTTAAGCCTTGTAATTTTAGTGCAAGGCATAAATTCAATTGTTTGAAATAGTTTGACATGGTTGAAATTATGATATTTTGTTATAAGTTTAGTAATCCTTTTTCTTTTTTAAAATTTATTGTATTTTTAAATGGTTAGTATGGGATTGAAACGGCCTCACCCATCTTGCATGATGACCGCATAGTCGTATTATAAATGCTTGACAAGATTTGGACATGGTTCTCCTCCTTGAAAGTTAAGGAATTTAACCGGTTGAGATAATGCCACTTGATGAAAATGTTATGGTTCACCCATGGAATTGGAACCTTGGTTTATGGTATGAAACTAGTTGCTTCCAACCACTTGCCCTAACCCAATGGGCTATAATTTTAATTTTAGTAATCTTATACAGCATGCAATTTTAAATTTTGTCTTCCTATGTTTTTTTATTTGCTTATTGGGGTGAATAATATATGATATTTGACTTGCAGGATTACAGTTTAGAAGGCATTGATTGGATTAAGTTTGAGTTTGAAGACAATCAAGAGTGCTTAGATCTCATCGAGAAGGTTTGCAATCGTTTTGAAGGTTTTTAAAGGAATGAATGCTTGGAGTTTTGCTTTAATCTATTGGATTGAACGCTATACTTGTATCAATAAAATTTCAATGTGCATTTATTTTTCTGGGGATAAATGTATATTATATGACACCAACAAAAACAAAAGCTTCAGAGAGATTTACAGCAGGCGTATGTGGGAGATCCCTCTCTGTGAATGCAAAAAAATATATCACCTAAACATGGGCTTCAATGGTTGACGACTTGATGTCTTTACTAAATCAAGCTTGCTTAGATTTGACAAGCATGGTCAAATCTTGCTCAAATGACCTCAAATTTCTTATGCTGAGTGGTGAAGTATCCTGTTCAAAGTTAACCTTCCAGTTGATTTTCCAGAAGAAGCTAAGAGTGGCCAGTTGAATTGAATCCCATAATTGATTATAAGTGTTTTTGATCCTCTATGAGTCCCCTAAAAGATCTTCAAGTTAGGAGAGGATGACTGTAAAAGGGACATTGAAGTCTCTACTTAATGCCAAGAGCTATACTTCAGAATTCCGAAGATAGTTTGAAATAACTAATAAGCCAATGCGCAAGCCTTGAAATGAGTGGAAGCTGTTTTTTTTTTTTTTTTTTTTTAAAATGGTTATGTGGAATTCAAACAGGTTTGACTCATATTATATCATGACCACGTAGTGGTATTACCACTACTTGGCAATTGTGCATGTATCACTTGGCAACATGCGAACCTTGGTCCCCTCCTTGAAAGTCAAGGAATTTAACTGGTTGAGCTAATGCTCTTTGATAGCTGAATGTATTTTGAATTTACTAGCAAAAATTATGTATTATAGGAAATTTGGAAGCTTTTATTTCAAATAGATATCAGGATGTCCCAATTACACTTTCTGGGGAACCTAAATGGTGATGATTAGATTCTTAACAAAACTATGCTTTCTCCCCTTCAGACAGAGCCCCTATTTTATCAAATAAACAAGTGGCACCTGTGTTACAAAAGTTGATGCTCAATAAAAATAGAAACAAGCTCATATGAGTGCATGGATATGCAAGGTGCAGTTAGGGAGCACCTGGTGCAGCCTGCTGAATTTTGTGGTCGTGCAGGAGTATCCAACATGGAAGGATACATTACATGCTATGCAAGGCTCACGACAACTTGGGTGTACTATAACAAATCTTGGAATTTGATATTTAAGATCAACACTAAAATTATTAATACAGTAAACTGAATTCAAATATGAGGGTTGCAGAGGCATTTGTGTAGTGAGAACAGAGTCTTCCAAGAGCAAGAGAGCAGTAAATAGTAAGTTTTACTTTTTCCTTCTTCTTGTTTGTTTTTTCTCGTTTTTTATTGCGGTGTCTGACATGGATGTGTTCCCTAATGAGGGGCATTGTGCTGGATGTGCTTCTATGACAACGGGTGCGGGTAGAAGTTCATTGTTTTTACCTGTGCTTGTGTACGTGGTATGGAGGCATGGAAGGCACAAGCGATAAATGGTCAGGTACATGCATTTAGACAGCATGTAATAAAAAGTCATCTTATGTCATAGGAAAAAAAACGCTACAAGTTTTTTAGAAAGAAAGGAGGAAATTATGTTAATGTCTGCAAATGACCAAAATAGGTCAAGAGAAATCAAAAGAGACAATCTGTTACAGTACACTGCAGAAGCGAGAATGTGGCTTCAGGAATTATAAAAGTAGCACTTGTGACTAAACATGACCAACTCAAACTAATGTGAATCAACACCTAATACATAATCTCAGCAGTTTGTTTGAATCCAACGAGGGACAAACCATAAGCATGTAAAGAAAAGATGATGTCATGCGGTGTTAGAAGTACAAATAGCTATATAGTGAAGACTGAGCATCCAAGGAAGAAAGAGGTCAAGTGAGGTAAAGTGGCTCATTTTATTCTGTGATGGAATGCAGAGTTGTAATGGAGCCACTTCAACCATCCTAAAAAAACCAACACGGGATCTGATGATGCTTCTAGGAGAATGGCCAGGATTGAGTGTGCTTTGCTAGATAATTGTGTAAGGGTACAAAGCTTGAGCCCCTAAAACTTTATCCGCTTTCATACAGAGTTGCTCTCCAGTCAACATGTTAGTATTAGTTCTCATTTAATATTTATTGAATTTAAACTCCACCCAGAGTTACAATATCTAAGAATCCTCCTACTTGGACACTCGTAACCACATATCAGATCCGGATATCCCTACAATACTTCTTGGATACTGTATCCAAATACATGCCCTTATGTCATCCATATATAGTACATTGAGATATGGTCTTAGGCAAATCTAGAGTTGTATCCAAAACATGGGATTAAAAGAAGATTATATAATGTTTGAAAAATAAATTTAAAATTTAAAGACCGACAATTTTCTTCTTAATTAATGAAAGTATCCTACATAAGCTTATATTTGAGTAAACATTTCTGCATTTTTTTCTGTTAATATGTAAAATATATATTCATTTTAGAATGTTGAATCTCACAATATCCATTTTAGTTGGAAGATGTGCCGTATCCATATTCAATACCATTACATATTCATTTCCATGCAACTTAGCCACCACCATGTTCAAAATATGCAGTCTTAGTGCCTGATATCCCCCTTTATTTCACATCTAAAGCCTACTTACAACTTCGCTCTAGTGAGTCTGCTTGTATTGCAAAATCTCTGGATAGGACTGACTAGTTCTTTATGAATTTGCATACAGAGCTGGTGCACGATCAACATGTCTATAAAAGATTTCATGGTATATTTATTGAATCATAACGCCATCAATGCATTGCAAATTTGCAATTCTGAAAAATGTGTTTGATATACATTTCTATTGCACTATCACTCTGGTTTTCAACCTTTTTATAGTTAATCTGTTTTTGGTTCTGAATCTTTGCATAGGACTGGATAGCCAATCATCTTATGTTTCAAAGATCCAGATGGAAAGAGTTTTGTCAACCCAGTTGCTTAGTTGGTAACCTTCAACATGATCTTGATACTTATCATCATCTTTACTTGGTTCTAATTGATTATATACACAGCATGTTGGACTGAGGAATATGATTACCAGTTAGTCAAATTTGGTTTTTCGATGTTGGTGCCACTGAATCTAGTTACTTATAGTTGTCGTCTTTGTATATTGATACAGCGTTCAAAGAGCTTTCGTTAGGCTTAGTATGAAGGTTAGATTTCCTATGCCCTTTACACAATCATTTCTAATCCTCATCCTCCCACATGTCAGGTGGAACATTTAAATTTTAAATTCTTTTTGTGAATCTTCTTCCCTGTGACGATTCTTTTTGGAAAGTTTAAATGTTAAAATTTAAATTCTTTTTAAAATTACTGGTGCTTTCTAGGTCCAAACATCTTTTTTGATTTGAATAAGTCAACAACAAGGGTTGAATTAGAATATTAGGTGCCATGCTATACAGTTCCCTCTGAAACCAAGTGACCTTGAATACCAACCATGTCTGTACTAAAATCATCTTTACCAAATTGGGTGCTAGTCCTGTTTTTATGTTTGCTTGTCTTGATCTCTTGGTTGATCATAGGTTGCATAGTTGCACTGCCAATTAGAGCTTTGATCTTTCATTTTCTTCTATTCGGACTTGTTGAGATTCTGTCTTTTCTAATGTGCAAATGTCCGAAGCTATCCAGAGAGGAGACTGTTTCCTTTTCTTTGCCAACTGTAATGCATTAAATTTATCTTTCCTTGGGCAGTTTGATCATTTCGAACAGATAGTACACATTTCCTGGTTCTAGCATCTGAGACACAATAGTTAGCTTTCTTTCTTCAGGATATCCTTATAATACCTCTGGGTCTGTAGAAGTCAGTCCCTCATTCCCATTTATCAGAAATTAGAAAGGGATTCTCAAATAGTGAACCATAGATCCATCTATAATTATTCTATGTTTATGATTTGAGTCAGGGACATCTGTTTTTAACACCAAATAATGTTTTTTTTTGTGGATGCTCATCTTTACTTCAGATTTTGAGCAAGAGGTATCGAAACTCTGGATTGAAACCATTTGCTTACTGCCGTGGAAATTGGATAAATTAATCAATTAAGAAAGAAAGAATGGAAAAAAAGAAAGGAAAGGAAGAAAAGCTAAGAAAGAAAAGAAGTGAAGAAAAGAAAGAAAAGAAGGGAAGTAAAGAAAAATAAAGGAAAAAAGAAAATTATATTCACACATTACAAAGCAGCGAGTGAACGTGATTGGCATATGAAATCACTTAAAAGGTTTGTGAAAATGCATGTCTTTTATCATTGGCTATATATTATGTGTAAAATAATCATTTGTGCCATAATTTTAATATATTTATTATACACTAGAATATGAGGTGGCTGGTTGCCGTGGCTTTATTGTTTATATTCTTATGATATAATATCATCATATGAAAATTTAAAGAATGCTTAATATCGACTATAACAAGAATATAATGTTTCCTGTTGTGTATGGACCATAGTAGCAAAATTCGGTCTCGGGTAAGACTGGCAAAAAGAAAAAATGGAAAAAAAAAAAAACAATTTTTATGCATATTACTTATTAGAATATTCTAACACACTTACTCAACATTAAACATTCAACATTCAAACATTCATACCCTCCAAAACGCTATTCTTTAGTAAATGGTTCCTTCCGAATAAGTTTTGGGATGATGTGCTTTTAATAAAAAAAATTAAAATTAAAATTGTTTAACTTAAAATTTTAATCTATTTTCAATCTGAAAAATATGAAGAAAATTATAATTTAAATAAATAAATAATATGAACGATCTTAATGACTACCAAAAACCTGCCTTTTAAATAATATCTGCTATATACTTAACCGATTCCCCTGCTCTAATTCAACATCGACATCGGTTGAATGCCGACAGTAGGGATTGCCCCGCCCAAGCCTTCACCTCAGGCTTTACAACGTGTTGTTTGCATGGCTCTTATATACTTATTTAATGAAATGAAATGCAGCTGGTGTTGATGAAGCGCGGAGGACAACTCGTCTACGTAGGGCCTCTTGGTTGCAGATCGGAAAGATTAATCGAGTATCTGGAGGCGATTCCAGGCATCCCCAAAAGATGTTGGAAGTAACCTCCCCGGCTGCAGAGACACTTCTGGGAATTGATTTTGCACAAATGTATAAAAATTCATCCCTATACATATATTATACAATGATCCAATGGATCAATAAAAATATTTTGTGTGATGTGTGTGGTGGTTGTGTGTTAAATTCTCTATTCATAAGCATAGCTCTCAACTTTAGAGGGGTCATGCGGTCATGCGATTATGGTTGGTAGTAGGTTTCTTACACTAACCTAATAAAAAAATATATTATTTTTAATAAAAATATTTAATCAATTTATTTAATTTGATCAAATGAAATGATATATTGATTAAATTTCTTAACTTTTAAACATAAATTAAAATCTTAAAATGTAGTAATAATAATATATGGTCAAAATATAATATATTATGAATAGGTTAAAGTTTGATATATTACTTATATAATTAATTAAAAAAATTATAATATTACGAATAATATTATAATATTTGATCAAATGAAATGATATATTGATTAAATTTTTTAATTTTTTAACATAAATTCAAATCTTAAAATGTAGTAATAATAATATATGGTCAAAATATAATATATTATGAATAGGTTAAAGTTTGATATATTACTTATATAATTGATTAAAAAAATTATAATATTACGATTTAATCAAATATATAATATATAAACTCCATTTAATTTTATATAATTAATTTATGTTTTTTGTTTTTTTTGTTTTAACTAAGTTAACTTAAAAAATTTAAGTCATTGTATAACCATGTGAGGCCAGTAAAGCATTACATAGTTTAATCAAGTCAAAAAGTCTAAGTCGAAACCACGAAATGATATGTATAAATATAATTTATCGATCCATTCATAGGTTTCAATGTGAATTGATAACTTACGTCCGAATAATAGAATCAAAATCGAGATAACGTGAAGTGATTTGTGGGTATTAAAGGTATAGTCAACGTCTGAATGAATTTTATTGAGGGAGAGTCTAGATGTGAGGATTTCGGAGATAGGAGATCTTGACTGGAGTCGGGTTGTGGAAGTAAGAAGAGAGGCCTCGCGCGTGGACGTCGATGTCAATGTAGATCGAGAAGACCGGAGGACTTAGAAGGACTAAGCCTTAACCATGTCATCGTCAATAATAATAATATTATCATTTTGTTTCTGTTTCAAGTGTTTTCTTAAAATTTTAACTTTAATTTTTGCTGGGCTAACCGAGTCCAGACGTTCAGACTTGCGAGTCTCGGTTGGACTCGGACCCAGACTCAGTTGGACTTGGTTGAGTCCAGGAAAAAAACAAGTCCGAGTAGACTCGGTGCGGCGGAGCCCACTTGGACTCGGACTCGTTCGAATACTCAGGAGTCTGGTTGAGTCTGACAACAGAGGTATGAACAAACTTCCCATCTTAAAATAAAAAAGTTAATAAAAGTAGTAGGCATTGTATTATGGAATGCAATAGACATGTATCATATATTTGTGCACATTTCTTGCGTAAGCATATAGATTAAGTATTAAGAAGCCAAAATAACATGCAAGTGATGGACCTTGTTTGATTTGAGGATGTCTGAGTTCAATTGATGAAGAATGATGGGATTCAACTATAACATCACATCATCTTTAGCTATGGTAATATCATATGTTGTTTTGAAGCCAGATGCTTGGAATACATCATTTGTCTATACTTTCAAAGCAACCTTTGCTTGTGCAAGTAAAATACTAGCAACAAATTGACATAGAAATCGAAAAAAGAAAGAAAAATAAAGTTGTAATTATGATTGTTGTAACTTGTAAATATAAATTAAAGATCAGAATGGAACATGTATGGAATTGCGATAACCTTGAGTGTAATTGGAATTTGATGTTGAATTTATAAAACTTTGCTAAATTCCTAATTAAATCTTGATATTGGGTAATATGTTGATAAAATATGGGGCAAAAAATATTCATCTAAGGAAAAATATATTAAACGCACTATACAAGAAATCACTAACACACCAAGGCATGTCATCATTTATCTTTAGTTTTAATGTGTGAAAGAGACATTCGCATGTGCTTGTATGATCTTATTGTTGTGTAATGAAGTTGTTTAGTTCGCTTTTGTCTTATAGTTAGTGTATGTCTAAAGGGAAGGGAAGCAATGAAATGAAACGGTATTATATTGATAGGTTCAATAGATTTAAATAGGTCAATGTACATGTAGTCATAGTAGATTTATAGTAGGCAAAGGAGGACTCTACATGAAGAAGGAAAGCCATCCATGAACACTAGGAACGAAATATCATAGAGGGGTAAATGCAAGAGGGTTACACCTTATGACATATAACCTTAACTAAGTCAAAGGGATAGCCATTAGGCTACCATGTGAGTGCAATCTAGCACAAATTAATGATCTTGAAAGGGGGAGAAAATCCCTTGAGATGCAAGTAGTTGTCAAGTACTTGGGAGCTATTGATGAAAACGATAAAGGAGCTTTACCAAGCATTAGAAGTCAAGATCAGTTATAAATATGTAATGCACATCATTTATCAATTAGATGAGTCATCTATGCAAGATGTGAAAGTGTTAATCAAGGAGCATCTCGACCTAAGGGAATACATTAGGCCATCTTGATAATTCACTTTCTTTAGTATTTATCTTAGCATTCAAGATCGACATGATTACGAGTTTATGTTTATTAGTTCAAAGGTAAGGAGGGCCATGCCTTTCATTGTCAAAGGGTCTCTTAATGTCGAGGGAAGTTGGTAACATGCCACTTGGAATGAAATGATGTTGTTTTGGTTTTGGCTGATTTTTATATGTTATTAAATGCCAGGTGTGTTGAAGACATTTTGGTCTCAGTAGGTAACAATAGCCTCTTTGTCCTTTGAAAGAATTGTAATGGGGGGTATTGTCTTTGTTGGGTACATTTAGGATGTTATATCTTTATGGGCTCTTGTTTATATCAGAAAGGCACATAAGAGCTTGTAACAATCCCTTCCCTCCTCCAATAGTTACTTTTGAATTTTTGCTTTAAGGCACGAGATACAACAATAAAGTGGTGTGTTGTGAGTAGTGTGGCTTGCATAATTTGGGATCATGGTTGAGAAAATTTGCAAAAAATTCGATTTGAGCCGATTTTTCCCGATTCAGAACTTGGCTGATTTTTGCAATTTTTGTCGGCTTTTTTCCAAAAAAGTGCGATTTGCATGCAAAAAGCTTTTTTTCAATGAAAATTGTCTATTTTTCCTTATTTTTTTGGCTATTCCCGATTTTCCCCGATTCTTTTTGCATGCCAATTCCAATCCGATTCCGATTTTCTCAACTATGTTTGGGATTGCTTTCATCAACAAGTGTCCTTGGTTGCATTACATGAACACTCTAGATATGTGGTTTTAGATCAAGAGGGACTTGCCCCCTCTTGAAGACATCTTTGTATTAGTTTGCTATTTTCTTGTAACATTGTCATCTTTTGTCATCCACTTTGATTGTGACCCTTATTTGGATCTTTAGGTGACTTCAATGTCTATATTGGGGCCCATTAATTACCTTTTCATGATCTCATCGAGGACAAGTTTTGTCTCTCAAAACTTGACCCAATGGACCTTGCATTCAATGGGACCTTTGCAAATGGGAAGCATCCTGTTACAACTTATGAAAAACACTTAATTCAATTATGCAAGTCACATGACCTCTTGTTTTTCAACGATTCCTTAGTTTCCTAACTCTTCCAAGTTCTCTTGTTTTCCACATACGGAAGGTGCAAGTGTGGTTGACTCTATCATCACAAACAAGCCATTGCTTTTTGATATTCATAGCTTTTAGGTTTCTAGTCAACTTCCCTTGGCTGATCATGCAATATTGATTGTCGTTGGATTCTTCCTATTTTAACTCTGTCTTTTCCTCCTCATCACCACGTCCTACCAACTATCCCATAAATAATTTTAATCCTTGTTTCGTTGATGATTATGCTGCATGGCTCTCCCAATTGATGATTCAATGCTACTCTATTGATTGCACGCTAACGACAACCAAATAGGAATTTTTGTTTCTCATGTTATGGGATGTAGCCCTTGACTCCTATCCCCACACTTTTGCTAGCCAAATCCTATCCATCACATTGATGCTTGTCGCATGAATTGTGGTTGTGATGAAAAAATGTAGTCCATGCAACAGAAGCTCTGCTTTGCTCTTATGCATGAGTCTATAGATATATCTTCTATCCAAAGTGAATAAAAATGCCTCATTCAACAAGAGTTTCTTGCCGCTACATGCTTTGAGCTTCTAGAAGCTCTTCATCACTCTCCCAAAACTCTTTCGGTGCACTATTGTTTCTCGGAAGCCCTCTCTCGTGTGCATCGATTACAAGTCTTAGGGTAGCCTGCCATTGATATCTCTTCCCTACCTACATTATGTCATCACTTATTTGAATGGGACACCAAAAGAGCTAAACATAAATAATGCATTAGCAAGGCTGTTAATTTTGGGGGATTTTAATCAAAGTTCCTTATATATGATGTTGGAGTTATTGGCTATACCATCGCAGAATTGTTCAATAAGGTTATTTGTTTTGGCTTGCCTTCCTCTTGGTCTTAATATATTGCCCACCCCATCCAAAAATCTAGGGACTAATCAAACCCGACTAATTACATAACTATCATGATTGGCCACACATTTGCCAAGCTTTATGCAACAACTATGAATATAGAACTCTAAAATCTTCTAGATGAAGGCAAGCTTAAGGTGAGAGGGAAGGCTTGTTTTAGAAGTGATCATTAGACCAATGATCATTTTTTTCACTCTACATGGCTATTATTGAGGTGGCTTGTCAACAATATTGTAAAGTATTATGTTGTGTTTTTGGACTTTAGAAAGGCCTTTGACACCATTCCCAGGCACCAATTGTTTCATTGAGTACATGACATTGGCATCTTGGAGCTTTTTATCATTACCATTAGGAGATTATATGAGGTAGATGTTGGCCGTTTACGGACAACTTTTGGTTTCTCAGAGGATGTCCAAACCACCATTGGTATCAATTAAGGCTGTCCACTATTTCCACTCTTTGGGATCTACATTGATGAGCTTGAAGAAATTATTGGTCAAAACATGCATGTTGATGGTGTTTGCCTTCTACAACATGTCTTGATAGTGATATTGCTTTTAGCAGATGATGTAGTTTCTTTGGCTTATACTCCTAAAAGCTTGAAAAGACACTTGGATGCTCTTGCTAGTTTATGTGACTTAAAACAATTGGCAATCAATCTTAGCAATACTTAGGTGATGATTTTCGACACATCAAAGAGTATCCTATGTAAGTTTTAGTTCTTTTATAAGGGTGAGTTGATTGAGATCACCATTGCTCATGTACTTATGGGATCAATTTACAAATTTTACCTTAATCTTCTGGCAACTTCACAACCACATCTTTGCAATGGATATGCATCTCTATCAGCCTTGGAATGCCAATGTTTCCAACAATAATTCCAAAACATAACAACAAAGATGCACCTCTTTGATTACATCATCAAACTAACAGTCTTTTATGGATTTGGGATGTGGGGAACAAGTCTAGGGTGTGTTGATTGGGTTTGCATTGAGAGGTTGTAAACTAGTTTGCACCAACAATTTAACTGATGTAAAATAATAATTATCTAATGTATTGCTCAGGCTGAGTTTGGTGCTCTTCCTTGTTGCCTTGAGAGCATCTTCAAACTTAATTTTCGGCTCTATGACCCTAGATCCATGAGTGACTGCACCTTTGGGTGAGTGATACCACATTTTTGGCACTTTGCTCCTCAAAATGGATTCCCTTCAACAACTTTTCTAGTCATCGTCATGGATGTTTCTCATAAGCTACTTCTCTTCTTCAACTACTTGGCATCTCCATAGATAGATTAACTCCATTCAAATACGCTTTAAATGATCTTCACACCTTCTTTATAAGAGCATGATTAATCAAGCAGTCAGAGATGACGTTTATCGACAATTTATTTAGATCATTTGGTTTGCTTCATCACATCCTCTTAGTCCTAAGTTGGCCTTCTACACCAAAATTTTAATGAGGATTTTGAGGATGGTATTATAGCTTGTCCTAATTATGTCAATTGAATTTGGACATGGAATGTTAGAATTCGTATTGGCCTAGATCCATGAGTGACTGCACCTCTGGGTGAGTGATACCACATTTTTGGCACTTTGCTCCTCAAAATGGATTCCCTTCAACAATTTTTCTAGTCATCGTCATGGATGTTTCTCATAAGCTACTTCTCTTCTTCAACTACTTGGCATCTCCATAGATAGATTAACTCCATTCAAATATGCTTTAAATGATCCTCACGCCTTCTTCTTTATAAGAGCATGATTAATCAAGCAGTCAGAGATGACGTTTATCGACAATTTATTTAGATCACTTGGGTTGCTTCATCACATCCTCTTAGTCCTAAGTTGGTATTCTACACCAAACTTTTAATGAGGATTTTGAGGATGGCATTATAGCTCGTCCTAATTGAATTTGGACATGGAATGTTAGAATTCGTATTGGCCAGCTCAGAGTGTGTTCATATCATTTGTGATTGGAGATAGACTACCATATTCCTTGAGAGGATAGGGTATGTTATCTTCTATCTATTTGAGAGGTCAGGACTGAAGAACATTTCATCTTCAAGTGTCCTATTTATTATGAAATTTGAGGGAGGTGCTATTGCTTGTATAGAGACTTAGATGGATCACTTGCAACTTTTTTCAGCTATCTTGACCAATGATGCTTGGCTTTGTACCTGAGAGAAGCTATCGTTCTTCAACATCAATTATTAAATGGGAGATTGACTACTACTTGATTAATCATCTCATTCTTTTACTCTATCTCTATAGTCGGGTGTAATGATCACTCATTTGAAGTTACAACTGTCCAGAATGTTAATGACAAAACTGTATGCCCTTGGCTGCATTCAAGAGTGGCTACTAGGGCTTTGGTTATTTCTTTTTCTTTCATGTAGAGGGAGAAAACTGTACTTCTATGGCATTGGGTTTCAGGCACTCCTTACGTAAGGAGTAGTTGTAGGCAGACCCAATTTACCAGTTTCTTATCTTCTTCTATTGGTTCCATGGCGATGGCTGCTAGAAGATTCTTGAGGGATTGAATTTAATGTCTTCCCAAGATTATCCAACCAGCTCTCCTTAGTCCTAGGCATTCTCCTGGGAGCATCATTAGATCTTGTGTTGGCCCTTTTGCACTAGTTGGTGATGATGACTGAGCTTCTACTTTACATCCCACAGCAGATTAGTGTTGGTGCTTGGATCCACTGGAGTTCCTTTCTCTCTTTTACCTTTACTGCTGGCGCACTCTTCATCATTACTTTTAGAATGTTAGGGTTTACCCATTTTGGTAACCTCCAAGGCTGTAATTCTATGCCATACCTTTGTTCTACGTACTCTAGTTTTGCTTATTTTTCTAGTTCATTTTGTTTACTGTAGTGCATTTCAGCAGCTCTTTTCAATGAGTTCCATTTGCGACTTTGGCAATCCGTGTACATTAATAAAATTATCCAGTCTTATAGATGGTTTAAATAAAAAACATACCCAGAATTATTTATAGATTTAAATCAAGTGTTAAAAAAGAATTTCAGACACATAAAATGAAACAAAGCACATTGTATAGAGCATGCTAGCATGGTGGTATTTGTCTGGGAACTGGTATGGTGGTTTAAGGCAAGACAGATTTAAGAGTTATTGCAGCCAAGGGAACTGTCTTTGTCGTTGATTCCTTCCTACTTTAGATTCGTTCACATGTTATATTGTTTCCTCATTTTCATAAGTTGGTTATCAAGTAGAAAATTGTAAATGGGAGATCTAGGTTGTCTCTCTTTTATTTTTTGAATAACACTCTCTAAAATTTAGAAATACCTTCAAGATTGTACTAGCTTGTGGGCTTCGTGAAGGGTGTCTATTAGTATCTAGGGCTGGAACAGGAGACAAATGCGATTTTATGATGTCAAATCATGCAAAAATCATTTTAATGGTTTGCTTTCTTCATTTGTAGCCATTTAGATGTTTCTAGTGAATGGATTAAGTTATCTAAATAGTTCTTCCAGAGGTAACAAGGCATATGAGGCTATAGTTTGTATTATGTATAGGTTGAACTGTTTTCATCATGTAAGGAATCTTACCATTCAATGTGCTATTCATATTTATAGTGTCTTGCCTATGAGTAATCACAATGGATATAAAATTATATTATGATTCTGTCATTGATTTTTCACTGAGAAATTTAGTCTCTGGCTATGACTTTCAGACTTTCTAATTAGCCAAGTTTAGGAAACATTTGTTTTTCACAAAAATCATGTTATTTGTTTCTTGTCTTTTACTGTGTAATATTCTATTGATTATCTCTCTATATTAAGATTAGTTTCTTACGCTGGTTGCATGGTAACTGATGGCTTATAAAATGCATGATGCAGAAACCCGTTGGTCTATTTTCTTTGCTGGATGAAGTGTCTGCATCTCCAGAAGGGACTGATTCAACTCTGTCCAATAGATTTAAGCAACAGTTGAGTGGAAAATCCTGCTTCAAAGGAGAGCGAGGGAGAGTATTTTCTGTTCAACATTGTGCTGGCGAGGTAAACTATATAAATTTTTTATCTCAAGCTGACAAAAATGAGGTTGTTTTGGATTTTATTTTTATTTTTCTTGTGAAATTGGTTTATAAGATTGTGATGTCGAGATTTAAGAATGCGCATGTGTTCAATCCAGGTTGTATATGATGCTACTGGTTTTTTGGAGCAAAATAGAGATCCAGTACATTCTGATTTGCTCGAACTGCTATCTTCAAGTAATTGTGAGTTGTTGAAATTGTTTGCCTTAAACGTAACTAAAGAAAGTCAGAGGTTTATCGGTCCTCGGTCGACTGTAAATGGATCAGCAGGCAATAAGCTAAGTGTTGCAACTAAGTTTAAGGTACTTTCCTGCGTATGCCATTTACTTAGACGAACCTGAATGATATATGGCCTTGAACATCAATGAGGCTTATAAAAATTGTGATATACTCTTGTTGTAGGGGCAATTGTTCAAGTTATTGCAACTTGTAGAAAACACATCGCAGCACTTCATTTGCTGTATTAAGCCAAACAGGATCCAACTTCCTGGAGTCTTTGAGCAAGAAGTTGTCTTGCAGCAATTGCGTTGTTCTGGAGTGTTTGATGTTGTTCGGATGTCTAGAATTGGTTATCCCACTCGAATGACACATGAGCAATTTGCAAAAAGGTTATTTGAAAATTATGAAAATTTTGACAGCATTGTATGCTTTGCATTCCATTATATGACTGCTTGCATATTTATTTTGGATTTGTTTCTGCAGATATGAATTCCTTCTGTCACAAGATATTGGAGCTACAAATGCATTGAGAACCTGTGTTGCTATACTTCATCATTTGAAAGTTTCACCTTGGATGTATCAAGTTGGTTTAACAAAGTTGTTTCTTCGGGCAGGACAGGTAGCTTATTGTTTGGTGTCATTTCGAGCTGCAAATTACACTGCCTTTTTCCAATTCTGTATGTATTAGGACACTAAGATTCAATTTTTCTTAGAAGATTCTAATGTCATCTCTTTGTTTTTAATATCAGGAGAAGTTACTATTCTAGCAACCTGTATAGATGCATTATTATTTGCTCTTGAACTTTTATTTGATTGCTGATCTCATCCTCTTTTAGTAGTGAACACAGCTTAGCACCTATTTTGGGATGGGCAATAATGATAAATGTACAAGCCATGATTTTGTAATTACACGTAAAACAAGGGCATAATCAACAAGGTTTGGCATAATCAACAAGGTTTCTGATTTCAAGAAGTTGCTTGAGCCTATTTGAAATTTTGAAGTAGGTATTTCATCTTTACCAGAGCACCTTTATACAAACGTTTTAAAAGGTTGATTGAAAGATATCCTTTGTTGAATGGTCAAGAATCATAATTGGAGTAGGCAAACATGCAATAAAAATCTGAGTAGTAGGCTTTATTCAATGTTGAATTATTAATCAACTATATGAAGGTGCCTACCGTAGCCACAATGTTTGTGTTTGAATTTGAGATTGACAAGCTTGACATTTGAAAGAAATTTGATACGCAAAAAGTTTCTGATAAAGTTTGATGTGAACTAAAGACATTTAAACTATGGAATATACTTAAAATTTTACAATATTAAATAAATAAATATAGAAATTATTTTGATAAATACTAAAATGTATCTAAAACCATGTCTAACCTATGTTCATATAAACGTGCTTACATAAGCAACCTACAACATTTTCTCAAAATTTTGCATCTTGTATATTGACTTCACTCATCGTACAAATTGACAATTTTAATCAAATGGAAGACTGTTTTTGGTTAAAAATTTATTTGGAAAATTTAGTTGAATTTGAATTGAAATCTGTCAGCTGAACATGGTCCACAAAGTTAATTGATTTTATTAGACTGGTCTTGAAGTTTGACAAATTTTAAACTTAATGTCCTATACAGTAAACTTGATATCTGGCAAATTTTCGGCAGTAAACTTGATATCTGGCAAATTTTCGGCAGTAATCTTGCTATCCTTCGATTCTGTCTGAAAACATGGGTTAAAGTTTACGGTTGACCTCTAGGAAAATTTCTTTCTGAGCAGGGGAGAAGAAAAAAATGACAAAATGGGGCCAAAACCTCTTTTAAAAATGTGATTTAGCATTTTATCTGCCACAGAACACAAGTTTAGCTGAATTTTTGGCAAGAACTGGTGCAAATATTGCTGCAAGTTGGTGATATTCTTGGCGCCGAGTTTTTTTTTTCTTAGCCCTGAATTTCTTGCTACGGTGTAATGCATAAAACAAATTATAGTCTATGAACATAGAGTGGTTATCCTTGGGTTCCATCCCAAAGCATGGTGATAACAGTTTTGATCATAATGAAGAAGATAATGTACAAAGTGGGACGAGAAGAAGATATAGCATGGTGATACAGTTTTGATCTTTAAATCCTTAGTGTTGGTAATTTTGTATACCATTCAATGATCGAATGTTTGTGAAATATAATAATAGTGCTCAACTATGTGATTGAACTTGGAACATATGATGATTATACTTGGTGCAACATACAGGATCCATTAGTAAGTGATAATAATTGATTACATATAAGAATATTTCATTCAAATATAAACCATGTAAATAATGAGGGAAAAGTTTTGTATACGTATGCTAACCATCCCTAAAAATGTGAAATGTGTAAGATGCTATTTATTGCAGGTGTTTTAGTAAATATATAAAAAGTAACAAAGTTACAAGGTGGAATAACAATATGAGAAGTAAAGAAGCTTATTATTCTAATGCTCTAAAGACAACATGGCTCAAAAGAATAATTTGCTACTCATGTAGGTGCTAAAATAAATGAGCTGGGATTCCCTTTAATGTGATGGTTACTATACAGCTTCAATGCTAGTCCCTTGTGAATATATTCGAGAATAATCATATTAAAAACCATACGATGTCAGAAAATATTGCATTTTGAAACTTATAGTTGTTGACACACTTTGACACTTACAGTTGTTGACACACTTTGAAGCAAGCACCGCAGTGAAGCTGCAGCTACATACTTGATGTTTTCATGGTTAAAAACCAACTAAATCTTTCATGAAAGAATGAAGATGAAGTACCAAGGGTAACGATGTAGATGCCCCATAGAAGCATATTCTCTCAATTGATACAGATACATGTACAACTATAGATGAGAGACTATGAGTATTGCATAGAAAATAAGGAGATTATAGGAGGTCAATGAGTAATGGAGGCGGCACTGGTGTAATAAAGAAAATAAGTAAATTTAGCATCAATAAAAGATAAAAAAAATATATATAACAAATTAAAATTTGCATAGGTATTATCTTCTTTTGCTGTTAAGCGTTTTCTTTCCCTTTTTTTACCCTGTCCTAAATTTATAAATTTAATAATCAGCGCTATTATTTCTATCTGTAAGTGTTTAAATAACATTTTCTATGTTGCATGGGAACTGATATGGTATACAATATGGAGACGGTATTGGATGTGGATATGGCAAATTTTTAAGATCACTAATATGTGTAGAACAGAATATGACATTCTAAAAAGCATAGATATGTTTATATGCTAAAAGGAAGAACATATAACTTAGCAATGTTTACACAAATATAAGTTTTATATAGGATATTTTCATTAATTAAGAAGACAATTGTCATTGTCTTTAAAATTTAAAATTTATTTCTTAAATATAAGATAAGCTTCTTTTAATCTTATGTTGTGGATACAACTCTAGGTGTGCCTAGGCCATATCTGAATGTACTATATATGCATGAAATAGGAGAATGTATTTGGGAATGTTTAGATATGGTATTCGTGTATTTGGATATATCTGAGTATGATATCCAAGATGTATGGTATTAGTATCCGTATCTGATATGCAGGTACATGTATGCAAGTAGGATTGCCAGATATGGTAACTCTGAACATTTTGATTACAGATTAAGCCTTATATTTGTATATCTTAATATCCTGGTCACTTTGTACAAACAAAACATCTATCCAGATTGTCATGTAATCCCTTGTTAAGTGGACAATCTGAAGCAGTGGAGGAGAAGTTGCATGAGTTTTTGTGAGTACTTGAATTTCTTGTAAAGTTTTTCAGGTCAGTGATCTTGGCTTTGAGAAATTGCCAAGAGAATTGCAAAAAATTCCGATTTCTTGGCAAAAACTCCTCTCAAATTTGGTGCCAATGACCAGAACACACAAAATGAAGATAAAAGGGGGAAATCCCATTTTTGCATTTGTTTCCTTTAGCTGCTTGTGGTTAAAACTTTTAGAGGCTGTTTGGAGATTGGAGAATGAAGCTGGAGGATGATATTAGCTCAAAGTGGGAATGGAGAACGTTGTCCAAGTAGTGGTAAACAACAAATGACCTATGTATGTGTAGGTAGACTTCTCGAGGAGAAGTACACCTCTATTTTTTAGAGCCCATGTGCCGTCCATGTCATTGACCTCATCCTTGGGGATGTTGACAAACTGTCGTGGGTGAAGACCATGATTGATGAGGAAAAGAACATTACGAGATATATATACAACCATTCATGGTTCTTCAACTTGATGAGAGCATAATGAAGGGAGCGACATTCTTCACTCAAGTGTCACCCGATTTTTCTGCAACTTCATTGACTTATAGAGCCTTCTAGCTCCATTGTTTTCTCTTAAGAGGATGTTTGTCAGTAAGGAATGGTATGCCTCACCACATCATGCAAAGGAGGTGTAGAGGGTTTGGAGGCAAATCTTTCACAACACATTTTGGGTGAGTGTGCAAGATATACTCAAGGTAATTATTTGGCTTTCTAATTTTTAGTTTTAGTGTTTTTTTTTTTTCCTGAATTTAACTAAGAATTACAAATTCAGATTTAAAATTTTTAGTTAAATATATTTAGTAATTCACGATGATGAATTTTTACTGTTCATTTTCAAGTGATAGAACCCTTGGTCAAGGTTCTTTGCTTTAGTAGGTGGCAAGAAACTGGTTATGGGATGTTTGTATGAGGCTGTGGATAGAACAAAAGAGGCCATCCAACACTACTATGGAGGCGATCAACACAAATACAATCCCATTTGTTGAATTATTGATAAGATATTGATGAAGCAACTCCATTGACCTCTTCATGCAACAACGTACTTCTTGAACCCCAAATTCTTTTTCATTCCCATTTTTAATACTGATGAAAAGGTTTTGGGGGCTTCTGAGCTAAAAGGATGATAGACTACTTGACCAAACATCGCCTGTTCTCTGTTGAGTTGCAAGCCTACAAGGAGGCCTAGGGGAGCTTGTTTTCATCCCCATTTTGTATTGAATAAAGGACGACATTGTGGCCAAGTAAAAGATTTAATCTTTTAAACTTTTTTACATGCAATTTATGAAACTAGAAATGTAAATTTATAAACCAAAGAAAAATATTTTTTACACATTTATGGTGGGAAGATTATGGTGATATATTATCAAATCTTAAAAAGAATGTCTCTATTTGAGGTCGTACACACGAAGAAGCGCAATAGGTTGATCTAGGAGTGCCTCAATGAGCTCGTATTTGTACAATACAATCTTCGGCTTCACATTAGTCAAGTGGAAGGGAATGTTCATGTGATGCAATTGACTTAGATGACTTGGATCCACTTTTATAGTGGATTGACGGTGGTTTGCAAGGTACTGTGTTCACTCTAGAAGGAGGTGGAGGTAGAACCTACTCGCGAATTGGAGGAACTACACAATGACAATCCTATGCCTGAGGAGCCTCAAATACAATCACCTATCCAAGCATCTAGTTTGAGGGGAAAGAGGGGAAAGCAAGGAGCAGTATAAAACTGCTTTAAATTTAGTATGTTGTATTTTGTTGATTTTTGAGGATTATTCATGATCTTGAATTTTAATTGAACTCTTTTTGTGAAAGTTGAATAAAAAATCAACTTCTTGGGCCTCTAATTTTTGTTTTTAATTTTAATTTTTAAAATTTATTTATGAATTAATTTTTTTATTGATGTTCTTTTGGCTGAATTTTTGTTTAGTTTTGCGAAATTGCGGAGAAACTTTTTAAAATTGGAATGCCAAGTTTTTCGGTAGTTGCGAGTTTTCTTGCTATGATATTGCTAATAGAAAGAACTAGACTCGTCTCAATGTGAGGAAGATTTTACTAGATTCAGTGCATGATTGTGCGTTCTGTAAAAGCAAATGAATCATCTCATCAAATCTAAGAAGACATAGGGGAGTGCGAGTGGGAGTTGGGATTAAGTGCGAGCGAGATCCGGGAGTAAGTTTTGCGAGTGCGAGCGCGAGCCGGGAGTAAGTGCAGCAGCGAGTGCGAGTGTGAGCGCGAGCCGGGAGTAACTGCAGCAGCGGGTGCGAGTGCGAGTGCGAGCCGGGAGTAACTGCAGCAGCGGGTGCGAGTGCCAGTGCGAGCCGGGAGTAAGTGCAACAACGGGTGCGAGTGCGAGCGCGATGCAGGAGTAAGTGCAATAGCGAGTAGAAGCATGAGTCAGGAGTGAGTGCAACCGGAAGCAAGTGTGAGTAAGTTTTTCCGAAAGCGAGTACGGGTGAGTGCAGCCAAAAGTTAGTGTGAACGTGAGTCGGAGTAAGTGCAGTAGTGGTTGCGAGCGCAAGTTGGGAGTGAGTGTGCAAGCCAGGAGCGAATGAGATCAGAAAGGGAGTGTGAACCAAGAGGGACTGCAAGTCGAGATTCAATCATGGCAGAAGAGTGACGGGTTCGTCCAAAGTGCATCGATGCTTCAAACCCTTACCATGAGTGTATAGAACATTGTTTTCAAAAAATTGTTGAAGCCAAGGAACATTGGCAAAAAGAAGAAACAATGGTAATTGTGTGCAAGTTGGGAGTGAGTGTGAGGCAGGAGAGAGTGCAAGCCAAGAGTGAGTGCGAGCCAAAAGGAAGTGCAAACTAAGAGGGAGTGCGAGCCGGGATTCAGTTATGGCAAAAGAGCAGTAGGTTCATCCAGAGTGCATCAATGCTTCAAACCCTTACCACGAATGCATGGAACATTGTTTCCAAAAAATTGCTAAAGCAAAGGAACGTCGAGAAAAAGAAGAGACACGGGCAATTGTGAGCCAGGAGGGAGTGCAAGTCGGGAGCAAGTGTGAGGCAAGAGAGAGTGCAAGCCAGGAGCAACAACAAGTGCAAGCAGAGAGGGAGTGCGAACCAAGATGGAGTGCAAGCCAAGAGGGAGCCCCATTAGCTATTGTGGAAGGAAAGTCATATTTGAAAGCCCGAATGGGAAGTTAGGATGCCCTAGCTAGAAATCAAAATGCCCTAGTTGGAGGTATGGAGGCCCAAGTTAGATATAAGTAGAAGAGCGAATATATGGCAAATTCAATCCAGGTAGCAGATGTTACATCGGAAGTAAGTATCAAGGATGAGATGATTGAGCATGATATAATGGTTCTTAAAAGTAGAGGGTTAATATGTAAGTTCCATAGATCATGGCCAAGGTTTTTGGAGATTCAAAATTGGATCAAGTGGAAGTGGGGATTGAATTCAAATTATTTTGTGACTTTTCTTCCTAAAGGTTTTTTCCTCATCATCTTTTCCAGTTCAGAAATTAGGGATAAAATAATGGTTGGTGGCCGATGGTTTAGGGGAAGAGATTCACTTTATTTGAGACCATGGAATGAATTTTTTTGTTGAGACAAAAACTTTTAAGAAGCTTCCAAGTGTGGGTTAGGCTTTTTGGACTTCCATATAAGCTTATAAATAAGGATGTTTTGAAGAATATTGGAAATACCCTAGGGGAATTCATCAAGGAAGGACCAACAAATAAGGAGCGAAAGCATGCTATATATACTCGAATATGTGTTGTTATGGATATGTCAAAACATTTGTCACAATCCATTAAGATTTAATCTGAATCAAGAGAATGGAATCAACAAGTAGATTATGAAAATTTTGCTTTTTTGTTGCCACAATTGTTTTGAGATTGAACATATGGCAAGAGTTTGCAAAGTAAAAACTATGAAGAAAGAGACAAAAAATTCTAGCCATGAGATAAACTTCAAGACGAACCAAGTAAATCATACAATAATAGAAGCTAGATCAGATCAAGGATATTCCACTCCAAAAGAAGAGGCAAATAAAGCCTATCTACAATATCATTTGGTAAGTCCAGAAGGAATTAAAGATGCAAAAGAAGATGTGGAGATAAAACCCAAAACAAAGACCGCAAAAGAGGTCAAGTTTATTGCAAGTAAATCATTTTCATTTTCCTCGAGTAGTATAGAATCCTCTTCGGGTAATAAAAGTGAAAGTGGTGAAGATGTTATCCCTTGCACTTTAAGGCTTCAAGAGCAGAATGATATAGAAATGAGGTTGGAGGAAACCCATAACAATTTAGGGTTTTTAGGGTAGAATAAGAAGGTCATTGCTACAAAAGGGCATCCTTGCACTTTAGGGTTTCCAGGGCAACATAAAGAAGGTTGTGCTTTTGAGGTTATTCCTTGCACTTTAGATCCTTCAGAACAAGGCAAACCTAAAGATGATAAGTCTTACTATGAGCAGTGTGAGAAGATTGAAGAGATTGATGAAGAGGAAAGTATTGTTGGGAATGAAAAAAAAGAGGAAGACCCAAGAAGCAAAAACAAAGAGAAAAATAAACACAAAGGGATATTGATATGGGAAAACAAAAGCAAATATCACGAGTGTTAACAAGAAGTGGGGCTAAACCCACAAATAAAAAAAAAGCAATGAAAATATTATCTTGGAATATTAGGGGAATGAATAAGAACCCTAAAAAAGGTATTAAGAAATTGTGAGGTTGTTATTGACAAGATATTTTTGGATATAGAAGCTTGGCAGCAACTATTTTAGCCATTTGTAGTGTTGAATTTCGTCTTGAAAGAATTTAAATTTTTGAAGGCATTTGATATAAAAGGAGTTTATTGTGGAAACTTAGCAGTTTGAGGAAGATGAAGAATATTTTTGATAGAAGGGTAAGTGAAGAATATCTCTTACAGAAAGACAAAGTTGGATATGTTTTAATTAACTTGTTAGAAATGTAATGAGAGCAATGTATTGTTTTGTTTTCGTAATAGGAGTGGCCCCCAATAGAAGCCATGCATAGTTTATTAAAACAAAATCTAAAAAGCCACAGGCCCAATAGGCCTCTTTAGAAATTTGCACAAAACGTCAATGATTTATAACCAGGATTTTAAGCCTGTGACATGTACATTTTGAGACAATGTTTTCAGAAGCAGTGGACTTGCAGATAATCTGAACAACATGCATAAGTAGGTACTGATTATCCATCAAATCCAAACAAAATACAAGCAGTCTTACTTTTGAAAGTGCCAAGTCATAGCTTATTAGCAAACAGCAAATTTCAACCCATCAAGTGGTGGAAGAACTGTTTTGCTAAAAAGGACGAGCACCTGCCACCTTTCTGGGCCTTGTTGTATCCTCTGAAGGAAGACCTTCTTAAGAATAGTGAACTGTGTTACATGAGATTGTAGGAGGCTTGCTATCAACCTTTGAGAAGGTACTATATTTTTTTCAATTGACAAATATTGGCATGCATTACAGAATGAAAATTACATTGTTGTATTGGTTTTCCCATAAAGAGAACCATGTATTTGAAAAATGGTTCATCCTATTGCAATGAACATACAGTTGTCCATCCAAAAATGAACATAAATTTGTCCATCCAAAAATGGTTTGAAAGGTGATTTGCTTTATTGCACTGAACACATGGACTTGGAAAAATACAAAATACCTTTTGGAAAAATATATTGACATGATATTTTTCTGAATAAGTCTATATTCAGAGTTTTTAAAGATCCATTTGCTTTCCTAGCTTTCTAAAGTCAATAATTACACAATCAAGTGAATCAGTGATGCCTTCACAAGAAAAACTTATCATCATGACATCTATGCACATGAAAGAAGAAGATACATGAGAATTCTGTTTCTGGGCTCTAGGAGTCTTGGGGTACTGAAAGACTGGGCAAGGTAGGTTTGTCAGGATTTTTTGTTGACTAGCATTCTAGTTGCTTGCAAATCTAGCAGGAATAGCAAAGAATTACTATCAACATATGGTGTGCATTACAAAGGGAGCCTTGGGGGATGGAGAGTGGGGTCAAGGTTAACTTTGAAAATAATTTTTTGTTGAATAACATCCTAGTTGTTACAAGTCTAACAGGAACACCAAATAATTATTATCAACATTACGTGTGCACTATGAAGGGATTCTCTGTGAGGATGGAGATGAAGGTGACCCCTGAATGGAGTAGAATCTTCATCAAACTTTACAACTTTATTAACTTCCAACTTTGTCTTAAGATTATAAGATCTGTAGGCCATTGTTCAGTCACTGAAGAGAACATATATGAACTTTATGCTTTTCTTGGTCCTTTTTTCATTTAGAATGTGGGCATATGCAATGCGACAGGAAATTTTGAAATGTTCTGTTAGTTTCCCATTGCTGTGTTTGTCTAGGAGTTTTTTTTTTTAAGTAATGTTTGTAGGAATTCCATTCTACATAGAGGCAAAACAGTTGACTGCTTCAAAATAAAACATAAATACAAATATTTTTGCCACGAATTAGACATTTCAATATGGTAAGCAACATTTCTTTAAGTTGCTTTTCAATATGGTAAGTATCTTTTCTTTGTTTTCTTCTGTTAAATTTCTGCACTGTGTTGTAGGCGTTTAAATTAACTACTGCTCTTTTTTGATTTTGATCTAATTCTGAGCGCCTCCTAATTGGAGCTTCCTGAACAGAAAACCTTATCAATATCCACTCTCCAAGAAGATACTAAGATATTTGTGATATTGAATTAAATGTTATAAGGTATTGTGCCGACATGAAGATCAAAACCCAAAATCCAACAACAGTCTAACCAGATAAATAATCAAAGAAGGAAAATGTGGCTATCTTCTAACAAAATTTTCAAAAAACAGATTCCCTAGTTAATAAAAGTTATATTTCTGAAAGTGAAGCACTTGGCTAATACTGAATAGTAACAGAGTGGGTGGATGGCCGAGAATTAAACACACTAAATAATGCATTGAAATAAAATTTAATGCTCCAGCAAGTTGTAACATTATATCTTATTCTAACCCAGGGATAGCCTGATTAAGTTGATCTTCAATGTCAGATAAGAGCATATATTACACAAATCTTATATATGACAGCAGTATGTTTTCTTTGTCAGCATCTTGAGGAATTCCAATCTGTAGCTGTAATTTCAATTCATTCAGCAGCGGCTATAATTTTGATTGCACTTGTAAAGTCTATGGGAATTCAAGATTTTCAAACAACTGTTTGACTTTAATTTCTTGCAGGATGCAAAACTTTACTGCTGTTTTGTGAAGCCATTGATCCAGTAGAGTATCTAAAGTTGATTTTTTACATCAAGTTATGATTTTGGTGTTGTATTTTCTGAGTTATTAGTATTTTTGACATTTGTTGTAAATTATTCTAATGGCTTATTTGATGTTCATCTTCTTTGTGTTGAGAGCATGTTCAGAATTAATTTTCAGTTTCATTGCTTTTAAGGTACCTATATTGACACTTTGCTCCTCAGAATGGATTTCCTTGGGTAGCACTTCTCATTATCATCATGTGTGTTACTCAGAAGTTATTTCTCATCATTAGTCCATTGGCATCTCATAGATTGATTACCTTCATTCAAATACTTTTTAATTGCTTCTCCACACATTCTTCCTAATGAGAAGGTGGTTAATCAAGCAGCAACAAATGATGTTTATTGACATTATATTCAGATCACTTAGGTTACTCCATCTTAGCTTTTTAGTCTGAAGTCGGCCTTCTATACTGAGCATTTCATGAGAATTGAGAATGGCGGAATTATACTCGTAGTGATTATATTTAGACATCGGACACCTAGCCTTAGGATCCCTGTTGGTGGTTAGCTCAGTGTTTTCTGTCATCAGTTGCAGTTGGAGATAGACCACTATATTGATTAAAAGGATAGGATGTTGTCTTTGTTCTCACCGAGAGGTAAAGATTGAAGAACACTTTATGACATATAGGAAAGGTGCTATTGCTTGTGTAGAGACTCAGGTGGACCACTTGCCACCTTTTTCAGTGATCCTTATTAGAGATGCTTGGATTTGTACCTTTAGGAGGCTATCGCTCTTTGACACCTGCTATTGTCAGAGAGATTGTCTACCATTCGACTGATTAAGTCATACTTTCACCTTATCTCTGCCGCTAAGAGTAACAAGCATTCATCTTAAGCTTCATCTCTCCAAGATGTTAATGGCATGCATCCTTGTCTGCATATGAGAGTGGCTACTAAGGCTTCAATGCTTTTTTCTCCTGTGTTCAGCAGGACAAGACTGCAGTCCTTAAACACCTAGTTTCAGCCACCCTTCACATACCCAGGAGTTGTAGACAGACAACTTACTGGTCTCCTATCTTCTTTTATTGGTTCTTCAGTCATGGGTGATAGAATAGTCTTGAGGGGTCAGACTGTATGCTCTCCCAAGAATAGCCAACCATGTCTTCTTAGTCCTGGCCATTCTCCTGGGAGCATCATTAGATCCTGTGTTGGCCCTTTTGGGACAGTTTATGACAATGTCTATTTCTACTTTACATTCCACTACAAATTAGGGTTGGTACTTGGTTCCACCTGAGCTCTTTACTATTTCTCTCTTTCCCTTGAATATTGTCTCTTTCTTCTCTTCATCATTACTTTGAGCATGTTGAGGTTTACCCATTTTTCTGTCCAACTTTCGAGGCTGTAATTTGATTGCATACAGTTGTTCAACTTCAGTGTAGTTTACCCTTAGTTTGTTTACTATGGTTTAGCTTATTTTCATAGTACATTTTTTGTTACTAGATGGCATTATAACAATGGTTTTTGGCAAGTCCCGATTGTCCTACTTTGGACATGCATTGATATTTATAGAATTCACTTATCTTATATGATCATCATATTCATTAAAAGTAATTTTTCATGCTGTTTACGAGATGGGAATGGTGTGAGACCTTGGGATGAATCTTTGGGACAGCATAACAAGTTTTGGGGGATGCCATAGGAATGGATATGTGCATATCTGAGACAGCGGGATGTGTTTCCTAGATGCCTCATAAATCCTGAGATTCATCTGCATGGAACATTTAGAAATCAGTGTGTATTCATAAAAAAATGTGTATGAAACACAGATTTGGAAGAGACTGATCAGCAGCAGGAGTAAACAAGGAGCAGAATCATCCATACGAGCTATCAGTAGTTCCTTGTGAACCCTGTTTGTGTTGAGATCAAAGCAATATTGTGACAAACTATGAATATCATTGTTAAGTTCAGCTTGAGCACCCACATGTCGAAGCTCATCAATCAATTTATTACCATCAACTGAAACAGACCTATTTCTGTACCCAGATTTCGACAGAATATTATGTATAGTAAGGCCTTTGCATGTCTACAAGTTGTCTTCGCTGTCTACAATCAGAAAGACCCTTCCAATCGCACATCTTTACCCCTCTGCCCACTCATATACCTGCCCAGGTGACTAGACAGGTGGTTTAACAGAAAGAGAATCTGAACAGGCTTTCCAGACTGAACTCTAAACCCAGAGTCAGAACACAAATTTTAGTATTTTAACTTCATTTGCTAGAATGATAGGCAGAGACTAAGAATGAGATTACGATTGATAACATGAACATTGTAAGAGCCTGTGACTTAAGGGTGATGACTTGATCTCTGATTAACAGAGACTCAGGTTACTTTGCAGTGCAAACATATGATTATTTAATTCTTGCATCTGTCTTAAAGAAACAAGAAGGTGCTCCACGGTTTTTCAAATTATCTCCTTTACCTTCTCAATTGTCAGAGTTCCAAGATCTCCAACCAAGAGATTCTTACCTTCTCAAAATATTAGCAAACTAGTCATTATCAGAGGGCAAGCTTCTTCATTAGACCTGGATTCAATCAATCTCGTCAAGGAATTCTATTCATGTGTCAACATTAAAACAGAATCTCTCAAATTTCCAGGCAAGTCCTATTCATTTAGATGTAAAAGCTTCACCTCTTTGGAGGGGCATGCTGAGGCCAAATCTTGATTGGAAGCCAGATCAACGGAGTGCAACTCAGAAGGAATCCATGCAATAGGCCCAAAGGAATCACCAAAAATTGAAAGGGAAAAACAAAACCTGAAGCATGTCCCTTGATTAACTGAGTTATATCCACCTGAAACAAGTTTCCACATGCTGCTTCAGCTTCTAACATTTGTTATGGAAGGGTTAAATATAAAGTGAGTGCTATCAAAGTCCATACTAGCCTAACCTCTCTGATCACTATCATTGGGACCAAAAGAAACAAATTGGTTACCCACCATTTCGTCATCTTCTCAATCTCCTTTCAAAGGTGCGACATCAATATTATCTGTTTGAATCAGTCCTGATCCTGATCTCCTGGCTCAATTTATACCCCTTTAAGCATATGGAGTAGAACCACTCCATGCAACATCTGTTTTTCGTAAATGAGTTCCAGACTTCCATAATATTTTTCCAGTTAAATTTAAGGAAAAGAGCCAGTAAAAATAAGACAGACCTCAAACAAGTGCTACAAACTAACCATTCAGCAGCAGGCATATAAAATATTTAGTTTTTATTTTCTAAAAAAATCGCCAACAGGAAATGTTTGCCACAACAGTTCTATCCAAAACAGGATTTCTTATGTTCTAAGCATGAGCTCTGCTTTTGGAATTCCAGGACGATGTTTTTAGCAGTATTGCAAAAATAGCTCCTGACATTTCTATAGGGGACATTGAAAAAGAGTGTAATTTTGCACTGGAGACTTTTCACCGATAAAGCATAAGGCTTCTTGATCCGTATCTCTGTATTTGCGTTTGCTTCTAGATGATTATTTGCTTGTCTCACAAGCAGTGCTGCTTTCAAGTAAATATGTTATTTTTTATGTTGCCAAGTAGCAGTTTTAATACCTGCTTTAAATATCATGCCTGCATAAATTTTGTCAATCTCATTTCTTTGTAGAGAGTTTCTATTGATTTATTGTTCTCTCTCTCTCTCTCACTCTCTATCTCTATAACTCTCTCTCTCTCTCTCTCGTTTTTCTTTTTTGTAAATTAATTTCAATGTTTAAAACTAATTAGTTGTTTTACTTATGCTTTGCTTGGAATTTTGTGTACAGAATGTTTGGCTTGAAGAATTAAGAACAAGAACGCTTCGAGGAATTCTTTCAGTGCAGAATGCCTTTCGAACCTATGTAGCACGCAGTCAATTTAAGAAGCTTAGAAATGCAACCATTTTATTGCAAACATGTATGTGGTTTTTCATGCTATTGCTGCTAAGATTTGGATTCTTCTAATTGTTCACACTGTTGATGATAATTGGCAGCATTTGAAACTTATTAAAAAAAAAAATTGGCAGCATTTGAAACTTATTGAAAAAAAAATTGGCAGCATTTGAGAATACATAAATTGTGCATAGAATAAAATTTTTGGGTTCACTTATTAAACTTTATCTATAGTGGTGAGGTCAAGTAGAGCAAGGAAAGAATACGTAGTGTTGAAGGAGAGACATCAAGCAGCTGTGACTATTCAGAAGGAATTAAGGTGTAGAATTGCCAGAAAAAAATACACCAGAGCTTTGAAAATGGTGATCCTAGTTCAGTCAGGTAAAATCTATGATGCTGTTGTATCCATTATGTATGCCAGTAAAACTATAGCCTCTATGAACAGTATTTTTGTGTTTGGTAGATATCTGTACTAGTCATATTCAGAGTGAATGGTCTTTTGCAGTAACTCGTGGATGGCTTGCTAGAAGACACACAGACATGATTCACCATCAGTTGCAAATAGAAAATTCAGATGGGAGAATGATTGCTGAGAAATCTATTGGACATCTAAATGCAGGCAGAAGAAATGAAATTTTTCCTGAACATAAGCAGGTACAAAGTGCTAAGTGCTGGTCAATGCCAATGCACAATTTACAGGGAGGTGAACATAAGCAGGTACAAAGTGCTGAGTGCTGGTCAATGCCAAGTGCTAGAAGTTTTCTCTGTTTTGTTTTTAAAAGACATAACTAAGTAGGGTTACTTGTCTCTCTATTGTATCATTCTCTTATGTGGTATACTATATTCTGATCGTTGGTTTTCTCATGGCAGTCCTCTGAGGATGCAATTCAGCATGCAAGTACTTTTAAGGTTCAACCATTGTTCCCTGCAGACATTCAAAATCATTTATTAGTTGCAGATGCAGCTCTTAAAGAGAAGGAAGATGAGAATGCTGTGCTGCGTCAGAGATTACAACAATATGAAACCAGATGGCAAGAATATCAAGCTAGAATGACATCAATGGAGGAAATGTGGCAGGAACAGATATCATCATTACAAACAAGCCTTGCTGCAGCCAAGAAAAATCGGACACGTGATGAATTGACAATTCAACAGACAAGGTATGATGAATTGACAAATCTTAGACCTAGTGGCCAGCGAGCATCTGTTCCTAGGCAAACTCTGCCTCATGATAATGGTGAGTTTGATTGGGAAGATGCCGCATCAATGGAAACAAAGATCCCCAAGTCTAATTTAACATCAGGCAAGGTTTCTCGGCATTCTGATGGTGGACAGAGTAGGGAACACGAGTCTGTAGTTAGCCACGTAATGAAAGAATTTGAGCACAGAACACATGTTTTTAATGATGACGCAAATTTCTTGGTGGAGGTGAAGTCGGGTCAGGCAGAAGCAAACCTTAATCCTGATGAAGAACTTCGGAAGCTGAAAAAGAGATTTAAAGCATGGAAAAAAGCCTTTAAAGTTAAACTGCGTGAGACTAAGACAATGCTACATAAACTTGGAAACATGGAAACATCTGAAAAGATGAAGAGGAAATGGTGGGGAAAGAGAAGCAATTAGGAAATTCATTATGCTTTTTAATACCAATATTGTTTTTTTGAAGGAACTTGGTTCTCCACCAAGTTCAAAAGTCTGTATAGAGAACTCCATATGGCAGTTCTTAATATTTGGTAAATAATTTAGCAAAAGCCCATAGAAAGCTACAATAAAATGAAAATAGGCAGGGCTTGTGTCATAGCAGGGATGTAGACTCAAGCTCAGCTGTATATGTAATCACCCGCATATCTGGTTTCTCAGTTAAATGCGGTTGTATATTAGTGTGATAAGTACATAGCTGATAATTTGATGCATGAAAGGGATTGTGCCTTACAGTCTGTGCAGTGTCCAGATCGAGGTTCCTTGTAATTCTATATAAATATATATTTGCTGTGTTGGGAGTGTCTGAGGCTCTGAGCTAGTTAAAGTAGCACTCGATGAGTTATCAGCAGACTATGTGTTGAATTCTCACGAGGCTCCTCCATGATCATGAAGTCATTGTAAGCAGAGACATTGATTAGATATTAAAAAATATTCTTGATCCCTGACTTAAATTTTCTGTTGAATCCTTTGGCTGCCTCCTAGTTTAAAAAATGCTGTTTAGAAATTTCTATGGGTGTTGAAGGTAATGCAAAAGGTTCTTATTAAATGTTGAAATCCACTAGAAGATAACCTATGAATCACGGGGCCACCATTCCAATACTGTAATTGTTGGTGGTAGCTAAATGATGTCTAGTTCTAGAAACATTGCTTTGGAACTTTGGAATGTCAATATTCATGGGAAACCTTCATGATACAAGGTAGTTTAATCAGCCTGTTATCCAATGTAATGCAATAGTTGGACAGTATCAATAAATGGTAAGATGAAAAAAACAAATGTTCTCTTTTTGAGCCTATCCTACGCATTCGAACTACTGAGATGTATAATTAAATGTTTCGTCAGCGATGAAGGGTTCTAACTAATCTAAAATTTGACAACTTTGTGGAGAGTCTGCCTTCATGTTTTCTATGATATTCAAGACTTGTGAGGCCTGCATGTCATATTTTTCCCTATAATGGAGTCTATGTGATGTATGAGATATGCATGATTGCATCCAGGTCTAATGGATAAGCTTAGTGGGACTGTTAAGTGTGTTATTTAATCTGGCAAAAATATTGATTTATTTTGCACGTGTTGAATATGTGGGGTAGGACTCAATTGAACTTTTCCAGCCAGGCATGACGGCCCATTCTTGGACAATGTTTATTTTCTGCACTCTTCAAGGAAAATGCCACTGAATACACGTCCAAATTAATCAATATTGGTTGTTTTGTTTTTCTAATAAGCCATCGGGTATTCATTAACTTCGATTCAGTTCCCATTGTTTCAATTTGTATTGGAGATAGACCTATGGACCATTTCCTCGTGCACGAACACACGTCCAAGTTTTTATGACAGAATGGAGTGATTGGATTGATGGGCTGATAAGTTATTCTTTTGAGCTCCTTAGTGAAATATGATCATTATTGAACCCCTATGATCTTTGGATGATTGGGTTGTTTAGGCTATATTACTAAAAAGAGTTGGCCTTGCTAATTTCGACTGTACATATGCCAAATTTAAGGTTGACATGCCAACTAGATTAAGAACCCACATGAGAAGACGAAGAGGACATCTACATTCTTCTCTTATGAATAATAATTAGACAACAAAATTTACATATTACAAGTGATAGAAAGCACACCAATAAACTAAAAAATAGTCAAGTATACAAAAAGTTTGACAAAGTTGTCAAAATGTAGTAGACATGCCTAACAAATGCTAAAGACACTTTGACAGAACAAATATTTCAAAATCAGTCAAGAATGTAAACATAGCACAATCAAGACAAGTTCATAACATTGTAAAAACATGAAAAACATATGGCAGGTAAGTGACAAAAGTACAGTTGCAACAAAAACTTGAAATGTATCAGTGTCACAGGACTACAAACATGAGGTAAAATTTGTTGAGAATATATATATATATATGGCAGGTAAGTGACAAAAGTACAGTTGCAACAAAAACTTGAAATGTATCAATGTCACAGGACTACAAACATGATGTAAAAACATGATGAGAATATATATATATATATATATATATATATATATATATATATATATAATGTGAATAATGCAATCAAGATGCGTGGGAGCAAGGTGTCAGCCTACTTTTAGAGGTCTTGTTTGAAATCTTTGGATATTCAAAGAATACAGGATCCTCATGATACAAATTATGTAGCAAGGAAGTTACTTATGAAAGCCATAACTAGAAAGAAGGATGCCTTAGTTGGGGACAAAAGAAAAACAAATCTATGGTAATCCCTTTTGAGGTATTAGATATTTTATCAAAAGCGATAATAAAGGATCAAATGATCAAACATGATAGTGGTTGATAATAGCGAAGGATTAATTTGTAAGTTCAGTGGATATTTGATCGACTTAGTCAAAGACTCAAAAGTGGATTAAATAGGTGTAGCGATTGAGTTTTTATTGTTTCACAATTTTCCTTGTAAAAGGATTTGTTTTCTCATCATCTTATCTAATTAAAAAATAAAGTACAAAATAATAAGTGGTGGCCCATAGTTTAGGCGAGAGATTTTCATTTAAGATCATAGAGTGAGAATGATTTTTGTGGAGACATAAACACTTAGAAGTCTTCCAATGTGGGTTAGGATTTTGAACCTCCATTGTAACTTAGGAGTTTTTGGAGAATAGTGGTGATGCTCTAGGGGAGTTCATCTAGGAGGGGCCAACTATTGAGAAACTAATGTATGCTATGCATACTGAATTAAGTTTGATAAGAATACCAAAACATTTTTCAAAATCTATTAAGATTAAATATAAATCAAGAGAATGGGATCAACAAGTGGAATTTGAAAACATTACATTTCTCAATTGCAAATGTTATGAGATTGGACACATGGTATGAATTGCAAAGTAAAAACAATTTAAAAATAGACGGAAAGTTTTGCTCATGAGAGACTTCACGATGAAGCAAGATTATGTTGTAGAAGTTGACATAAAGAATTTTCCAAACCCCCAAAATGGTGAAGCTAACCCCTCTTCCTCATCAAATGGCTTAGGCCTTTATGGTTCATTCAAAACATAAATCAGAAAAACTAAGGACACAAAGGATGAAAAATTGCAATTTACAAGCTCAAATTCAAAAAAAATAAAGATACGACCAGAGACGTGTAAAGTAAAGGTGGAAGAGGTCAAATTTGATCTAAGTAATCATCTTCATTTTCCTCGAGTAGCAGAAAAGGATCTTCCATTAAAAACGGAGTGTAGAGTTTGTCCCTTTACTTTAGGGTTTTAACAACATAATAAACAAATTGTATGAAGGATATCTATTGCAATTTAGGGTTTTGAGGGAAAGCTGCAAGCTTACTGTAGTGGTAAGGGCTTTGGCCTCTCTTTGATAGGTCCAAGGTTCAAACCCCACTCAGTATGAGGGGACCGAGACCCCTCATAAAAACTTGTGTAAACTCATTAAAAAATATATTTTTAAGCTGCAAGCTTATTGTAGTGGTAAGGGCTTTGGCCTCTCTTTGAAAGGTCCAAGGTTCAAACCCCACTCAGTATGAGGGGACCAGGACCCCTCATAAAAACTTATGTAAACTCATTAAAAAGATCAAGTGGCATTAGCTCAACATGTTAGATTCCTCAACATTTTAAGGAGACCTAGGTTCGAATCTTGCCAAACGATATATATGGATAATATCCAAGCTTTGTTGTAATACCACTATGTGGTGATAATGTAATATCGATGGGGCCCATTTCAATTCCATATAACCTAATAAAAAAATATGGTTTTGAGGGCAACACAAGAAAGTAAGTACTAAGAAAATGACCTCTATAATTTAGGGTTCCCAAGGTAGCATATAGAATAAACTGTCTTTGAGACTATTCCTTGCACTCAAAGGGACATCGATTTGGGAAACTAGAAATATATATTACAAGTGTTAATAAGAAGTTGGACTAAACCCACAATAGTCATAATGAAGATAGTATCTTTGAATATTTAGCATATGAATAATGCCCCTAAGAAAAGAGTTATCAAGAAATTACAAGGTAATTATATCCTAATTTTATTTTAATACCAGAAACAAAAATAGGTAGTAAGGAATATAATGATACCTTAAAAAATAATTGAGGATGAGGGATCTTATAGCAATTTTTCCCTGGAAGCTTCACGAGTTATTGCAACAATATGGAACAATAAGAAATGGGATGAACAATTGTTACAAGCAAGAAGTAATTGATTTATTGGTCTTTTTTGTTAAAAATAGAAAAGAAAAACATAGTCATTAGTATATGCTCTAACTATAGTTAATCTTTGTGATAGTCATTAGAAGGATCTTGATATATTTATGTCAATGTCAATGATGATTCACAATGGTGATCTCTTGACTCGAGTTAGAATGAGGGGGGACTTCACACATTCCTATCTCTTCTAAAAATAATGGTAATATTCTTAGATGGTCTAGGGCAATGAAGGATTTTACTTCCTTTGTTAATTCAAATGGTCTTTGGGTTGTTATCCCTTCATGCTTCCAATATACATGGTATAATAGATGCATTGGATAAACTCTTGTAGTAGATTAGACATGTTTTGTTATCTAGTACATGATTCCAAACATAATATATAATCTCTTCAAATATTTTATTATGAGAAGGAGCACATCACACCCATTTTCTTGGGATGTGATCTACTCAATAACGACATCCAAAATATTTTAATTTTTGGTCTCTTTGAGAACTTTATTTCTTTCAAATTGTCATGTTCTGGTGAGATGAAGAAGTTTGAAGGATAATGTATGTATAAGATGAATATGTAAAGGAATAAATGAAAGCTTGGAATATCAGATCTTTTGGTAACATGTTTAAAAGAAAGTGTAAGAGCTAGTTCTAACATACCACCTTAGCAAAGAAAATAGACTAGTGGGAAATAAGTGCGTTGGAAGTAAAGTACGCGCACAACATAGATTTGATAGAATAAGTTTTGTAATTTGAATAAAGTTGTACATTGAAATAATGCATGTAATAATGAGTTTGACTGAGTTATGTGTGAATGTATTCATGCAAGGGAAGTTATCATCAAATTAGGATATGAGGTGTCAGGGTAGTAGTTACTTGTAACTACTGACCCCATAGATTAAATAGACCCCCTCATTCATTTAGGTGGGTGCCATACCATATCAACACATATATTGAGTAGACTTTGTATTAAATAAACTCCCTCATCCTAGAATCTTGGTTGTGACCCTACTATGTCGCTCCTTGCAAGGTAGGATTGTTCTGACTAGGATAATCAAAGACAATAATAGTTTAATGGTACGCTCGATGGGACCCTAGTGACATCATTTATCCCATAATCATGAAAATAAGTTAGGCTAGACTTGGCGAGGGTTTATGCCTACCTTTGCTTGTTAAAGCACCTCTTTACTCACTTGGTGACTCAACTCTAGAATGAACATTAGAAGAATCCATTGCTAAAGATATGAGATTAAGGTTTTGATAAAGGCCTAATCTATCTACTTTTAGAGCACAAGCCACATTCACCTAATGATTCCACTATAATCCAAAGGATCCATAACTCCAAGATGGTCGTCCCACCTCAAAAACAATCTCTGTCTGAAGAGATAAGATCCTACTGGGATCTCCAAAACCACCAATCATTTGGAGAAAGTTCCCAAAATCACTATTGAAAATCCTACCATAATACATCGATGAAGGCCTAACATCCCATTGGATCACTTACAAGATATGATCTTTGTATAGCAGGTGCACAATGTCACAAAGCAAGACATAGCTCTTAGACTACTAGTGGCTTCACTAAAAGGTAAGGCTCATTAAGAATACGACTCTCTGACTCCACATTCAGTCACTAACTAGGACTAGTTGGCTGCCTTAATCATGGAAAAATTCAAAGTAGAGGTAGACAGAGTCAAACCTGAGCCAAGCACTCCCTCCATAAACACACCAAAACGGGAGATGTAAAACATCCTCAAGGAGGTAAAAAAAAGAGGCTTGTGAGCTCCCCGAACAACAAGAAAAAATATCAAAGGGGGCTCTCCACACATATTAAGAAGGGCATGCATGATCTACAACTTAGCCAAGAGTTGATAAATCTTGTGACAAGGAGGAAAAATTTGGGTCACACCTTCTCTACCCTTTTGGTGACCAGGCAGGAGAATGGGCAACTAACATCCTAGACAAAGATCCCTATGAAGAGGTTGAGCCAACATATGCAAAGAGCCTCTTCATCTAAAAGGATAAAGAGACATCAAGAGGTTTAAATGATGAATGGGGATCACACTCTAGTGGTGCTAACAATAAAGGAAATATAATTACTGGAACCTACCTATTTCTACTAAAGAGGTTGCTTTGAAGCCCCAACCCTATACCCAAGAAACTAGAAAAGGAGAAAAAATGGACTTGAGTAGCTAGTGGGGGCATTTATCGACTCCATGCCCAATGAATAGATGCTACCCACTTAAAATATTTGTACATATATATTATGTATAATATATGAAAGTAATCCCAATATCATGGGATGCTAAAAATATTAAGCAACTACAAAGATGTGAAGATCCAGATTGACTACTAAATCTCCTACCTTTGCTAGATGGGTTCTTTGCCTAACTCTATGCCCGATGGAATAAGGAAATAAACTATTTGGATTCCTTATCTTTAGCAGGCTAAAAATCCCCTGTGAGTCGCTAGAACTATAGTAATTTCTCACTACACAATTTTTGGTAATAAAAACAAAAATGTAGGAAGCGTATGACAGCTAAGGGGACCTTTGATCAAAAGGTCTAAGGGTTAGAAATCCAACAATGTTAAATTATGAAGATAAAAAATTTATAAGATTCAATCAAAATTTGAAAACAAAAAGGTCCGACATGGGGGTTTGGCGGTTAAAGTCTTGAGGTAAAAAAATAATAAAAATTCAATCAAATTTTTTTGATCCACATATTTTGTATCAGAGTGTAGGAACAATAGATTCTGGTCCTATCTGGGTAGGGCACCATGCTGATTATCTAGGATAAATCTTTCAAAGAGATATCTCAATGACTCAGAATGATCATTGATAAACTTTAGCACATCTGAGTTGTCATGATGGCAGAATACATGCATCTGCTAGATAAGAAATTCTTCCTATGGAAGAAATTGATGAAGAAAAATTTGAAGCAACACCTGGATTCAAATCAGGATCTATGGGTGAAAAGCCCATTGTCTTTCCACTAGATGATGCTGCTCTTGAAGTAGAATAATTTGCTAATATTTATGAGGAACACTAAAAAATTGTTGAAATTCATGAAGTAACAATACTTGGAATCAAACCTGGGTCTATGGGCAAGAAGCTCATCGTCCTCCCATTGGACCATGTTGTTATTGAGGAAAAAAAATCTAAAGGTTTCTTTGAAGAAGACCCCTATGTTGCTATTGAAGAACTAAAAAAAATTGAAGAAACTAACGTTGAAAGCTTTGAAGGCCTATCCATTGTATACCTAGACAAAGAAGATTTCAAGAAACCAAATAAAAAAGCAGAAGTTATGCGACCTCATGCCCTTATGACTTCTATTGTGGCCACCCTAGTTGCCCTTATTAGCAACACACAAAATATGATGCAACATATGTAGCTGTGATGTTTTCCATATGCCATAGTTGAAGAAATCATGAATCCTTGCCCACTACCCATCCTGTGTCCATGGTGGCTCTAGGATGGATTTCACTTGCACAATAACGATGGTGAGTGGGGAATTTTATTTGATTAAATTATTTTCAGCTACACAATAGAGCTCCTTGAACAATATGATCTAGATCTGCAGCCCTTGGGCCCTCCTTGATGTAGAACTATACCCTATGCACCTCCTTAGCCACCACCATTGCCCCTATGGCTTGTCAATTCTAGGTCCTTTCCTCCACTATGTGCAATGAAGAACTTAGGAATCTTTCAAAAAGAACTTAAGTACTATATCAACATCCACCATCAATGTACTATTATAAACTTTATTCTCATTAACAAAAATTATTCACCAATATGCAAAATATCAAATCATTCATCTACAAATAATTATCCACAATAACAATCCACACAATGAGAGAGAGATAGATAATACCCTTAGGGTAGGGAAATACCAATAATACTCCATAAGGAAGGAATAACTCCACAAGATCTCCCAAGATGAGAGCACCACTTAGAGAGGGCAAAGTTTCATAAGCCACTTCATGGGAAAAGATAATTACAAGTAATACTTCATATGATTGATGATGTCCCTGATGATTACAATGACAATATCCCTTATTTATACACCCATAGTATAAACCCTCATCCCACTTGTTATTATAATATATTATAATAATATGATTAACCTTTGGTTATGTGTGGCCCATGCCAACTATCCATAATACCCTTATACAATATGAGATCATATCCTCCTATACCTATTCTTAGGTACCATAACATGAACGTTGATGAAGGAAATATGGTTCCCTATCCTAAACTTCCAGGTGTCAAGTATGTGAAGCTTGCACTTGAGTTAGTAAATTCATATGCCAAGTTAAAATTTTTGGTATGTCTCATTCAATGGTTAGAAATAAGATTATAGATGTTTTAGCAAATGGCCTATAACCTGAAGTTGAAGGAGGAAAAGTTGACTAACCAAGTGTAGATGGTGGAAGGATAACTTTGACAAGTGCAATAGGATGTCAAAGCATAACTAGCTAAGTTGAGAATAAAGATGGAGAGCATGATGTAAGTGTAGGAACAACATGATTAGTTAAAGTTAGAGTGTGTGGTGAGGGAGTAATATCTTAAGATAAAGATGTAAGAGATCACTCAATAGGATCAATTGATTATTGAGCATGATGAGTAGCTGGTAGTAGATGCAAGGAAGTTGGACTAGCAAGAAGGGATGTGGAGTTGAAGGCTAGAATGGATGAACTCAAGCAAAAGTTACATCATTATGGTTTCTAGTGGGCTGATTATTGGGTCTATGCAAAGTAGTTGAAGGAAGAAATCAAAGCCTTGAAGCTACAAATTTAGGAATTTAGAGGAGTACCTATTGCATTGCCTCAACATTAAAAGATCTAAAGTTCCCAAAAGTAGCAGTAGTCATTGAGAGGGATATAAAACGGTTTAGAGGGAACAAATGTAGGTGCTAGTTCTGATGGACCACCTCAATACAAAAAATAGACTAGTGGAAAATAGGTGCGTTGGAATTCAAGTACATGCACAATATAGTTTTGATATAACAAGTTCTGTAATTTGAATAGAGTTGTACATTGAAATAATGCATGTAATAATGAGTTATGTTGAGTTATGTGTGAATGCAGTCATGCAAAGGTTGTTAACACCTTATTAGTAGATGAGGTGTCAAGGTGGTAGTTGTAACTACTAGCCCCATATATTAATTAGACCCCTCATTTATTTGAGTATGTATTGTACCATATCAATGCACATATTGAGTAAACTCTTTACATACTAGAGATATTATTATAGACACATAAAGAGTAGATAAATTTACACAAATGTTGCATTGTGTATGTTAGAAGGATATATTTTGCATAGGATCAAATACTATGTATGTACTATAATTCCATAAGTATTTCACCATAGAAGCCATCATTGATGCAATATTTGTTCATAATTATTCATCATCTATTATTGCCATTATGTGTTCTTTCCATGTATTGTTATTGATTGTTGTAGTAGATAAATTCAATTTGTTATTTTTATTCTTTTCAAGTTTTGTCACATGGTGCCATATAGTGAAGTTGCTAGGTTGTATAAGGAGTTCTTGGGCCATACAATGAGGAGCCTAGGCCATCTAGACTAATGGCAAGCCATCTGGAATAGAGCATGTCATCATATTTGTAGGCTAGATTGTCTGTAGTTGAGATTAAAGTAGTCAAAGGTAAGAATATGATGCACGTCATACAACCTCCTCATTACATACTTGAATAATGAATTTGTCAATCCAAATTGTTCCTCCAAGGGTGGAATACGAACACCATGCTACAAAAAGGAAGCAATTGAGAGTTCAAGAATTTATAAAATATAATAGCAATCAATAGTGTTTGGAGGTATTAGATTATTTGATACCTTGCAATATCAATGCAAGGACCTTGTAAATAATTTAGATCAGATTGTGTTTAATATTTGAATTTATAGTAGGTGTCATGTTGTTAAAAAGATTAAAGAACAGTGAAATTTTAAATTGAATAGAGAAATATAAATTAGAGAATAACATTGAAGATTGAAGAAAAACTTGAATGAATTAGAGTACATAAGAAGAGAAAATTATTTGAAGAAAGAAATTAAAATTGAAAAAGAAGTTATTATAGAGTTCTTTTAATAGAGACTAGCATCGATTAAAAAAATTATTTGAAGACGCAAGCTTTGGAGTTATCCTAGAAAACAAGGAGGAGAGCCTAAGATGTATTAACCGAGCCAAATAAATTGTAGATGTTGGAAGCATTTAATAGAAGATTGTGAGGCAAATACAAATAAAGAGAAAGCATCAAAATGGTAAGACAGAAGAAAACATTTTAGGAGAGAACATTATTGCATGCGAGTAGAGAGTTCTAGCGAGATTTTGGAGACGTTAACAAAATATTAAAATGTCATGAGGCTACATTTTTTGAAAGAGTAAGCATAGAGGTTAAAAACATTGAGTAGAATAAACACTACCATTACCACTAGTATAATGTGAGACCACACAATGGAAAAGACAACGTCAATTTTAAATCTATTTGTAAAAATTTTAGTTTATTTCTTACACATCAAAGGCAAGAAAAATTTAATTTATTTGAAAAATAAAGGAAAATTTAATTTATTCTAAAAATAAACATGCTGAAGAAGAAGGAATGTCTCTATTATGTTATTAAAAAAAGCATATAAGCCTGGACTTTATCACACATGGGAGGAATACAAGATTCAAGTTATAGTTTCCCCAGAAAATGAGTACAATTTTTTTTTTTAACCTGGTTGCGTTGAAGAGCACCTTAACTCAGCTAGAGTGCAAAATTGTGCTAGTAAATGGAGTGTTGATGGAAATTTATTAGAAGGAAATAGCAAGAAGGTATTTTCATATTCTGTTTAAAAGGATCCACATGTAGCAAAGGCCTATCTATTAATAATACTTTTGTTGATATAGAAGAAGTTAAACCGATTCTCTATACATATGACCACCCCAAATTTCAACTTGAATTATCCTTGATAGAGGCGAAGAAATTGTTGTGATTATTTGGTAGCAAAAATAAAAAGGTTATTGTTACTTTGCAATAGACTTATCTAAGCTACATCATTTCAGCAAGTCCAATATTAGCATATATTGTAGTAAGAGTTTATATGGAGGTTAACCCTAAATTTCAACTTGAATTATCGTTGATAGAGGCGAAGAAATTGTTGTGATTATTTGGTAGCAAAAATAAAAAGTTTAGTGTTACTTTGCAATAGACTTATCTAAGCTAGATCATTTCAGCAAGTCCAATATTAGCATATATTGTAGTAAGAGTTTATATGGAGGTTGGATAAAAATAAGATAGGGGACATCAATGGAAATGACTGTGCTGTGAGAAGTTCAAAAAGGTAATGTGGCATCAAATATGTGTTTTCGAACATATAGGGTTGCCTTGAAGTCTGGGATATCTGCTCACAGTGCATCACCCAAAGAAGAGATGGTTGAGAAAACAGTTTTTGTTGGAAACACATATTCAAATGGAATGTTGTAAGCCTTAAAAGAAAATCCAAAGTAAGTGATGAATTAATTAATCCTTACTTTGATATTTTCAAAATCGATTGGCGTACATTCTCAACATGTTAAAGATGCTATTTGTTTTTTAAAGCTACATATCCAATCATTGGCTTCTATTGAAAAATTATCGTTGGAATGGTACACATGGAACTAGATGAGGAAGGATATAACAAGTTGTAACATAGTTCTTGGAGAAAGAAGGCATTAACTAGACCAAAGAAAACAACGGAATTAAAGTTATATTTGTTGGAACTATAAAAAGTGACTTTTTTTTTTTTTTTTTTGGAGGAAAACATTTAAGAAGGGATGCCACTTTCTGGTACGACCCAAGGAGGCAGGGGTATCCATTCCGCAAAAATCGCCTAGGGCACGAACCTGGCCTACCACCTTTGACATACTCAAGGAGCAAACAAACACACAATAAGATTAAAATAAATAAATAAAAATACAAATAATAACATAAAATAAAAAACATGCTCCTTGAGTGTGTCAAAAAGATAAAGCACAACTAAACACATACAAATATGATAAAAAAAAAATCACAACATGAACCACATAGAAAAAAAATAAAAACAATAAAACAAAACACAATCATGACAAAAACAACATAACACTACCAAGACATAACCAACAAAAACATGAAAAACAAAAACAACAAAAACCTAAAAAATTAAAAAATTAAAATAAAAAAAAAAACAAAAAAAAACAACAATAGACAATAAACAAAAACAAAAAACATAGAAAACACTCACATTCAAAGACATGAACTACAAAAAGTGATTATTACTCTTGTGATGATAAAAAATTCATCCATAAGCTTGGATTCATTGCATCAGAGGTATATTACAATTGGAAGATGATTAATGCAAACACCAAAAGGAAGAATATGAAAGCACATAAAGGCAAAAGGTATTCATACCAAATAATGTAATAGGGGTGTTGGAGGTATTACATTTTTTGGTACTTTGTAATATTAATGTAAGGACATTGTAAATATTTTAGATTAGGGTGTCTTTAATATTTGAGTCTATAGAATCAAGTGGCATTAGATCAACTGGTTAGATTCCTCAACATTTCAAGAAGGAGACCTAGGTTTGAATCTTGTCAAACGATATATGGATAATATCCAAGCTTTGTTGTAATACCACTATGTGGTGATGATGTAATATGGGTGGGGTTTGTTTCAATCCCATATAACCCATTGAAAAAAGATTTAAAAAAAAAATATTTGAGTCTATAGTAGGTGTCATATTATTGAGTTATGTGTCATGTAAATAAGTGTGAAGTTATATGTGTGATGTGTCATGTTAGTAAGTGTGAGTTATCTGAGTGAAGTGTCAATGTTTAGGAATGAGTCATAAGCAATCATGAGAGACTTTGTTTTTATGTAAATATGTGAGATTTATTATTATGTATTTGAGAAATGTAAAGATTTAGATTTCTTGAGGAGATGAAGAGTTTATGTAAGTTTAAAGGTCAAGATTCATGTGAATATGAAGATATATATATATATATATATATATATTGAAGACAAAGCTCTGTAATATGTAATTGAACAAGCATTGCATTTATGCATTGCTTATAGTAGATATATTTTCAATAATATTTTAATGAGATTGTTATTGTTATTGTGTGAGATTTGCATTTGAGATATTGTGAGATCCTATGGAATTATCCTGTAAGCAATATAGTGAATTTGCTAATAAATGAAATGGATCAACATATTTATGTGAAAGAAAAACAATTGTTTCCTAATTATCATATTATATTACAAAATGAAGAGTTGTGTTGGGAGGGAATAAATGATTTAAGTAAAAGGGCATACATTTTTATGTTATTTTTGAAACAAATTTGTTTTTTCATCAAATAAATAATATTTAAATTCTATATGGAAGAAGTATTGACAAACAAGAAGAGAATAGGAAATAAGCCATACATTATTTCAAATATATTCTATTAGAAACTAGGAAATATAAGGAGGCTTATGGTGAGATTTGTTTAAAATATTCCATCAATTATCACACAAATATAAAATGAAAAGGCCTTTATAGATGAGCTACCTTGACAAGGCACCTAGTCAATGCATTTATTGTAATTTTCTTTTAAAACAGACATTGTTGAAGAATGATTTGTTCATGGGACATAAATTATTTTGATAATATCAATGCAATAAGTCTTTCTAATATGATTTAGAAGATAATTTTAAATTATGGTAGATAGAATGAAAACATTCTACATTATGTTTTCTCATAGGAATAAGGTGCTTTTGTTCATGGTAAGAAAATTATTGGTATTATAATCATCATACATGAGGCCATATATTCTCTTCATTCCATGAAAATCTAGGTGTGCTTGTAAAATTAGATATAAACAAAACACATGATTGGGTTTGCTAGATTTTTTTTTGATATTCTTTAATTTTTTGGATTTGATCAAGGTAGATATGAATGGATTAGATGTTGTTATGACACTGAACATATTCTATTTTGATCAATGGATCCTAGTGACTATTCCAAGGTGACTAACTATTCCCTTCTCCTTTCATTATTGTTTTTAAAGAATTAGGAAGATGTTTCTCAAAGGAAAAAGTGGAAGGAAAAATCAAAGGTGTTAAGGTTACAAAATGGTCCCTTTAAGTCTTATCTTCATTTTGTTAATAAAATTTTTCTTTTATGTCATTCCTTGGTTAACAGGACTATTGAACTTTAATGAATACTATCATTTCCAAGCTATTGTAATACCACTATATGGTCATGATGTAATATAGGTGGGACCCATTTCAATCCCATAAAACCAAAAAAGAAATAAAAAATGTTCATGTTGCTTTTAAGAGAAATCAAGTAGTTACTTTGATGGAGTTGGTTTTTTTTTTTAAATAATAAAGGTAAAATTCTACTTACCCACTCAAAATCATATGAAAATACAAAGCCTAGGATTAGAATTTCAATTGATAATGAATAAATATATAGTTCAATTGAGGTGGACTCATAGATTTTATTAATGCTTTTTATTAAAAATGAATATGGGATTGGATCAACAATAACATTACATTACTTTTGGTGCCCATAAATTATTAATGGAGATAATATCTTCGACATATCAACATATCTATAAAGAAAGAAATATAGTAACATATAATTTTAGTCAATCATGGTATCAATCTTTATCTTGGTGAAATTTGAACTTTAGAAGATAATTAGTCAAGGGAGATTCTATATCTTACTAATATTAAAGAGTTATAGGAAAAATATTTTTTTTTGAGAATTATTAAGAGAATCATCGATAGAAAGGACATGTATATAGTCTAATTGGTCTAATAAAAAATAAAATCTTTTGACAATTTGATGGAAGTGATCCCCATTAGAAGTCTTAAGTAGCTTATTAAAAAAAATGTCGCATACAAAAACATTAAAAATATGGTTGAATATTATATAAATGTAACAATTATGTGGAATGCATGAAGAACACTATGGATATATGGTTAAAAATAGTATGATAATATTGAGTATATCTAATATTGTATAATAATTTTTTTTTTCCATTGTATTGTATACTAACTTTATAAAATGTATCGAATAATTACAATTGAATGACTATAACTAATTTAAATGTATTTACATATTCAATACAATATGATTCAATTGAGAGAGGGGAGGGCTCTGGTCCCTCCCCTGCTCCCCCTCCCATGGCTCCTGGTTCCTGTCCAATCCCTGGTTCAACCCAGGTCATCCCTCCGGGGGAGTGGTTGTTTGCAGATGATCTCCTGGGGGGAGATCCTTCTCCACTATCTCGCACCCCCTCCCGGTCGGCTAGGGTTTCCTTGGTTGTTTTTTCAGACTGGTGCTTCCTAGGGATCCCCGTTTGGTTGGGGATCCCTTCCCTTTTTCCCTCAGGCTTCCCCCTGAGGTTTTTTGCAGGTTATTCGCGTGGATCTGGTCCCCTGCGTTTCTCTGTGCGGTGGAGGTGACAGTTTAGGGTTTGGACAGCCTTCCCCCTTTTTCTTGTGAATCCTCGGCAGGCTCGTGCTTGGACGGGATTCTTGGTCCCTGCTGCTGGGATCCTCTTCTGTTTTCCTGGGGCGGGTTCCTTGTGGTGCAACTCTCTGGTCACTTCTTGATGGGCTGGATCCTCTCTGTGCTGGCTGTTGGCTTCCTGCAGGATGGCTCTCGCTGAACGAAATGTTTTCCCGGTGAGCGGGTTGGTTTCTCCATAGGGCGGGATCCGCCAAATCCGCCGGTTTTCCCGCGAGGCGGGATCCTTTCTTTTCTGCTGGTTTCCTGGATGGTGGGATTTCCCTGTTGCTTCCCGCTAGGCGGGACTGTTTGTGGTGGTTTTGACTGCTTCCCGTGAGGCGAGATTTTATTGTAACGGTTTTTCTTTGCTTCCTGCTGGGTGGGATCTTCTCGATGGTGGTTTTTGGCTACTCCCCGCTGGGCGGGATCTCCAAAACTACTTTCTTTCTTATTTGTTTGTTTCTCGCTGAGAGGGATTGTTTCATGCTTACTGTTACCACTAGGCGGGATTTCTGTTTTGGTGTTCAGTTTCAAGGGATTGATGCCCTAGGCCCATTTCTTATGTAATCAGGTTTTGGGATCCTTGTTAAAACCCGCTGTAAATACAAACACTACTTACCAAAAAAAATATGATTCAATTGATTTCCATCAATCCTTAGCCATTCAAATGAAACATAAAGGGTACAATAGTTTGTAACGTTTGGCAAACCATGTCATATGAGACGATCCTCATGAAAGATGTTGTTTACCCAGTATATGGTTATCCAAACATATCGAAGCATGGTGTACAACCCTACCCCACATGTTTCGAACCTTGTATCTTTGTTAAGAGTTTAAGGTGCTCACCATTAGGCTACTTAGGTTGTACCATGAGAGTTACTTGACATGTTAAATGTGACATGTCTTCATAGTTGAAAGCTTGATAACAAGAAGCACAAATATAGCAAAAAAAAGTTACAAAAATTAAATATAAGTGTTATACAAACTTAAATATTTAATAAAAATATAATATAATGTAAATAAGATAATTGAAAAATGATGCAAACACTAAATAAACATATATTAAAATGATGATAAATTTATTGTAGAAGCATAACAAAATGTGGCTAATGAAAAAGGTTAAGAAAATATAATAAAATCTACAATAAAAATATAATGAAGCATAATTAATATGAAACAAATCATGATTATAAAATGATAATAAGTACATCAATTACATAGGAAAAACATAACAATTATTTTATAAAAGTATATGGAAAAAAAAACCAAAATATTTAAATATCTAGAAAATAACTTTTAAGTTATATATTACAAGCGGATGTAAAATAATGTATGTCATCACCATAAAGTATTTGATTATACAATATAATTCATTATTTGTATTTTGATGACTGTAAAGCATGATCATTCAAATATAATATATTGAAAAATTAACAAGTTGAGTACCACCATTAAAGTTTGTAGCTAGAACAAAAACTATATAATTATTGGCCCCCAAACAAAAGATTTATAAAGATGGAATATACTTTTAAAAACCATAAAATTACAAACAATTACATAAAATTAAATAATAAAAAATTAATAAAAATATAAAATAATATAATAAATAATTTCCAAAAAAAAATTATATCATTCATATCTTTGGTGACTTAAGTTTGAATTTAAGGAGAGACTTTATGTTACTATGACTTATATTGGTGATTTAAATTCAAATCACCGAAAGAGACCCTATGTGATTTGAATTTGTGAATTAAGGGGAGGGAGACCTCATGTAATTTGAATTCGTGAATTAAGGAGAAGAAGACCCCTATTACTATACCTTACAGAATATAACCCCAATTATACTATTTGTTATACTTTACATTACTTAAAATAATATACAAATATGAAAAAAAATACAATAAAATTATAATACAATTGAAATTAAACAAAAGTTGGCTCTAGCTATAGGAGATGGTGAGGCCTAGATAAGGCCAAACCACCATATTTACTAACAATTTGAAACCTACAACACATTAAACAAAAGTTCGAATATTATTCTCACCTTGGAAACTTAATGGTATTGTTGTTTGCTTTGTTATCTTGAAATTACGAAGAATATTTTCAAGAGTCTAGTGGATTGGTAATTGTTTGTTTGACCAGTCATTTACTCAGAAAAAACCTAGATTCAAATCTTGAAAGCATAACTAGATTCAAACTTTGAAAGCATACTTACTTGCAAAGGTAATAGTCTACTCTGATACCTCTTTACATTGGTTGGAATTAGGAACTTTGTTATCTTAGTTGAAATTACGAGGAATTGTCCCAAGGGCTAAGTAGTTGAAATTACGAGGAATTGTCCCAAGGGCTAGGTGGAGTGGTAATTTTCTGTTTGGCCAGTCACTTATTTAGGAGATCTAGGTTCAAACCTTGGGAGCATATCTGTTTGCAAAGGTAATAGTATACTCCGAATGCGTTGTGTGCGCGCAGACCAACAATGACAATACTGACAATACAAATCCCAAACAACTTCACTTAACAATTATATAAAAAAATAATGTGAATGTAACCAACTCCCCATGAATAAAGAAAAAAAAGTAATTTACAATTCCCATATATAAAAAAATAAGAAAAATAAAAAAAATTATGAAGAAGAAGTGCCACCTATGTCCCCAAAAAAATCTGACTCTAATTATGTCGCCAGTCCCGTTACCTAATTCGACTTATGAGAAAGGAACATCCCTTTCTTTCTGGGTTACCTTGTTCTTGCTCTGCCTCAGAGAATCTGGGTGGCCCAGTTGTGACAACTATTGTCCATCTCGGGTCCTGTGCTTCCCCCGACAACGCTGGAGTTTGATTTTGTGTTTTTTGCGCAAAGTTGAATCTTCAAAGATTTCCTATACTCTGCCTTGGTTCCTGTGGAATCTGGTTGCAATCGGAAAAATTGGTGATGCTGCCCATGATATGCCATTTGTAATACGGAGAAGACGTGTCAATTTATTACCGTGGATTGGACACAGACACGTGCCCGTGGAGTACAATGTGCATTTGCGAGGAGTTCTCGTTGCCGGATCGAGAAGATTACCGAAGCAAATCATGGGGTGATTTAATAATAATAATTATATATAGTTTCATAGGAGAGTGCATGGGTTTTAGTTTTTTTCAAGAGGTCCAAGGTTTAAACCGCGGCATGGCGAGTGTGTGAGGGGTGGGTGTATGGTGATTGTGTGTTAAATTTCCTATTGATAAGCATAGCTCTCAACTTTACAAGGGTCATGGTTGGGAGGAGTTTGCTTAGCCCTTTGCGTTAGTCGTAAGAGTTTCTCACACTAACCAAATAAAAAAAATATCAACCATGTAAAACGTCTTATTATTTTAAGGTGTGAATGTCTTTAAGGGTTGGGTGGGCTCGAAAGTTTTTGCGCATACTAATAAGAGACCCAAGTTCAAAACTTGGAGACATGTCTATTCGTGCAAAGGTAGTAATTTGTTTAAAACTCAGAGGTATGTGCAATGTTCAAAACTTAGAGGCATGTGCAAAGGTAGTAGTCTGACCTGACTTTGTTGAGTGTGCTCCAACCCGACAATGGTGCTATCAATTCCGAGCTATCGGTGTTTCCATCGCTTCGGGTCAACAACATCGAGGTTGTATAGGGGTTATAAAGGACAACCCCAAAATTCAAACCCTGTTTGGTAGTAGAAAACATCAAGGTTGTATAAGGGTTATAGGGGACAACCCAAAATTCGAACCTTGTTTGGTAGTAGAAAAGATCAATGAATATAACCTATTCACTATGTAAAGACAAAATAAAAAAAAATTTAAGGTTTGAATTGTTATTTTATTAAGTATATGTTTTAAAGTTTAAGTGAAGATGAGTTGTAAATTTTTCATACATGCCAAGTCAAAATTTATGTTGTTGTGTTCAATGATGTTTCTTAGTATATAGTATAAAAGAGTCATAGTTGTAATTAATTAAAGGTTAAGAGATTATATTGAAATGGTTTTTATGATCAATAAAAAATATTTAATGTGAAAATTATGTATTAAGGAGTTATTGTATTTTAGATGTCAAAATATTTTGTACTTTGTCAAAATATTTCTTTAAAAAAGGTTGGTTTATGGTAAAAAAAAAATTATATTTGTTCAAGCATATTTGCAATGTTCAATATAAATGATATTTTTAGTTTATATTTATAAGTAAAGTTGTTGCGTTAAGTTATTATGTATATAGTCTAATATAACTATCATAATGATGTCTAGAAATTGACCCTATAAATCATCAAGGATAAATAATGACATAATTTGTTGTGACTCTTCCACTTCATTTTTTACATAGTTTGTTACTATCGTTAGATGTAAGTCTTGAAAATAAAAAAATTCATGTATATAGAGAAGTTACGCCTATGTACAAGGATTTATTTAAGCAAGTGTTGTTGATAAGTCAATCCCTTTCCATACCATCTTGGTATCATGTATTGTTCTCTTTCATGTACCTTAAGGTCTCTCTCATGTACAATCATGTATATCAAGAGGACTAGTTCCTTCCATATACCGATGGGTATATAAGAAGGACGAAATACAAAAATAATCGATATATAGGACTGGTGGTATATTAAAAGGAGGGCTATTTAGGAGACATAATGAACCATAATAATTGTGTTGAAAACAAATTCAAAAGAGTACAAAAAACAGAGTTCACACCACTTTATAAAATTGGAAAGGCAAAGAGGAAACAAGCCAAGAAGCAAGTTGAAGTTCAAAAGTGTGCAACACTAGATAATGATCTTTATTTCCATGAAGCTAGTGAAGGTGGAGAGAAGTAAGGTAAAGTTTAAAAGTGTGTGACACTTGAGAAAGATCTTTATGAAGATGAAAGATTTGTAACCTCTAAAAGCTACTTACATACAATTCTCAAAGAAGTTGATGCTTATGAAGACCAATTTGAAAACAATGTTACATTTCATCTAGATGTTGTGAGGACAATACACATGGAATTAATCACTCTTAACATATTTAAGCATAAAAATCAAGGGGAAAAAAATAAAATATTGAAGGTAAATGCTTGTTGTGACACCAGCAACTTCAAGCCCATGATGACGAATATTTGTTGTGACACAAACGACCTTATCCAAAGGACTAATTTTTCTTATGAGATTGACATTGTTGACAAGCCCATGATGGAAAATGTTCATTGTGACACAATCGACCTTATAAAAAAGATATATTTTGCTTGTGCTAATAAAAATTTGAATCTTGTTAAAGATAGTGGTGTTTGTGAGATGATCATCATGATCTCATTGATTATATTGGTCATGAAAAATACCATATTGTTGAAGACCATAGTGATGATGAAGAGTTTGAGAGTTTGAATGTTGTTGATGGTGTTGGTTGTGACAAAGGTTATGTTGATGAAGGACATAATGATGAAGAAATTGGGTTCTTTGAAAAGCACACCAAAGGAATTGACTAAAAATTAATGAGAAGAATGAGATATAATGACACAAGTTTGGGAAGGCATGGGCAAGGCATAAGAAAGTCCATAAAGCCAAATGTAAGGCTGAAGAAAGAAGACATTGGTTATGAAGGTCCACCAGGAAGTGGTGATACTAAGTTTGTGAAAAGAGAAACCTATACAAAGACTGAAACTCTTAGAATAAATTGTTGTAGTCATTGTGGACGATCCAAACATGTGACGACTAGGTGTTGGAATTTGCATCCTTGTGATATTTGTGGAAATAATAATCACTCTTAGAAACATTGTTGACATAAAGATAAAATGACCAAAAAAATACATGTTGATTGTGGATGGATGGTTGTAATAGAATGAGATAAAATGAAAGAAATGTTAAATGGGTTTTACAAAAGAAAGTTTTATCCTCAAAAGATAGCAAGGATAAAACAAAGTATGTAAATTTTCCCATGAAGCAATGCAATATTGAAAATATTTAAAGGTACATGACTTCTGCATCAAAAATTTGTAGTGATAGAGCCTATAGTGAAACATCATATGGAAGATTTTGAATGTGTGGTGGAAAGTGCCAAAGGCAAACCCAGTGGTGATGACCCAGAGGTAGACCTAAAGGTGACCTAGAGGTGATAACCTTGAGGTGATAGCTTAGAGGTAGATCTAGAGGTGATGACTAGGGCCAAAGCCAAAGCTAGAGCTAATGCTAAAGCTAGAGCCAAAGTCAAAGCCAGACCACAATATCTTTTTACTACTACTATAGGAAGTCAAAATTAAGAGGGTAGTAATTTTTTGTAAAAGGTGTTATTTTTGTCATGATTGACAACTTTAAATATTTTCTATACCAAATAATGTAATAGGAGGAGATGTTAGGTACTTATTACATTATTTGATGATGTAATTGTAGAGACTTCTCATTACACTATTTTTCAAAAATAAAATTGGAAGTGTGAGAAGCAAACAAGCACTAAGAGGACCTTCGATCAAAAGGTCCAAGGGTTAAAAATCCAATAAGGTTAAAGTCCAAAGATCGAAATTTTATAAGGTACGATCAAAAGTGAAACAAAAAAGATCAACGGTAAAAAGTCTCGAGGTAAAAAAAAGGGGGGTCCCAAGGTTGGATGATGAAAAAAAATTGAAAATATTGAAAATATAAAATATTTACTGAGGTGTTTGATCTTTTGGAAAGTATTTTCCTTTCTTGCAAAAGGAATGTTGCATATATCTCAACAAGGACAACAATATCTATAAAGCCATAGCAAAACCACTCCCAAATTTGGAGCATTAAAAGAAGAAATCTTCCATGCTCAAATTATGGAATTTTGATTATTTGGGAAGAGGGAAGAGGATGGAGGGCGGGAAAGTGGAGAGCGAAAGGAGGGAGACTGGAAGGACAAAGCAGGATGCAGGAAGAACTAGCAATAGTAGCCACAACGATGGAGGTTTCGATGCAAAGGAGACCCCCAATTCGACAGGAAAGGTTTCGACGGATGGGTCTTTCGGCCCTAGGAAAGATCCCCCGATAAATGGGGTCCCACGAGTGGGACAACCAATGCGGCTAAAACCCTAAGGGGAACCTACGCTGACGCTGTCAGCCGTGAACCCCTGGCCAAAGCCCCAACCCAGGAGCTGATCCCTACAGGAGCCGATCTGGTCATCCCTGAAGACCTAATGGACAACTACCTTGAGCTAGAAAAGTTCACCCTGGTTGGCAAGTTCATTGGAGGGCGCCCGGACATGGAGACCATCCAAAAATGGGCATACTCCAAGTGGAAAACTAGCGGCAATATGGAGATTATTGCCCTCTCCAGAGGCTTTTTTGCCATCAGGCTAAATACTAAGGAGGATTTTTGCAACATCCTCTCTAGGGGACCATGGTTCCTAGGGTGTAAGAGCCTCTTCCTCCGCAAATGGGGTGAGGACTTTAATCCTGAAACCCAAAACATAAACATCACCTCGATATGGGTCAGATTGTCGAATCTTCCCTTCCAGTGCTGGCACGAGGATGTCCTCAGAGGGATATCCAAAACCATCGATGAGTTGATCATTGTTGACTCTTCCACCAAGGTCCGATCCCGGATGATCCAAGCTCGCATCTGCGTTAATGCAAATCTAGAAACAGAACTCCCTACCCATGTGAATCTTTATCGGGGCCAACCCTCATTAAATGACAACCAATCGAGTATGAGAACAAACCCGCATTCTGTACTCATTGTAGCACCCAAGGTCACCTTCACTTCCAATGTCCTACTCTGAAGGCTCAAAACCAAGGCCCTAAGGGACCGATCAAAGGGGTAAACCAAAGATAGGGAATCCCGTCGCAAGGGAGGCATCACCCTCCAGCTCTAGGTCGCAACCCCCGACCCCCCTATCAGGATTCGATCCAAAGGAATGATCAAGGAGGGCCACCAACTCAGGAAGAGCAAGAGAATGAGGGAGGATCCCAGTCAACTCAGGAGGATCCCGGGCCCCCATCGAGCGTAATGGTAATAGAAGAACCTCGCTTAGAGGATCCTATAACTCAGGTACATTCCCTCACTCCCATCATCACCCCTAATCCCTATATAGATGAGTATCTTGCTACCAACAGGAATTCCCCCTCTCAGTCGATCAGGGGTGAGGGTTCTCACTCCCTTGTTCTTGAAGAAGAAGGAAGCTTCCCCTTTCTAGCTGGGAAAGTTAGTCCCAAAAACACCAGGAGCAAAAAGTAGGCCATCGATTTTGGTAGCGAGAAGAAAAGAGGAAGGTCGTCAAGCAATGACCAGAGAAATAAAGAAACAACAGAGGACATCGCCAATGGGACTCAAGCTGACTCTCTTCTTCGAAGAACCCCGACCTCTAGAAATATGACCCACGAGGATCCAAACCTCCCCTTCAGTAGGTAAAGGGAGGCAGGAAAAACCTAAGCACTTGAAATGAAGATCCTCTCCTAGAATGTGAGAGGCCTAAATGGAGCAGCCAAGCAGCGTCTGGTTGCTGACATCAGGAAAAAAATCAATCCCTCTATTTTCATCATCCAAGAAACCAAAAATGATGAAACTTCCTCCCAAAAATTGGCTAACATCATCTGGAACAAAGGGGAAACCCTGTTCAGCCCCGCCCAAGGATCCTCGGGAGGTCTCATGTGCCTATGGGACCCAACCCTAGTTGAAGGAAGGTTGTTGTCGTCCTCTAGCAGAATCCTCAACATCCTGTTCCACTCCAAGACTAACAACCATTCCTGGATTCTGACCAACATTTACGCCCCAAACTCTCCCATCGAGAGAGCAAAAATGTGGAAAACCATCAGCCAGATGAGGATTGCCTTCAACACCATGCCATGGATTATTGGAGGAGATTTCAACAGCCCTTTGTACCCTTCCGAGAAGAGAGGAGGTCTCGATACCCCTAGCAGAAGCATGGAGGATTTCAGGGACTTTGTCAACCTCAATGAACTTCTTGATATCCAACTCAAAGGGTCCAGGTTCACTTGGAGCAACATAAGAATGGGCAGTGGGCTCAATTAGGTGAAGCTCAACAAATTCCTCATTTATCAAGAAGTCATTCCCACTTTCGGGGATGCCTCCCTTATTTCCCTCCTGAGTATTGGCTCATATCACATCCCCCTCATCCTTGAAACAAGCAAGTCACCTACTTTCAAGACCCCCTTCAGGTTTGAATCCATGTGGATTCACCATAAGGATCTCAGAGCTGAGGTCACGTCCTGGTGGCAGCAAAATTTCTCGGGATCCCCCACCATGCAAATTGCCCAGAAACTCAAAATGGTCAAAGAAAAATTGAAAGTGTGGAACAGAGAGGTCTTTGGAAATATTTTTGCCAGCAAAAAATCCATCACAAAAAGACTCTAGGAGATAGAAAGGCAGATCGAGGTAGGGGATCACAACAACACCACTAGAGATGACGAAAGGAAACTCCTGGCAGAATACCACAATATCCTTGCTAGGGAGGAAACCTTTTGGAGATAGAAATCTTGGGACCTCTGGGTCAAAGAGGGTGACTCAAACACCAGGTTCTTTCATGCCTCCACCATGAGACATAGAGGATCCAACAAAATTTGAGAGGTCACCTGCAATGATGGTTCCACCACCAGGGATATTATTGAGATAAGGTCAGAAGCGGTCTCCTTTTTCTAGAACCTCCTTGGCAGCCATCCAGAGAGTGATAACCAAGCCAAATTTGAACTCCTTGCCAATATCCTAGTTGTTGTCCCCCAGGATGCCAATCTCATGCTAATCAGACCTTTCACCTCAGAAGAAATCAAAGAGGCCCTCTTCTCCATGCAACCCGACAAAGCCCCTGGGCCCGATGGGTTTCCTCCCCGCTTCTATCAAACCTTCTGGGATGTCATTGGGGTTGACGTCTGCAAGGCTATTAGAGAGCTTCAAACTTCCAAGGTCATTCCCCGGAGCATCAATTCCACTTTCATAGCTCTCATCCCAAAGTCCCCAGCCTACAGAACTCTGTCAGATTATAGACCCATTAGCCTATGCAATGTCCTCTACAAAATCCTCACCAAGGCTATGGCCAATAGAATGAAGCCCATCCTCCCCCTCATCATTGACCCCTGTCAAGGTAGCTCAGTGAAAGGGAGGAACATCCTGGATGGAGTTATCACTGTCCATGAGACCTTACACTCAACCTCCTTGGCCAAGAAGGCTGCCCTCTTCATCAAACTTGACATGAACAAAGCCTTTGATAGGGTCGATAGGGACTTCCTCCGTGTTTTCCTCCTTAAGTTTGGGTTCCATCCCTTATGGGTTGATCTCATTCATGGCTGCTCCTCCTCTCCCTGGTTCTCCATCCTGGTCAACGGATCCCCTATGGGGTTCTTCCCGAGTGTCAGAGGCCTCCGCCAAGGTGACCCGTTGTCCCCCATTCTCTTCATCATCCTGGCTGAGGCTTTGGGCAGAGCTTTCAAGGAAGCCCGATTGAGGAGGAAGGTGATAGGCATTCTAGCAGCCTCTAGGTACAGGGGCAGTCACTCATCAACAATTTGTGGATGATACCATCCTATCCACCCAAGCCTCTATGGCCCAGGCCAAGTCCATCAAGCACATTCTTTCCCTGTATGAAAAAGTTGTAGGCCAGAAAGTCAACTACATCAAAAGCAAGATCTACTTCCTTAACACCCCTGTGGAGTGGCAAGTCAAGATCGCAAGAATCTTAGGATGCTCTATCGATGCCCTCCCATCCTCCTATCTTGGCCTTCCCCTTTTCTACGATAGATCCAAGGAGGGCATGTGGAACAATGTGCTTGAAAGAATCCAAAAAAAGTTGATAGCCTGGAAGGGCAAATTTCTATCCCAAGCAGCTAAGGCTACCCTCACCATGGCCTACCTCCAAGGAATTTTGATCTACTTTATGTCAGTCTTCAGGATCCCCATGACTGTGCATCGCAATATTGAACAGATGTAGAGAAGCTTTTTGTGGTCAGGCAACGACGACAAGACAAGGATCCCCTTAGTAGCTTGGGACACGGTTTGTAGAAGCAAGAAACAAGGAGGTCTAGGCTTCAGGAGGATGGCTAAGATGAACATGGCTCTTGTGGCAAAACACACTTGGAGGATCCTGATCAATGACCCGGCTGAGTGGATTCAAATAGTCAAAAGGAAATATCTTACTAACCACTCTGTTCTTGATGAAGGGATCCCCACCGTTGGATCGGCCTTCTGGAAAGCCATCATTCAGACCCGCCAGCTGATTCAAGATGGGCTGAGGTGGATCCTCGGGGATGGCAGAAGCATAGAATTTTGGAGGGACAGGTGGGTCTAGGAGGAACCATTGATTGAGCGACCTGAGCTGGCGCATCTCAAGACCATGATGGATGCTAATGTGGGGCAGAAGGTGGCTGACTTCATTACCTGGCAGAATGGCTCCCCCCATTGGAAGACCATCGAGGCCATCAACCTAGAGGAGGCAATTGACATCCTTTCCTCCATGCTCCAGTCGACTACCATCCCTACTAGCAGAGGCCCAGACAGGCCCATTTGGAGAGGCTCAGACAGCGATGAGTTTTCAGTCAAGTCAGCCTACGACATTCAGAGCCAATGCCAAGATTCGGGCTTTCCCTACAACATGGTTTGGAGGAAACTCCTGATCCCAAAGGTCAATTTATTCTCATGGATAGCCTTTCAAAATAGAGCCCTCACGATTGATAATCTCCACAAACGTGGCTTCTCTATTCCCAATAGGTGCTACCTCTGCGAGGCAAATTGGGAGTCCATAGACCACTTGTTTTTGCACTATGATTTCTCCTTCTCGGTCCTAGGCATCATCCTCTCCACCTTTCAGATTCAGTGGATCCTCCCTAGGTCTATCAAGGATGTCTTCATTCAGTGGACTAACCCTTTCCACAATCCTAAGCTCCATTTCCTATGGAACATTAGTATTCATCATTTTATCTGGCAGATTTGGCTAGAGCGTAATAGTAGAGTCTTTGGCAATTCCCCCAGGGATCCTCCCTCTGTAGCTTCCAGAACCATATCTTTCACTATAGAAAATGCCAATCTTATCCCCTGCCCTTCCAGCCCTCAATAGACCATTGAAGAGGCCATCTTCAGGACCTTGAACATCCCCTATGGGCGTGGGAAGCAGCCTGCCCCCAACCTTGCAAGAAAGAAAGTAAAGTGGAAGCGTCCTCTTGAAGGGTGGATAAAGCTCAACTTTGATGGGGTGTCAAGAGGTAATCCGGGTCCGATCGGAGTAGGAGGAGTGGTACACGACCATAATGACAAGCTTATTTTGGCATTTTGTGAAAGCTTGGGCATCCAGACTAACCATGTCATCGAGGCTAGAGCTCTGTGGAGAGGGCTCGACCTCCTTTCAGAGGATCCCAGACCGGCCATCGTCGAAGGGGATTCCATGAATGTCATCAACTACATGCTGAATTCCAAACTCCCTGCCTAGAGGGTGAGTAACACCATCAATGAGGCAAGGAAACTACTCCAATGGAGGAACCCCACCCATGTTCAACATACTTATAGAGAAGGCAATATTCTGGTGGACCACATGGCAAGCAAAGGACTCCTATCCAATCGGTTAGTGGTTTGGCGTCACAACTTCCCTGTCGACATCGAGGAGGTAACCAATCAGGACAATGAAGAGGTTCCAATCATGAGGAGGGATAATGCCCTGTCATATCCTTGTAAGAGGCAAAAATATAGTGGAGTGTCTAGCCCACGTGTCCATCCCTTTATCACCTGGATCTTCATGACAGGCAACACGTTTGATTATACCAGTGGTGGGTGGGTTACGATGTCCCTCGAGGACCATCCCAGTGAGGTTGTTAGAAGTTTCGTCAGTCTTGGAAACCGTAGAGGTGACTTAGGGGTGATTGCCAACATGGTGCGGCTAGCTAATCATCATAGTCACACCCAAGGAAAGGAGTTGATTGGGCTCTGTTCCATCATCACTGACCATCTCAAGGGGTCATCCCCATATTCTTCCCTCGGCAACATAAAGCCCAACGATTTCAAGGCAGCTTGGTACCAAGGCCACGCGTGGCACTCTTGGAGTCGGGTTATCCACCTCAACCACATCTTCCGCCACCCTACCAGCAATAATGCCACTCTCGGCGATGATGATTTCCCATGCATGCACTCTAGTGACGTTTTCGCTCCCCCCTTTGTGATGCCTATTTTAACCCAGGCTCCCCAAGGTCGACCATCTTGCCTCAAACTGTGTTTTCCTCCTTAAGTTTATCTGCTTCTTCATGAGAGGAGTGTCCTAAGTTTGTCCAGAGCTCTATCCCTTTCCCTCTGTCAACCATGGCAGCCCCCTATATCAAGCCTGCTGAGCTTTCCCTTTGCAATGATGCCCTAACCTTCATGAAAGCCAAAGGCTTGGTCCCCTTCCTCCAAAAGTTCCAGGGAGTCGAAGAAGACATCACCAATGCCTTCATTGAGACATGGAATAGAGAGGAGGTTCGTGTCCATGGGATTCACTTCAAAGTGATGGTGGAACTTATGTGCAAAATTACGGGACTACAGGTGATTGGGCGCAACATAAGGAGAGATAAACATAATTGGGAGGAGGAACTGGAGCAGTTTCTTGAGAAAGGCAAAAATCTGGGGTGGGACAAGTTGGCCCTGCTTCGCACCACCCTCCCCAAACCCTGGAATCTAGCCATGATCCCTATGATGCAGTACATCACGTGTGATGATCCCAACAAGCCTCTGAGAAGCTTTCACATTAGCTTCATCAACCACCTTAGGGATGCCAAACAAGTCTGTATTCCCAACTACCTTGTGTACTCTCTCACCATCTCTATCGAAAAGTGCAAGAAGACCCACCTCAAACCCATCCACCAGGGGCTTATGGCTATAATTTACCACCATGTCATTGCCAACCACCCTCCCCCCAACCAGTGCCACCTCTGGCTTCCCAACCCTCGGCTAGTCCTTCCATCGCCCCTGAAGATCGGTCGCCTAGTCCGGCTCGAACCAGTCCACCTAGCCCTGTCAAGGAGTCTCCCTACAAAGGCTCCACCCGCAGTCGGCCTAGCAAGCGGGGGCAGCACATGGAAACTCCTCCTCCTCCTAGATCGTCCAAGCATCTGAAGAAGCCTAAGGTGGAGAAGTCTATCCCACCTCAACACATCAGTTCTGACATCGAAAGCGAGGCAGAGGCGTTGTCTCACCAGCTTCTCCTGGACATGGCGGCTAACATCGCCAGTTCGACTAACGCAATGATCAGGATCCTGAAGCAACTCAGCAGCAAGGGCCGTGAGGGCCAGGACGACCAGGAGGATCCCGAGAAAGTCTGAGGTAGTGCGCAGTCGTGCCTGTGTTTGGTTTTTGGCAGCTTCGATTGTGATGTTTTTGGGGATGTTGTCCAAATTTGGGGCTACCATCGGCCTTTAATCTCGGTGTCACTATTTTGGGGGTTCTTTACGAAGCTTAAGGTATCTGGTTTTGATGGATAATGTAGCCCAATGGGCCTTTTTTTGTTGCTGCATGCTACGACATTTATTGTTATAAGGTTTTGGGATCCTCTCAAAAAACCCACTTTTGTATATAAAATCTAACTTACCAAAAAAAAAAATATGGAATTTTAAAAAGGGGTGGTTGAAAATAATATTGGTAGCTACTCATCCAAAGACAGAGCTATTTGGCATTTATGATTCTAGATCTAGAGACCTTGAAAGGATTGACAATATAAACAATACATGACTCAACATCATAAGCAACAATGATTTTGAAATCTTAGCATAAATTTTGGAGAGAAACCCTCCTCTTTGTAATCTATAAATAGGAGTAGTATTAGCTTTGTAAAGGATCAAAAAGTTTACATTTGTATTCTTTTGTAAGCTTTCCTTTCATTTATTTCTATAGAGCAATCAGTTTCTAAGTGGCTTATGGGTAAATTGAACCCCTGCTTCTAATACAATTCCTTGCATAAAATTACTTGCATAAATATATGGAGGCCTGCATCAATTTGTGGACTAGCCATATGTGGTTCTCCATTGAACTATTTTTGTATGTGTTTGTAGTTTTTATGTGTTTTTTAGGTTTTGATTATATATGTGTTTGTGGGAAGCCTACATCAACTTCTGGACTAGCCATTTGTGGTTCTCCATTGACCCATTTTTTTATGCACATAGATGTTGATAAATATCATATGTGCTTAACTATATTGATGAGAAGAAGTTTTCACCATTGGCATATAACATTTAAGCCTATTGTGGAGGGATATCTTAGCGGATATTTTGGCACATTGCCACATTTTTCTTTTTTTGAGTTGTTTTATTTTTCTTTCATCCCTTTTCCTCCCTCTTGAGTTTTAATGTGCCTATAGATCACATCATAAAAAGGATCCAACATTGTAAGCAACTCATAGAGGCCTCCTGATTGATCTGATCCTTGTGCTCTCAGCCATGACCTTATTGTGTTGCCCCTTTCGAGGTATGATTATTCTAATTGAAAAAATCAAAGACGATAATAATTTATTGACATGCCTAGTGGGACCCCAGTGACATATCATTGGTCCCATAATCATAACAATAAATTAGGCTAAACTTGGTGAGGGTCTATGTGTACCCTTGCTTGTTGAAGCACCTCTTTACTCACTTGGTAACTTTACTCCAAAAGAAACTGTAGAAGAAGCCATTACTAAAGATATGAGACCGAGGTTTCATTGAAGGCCTTGATCTATCTACTTTCATAGTACAAGCCACATTCAACTAACGAATCTGCTACAATATAAATGACCCATAAGTCCAATATGGTTATCCCACCTCAAAAGCTCTCTCCTATATAGAGAGATAAGAGCCTACTATGACCTCCAAAACCGACAACCATTTGGAAAAACTTCCTATAATCATTGTTTTAAACCTTGCTAGAATACATCGATGAAGGCTTGTCATCCCCATTGGAGCACTTACAAGAGATGGTCTTCATATACTAGGTGCACAATATCATAGAGTAGGACATAGCTCTTAGACTACTAGTGGATTCACTAAAATGCAAGGCTTGTCAAGAGTACAACTCTCTATATCCACATTCAATCATTAATTAGGACCAATTATTTTTCTTAATCATGGATAAATCCAAAGTAGAGGTAGATAGAGTCAAACCCAAGCCAATCGCTCCCTCCATGAACACACCAAAAGGGGAGATGCAAACTGAACAATAATAAAAAATCTCAAAGGGGGTTTTCCACATATATCAATAAGGGCATGGGTTTATAGCTTAGCTAAGAGCTGATAAGGCTTGTGATGAGGAGAAAAAATCTAGGTCAAACCTCTCTACCCTTCTGGTGACCATGCAAGAGAATAAGCAACTAACATCTTTGACAAAGATCCCTATGAGGAGGTTGATCCAACACATGCAAAGAGCCTCTTCATCCAAAATGACAAAGAGACATCAAGAGGCTTGAATGATTAATGGGGACCACACTCTAGTGGTGCCAACAACAAAAGAAAGATCATTACTAGCTCCTACATATTTTTGCTAAAGAGGATGCTCTAATGCCCCACCCCTATATGGGTAAATATTTTGTACCTAAGGGACTAGAAAAGGAGGAAAAAGAGACTTGAGTAGCTAGTGGAGTGTCTTTTCGACTCCATACCCAATGGATAAAGGCTACCCACTTAAAATATTTGTACATATGTGTTATATGTAATATATGAAAGTAGTTCCAATATCATGGGATGACAAAAATATTAAGAAACTATAGAGATGTGAAGATGCATATAAACTGTTGAATCTCCTACCTTCACTGGGTAGGTTATTTGCATGATTCTATGCCCAATGGACTAAGGCACTAGCTTCTTTGGATTTCTCACTACACCAGTTTTGGTAGCAATAGCGAACGTGTGAGAAGTGGACGAGTGCTAAGGGGATCTTTAATTAAAAGGTATGAGGGTTAGAAATCCAACAACATTAAAGTCTAAAGATTAAAATTTTATAAGGTTATATCAAAAGCAACAAACAAAAAGGTCTGACATGAAGGATCAAAAGTCAAAGTACTAAGGTAAAAAGAAGGGGGTCCCAAGGTTAGATGATGAGTGAAAATTTCAAAGTGAAGGGACCACGTCCCAAAAATATAAAATATTTTCTGAGGTGTGTGATATTCTTGAAAGTACTATCCTTTCTTACAAAAGGAATGTTGCATATCTCTCAAAAAGGACAATAGTAGCTAGAAAGCCATAACAAAGCCACTTCCAAATCTAGAGCATTAAAAGCAAAAATCTTCTATGCTCAAATTATGGAATTTCCAAAAATGATAGTTGAAAATAATGGTAGTAGTTGCTCATATAAAGACTCAGAGCCATTTGACATTTATTATTTTAGATCTAGAGACCTGGAAAGGACTGACAACCTAAAAAAGATATGACCCAACATTAGAAGCAACAATCATCTTGAAATATTTACATAAATTTTGGAAGGAAACCCTCATATTTGTAATCTATAAATAGTAGTGTTGGCTTTGTACAGGATCAAAAATTTTGCATTTGTATTATTTTGTAATCTTTCCTTTCATTTATTTTTGTAGAGTAGTTAGTTCCTAAGCGACTTGTGGGCAAATTGAACCCCCGCTTTTGGCACAATCCTTGTATAAAATTACTTTCATATATATATATATATATATACATATATATATATACATAGATACATATATATGTACATATAGATACATATATATATATACATATATACATATATATATATACATATATATATATACATATACATATATATATATATATATATGTATATATATATATGTATATATATATATATGTATATATATATATATATACATATGTATATATATACATATATATATATATACATATATATATATACATATACATATATACATATATATATATACATATATATATATAACATATATATATATATATATATATATATATATATATATATATATATATATATATATATATATATGGAGGCTTGCATCAATTTTTGGACTAGCCATAAGTGGTTCTCCATTGACTTATTTTTGTATGTGTGTATGTATTTGTAGTTTTTACATGTTTTTTGGGTTTTGCTTATATGTGTGTGTGGGAGGCCTGCATCAATTTTTAGACTAGCCATTTGTGGTTCTTCATTGACCCATTTATTTATGTGCATATATGTTAATAAATCTCATTTGTGCTTAACTATTTCAAGGAGAGGAAGTGTTCACCATTGGCACATAGTATTCAGGCTTGTTGTGCAAGGAGATCTTAGTAGATCTTTTGGCACATTGCCATTATTTCTTTTATTGAATTGTTTTATTTTTCTTTCATCCCTTTCCCCCCTTGAGTTTAAGTGTGCCTAAAGATCACATCATAACAAGGATTCGACCTTGTAAAAAATCTTGAATACCTCTAATTTAGCCGAACCCCATGCTCTCAGTTGTGGCCTTGTTGTGTCACTCCTCGCAAGGAGCGATTGTCTTGATCGAGACAATAAAAAACCATAATAGCAATTATTACACCGTAGAGGACATTAGATAATATTATTACATCTCATGAGAGTTTGAGATAATTTGAACAATTACACCTCATGGGAGGTTGAGAGAAGCTAAAAAGTTATATGAAGGTGAAGCACCAAGATCTCTTGAGACAACCAAGAGACATTGTATGTGTAAATATTTGAGAAATAATTTCTTTTGCATGTTTAATTCCTTCATAGGTTGGATGTGTATTTAATTACATAGACCTATATCATGTTACTAGAGGTATATTTGTAACCAATATTCAAGATGATTGAAACCTTGTTCAAAAACCTTGTTATATCCGCTTGATGTAGTCTATCGGCAAGGATGCCACTTGCATTATCGGTGATGTGACCCGGGTTCAATCCCACGACAAATATGTATATGTATAAGAAGTATTTACTCAAAAAACAAAAACCTTGTTATATATGTAACATTAGTGGTAAATCTTCAAGAAAAGGTAAATCGTATGAATTTTGGACTCTAGGGTTCTTGAAGCTTATGGATTTTGAACACTTCAATTTTTTTTACAAGTTTTTGGTTTTTTTTTGCCATAAATTACTTCACCTCAATTTTATTAATTTTTGTGGCCCACTAAATTGTCATTAGATTTATGCCTCTTTGTTACCAATTTTCGTATATGAACACAATTGGTAAGTTAAGTTTACCACTTGAATTATAAACTAACTATATGGAAATTCACTATTAAAGGTTCATTGTTGTAAAAGGTCCTTTATTATGGTAGTAGAAAATACCCAATAGATATTTTCCATTATAATGTGACGTCAAAGATCTTAGAGTATTACCAATATTTTCAAAATGTCTTTATTGATAATCTGACATAGAAGTCTAAATATTCTAACAAAAATTGAAGCCTTTTAAGAATTTTTGTTTCCATAAAAATTTTCAATCCATGGTCTTAAGTCATATCTTCCTCTAAACTATGCCACAACACTCCATTATTTTATCCTTGATTTTTGAACTAGATAATATGATAAGAAAAATCATTTTAGAAGGAAAGTCATGGAATAATGTGAACTCAATTTCCACTTCCTTTTTAAATATTCAAATAAGTTGGTCAATATCCATTGAACTTATATATTAGCCTTTTTTTTTAAGAATAATTATATCATATTTGATCATATTATCCTTCATAATTACTTTTGGTGAAACACCTATTGCCTTGATAAGGATTACTATATATTCATTATTCCTTTTGTTTCTAACTAGAGCATCCTTACATACAATTACGCCCATAATGACTTTCCTTACTTATTATGTTTCCTCATGAGAGTCATTCATTTTTTGATTTTTTTCTAAATATTTGAATTAAGAACTCTAAAGTAAAGGCTTACTCCTTGCTCCCAGCCACTTCTTAGTCACTTCTTGCTCACATTGTTAATATTAAGTATGATATATTTGTGATGCATGTGTGTCAAAATTCACAATGCTTTCTAGAAATAAATAGAAACAATCCATCCACTCAAATATTTTATAAAAATGTAAACAAATAATGATAGAAAGAAAAGATATAAAAGGATTGGAGGTGCCTATAGGAACCATAAATAATCACCATCCATAGATAATATTGCACAACACTCCAATAAGAAATGAGGAGTGTGAGGGGGTATTTATAGCAATACCAAAACCCCTAATTATATCATAAATTTTAACCTAAATTGACATAACAAGAGAGATTTAGGTTAATTACAAATATTAAATGAGATTTAACCATAACAAGTTTAACCATGATCTATTGGGCTTTTATAATAAAACACTATAAAATAATAAATATATTGCATAATGAAATGTCCTTAGGTCTATCCATTACATCACATAGTGTTGGATCTTGAGCATGAATTAGATTATAATTTCAACACCCCCCATAATCTGAATTGAGGTGTCGAGGAGAGGAGACATTAGTAACAATGGTATCATCCCCTATAATGGATGTTCTAGTGGGTCTCTTTATTTTAAGGTAGATTCATTTGGATTATCCCCATCATTTGAAATCTACTACTACAAGAATATTTTCTACTCTAGACACCCAAAAGTCGCACATTGTCACTTCACCCATCATCACAACTGATCAATTTATAAAACCTACAAGATTTGTATATATTAACCTCAAAATACTATTTATTTATCAAAACCATTATCCATGAACTATTCATAAGCCCTCTTTGGCCACTTAAGCCCTTTCCTACATTTAACTTTGGGTCCTCATGCAACCATCATCCTAGCCTAACCTTGGTTAATCTCTAACCTTGGTCAAAATCCACCTCATGGTCAAACCCAACCTATGGTCAACCTGACCATGGTCAATCTAACTCATGGCCACCTCACCTAGTCTACTCTTTGACTAGTCTAGCCTCCACCTCACCCACTTGACCTTAGCTAAACCTATGGTCAATCTAATTAGGGTTAAACTTAACCCTTTCTCCATACGTCTCACCATGTGCATTTAGAGCTTTAAATGGCATTTGGAGACTTTTGTGTCCCAAAGCATGGGAGGCATGGTGAGTCATCCTACACCTCACCTAAAAGTTAAAATCTGACCTAAGGTTAACCTAATAAGGGTAAACCTTAACCCTTTCTCCATTTCAAATCCCCATATGCATTTAACATCATAAATGACATTTGGAGACTTTTGTCTTTCAAAGCATGGGAGGCATGGTGAGTCATCTTCCACCTCACCCAAGTCAACACTAAACTCATAGTTAATCCTACTATGGTTAGGACTTAACCCTTGCTCCACTTCACATTCTCTTGGGCATTAAACATCATAAATGCAATTTGAAGACTTTGAGCATTAATCCATTTATGAGACATGCCACCCTATGCCACCTTAGGGGACACCTTTCAAGACACCTCATAGGACACCTCAAGGGACACCTCATAGGACACCTCAACCCCCCTAACCTTGGAAAAATCTATAAATAGAATGCCATTTTATCCATTTCTATCAACACTCATTTGCATACCCAAACTCTATTGAAATTATTCTAGAATATCAAGTGCACTAAACCACCATTCACCATCACTCATCATCCATCCCCATGGAGACCCACATAAATTTGTCAATGTAGGTAGCAAATCCACGTCCTAGAAGAAGAAGAAATTACATGGATTTCCACAATGTTGTCAAATATTTAATTTTGCTAAAATATACAGTGTAGGGTTTGTGTAATTGCACAACTTGGTCATAAATGTACAATTAGAAATTAAATGAAATAAAGTGAAATGCACATGAAAGGTAATTTGATAAAAATCAAATAAAGACTTAGTAAAACATTAATGCATTAATGTTTTTAAGAAATTGTGAGAAGATAGTAGTAAATGATGCATTATCTTAGGAACCACTTTGGAATGGCCTAGGCAAGCATTATAAGCCCTCCCATTCAATTTTTCTAGGTGGGTCATGGTTGTTCATGAAAAGGGAATGTTGTTCATCATTATGGGCTGTAGTTCATGTTATAGAAGATTATTCATTGATGGTTCAATGTTGTTTCTAATTGATGGCTGTAAACAGTTGATATGAATTGTGTATAGTTGTTGTAGTATTTGTACACATTGTTAGTAGAAGTGAGATATATGTTTCTATGCAAGTATTATAGAGACAACCTTGTAATTGATTGATTATACAATAAAAATGAAATATAGGTTGATGACTAATTGTATGTGAGATTATGGATGTACTAAATTGCTCACTTGTCTCTTGTGAATGATAATTGATATATTTGCATGCCATTGTATGGGTTATAGAAATGAACAGAAGGTGATATTGCTTGGTTTAGACTAATAATTGTGATTCCAGAATTGCATGTTGAAATACTAAATTGGCAATTCCACCATTAGGATTAATCAATTCCTATTGTGTTGAATTATTACATATAACTTTGCAGATCTAAGATTGAGTGAATATAGGAAGGGTTTGTTATAACCATTCAGTTAGACCTTCCAACAATACAATTGAACAATTACCTTATATTTTGGTTGCAATTGCATATTTTGTACTTGTGATAATGAAAAATGAGCATTTCCAAGTGAATTATTGCAAAAATGCCAAGTTATTATTGATAAATGAAGTTTTGAGCATATTGTATGATTACGAATTATACAGTTTAGGCTGTTGTATAGTTATAACCATACGACTAAATGTTTTGGAACCGTATAGTCACTTTTTGTACATTTTGAAAATCGTATAATTGTAAACCATACAACTACATGGATGGGTCCAAATCAAGTGCAAATTACTAGAATTCATTCCAAAACATTTCATTTCACCTCCATTATCAAGAATACTATCATTCATACTATATTTGATATCATTACCTATCAAAATTGAATCAAATTTTTGTAGTCAAGGACCTGTTATTGATAATTTATGAGAAGGAATGAATTAAAATTAGAGGTGAATTACAGATACAAGTTTACGAATATGTAGGAGATGGGATCATAGAGAAGAACAAGTTTCAATAAGGAGGATTACTAGAATTTCTCAAAGATAAAATATGAATAATTTAGCACACAACACAAATGAACCAGTAATAGAACAAGTATGGACTTTGGATGAAGGAGATAGTGAAAGGTGGGAAACATTGTTGATAGAAACAAAAAAGAGGGTATAAGGACCACCAAGAGTCAAGGAGAACATTGATATAAGATAAGATGTTGACATAGAAAATGTGTGAGGATACTGTGAGTGGATGGTAACACCTGAACAAGTGATGTATAGATTGTCAAGAGGTGTAGAGGATGAGAGTCAAGCACCGGAGGAACAACGCATGAGGTATCAAGAAGAAAGACCAAGACCATAGCCAGGCCACCAACGAAGGAGGTTGTAGAGTGAGGATGCTCAAGAGGTCGAGAGATGATTGTTCAATGAAAATAAGGTACCAAAGATAGAAAAATCTTATGAAGAGCAAAATATTAAATAACCCAGAAAAAGGAGGAATCAATCAAGGATTCTAGGGGACTCTTCATAAATGTGATGAAGAAGGAACCCTTCCAATGGCTAACATAACCATAAGAGAAAGAAAAAAAAGGTGTCCAATTTTCATAGGATAAGGGAAGGAAGACCCAATTAGGCATTAGAGAATTTTCCACATGGTGTAGAAAGCGACTGGGCAAAACAATGAGGTAGACTAGAGGTGGTTGTTTCCTACAATGTTTTAAGGATTTGTGATAGACTAGCATATAGAATTACCAGAGGAGTACTAGGTATGGAAATAATTACGTGATGCATTTATGAAAGAATTTTGATCATATGATAATGATGAAATTTATAGAGTACAAGGAGAGAATGAGTTTGTTCATTCTTACAATTGAAGGTTGAGTGGGTTGTTTGACCATTTGGATAAATCTGAGGTATTGAAAAGGATGTGGTTCATTGATGGACTTCTTCCTAAGTATCAAAGGAAGATGAAGATATTTCCCCCAAGATCATGCCAAGAGGCTTTAGATTATGCCTTAATTTGGGAAAGTGATGCAAAAACCTCATCAATGAATTGACATCATGAAAATGAATCTAATATTGAGGATAACTCAAACAATGAGAGTGATGATTTTGGATAAGAGAGTAGTTCCTTTTTCACGTGTTGGAGTCAAGAAGTCAAGGAAGAAAGTGAATTCATAGACAAGAATGTTGACTCTAAGGATGAGTGTGACTTGGAGAGTGTAAAATTATCACCACAAGTATATGTAGCCCAAAGCTAGGTTTTATAAAGGAATGATGTCACTAGTGATGCGGTTTGTGATAACCATCATAGAAATAAAAGAAGCAAAATATTGGATGCCACGAGTGATGCAGATTGTGATAACCATCATAAAAATAAAGAAGCAGAATATTGTATGATACTAAGGGTAGACCTATTGTACAATGTTGGCAATGCCAATTGTAGGGGTACTTTGCATGTGCTTGTCAAAGTTTTGTGAATTAGGATAAGCTAATGGTGAATACTGAATTTTAAGCATCAAAGAAGAGTTATAGCCCTTACAAAGAAATAAGGGAGGTGGAGGTGAACTTGATGAGCATAATTAGAATTGAGGAGTGAACTTGATACAGGATATTGTTTAAATGGAACAGTCAATTGTACAATTGGAGGATGTTGTTCAAAGGGAACAATCAATTGTATAATTGGAGGATACAGTTCAAAGGGAACAATCAATTGTACAATTGGAAGATGTCCAAATAGAATAATCGATCATACAATTAAAATTATCCAAATAAGAATGGGATTGTATGATTATGTAGGGTGAAACTATACAAATGTTGGGTTAAATCACATAGTTGATACAAATCATACAACTACAAGGTGTGATTGTATAGTTGGTACAAATCATACAACTAATGAATGAAATAATATAGTTGATAAAAATTATACGATTGCAAGTCAAATCATACAATAGGAAATCATTTAATGTTAAATCATATAGAGTGGAACCATACAAGGTGAAATCATACAACATGGAATTGTACAGATCAAAATCGTACAAGTGCTACCGTATAAGGACAAGAATGTCCAGCAGTGATTAATATAGGGTAATTTGAGGCTAATATTTAGTCACCTAGAGCTCTAGAAAATAAAAATGGAATTGATGGTGAGATATTTGAGTGGGTTGAGCAGATGCCACCACAGTGCTGATGAAGAGAAAAATTTGGCTTTGACAGTGGTGGTTTTAATAGTTTTGCCATTGAGGTTTAATAGCTTCAACAAGGTACGTGCGAAGGGTGCTGCCCCTCAACCCCATAAGGGATGTTTTCCCTTGACTCTGCAAAGGGGATAATACCCCCTTGACCCCTAACACAAGTGGTGATGAGCATTACCCATCATGTTGATGATATTGTTCATCTTGATCGTGTTTAAGGCCACAGGTGGTGTGAGCTACAAATTGAAATGATGCCAATTGTAGTGGACCTTTGGAATAGGTGAAAGCAAAAGGAGAACTAATACATTGTTCAAAAAATAAAAATAAAAGAAAAAGCAAAAGAAAAAAGAAGAGAAAAAAAAGAAAAGCAAAAGAAAAAGAAAAAGCAAAACTAATAAAATATTAGTGAAAAAGCAAAGAAATGGATAATACTTGCATGCAAAAGGATTGAGTTAGCAGTGATCCATAAAAACAAATAAAAAACACATACAAGGAAGGTTGAGGTGGTATATTTTCATGCAATTGGACGTTTTGGCTATAAAAGAGAGTTCCATGCACATAATATTCACTAGATGAATGAATTGAACAGGTAAAATTAGGTGATTTTGAGAGAAAGGAGTGCAGTTTCTAATTTTAGAAGAATTTACCATATGGGCAGGCAAAAAAATAGTAGTTAGTTTATTTTTTACACCTATTATGAATTTACATCGTGGAGTTTCCTTTATTCCAAAATTACAAAGAAAATAAAGCATAACGAGGAGTGCATTTGAACGATCGAAATGTTTTTCTAAAAAAAGTGTCGAGGGTGCTTTTTTCAAAAAAGCTAAGGGTTTGTAGAGATTTTCTAAAGATAAAACCTAAGTTGGGGGTTTTAGAATTTTTCTAAAAATAGGGTTTGTTGGGTTGTTTCAGAAAAAGCAAAGGAAGGAGAATGGAGTTAAAAACCCTAATTGCGTACAAGAAAATTGCCATAGGGAAGACTCAACTATTGCATGCATTGGAGTATAAGGACAAAGGCCATACACAATGATAGATTTTATAAATTTTGAGTTTCACAACTAAATAATTGCATATTTGGGAGGAAACAATTGCACAAGTGAGCCAAAAATCATACCAAAGAAGTAGAAATTGCACACCAGTGGCAAAAAGTGCAAGGCAAATCGTAAAAATTAAAAAACAAACATGGATTTTAGGGCAAATGCAGGCTTGAATAGCTGATTGTATGATTTTGGGAAGAAGTTGTATGATTTGAGGCTAGTTGTATGATTTTGATGATTTGATCCTTTAAGCAATATTCTCCTTTTGCTATAGATTTGGAGACGTATTTGTATTTGAAATGATGCCTTCTTGCCATGAGATGCAATCTTCAAATCTCATAGATTTGGAAAGCTTCTTTTGTATTCAAGTCTCCTTGTCAAATTTTAACTTCAAGCAGGATTTTCTTCTCAATATTCTAAATGTCTTGAGGTCTTCTGAGATTTGGCACTCCTTGCCAAATTCTTCTTCTTATTTTGGGATTATTTTCAGATGGCGATAATTGTCCCAAATATTTTGCCATCTTCTGTAGTGAATTTTTCTAATGAGTTCTCCTTTGATGATTTCTTCAATAAGTCTCTTCAAGACTTTGACTGGATGCTCATTGAGACCTCCCTAAGGTATTTGATCTTGCAACTTCTTCTGGTCTTCCTTGAGACCTTTTCTTCAACCTTCTGCTCTTGGAAGTGTTGGTGGTGAGATCTTATTTTGGATCTCTGATTCTACTACTTATGGATTCGAGTAGGAATCTCCTAGTCCTTCTTATTCCAAGATTAGAAGTTCTTCAATGAGATCTTCTCCTGATCTCTTTACCTTCAATTTTGCTTTAGGTGTAGGATTGATTTTGAAGAAGATACTCTTCCTAACTTTCTTGTAGGAAGTTTCCCAACTCACTACATCTCGTTTCCCTACAACAAATTATTAGTACTGAAATCTTAATTTGCTTCTAAATCATATACTCTCTTTTAGAGTCTTCTTTAGGATTAAGGCTTATGTGGTCTTTTTTTATTATCAAGGCTTTTGTGGCCTTTTCTTCAGTATCAAGGCTTCTGTGGCCTTTTCTTCAATATCAAGGCTTCTATGGCCTTTTTTCTAGATCAAGGCTTCTATGACCTTTTCTTATAGAACAAGGCTTTTGTGGCATTTTCTTCTAAATTAAGGCTTTTGTGCCATTTTCTTCTCTTGTGAAGTTCTCAATCTAGAAATGGAGATCTCCAATCTCTAAACTTCACCACGACTCTTCTATAGAAGTCTTCTTCCACAATATTATTTTCTTACACAAGGAACTAATATCTTCACTATGAAGGCACACCGACCTTCAAGCAACAAAGTTGAAGTCTCCTAGCTCTTTTATGTAGGAGGTATTCCAATCATATGAGAATTAATTTTCTACAACAAAATAAACTTTGGGTAATAGTTAACAAATTCCAGATATCCTAAATGATCTTCACTATATGATTTGTAAATCTAGTGTATTGAATGCTGAGTCCTAGTCTTCATGAGTTTTTCCTGCAACTCTATGGAAAGACTTTAGCCAAATGTAATCTCAATATTTTTGGAGTTGAGATTTCTTTCAGTCCTCACTTGTGGCTCTCCATAATTCTACCACCTAGACTCTTATGAGATTTTTTGAAAGTGGCTGGTCTAGCAATGCATCAAGTTGAAAAAAAACTTAGGCTCAATGATAATGGTGGTTTTATTATTAATCTATCGTGGCTAGATCTACCGTGGCTCTAATACCACTGTTAGCTTTTGATGCAATGTGCAATGGGAGATAGCAATCACAAGATGCATAATAATATGAAAGAAAGTAAATCTACGAGATGACTGAAATTTACTATAAATAAAAATTATGGAAATGAATACAATGTAGATATGGAGGAAATGGACACTCCATGAACAAAGATACTGGACTATATTGCACCCATCACCAAAATATGGTGATATACATAGCACTATGCTACTACCTACGAATATGCTCTAAGCTTCTATATCCTACTTGTTACAATGAGGCCCTATTTATATAGGAAGATAGATTCCTTGGAAAATACTCTATCTAGCTATGCAAGGGACATATTGCACATATATGGCTTGTACATTGACACTTATGCATTTATTACATTGCATGAAGTAACTAGATAACTTCCCCCTAAAGTAATATAATATCCTAAGTATGTACCTAGGAAGGTACATTTACATGATCCAAATGATGTAATATACTATTTTTCTAACAAACTACTTACTTGTTATGACTCTAGTGAATATGAGGACTTCATAGCAATCCTCACTAAACTAATATATAGCTCTTATATTTGAGAATATTAGGCCTAGTTTGAAAAATTAGCAAACCATACTAGTGGGTTGAGTGAAGATTGTTTCCAAAGTTATTTAGTTAATGTATTGAAGGAAAATATCAAGGTTGAGGTCAAAATATTCAAACTAAAAACCTTAATACAAGTTATAGTGTTGGCTAGGTTGGACAAAGATAAATTCACAACTTAGAGATGCACCTCCAATTTTTCACAAGCATGACCTCCATTTTCATTTAAGCCAACATCAAATATAGCTGATAAATCATCCACTATCAAATAATTAACTCAAGAAGAGATGAAAGATCATAGAGCTCAAGAGCTATATCATAATTATGATGAGAAGTATTCACTTGGACATAAATATGTGTAAAAATATTATATTTTCTTGATATGGATGAGTTGGAAACCACATAATCTCAAGAGGTGAAAGAGGATAATTAAGAAGATAAATAGATAGAGCAAATTGAAGCCCACAAAGAACCCCAACAAAAAATATTCATCCATGTATTAGCAAGCATAACTAACCCCTAGACTATGATGGTGATAGAGCATTTCAATGGATAATGAATAATAATTCTCATTGAGTCATGTAGCACACATAACTTTATTGACATTAGAGTGGAAAAGTAGAAAAATTATTATATAAATACAAGTAATTATTTTGAAGTCATGATTGCCAATGGATGAACATTGCCTTGTAAGGGTAAGTGTCAAAATATCAAAGTACAAATAGGAGAATATAATCTTAATACTAATATGTTTTCCCTTACCTTGGGAGGGTGTGTCATGTATGATGGGACATTCAAGGTTTTTTAAACTTGTTAAAGGGCCAAGCACACTTTCTCTTGGAAAAGAATGAAGAAGGATATTTAAAATTTTGTGGTAGAATGTGATAGGTCTTAGAGGATGAAAGATGATTTTTTTGCATCTAGGTATACTTCAGCCTCTCTCAAATTTGGAATATGTGTGGATGAATATTTCTATGGATTTCATCGAAGGGCTACTAAAATCTAGAGAAAAATTAGTTATTCTAGTGGTAGTGAATTGTCTCATGAAGTATGCTCATTTTTGTTCCTTATACCATTCTTGCATGGCCTCTATAGTTACCTAAATCTTCTTGGACACCATCCTTAATGGAATTCCCAAATATATATTTTTAGACACCCTACTTTTACCATTCACTTTTGATAGGAACTATTGTCATCTTTGATTATCCCTACCTAGGACAATCATGCTTCACATTAGAGCGACATAGCAAGCTACAATCGAGATTATGGGGTACAACTCAATGAAGGACCTCTAAGAGTTTTTACAAGGCTAGCTCCTTGTTAAGATATGGTCTTCAAAGTGCTAGTTACTCTACAAAGGAAAGGGGTACGAGAAAATAAGCAAACTAAACAAATAAAAGTAAAAGGGGGTAATGTGCTAAGAGATCCACTAAGATATTTCTACACAAATAGGCTTGAATACTATGTGCTAGTGATGAACATTTTCTTTCCTTAACATAGTGAAGTACAGTAGAGATATACTATTTATATTCATATATGAGCAGGGGGGTCCTGCAAGAGAGCCAAGCTAATAAGTGGCTCAATCAAAAAATAGACGTAGGCCCCTCACATACACATACACTTAGAAAATATGATATTTTGGAAAAAAATCACAAACACATACACATACATAGCAACAAGTTTGCAAAAAAAGACTAAAAAATAGACACAGGGTCCTATGTATATATATAACGCAGTCAAACTTTTACAAATATTGTGCCAAAAGTAGGGGTTCAAAAATTTCCACAAGCCACTCGAGAACCATAACTATTTTTATAGATATAAATGAAAGAAAATCCTACAAATACACAAAATTGCAAACTTGTCAATCCTTTACAAAGTTAAGACTATTCTATTTTATAGATTTACAAGGGAGGATTTTCCCTCCAAAATTATCTACAATTAGATTTGACAATCCCATCTACTTTTCCTTGGGATTCTAATCATTGAATTATGTACTTCTTTGATCATAATGACTGATCAATATAGTACTTTTACAGCCATACTTTCTTGAATAAATATTTGGGATAATAACTAAGGTCATATTTGGATATGTGGTCTTCATCTCTTCAATCGAGAAGGTAATTAATTTATCTCATCTACCCTCATCGCTTGATTTGACTCAAGAATTTGTGTTTGCTTGGTCTTCCAACATTTCTTGAAGACCAATCAAGAGTTTTATCTATTATTTTTTATTATTGATCACAAAACCTTTGATATTGGGATTTATCTCAAAGACAGACTCCTTTGGCACTCTTTTGGTTGTTTGTCAACACTTTCCTTGAATAGAATTTTGTAGAAGTCCCAACCATTAGGAACTCCTTGATATTGTTCTCCATAGGCTAGACAAATATCCAATCATTAGTTATTGTGGTTTTGGCTTAGTCTCATGTGGGTAGTGGTGAAACACTATAGTTTTGGTGATTCATAGGGGCCTTCTAGCCTACTTGAAGGAGAACTCAAAATTGCATTTATCCTTGGGCTCAAAATTAAAAGTTCCTACAAGGGAAAAATACAAAAAACTAAAAGGAGAGTTAGTTAAATATAATTACATGGAAAGAAACTACTCCAATGTTTGCCTAATTGATGCCCACTCTTCTTTTAATGGATACTAAATTGATTTGAATTAACTGAGTGTAGCTTATGCTTCAACTTTAATTTTTAAGGGAAGGCTTCTGATCTTTGTTGTGATTTTGTATATTTGGGTTCTAAGGTTGATAAATGGTTCTACTGATTATATTATATCTTTTAACTTTGGAGGCTCCAACCAATTTTATATAGGTAAACTTAATTCCTTAAATTATTTTAATAATTGAATGTAAAGTTGTTTCTCCATGATTTTGCTTCCTTCATCATAAGGGGATGGAAGTCCATTTTGTAGCAATATATTTGCTTCATCTCTAAACCACACCATGGCATTATTCAATTTTAGAGCTTGTGCTTTGCATGTGTGGGCTGATTTTTCTTTGTGGAATAGAGCCATTATATTTTGAGTTAGGAATTCTATATCAAGTATTCCTATCCCTATGGCCTCCAATTCATTGTGAGTCATTAGAGTTAACTTTTCTTGGCATATTTTGGATTTTGCTAGTTTATCAAAATTTTTGACCATGATGTGCTCAATATTTTGTTGAACTTGTATTTCCACTTTAGCACCTATTTTGATAAATATGAATATCTAATAAAGAGGATGACCCATATTCACAATGTGATCCTAGTAAGTATCAATGACCTTCTTGATCAGACTTTACAATCTCTTCCACTGTTGTATCTTACTCTTTTGCTCAATATTTTCCTTTTCCTCTTGTATACTCCATTTCTTTATGCAAAATTCTACCTCCTGATCAATTAATTGCTTCAAAAATTCATCAAATTATCCCTTTTTATTTGAAACAAGGGAAATTGTAGGTTTCTCTTCTAATCACTTGGACAGTCTATCTACCTACTACTTGAGAATTTTTTTTTTTGCTTTAGAGATTTTTAATGTTCTTTTTCGCATTTTTGGATCTTCCTCCATATTATCTATTCTAAAATTTTGACTATTATTATCATATTCCACAATTTTCCTTACTTCTTTCCCAAACCATATCTTGCCTTTGATTGACATTTCTTTAATATTGAGGCTTTCTATTACTATCCACCAATCCTTTTCATTCATTTGATCTTCAGGATTTACTACCAAAGGATCCCTTGTTAATACTTTGAAATCTTCATCATAGGAATCAAAATAAAAATATATTTGAGTAGATGCTTGAATTCTTAAAAATAACACTTGCTTTTGTTGATTCAAGTGCTCCACCCATTCATGTGAATCTTGTAGCCCTTGAATTTATTTAGTAGGAGACTTTCCATATATGGACTTGGGTTTGGAAAGGAAATTTTTATTAGGAGAATAGAGGGCCTTCTAGAATTGACGACCTGATAGGTTGGAGGGTCCTCTTGGGCTTTTATCTTTTTTCATAGTTATTTCTAGGGTATAGGCCGCTATTCCAAAGGGTTTGTGATCTTTCTAAGAGTCCTTTCTCATTTTTCTTCCTCTGCTTATTTTGAGCCATTTTTTTATTTGATATCACCATCAGTGTGGCTACAACATTTTCTTCCATTAATTACTACTCATTTTTTGCTCAAGTGGTGGGCTCAATATCCAATTCTTAAAATTGGTTTATCTCTTTTGATCTTGGGTTCTATATCTTTCTTCATTTGATGAAGATTATTGCTAAATTATTATTGCTAAATTATTATTTTTTATTTCTACAGTGGAGGCCCTTCCCTTGAGTCCTTTTGGATTTTTGCTTTATTTAATTGTTCTACTGAGACCCTTATTACCTTCCTTCTAATATAATCAGTAGCTCCTTTATTTACCTTAGCTAGGACCTCCATTGGGTATTCTTAGTCATAAGCCATACTGAATTTCTAGTCTTCATTTGGATCAAGACTTCCATATGATGCTTTTGTTTGATCTAACTCTTAGTGTAATTTCTAGCATACCTTGATTTAATTTTGACTCCGTCCCAGTTTTCTCAACTTTTTTTGTATAGAGGCCATAATTGTTATTGTTGAGTCAAAATAGTTTACCTTCTTATAGAAGCTTGAATAACATGTGATTATACTGAGAGGGGGGTGAATAGTATAAGATATAACTTTTTGCTTTTCAATCCATATGATAAAATCAAAAATATTAAAGCAATAAACATTACGCAAAGCATCACACACATGAGAGATATGATTTAACATGGTTCACCCAATGTGAGCTACTCCATGGAGAAAATATTCCTTATGAAAAATTCTCAATAAATTCTCTTGGGAATCCTCTCCCTATTATAATGTTTAATGACCTTTGCCCAAAGGGACACCAATCCCCTGATAAAGTTTGTGGAACTCTATCCATAGGAGAACTCCTCCTCTGCTCTGGATGGTGATCCTCTTAGAAGACTACTGCCTCCACTGCACTGGCTTGTGGATATCTCTCCACTGAAGACTCTATCCTCACTCATAATATCTCTATCGTTACTGCCCTGGATAATGGATCTATATCCACTAGATACTATTACCCTTTGCTTTGTCACCTCCAAATTATGCTCTTACTCTATTCTATTCTCTATCTTAGATCTGTACTGAACACTATTCTCTACCCTACACAAATATGCTCAATATTTGTATCAAATCTACACTAAACACTATCCATCGATCCAACACAAATATGCTCAATCTCTGTCTCAAATCTGCTCAACAATTTCTCTCTAGAACTTGTCCAATTTGCTAAACAAGTCTTCACCAAGAATTTCCTTAAATCTATCCACAAGTATTCTCCAAGACTTGCCTCAAACTTGCTCGTAAGCTTCCAAAAAAGCTCATACAAATCTATCCTTAAGTTTTTATAAAAGTTTACTCAACTCAGCTCACAAGCTTTCACAAAAGCTGTTTAAATCAATTGCAAAACCTGCATTTCAGAAAAAACCTCTTCAATCACACAAACAAATTTCACTCAGAATTTTGTTTGACTCATAGAAGTACATAGAGAATTGTTAGAGACAATATATTTCACACTCTTAATCACTCAATCACTTCCAAAATCTTTTTAAATCAATTCAGTATAAATAACAATTTGTTTCATAGAACTTGAACTATCACTCCAAAACTTTCAATCAACTATGCTCAATCAACTCCACTCAAGCAATCACTCAATGAAACACAAATTTCTTACAAACCCTAAACAAGTGTTTCACAATGCTTCAACAACTCTCACTATGGAACTCAAACCTTTACTCAAGATGATTCTAAATTCACATAACAATGATACTCATGATATTTTCACAAACCCTAGTTCAAGATAGTTCTCAATTTCTCACTCAAATGTTCTCACAAAAATTTACCAATCATGCACATGAAAGCTTACTCAAAAATGCTTATCAAACAAACCTTTTACTCCAACGTAGCATTCACAACATCCAATCCAACAATATTTCACTCACAAGGAAGATGTGCCCATACCTTTTGTTTGATGAAGAATTGACCTCAAAACCTGTCTCAATCCCAATTACCCTCTTTGCCAATATCAAAGGTTAGGTAGCAAAAACCTTCTCAAAATTTCATTCAAATATTCCCTCAAAATATTTCACCATACAAAACATTAAATCTCAATCACACCTTATAATCTCCACACTTAAAAATGATTAGCAAAAATTAAACAATAATTAATTTTCTTTATTCACCTTATTACTCCTTCCAAATTTAATCATCAAAATCACAATATAAAATTTAATTTTCATAAACCTTATATCTCCCTCCTAACATAAAAACCTTATGCCAAATTAAACCTTAGGACAAAATTTAATTTAAAATTAAATACCTCTTTTATCCTCGGCATGATTCGATCCCCCGCTGCACTGCCACAAGTGCCCTAACCATGGTTCAACTGCCATGTGAGCTAGATGCTCACCTTGGAAGGTAAAGGTGCCTTGTGTTATTTGTCTTCTTTGTTGGGCACTCAAAACAAAAATAGACACCACAAAACACTATCGTCGGGATTCGATCGCTGGTCCTTCTTCCTTGCAAAGTCTCAACACACAACTGCTTGCTGCTAGCCCAACCACACGATTGGTTATGAGGCTTTAAGCCTTCCTCATTTTATCCTTCAATGGCCGTCGAATAAAACCAAAACTTATATTTTTTCTTGCACGTAAATCATGAAATTGTAGTCTCTCAAAAATGTAAATCGATCAAAGGTAAGTTCTAAGACAACCAATCCACATGGTATTTATACGGTACCATTGTGCCATCTCCCTTTGGACGTCGACGGAGGGGGAAAATTCGTATGACGTGGACGCTTAATAAATAAATATTTGCCCTTATAACCCTAACCTTAGGGTTAATTAAATTAAGTTATAAATTAATTAATAATAAAATTATTATAATTAATTTAATAACTTTAAGGTTAATTAAATTAAATTATAAATTAATTTATAATGAAATTATTATAATTAATTTAACCACTTTAGGTCTTACCATTAGACCTTTAATATTATAATGAAATATTATAATATTATTTTTCTTGGGCCTTCCTATTGCTCCTTTAGACCTTATCTGACCACCTTGAATATTATAATAGGAGATATTATAATATTATTTCCCTTAGGCCTAGAAGCAATATTTCTCTTGCACTGCTTATTGAAATTAACTCTTGACATCCTTCCTTTTGCACTGCTCACTGAAAATAACTCTTGACATCGATGACAACAAATATTGCTCACATTTCCAACAATCTCCCCCTTTATCATTGATGGCAACCCATTTACCTTTTACCATTTCCTTTACTTCTTTATGTTCTGCTCCCTCTTAACTGCTTCCCTAACTGAATGCTCTCCCCATAACTCAAATCTCTCCCCATTTGACATCAATGGCAAAGGGTCACCTTTGAGGCTCGGGGCCTCTTAGCTTAGCCCTCCCCCACATCTTCTCTTGAGTTGGTTAATTCTGGGGTGGGAGTAGAACTACTCCCAATTTTCTTCGAAGATACTCAAAAGTCTCTCTCTAAAGTGGCTTAGTGAAAATGTCCACAATCTGTTCCTTTGTAGTAACATATTCCAACCTGAATTGCTTATATGTTACTTATTCTCTCAAAAAATGATACTTGATCAGAATGTGCTTTGTCCTGGAGTGCATCACTAGATTATTTGAAATATTTATAGCACTTGTATTATCACATAATATGGAAATAAGATGATCATGCTTAATATTGCAGTCCTTTAGAGTTCATTTCATCCATAATACCTGTGTACAACAAGCAACTACTACAATATACTTTGCATCTACTGTGGATAAGGATACTGAAGCCTATTTCTTACTTAGCCAAGAGACTAAACAATATCCAAGAAAGAATGCTCCACCACTCGTACTTTTTTTATCATCAATGTTGCCAGCCCAATCTGCATTTGTATAAGCTGTGAGAGTGAAACTGTCACTTTTGGGATACCAGAGCCCCAAATCCATAGTCCATTTTAGATACCTAAGAATCCTCTTTACTGCTACTACATGTGTCTTCGTGGATGCTTCCTAAAACCTTACCACTAATCCCACTATCTGCATGATATTTGGTCTAGTAGTTGTGACATATAATAAGCTTCCAATCATAGATCTATATAATTTTTGATTTGCCTCTGGAGATTCATCATCTTTACTTAACTTACATCCTATAACCATGGGAGTACTTACTGGTTTGCAATATTCTAACTTGAATTTCTTTAGCATCTATTTTATGTACTTGGTTTTTGAAAGGAATACTCCTTTCTCTGATTGTGAAATATGAAGTCCAAGAAATAAGGACAACTCACCAAGCATAGACATCTCAAATTTATTTTGCATGCTCTTTGTAAATTTTTGACACATCTTATTATTTTTGCCTCCTAAAATGATATCATCAACATAAACAACCACAATTAGTAAGTCATTCCCTTCATTTTTGATATATAAGTTACTATCCACTATTCCTTTCCTAAAACCCTGTTCATGTAGGTACTTATCCAATCTTGAGTACCAAGCTCTAGGAGCTTGCTTTAGTCCATAGAGTGCTTTATTTAATCTGCATATATAGTCTGATTTATCAATTAAGTTGAATCCTTCTAGCTGCTCAATGTAAACCTCTTCTTCTAGAACACCATTTAGAAAGGCTGATTTAACATCCATATAATATACTTTGAAGTTTTTGAAGCTTGAGAAGACTAAGAAAATTTTGATAGCTTCAATTTGTGCAACTGGAGCAAATGTCTTATCAAAGTCATTTCCCTCTACCTGTGCATAACCCTTGCATACTAATATTGCTTTATTTATGACTACTTGACCATATTCATTTAACTTGTTTCTGAATATCCATTTAATTCCAATCACATTCTTGTCCTTTGGTCATGGGAAAAGTTCCCAAGTATTAATTTTCTCTATCTGATCTAGTTCCTCATTCATTGCCTTAACCCACAAGTCATCTTCACTAGCCTCATTAAAATATTTTGGCTCAATTTTGGATAACAAAGAAAAATTTGCTTGTTGATTTGATGTAATTACCCTTCTTGTCTGTCTCTCATCTAGATTACCAATGATTATATCTCTTGGATGATGTTTCTGTACATACCTAGATGGAGTCTTGGGAAGAAGTCTTTTTGTTTCTTCCTCTTCTCCTTCTAATTCCTCACATAACTCTTCTTGACAACTTCCATCTTCCTGATACACAATTTCTTGAATTGGTTCCCTTAAACCTATCTTCTCATCAATTGTTACATTTATACTTTCTACAATAGTACATGTCCTTTTGTTGTAGCATCTATAGGCTTTGCTCTTAGTGGAATAACCTAGAAAATTGCCCTCATCACATCTTGGGTCAAAATTTCCCAAGTATTTCTCTTCCCATCTTATGTAACACTCGCTTCTGAATATTTTAAAGTATTTCGTAGTGGATGGTCTTCCCTTCCAAAGCTCATATGGAGTCTTATGATGGTTCACTCTTATTTGAGCCCTATCGATGATATAAACTGCCATGTTAACTACCTCCCTCCAAAAACCATATGAAAGCTTGAATTCATTTAACATAGCTCTAGCTATATTTTCAACAGTCCTATTCTTCCTTTCAACAACTCCATTTTGTTGAGGAGTTCTTGCAACTGAGTATTCTATTTTGATCCCATGTTGTTCACAATAGTTTACAAATTTATTTGAGGTAAATTCTCCTCCTCTGTCTGATCTCAAACACTTAATCCTTTTACCTATTTTGTTTTCAACCAACTCTTTAAATACCTTGAATTTATCAAGTGCTTCTGACCTCTCTTTCAGGAAGGCTATCCAAATCATTATGGAATAATCATGTATAAACAATAAGAAGTAAATTTCATCTTGAATACTATGTGTTTTGGTAGGACCACATAGATCAATATGTATTAGTTTCAATGTCTCAGATGACATAAATCCTTTTGATTTGAAACTTGTCATAGTTTGCTTTCCATGCTGACAAGTTGCACATATTGTTTTTTGTGGCCTTTTTAGCTTTGGTAAATCTCTGACAGCCTGTTTATTACTTATGTTAACTATGTTGTCAAAGTTCAAATAACCCATTCTTCTATGCCACAACCAACTCTCATCTTCTTGTGATAGAAAAAACTTGTCTCCTTTAATCTCACTTAACATGTAAAGGTTGTTTGTAGTTCTATTTGCATTCACAATAAGTTTTCTAGTTTTAGACTTTCTAATCTCACACCTAATTGGATGAAAAGTAACCATGTGCCCTTGATCACAAAGTTGGCTCACACTTGGTAGATTGTGCCTCAAGCCCTTGATATACAATACATTCTCTATTTTTGTTTTCCCATTATCTAAACTCAGAGTTCCTTTCCCACAAATTTTTGCTGATATATTATCACCAAATCTTACTGATCCTCCATCAGTTTCTTTGAGTACTAGAAATTTACTTTTGTCTTCTGTCACGTGACTAGAACATCCACTATCAAGATATCATTGTTTTAATTTGTCCTAAATATGAAGAGTTGTTTGTACTAACATTGATCTAAATTTTTCATGCCCGTTTATTTCTTTCCTAACTATTGAAGTTGTATTATTTTTACTTGACTCAGGCAATACCATTTTATTCCATCTAGCCTTGTGCCCAAGATTATTGCACTTATAAAATATGACATCACTATTCATAAGAGGTGCAAAATAATTGAAATTTCTATTGACATCCTTTTTAACATAACCAGTGCAATGTACATTTCTATGACCATATTTTTTACATGAAAAAAAATAGCCATGGAAGAGAGTATGTAACCTGTTTGAATGCCTTGGAAAATATGGGCGAGTACTCCTTATTTTGTTGTGATTAACTTTTTTCCATGGTTCTTATTTGATTTCTTCTTTCCTAATATCTTTTCCTTCCAGAGTATGAGTCACTTGCTTATCTTTGTTTGAAGTCTCTGCTTCTTGAAGGCTTGAATCCTCTCTCTGTTTCCCTAGCTTTATACCTTGTAGTACCTTGGTATTTTCAACTTCATTTATTAGATAGACAATTTTTGCTTCTAGTATTTCACATTATGTTTCTCTTTCTCTTAATAGATATGTCATATCCTATTCAATTTTCTTTCCCTCTTCTACCTTTATCTTGAGTTCTGTGAGACTCTGTAGAAGTTCTATCCTTTATTCTTCATTCTCTTGAATTTAATCCTTTAAACTTGAGTTCTTATTTCTAAACTTTTCAAGGTTCTTGAGAGCAACAAAAAATTCCTCTTTTATGTCAAACATGGTCTCTTCTTCACAATCTGAAGTCATGTGTGTTTCTGATGGATCTTCCTCCAAGCTGTTAGTATTTTCATGAAGAGACCCACTCTGATACCAATTGAATAACATGTGCTTATACTGATATGGGGGTGAAAAATATAAGATATAAATTTTTTATTTCAATCCATATGATAACATCAACAATATTAAAGCAGTAAACATTATGCAAAGCATCACACACATGAGAGACATAATTTAACGTGGTTCACCCAATGTGAGCTACTCCACAAAGAAAATATTCCTTATAAAATTTTCTCAATAAATTCTCTTGGGAATCCTTTCCCTATTATAATTTTTATGGACCTCTGTCCAAAGGAGACACTAATCCCCTGATCAAGTTTGTGGAACTCTATCCATAAGATAACTCCTCCTCTGCTCTGGCTGGTGATCCTCTTAGAATACTACTACCTCCACTACACTAGCTTGTGGATCCCTCTCCACTAAAGACTCTGTCCTCACTCAGAAGATCTTTGTCCTCACTGCCATGGCTAATGGATCTCTATCCACTAGATACTGTTGCCCTCTGCTATATCACCTCCAAAGTCTACTCTTACTCTATTATATTATCTATCTCATATATGTACTGAACACTGTCCTCTACCCTACACAAATCTGCTCAATCTCTATATCAAATATGCACTAAACACTATCCATCAGTCTAACAAAAATTAACTCAATATCTACTCAAATAGCTCAATAAGTTCTCTCTATAACTTGTCCAATATGCTCAACAAGTCTTCATCAAGACTTACCTCAAATCTGCCCACAATTCCTCTCTAAGAATTACCTCAAACCTGCTTGTAATATTCCACAAAAGCTCACACAAATATGTCCTTAAGCTTTTACAAAATATTACTCAACTCAGCTCACAAGCTTTCACAAAAGCTATTTAAATCAATTACAAAACTTGCATACAAAATCAACTCAATATCTTTCAAAAAAAACCTCTTCAATCACACAAACAAATTTCACTTAGAATTTTATTTGACTCATAGAAGCACATAGAGAATTATTAGAGACTCAATATATTTCACACTCTTAATCACTCAATCACTCCCAACCTCTTTTCAAATCAATTCAGTATAAAGAACAATTTATTTTATAGAATTTGAACTATCACTCCAACAATTTCAATCAACTATGCTCAATCAACTCCACTCAACCAATCACTCAATGAAACATAACTTTCTTACAAGCCCTAAACAAGTGTTTCATAATGCTTCAAAAACTCTCACTATGGAACTCAAACCTTTACTCTAGATGATTCTAAATTCACATAACAATGATATTCATGATATTTTTACAAACCCTAGTTCAAGATAGTTCTCAATTTATCACTCAAATGTTCTCACAAACATTTACCAATCATGCACATGAAAGCTTACTCAACAATGCTTATCAAACAAACCTTTCACTCCAACTTAGCATTCACAACATCCAATCCAACAATATTTCACTCACAAGGAATATGTGCCCATACCTTTTGTTTGATGAATAATTGACCTCAAAACCTGTCTCAATCACAATTACCCTCTTTGCCAATCTCAAAGGTTAGGTAGCAAAAACCTTCTCAAAATTTCATTCAAATATTCCCTCAAAATATTTTACCATACAAAACATTAAATCTCAATCACACCTTATAATCTCCACACTTAAAAATGATTATAAAAAATTAAACAACAATTAATTTTCTTTATTCACCTTATTACTCCTTCCAAATTTAATCATCAAAATCACAATATAAAATTTAATTTTCATAAACCTTATATCTCCCTCCTAACATAAAAACCTCATGCCAAATAAAACCTTAGGATAAAATTTAATTTAAAAATTAAATACCTCTTTTACCCTCGGTGGGATTCAATCCCCCGTTGTGCTGCCACCAGTGCCCTAGCTGCGGATCAACTACCGCATGAGCTAAGTGCTCACCTTGGAAGGCAAAAGTGACTTATGTGCTTTGTCTTATCATCTAGGCACTCAAAACAAAAACAACCACCATAAAATACTGCTATCGAGATTCGATCGCCAGTCCTTCCACCTTGCAAAGTCTCAACACACAGACACTTGACGCTAGCCCAACCACACGGTCGGTTATGAGGCTTTAAGCCTCCATAATTTTATCCTTCGATGGCCACCGAATAAAACCAAAACTTATATTTTTCCTTGCATGCAAATCGCAAAAATTGTAGTCTCTCAAAAATGTAAATCGATCGAAGGTAAATTCTAAGACAACCAATGCACATGGTATTTATATCATTGTGTCATATCCCTTTGGACGTCAGTGGAGGGGGAAACTTCGTATGACATCGGCGCTTAATAAATAAATATTTGCCCTTATAACCCTAACCTTAGGGTTAATTAAAATAATTTATAAAATAAAATTATTATAATTAATTTATAATTAATTTAATATTTTTAAGGTTAATTAAATTAAATTATAAATTAATTTATAATTAATTTAACCACTTTAGGTCTTACCATTAGACCTTTAATATTATAAGGAAATATTATAATATAATTTTTCTTGGGCCTTCCTATTTCTCCTTTAGACCTTATCTGACCACCTTGAATATTATTATAGGAGATATTATAATATTATTTCCCTTAGACCTAGAAGCAATCTTTCTCTTGCACTTCTTACTGAAACTGACTCTTGACATTCTTCCTTTTGCACTGCTCATTGAAATTGACTCTTGACATCAATGACAACAAATCTTGCTCATAATTCCAACAAATCTTTCATACAACTTCCTTTAGAGTTCCTACTACAAGAATGCTTCTCGTTTTAGTAAAGGGAGTAACCCTTGTTGTTTTCTCCTATACCTTTTTAGGTTAGGTCTTGCTTTATGCTTAAATCTTTTTAGATATATTGGCACTTTTTAACCATGATACAAATTTATCATCTGGGTCATAGTTCCATGTATCCTCGGATTTCCAACGCTAGCCACTTTATCTTCATTTCAAATTCTTTGATGGCCCTTATCTTTTCTTGGATTATTGGTCCCAGTCAAACTAGAATTTTATATAATCCCAATTTGTTCTATCCCCTTGCATATGCAAAATATATTAGGCCTAATTGCCTTAATATTTCCATACATGCTATCCTATTGGTCACATATGCTGGAAAGATGAAGAATCTACCTTTAAAACCAAAGATACAAATGGCCATTCCTTCTTCTAGGAACTACCAATTTCCTTTTATTATGATTTTTAGAATATCAACCATTTATTCTGATATTCATTTAGGATTTTCTCCTTTAAATTCAACTATAGTGGAAACTAGGAATTTATTTGAAAATACATGATAAGGAGAGTGGAGGTATAGGATCTTTGTCCATTTTGTCATGGGATTTCCTTCCCCTTTTTCATTTTCTTTTCTTAAAAATAATTGTTCAAAATTCTAACTATTTTGATATAGAATGAGGTGAACCAAGAATGAGCAGTACCTGAAGTCTTGATTTCCTTTGATGTTTGTCAACCCTTCATGGGTTTTTCATGCTATAAAATCATTGAAGTCGAGCACCAACAAAATTTTGTTCTCATTGTTTCTTAATAGGTGAAAAATGGAAAGCATTTCCTATATTATTTATGTATCACTAGGGGCTCAAATGAAAGCTACCATGCTTAGAATGTCTTTGGCATCTTGCATAAACATCCCAATTCTAAGAGGAGATTTGGGCATGGTGCTTATGGTCTTGGTGAGTTCTTGGTTCAAACAATCCATTTTATCTTTAATCTCCAAATAACATGTCTTTGTAGTTTTTGGGCTCATTTTTGCACCCTTTAGTACTTGTAGCATTTTTTGTACAACATCCCTATATATAATCACTTGGAATGTGTTATCCTACAGGCATAAAATCATTTTTTATTATGGGTCATAAAACCCTGCACATGTCCTTACCAGTTTGTAATAGGTATGAATCGATGGAAGAAGATATTAGGCAAGGTCATTACTCCATAATATAGCCTCGAGAGCATATTACTTAGCATCCTTTTGTCTTAATTGAGCCTTATCTTTTAGCACCCTATCATCTTTTGCTAGTTTAGGATCATTGATCCTGTCAACTTCATTTTCTTTGATTTGAGGCTGCTCACTTTTGATTGCATTTATTTATCCCATATTATTTTCTAATGGTTTATGCAGGGTAGTTACATTCTTATTTTTATTCTTATATTCATCAGTCGCTATTGGTTTTCCCATCTCATAGTATGAGGGGTAGATTGCTATAGTGTTGCTTTCTTGGGGTAAAAAAAATAACCTCACCTACAAGCATAGTTCTTATAAGCGCTGAGGTACCTTATTGGTTGGTAAAACACTTGGTTGGTGTACCTTGATCTTTGATTGATCATTATTTTCTCCAATAATGATCCATATGTTCCCATACATTTGTATCAGTTAAACATTTATCAGTGACTTTTATTTATTGAGATAACTATTAATTTCCTTTTAATACCAATGAATAGACTTACTTTTGCACACATAACAAAGTTTGTTGAGGTAAATCACGTTATGATCTCATGCCTCTAAATTTACATTGATGTGGGCCTGGATCCCACACTCTAATTAGTCATTGATATTTTTTATGCAGGTGTTATTAAAACTAGGACCCTCTATTTTTAATGCCTCTTCATTATTGTTGGTGACATACGATGTTTTTTCATTGCTTATAACTGGGTTAGGTAAGGTCCATAATATATATTTTTTGAGGCCCCCTTTTTAATTTTAATAGCATGTTATCATATATCCATAAAGGTAGGGGCAATATATTTTTTAGCTAGGCTATCCCCCATATTGCTTTGGGCCTTATTTTTTTTGTTTTGACCATCGAACTAGGTATGGTGATGATTTCTTCCCTAACACATTGCCTATATAAGCTTCTTCCTTTAAGGGACCTATGCTTTTGTGTGTTTTTTAAATAAGGAAAACTTGGTTGACTATCTTGTTGATGATCAAAAGAAACATTGTCTTCTTCAACCATCTCACTACTATCATTGATTGTGTCTTCTTTGATTTTTAAAACAAAGTCATCCATGATTAATGAAGCCAATTGGTCCCATTCTATTATTGCATGAGGATTCAAGGATTCATATTTCTTTAGTGTCTCCCATTTAATAGATGCCACTAGTAGCCCTAAAACCACATATTTCTCCACTACATTGTATGTTTGGTATATGAATACTAGTTCTATGAGGTGTTCTAATGGAGTGTTTTGGCCTTTGCCATTTTATTATAGTAATATTGTTAGTATATACTCAAGTAGATTTTTCCATCTATTAGGTGGATTTTGGGGGCTCAAGGGGCTTGATCCTACCTCATATGAAGGGATATGTGTTGAGGGGGTATCCATCTAAGATATGAAAATAAATTTCAACATCATATTTTGTTTACATACCTCTGGGATTCTTTTGTTGATGCGGAGTCACCAAGTGAATGTGACTTATTGCTTATCAAAAGTAGGTAGACACAAGTCTTCACTTGAACCTTGGTATGGTATCTTTAGTAGCCATTTATTTTCGTGTTCATTTTTGAGTAGACTCGCTAGGTGAGAAAAGAGGTACTTCAACAAGTGAAAAATAGACTAAGACCCTAACAAAGTCTCAACCCTACTCCTTGTTGTGATTCTAGGATCAATGATGGATCAGTAGGGTCCCACCAAGCATACCATTAAACTATTTTTATATGTAATTGTCCTCACCTAGGATAATCATACCTCGTGTTAGAGTGACACAACAGGTCATATCCAAGAGCATGAGGTTTGGCTCAATCGAGGGCCTCCAAGAGTTTTACAAGGCCAAATCCTTGTTAAGATGTGATCTTCAAGGTGTTAGTTACTCTACAAAGGAAAAGGGGTAATAGAAAATAAGAAAACTCAACAAATAAAAGGAAAAGGGGGTGATACACCAAGAGATCCACTAAGATATTCCTACAAAAATAGGCCTAAATGCTATGTTCTAGTGATGAACACTTCCTCTCCTTGATACAATGAAGTGCAATCAAAATCTACTAGTTATATGCATATATGAGTAGGCAGGTCTTGTAGGAGAGCCAAGCTAGTAAGTGAATCAGTCCAAAATAGACACAGTCCCCTCACACACATACAATTAGCAAATATGATATTCAAGCAAAATATGACAAACATATACACAAACACAACAATGTATTTTGTAGGTAAAGACCAAAAAATAAATACATGCTCCCATGTATATATAATATAGGTAAAATTTTACAAAGATTATGCCAGAAGTGGGGTTTGAAAATTTCCCAAAAGCCACTTAGGAACCACAACTATTTTTATAGAGAGAAATGAAAGGAAAGCCTACAAATACATAGAATTGAAAACTTGCTGATACTTTACAAAGTTGATGGTACTCCTATTTATAGATTTACATAGGAGGATTTTCCACCAAAATTATTTGTAATTAGATCTTATAATCCCATCTACTTTTCTTTGATATTCTAATCATAATGATGTACTTATCTAATCATAATGACTGATCAACATAGGAATTTTAGATCCATACTTCTTCTTAAATGAATGTCTAGGAAAAAAACTAAGGTTATCTTTGGGTAGGTGGTATTCATATATTCAATAAAGAAAGTCATTAATTCAGCTCATCTACCCTCATCACTTGATTTGACTCAAGCATTTGTGCCCGCTTGATCTTCTAGCATTTCTTGCAGTCTGATTGAGAGTTTGCTCCATCATGATTTATTATTAATCACAAAACCTTTTATATCAAGATTTATCTCAAAGGTGGGCTTCTTTGGTGCTCTTTTGTTTGTTTGTCAAGACTTCCACTAAATGGACTTTTCTAGAAGTCCCTACTATTAGGATTTTCTTGACCTTATTTTCCATAGGCTAGACAAAACTTCGATCATCAATTATTGGGATTTTACCTTAGTCTTGAGTGGGTAATGGTGAACCACTATGGGAACTATTTAAGTTATAGGGAACTCATCTCAAAATGAGTTCATCTTATCACCCTCAAAATAATGGCTAAAAAAATATTGTTAACAAATTCCTAGAAATATACCTTCATTATTTTGCATTAGAACATGCTTCATAATGGGCTAAATGGCTTTCTCTAGTCGAATGGTGGTATAATACCTCATATCACACAACCACCAAGGTCACACCATTTTAAGTAGTAAATGTTCATCCTATATCAACACCTTCCTCCTACATTCTAGAAATATCCAATATTTAGGCAATAGATACTACGCTTCATTAGCATGCAACACTCCTTTGATAACTTAAGGAGAATCTAGAATTGGCCAAAAATTGTATGCATCAACAAGCTAATAAACACCATTTTGAGCGTAGCTTTTATGTAGGGGATATGGTTTTCATCCATCTACAACCATACAAACAATCATCACTACAAATCCTTGGATTCCAAAAACTTATAGCAAATTTCTATGGTTCATAGTAGGTGTTACAATAGGTTGTTTCAACTGCCTACAAAGTGATCTTTTCACCCACTTCCAAGATCCACCTAGTTTTTCATGTATCCTTATTTAAGAAGGTCATAAATAGCAAGGTACATTTCCAATCAACATTACTTGAATTGGATGAATAAGTGTTCATAATTATGGATCCTCAATAAAATTTGGACTAGCAATCATGCATCCTTTACAACCGTATCATCACTAATGTTCTTGTGCAATGGCATGGACTACAACCAAAAGATACCACATGGGAGTTGTTCTTGTAGCTACAACAACAATGACCTCATCTTCAACTTTGAGGACACAAATGTTTTAAGGGAAAGGGAATGTTAGGATCCCATCGTAACGTTACTATGTAATGCACCCCTTTTTAACATTGGGATTCCATCCTAATGTTATTATGTAATGCATTATAACATGAATGTGGCACTTGAGATGATTAGAAAAATTGGGCCATTTAATATCACTATTATTATGAATGTAACTATTTATTTAATAGAATATTCTAGCTTAGGTCCTCACTTGCATGTGAATCCGACCCTTGATCATTAGGGTTAGTGTTAAGAAGAGTCTTTACAAAGGTAAGAGGCATTGATGGATGTATATATTTTTTGCATATTATATTGAAGTTTTGCTTCTAATGAGGTTGCCCCCTTAAAGATACTTTTGTATTATAGCATGCAAGACCATTTTGTTGATGTGTTCACAAAAGGAGTTACCAAATATTAGTTCTTAAAACTCTGAGATAGTCTAGAAAGACTTCTCAACATAAATGAAAATAATGTTGGGAATATGATGCTAAGAAAAACCCATAGCTATAGAAATGTTGAAAATGTGAAGTTGGCCTTGTAACTATAGTTGTGCAAATTCCTAATCGAGTTTGTAATTAAAACTATATAGATTCTCAACTGAGATTATAACTATAGCTATGCATATTTCCAGTTAAACTTGTAACTACAACTATGCATATTCTTAGTTGATCTTGTAACTATAGTTGTACATATTCTCAATTGAGCTTGTAACTATAACTATGTAGATTCCTAACTAAGCCTGTAACTCCAGCTATGCATATTCTAGTTGAATTTGTAATTGCAATTGTAAATATTCCTAGGTGTGCTTGTAATATTTGGTGTATATATGTGTGTAAAAAAAATTAGAATGCTCTTGCTATGCAATTTTTTTGAGATGTGTTTTTTTTTATTTTTTGCTAAGCAAAAGGGCTGCAGTTTCCCTAAATTCTAGGATTATCTCACATATTTTAATCAAATTTTAATGGATTTTTGCATGTCTCATCTCATGAGATATGTTGTATCATAACATACTATTTTATGTTTAACTTGTTGAATACATTGTTTTTATTCAAATTTGATAACTATAGATTAAGGTTTTAAGATATCTATATCAAGACATGTCCACGTATATAAAATTTCTCTTATTCTAAGTTAGCTCTTATTAGATGAATTCCTCATGAGTCAACCAAATTTTAAAAATATACTTAATGATAAGTTGAAACAAAATTTCAAAATGCTTGGTGCACATTATAGGATTTTTAAGAATTTTTCTTTAAAAAAAGTTTATATTCTACACACAAAACATAAGCGACTATCCATTTTTTTATCCCTAAATACTAAACTATATAATTAAAACTTAAATCCAACTTGCTTTCAATCCATATTTTAATTGTTGAAAAAACATGACCAGTATCTATTGAGCTTACATATTAATTATCCACTTTTATTAACCACTATATCATGATTGATCATTCCACCCCTTATTTAATTTCTTGGAACTCATCAAAATGAATAATAATTCATATACGCATTCGTCGTGGGGATTGAACCTGGGTCACATCTCCGATAATGCAAGTGGCATCCTTGTTGGTAGACCACACTCATGCGAATATCAAAATCAATTTTAGAAATATTATACCAAAAAATTTGAAATAAAATTTGCTTTCTTATCCCCTTCAAATTTATTACTATTAAAAAAATATATATATCCTAATTTATTAAGTAATTTTTACTATAATTAATTTAATTAATTAAAATAAATAGAAAATTTCATAGTTTTTTTAAATAATAGGATTGAAATGGTCCAATTATATTACATCATCACCATATAGTAAATTACAATAATTTGAATATTGTCCATGTATTACTTAACAAGATTGGAACCTCCTTCAATGTTCAAAAATTTAACTAATTGAACTAATACCATTTGATAAAACATTACCTTATCTTGATAAAAATATTCATACTTATATCTCAATATGTGAAATTTAGAGTGTATAATACTAAGAAATGCCAACATTTGGTTCAACGGTTGGACAATTAATAGTTGACAAATAGTTAATGTAGCTTATACCAAGATTAAAATCTTGATAAAATTAAATAAATCAATGTAAATATCAATATAAAATGGAAAGGATAACCCTTTCAAAATCCTAATTAAAAAAAAAAAATTAAAAAATGACTACAACACATACATAAGGAGAAAATATGACTCCCATATCAAAATTCATTGCGCCAATTTGCATGGTGTAAACTTGCATTTACATAGCCAATGCCATTTTCATTGAATATATTTTAGTAATACAAAGTCTAAGGAGTGATAATATTAAGGTACCATTTATTGGGGGTAAGCAAAAGGGATTTTTTTCTAGATTTAAATTAAGGTAATTGAAATGAAATGTCAACACCAAAAATATTCTAATATATTAAGATGAAACACCAATAACAAAGACATTCTAGTGTATTTTCAAATGCTTCTTTGAAAATAGTATTTGTTTTGTCTAAATAATTATTGGTTACTGTATTATTAGATGCTTCTTTTAACAAATTTTTATTGAAAAATAAAAATATTATTAAAAAGATAGATTCAAAGTAACAATAATTGACCTACCATTTTTGGTTAATCTCAATATCCTAATAAAATTAACTCTAACATCTCTTGGATCACAATTTTTTTAGTACAATCCAAAGAGCCAAAATGCTTGTCTTGATTACAATTTTCATCAATACTATTCCAGAGGATTCAGATTTGCTTCTCTTGCCATGAATTTGAGGGCTATCCCAAATTGGGACTAAGAACACTACAAGCAACAACGTGATGCCAAACCAAAGGCTAATAATCATAAACATCTACCCTAGTCCCACACACTTCATTACCTAAATCATTGTTGGCTAGTAATAAAACTTGTTTGTTCACCTCCATCCAATCTACAATATCCCTATTCTAATTAGATTTCAACTAGTATCCAACAAGATGTTCACTTTTATTTTTAGCCAAAAATTCAACCATTTCATTCTTCCATCTACCTACATAAACTGGACTGACATCATAAAACTACTATCAAATGACTTTAATCAGACTCACCATGTTCTTGATCTTCCACGCACTTGATCTAAAATTCCTAATATCATCTAGCAACCCCACAAAAATTTGAGAGTTATAATCCACTATGATCTTTCAAACTCTATTCTTCTAAGCATTGAGAGAGCCCTATCTAATTGCTAAAGCTTTTGCTTCATTATTTGTTGCTACCCCTAGGCCTTCTAATTCCCAATGAAGAACCTTCCGCTTGTGGCCTCTTCTGAGGAAACCAATGCTCGTTGCCCATGAATTATTGTTGGTTTCTCCATATGTGTTGATTTGTTTCTAGCCTAGGGGTGGGTTTTGCCAAGACCTATGAGTCTACCTCATGGTATCATTGTCTCCTTACTAGTTTTCTTGTTCCCAACATTAAATTTTAATGTTTCTATAACCTTCTCTAAAAATTTTAGTATTTCTTTCCAACCATATGTACCACTAGATCAAAATCGGACCTAGAGACTAACCCAAATGAACTAATTTATTTTTGAACCTTCTTCATTTTCAAACCTCCCATATATTAGTATGTGTTAATTGCTGGTTGAGATGGGCCTTGAAAAGATAAATCCATCGGTTCAATAACTTCAGAGCAAAGTCACATTGGAAGAGCAAAATATCTATTATCTCCTCTTGGGTATTGTACATGATACATTTAGAGGGTCCATGAAAACCCCTCTTTTGTAAGTTATCATAAGTAAGGAAGCTATGATGCATAACTTGCCAAGCAAAAGAATTATTTTTTGGCCAGCCCCTTGCCAACCATACTCTATAACATCCAACCACATCGGAGGGAGAGGAAGCAATTCATTATAACCATCCTAGACTGTATAGATACCTAAATTTCCATGACCCTAAGTTATATTATCCTCTTGATCCTTTCCTATAAAGTGGCATTGCTTTAATATTATCTCTAAAAGTGGCAGTACATTATGATAGATTAGGACCGACCACTCTTCCCACTACTTTAGTTGCATGAGAAGGAAGGTACCAATCTACCTTGTATATAGATATTATGTTATCTTAATCCAACCTATAGCCTCCAAAATCCATTGAAGGGGTTGCAACTGTACAAATTATGAAATTAAGGGAGGTTTAGTCACACGAATCAATCCAAAATTTGCTTTATCCCCTCTACCCACTTTCCAAAATAGTCTTGGTTTTATCACTTCCTCTCCCAATTTCAATACTTTCCATACAACAAAACCTTGGCCACTCATAGGAATACAACTTGCTTCCTCATGGGGAATGTTACCCAAATACTTACTAACTTTTATAAACAATGCTTCCTGATTAGAGATCCATCTCTGATAAAGCTCGCCTACTAGAGCTTGGTTATTCAATATTGCTTTTTGAATTCCTAGTCCTCTACTTGCTTTAGACTAGAAAATTTTGTTCCAACTTACTAAAGCCCATTGCTTATGCATCCTTAGAACATTCTAAAGAAAATTTTTCATGTGTGATTCCAAATCCCTTAGGATTCCAATTGGATTTGCAAGGATAGAGAACTTATAAACTAACATTGCTTGAATCATAGATTGAAGAAGATTCACACTTCCTCTAAAATAAATCCATTGATGCATCCAATGATTTACCTTCCCACTAATTCTATCCACTAGTGTTTTTCATTCTTCCATATTCAACTTCTTATAATGGATTGGAATCCTTAGATAGTCCAATGAGAGGGAGCCCTAAGAGAAATCTAAGATGTTTAGAATATGATCTTGGATCCCCATTTTAGTATTAAAGAAAACTACCTTTGAATTGATTGCATTCAATTCTTGACCTATGGATTACATATAGGTATTTAAGGTAACTTTGAATGCTCTTGGCTCCTTGACATTGGACACCCCAAGTAACCATATTTAATCCACAAATTGTAAATGAGTCAGATTCACCGCTTTCACTTGCACTCCTGAGATAACTCCTTATTACCTATTCCTTCAAATAAATTTACTCAATCCTTTAGCAAAAATAATAAATTAGTATGGGGATATATGATCTCCTTATCAAATTTCCTTAGAGGTCTACAAGGGAATTGAGGGAATACCATTGATGAGGATTGAGAGGAAATCCAAAGATATACAATTCATGATCCACTCTCTTAGCATTGAGAAAAACCAAAGTTCTCTAACATTCTATCCAAAAACTATCACGGGACTCTACATAGGCCTTAGACATGTCTAATTTGATAAATATATCTCTTCAACATTTTTGATGCAATGTGTGAACTATTTGTGCCAAGATTAATCCATCCATGATTTACTGGCCCTCCACAAATCCTATTTGATTTTGAGAGATAATAATATCTAGTATCTTCTTGAACCTATCAACCATAAGTTTTGTAATGATCTTCTAGACTACATTCCAAAGTGTAATTGAGTAAAAGTCTCCAAGGTTGGAAGCCTCTACCACTCTATGAATTAAAGTAAAGAAAGTGTGGTTCATAGCCCATAACTTTATTTTATTCCCATGAGATTCTTCTACTACCTTGGTTACGTCCTCTCCTATGTCATACCAAAAGCCTAGAAAAATTCAATCAGGAACCCATAAGGGCTTGGGTACTTATCGATTATCATGTTGAAAACTATGTGTCTCATCTCCTCTATATCCACAATTTTGAAGAGGGCTTGGTTTTCTTAAGTTTTTATAATCTATGGAATACAATTAAGTATCTCTTGTTGTGCTACAAGATTAGGATGGGCAAAAATAGAGAAAATATTTTCAAAGTAGAAATTTACAGCTTGTTGCATACCCAGGATAGTATCCATCACATTATCATAAAGGTATTTTAGGTTGGGCAGTGTGTTGAAGTGTATTCTTGTTGAGCCTAAGCAATGGAATAACTTAGTATTTTAGTCCCCCTATAGTAACCAAGAAGTTTTTGCTCTTTGTTTCCAATATATATCCCCCTATCTATCTATACTCCAACTCTTTTTTACTAGTTCATCTTCCTATTTCAAATCTTTTATATTTTTCAGTCCAAAAAAGTGTTGCTAGCTCCTCCATCCTTGTAAACAATGGAACTCTCTAAATATGAAATTTTGATTTATTATTTCTTTTCCAAATTTTGAGTTGAGATTTGACATGTTGGAGTTATTTAAAGACTCCAAACTATGTTGTCCTATGTATAGGGAACCTTTCCTCCCACCAACTTGAGATTTTATCCCTAATCTCCTCCTTTTTCAACCAAAAATTCTCAAACCAAAATAGTTTAGAGAAATATTTATGGCCCATATCCCATTCCAAGAGAATTGGAAAATGATATGATTATTGAGAATTTCTAACCTGAGTGACCATCACAGAAAAGCCTCTTCGGACACCAAGAATCTATCTAGCTTTACCTTCCTATTTTCCAATCTCACTTTTTTATTTGTTCAGGTATGGGAATGCCTTGCACATTGGACATGAATCAGATTGAGTTGATTTACTCTAGAGACAAAAATCACCCCTGACCCAAATATAGGATGCTCCTTACTAATCCCTATATTAAAGCTTAGCATTGAAGTCACTAGCCACTATCCAATTCACCTCTTTATTTCTTATCCCACTTGCTTGTAAAATTACCCATTGGAGGTGTTGCTCTCCAAAATTTTGTGAACCATATAAATTTAAAATAAACAAAAGTTCTCCTGAACTCTTGCTCTTGAAGAGAGATGTGAGAACACCCCTTCTTGCAACATGATCAATTGATGTCTAGTTTATAGAATTCCACAAAGTCACTATATCCCATTAAACACCCTGAGACGCTATAACCATATACTATGCATGTCTCCATATTTTCCTAGTTATTATATTCCACCTATATTGAATATTTTTTCTTGAAGGAGAATTAAATTTGAATGATGAATTTTAATTAAATTATGAGCAACAATTTGATGATACCTATTGTTTAAGCCTCTAATATTCCATTATTGTACAATCATTGGAAATATAAAACCTATTAAGTATCAATCTATTTTACTCTTCCTTGGTTTACTAGCTAGTCACCCTCCATTGCCAATTACTCTTGGTTTGATTTTCATCCCACACTATTGGCTTGAGAGTTATTTAATTGTTTATTTGCTTTTTGAATTCCAAGAGTAGGCCTCCCTTTGTCTTCATCCCTATCTTCCATTGAGACATCCTTATCAAGAAATACCACAACAAGGTTAAGGTTCTCTAAAGCTGTTATGGCAATATGGTTTGGGATGGGTTGGATATTGGTTTTCAATAGTGGTTGAGTTATTCTTTGTTGGACTACTACATTTTTAGATGAAATTTTTCTCCTTGTGGTTCTCCCATTACAATTATCTCATTCTCCATGTCTATTAGGGTATTAAAAATTTCATACCTATTTAGGTTTATCTCTTCTATTTGGTTTGATTGTACCACCTTCTTCTTTTGATCTTCTTTCTCTTAGGTGCTTCAAAACCCTCTTCTGGTGTATTTAGGCTTGAGGTTGTAGGATGAGCTTATACCTTCTTCTCAGGCATCTTGTCATAATTGTCATTAGCCTTTAATAGAATGGGTTACTTTTGGATAGTCTCAAGGCACAACTGGGTAAGATGTTCATGCTTATGATAAATGCTTCATAGTCTATTTATTAGAATAAGGTTAAATCCCCTATAACTATTTCTATTTTAGTTGGAAATGGGTAAATAAGATCCATCTCAACACAAATCCAAACATAAATGACTAAATCTCCCATTATTGTATCTCTAGCTAATCCCAAATAGTGCCCCAAGAAATTACCTAATCTTTGAAAAACTGGTTTGCACCAATATTCCATTGGTAGAGCATATAATCAAACCCCAATAACCACTATAGTGGGTTCCATTCTTGGATCAAATCCTAGCTTCCAAACCTACCCAAAAAGACTTGCTACTCCATAGCTTCTCCTCCTTGATTCAAAATTTTTATCCCTATCTACTTGTGAAGAGAACCTCACTATATAATATCCGTTACTAAGGAGGAATATTAAAATATCCCCTAAAGACTCCCAATTATTTCAAATCCATGAGGTCATAAACCGTAGAGATGGTATCATGCCAATAAACTTACATATTAGATCATCGTTACTCCTGTACAAAATATTTTTAGCCACCAAACTTTGGGGCAAAGGCAGGGCTTCCGAAGAACCCTCACTAGTAGCCATGAACATGAAGAAAACAATTTTAATTTGTGATGATTATGTGACAAAATACAAAAATAAAAACTACTTGCAATTTTTAAATAGTATTGGATATTGCCAATCCATACTATGTGCTAAACCTAAGAAAGCTCTGATTTATTTTTCATTTAGCTCTACACTATTCCTTCATTGAATATTATATTTACTTATCTTTTCATCACCAAGTACCATTGAAAAAATAATAAAAAAAACATACACTTCTCATTCCTTATTTTAATTTATATATTAATTCTTATACATTTTATAACATTTATTAATTTTATTTTGATATATTTTAAAACTAAAATTTAATGAAAATACAAAAACTTTAACTTAAATCACACTTTATAATCATTTACCATTAAAATACACATAATAATTAAAATTCATAAATTATATGTACTAATTAAAATTATATGATTATAATGTAAAAAATAATGAGTCTAAAAATTTCATTGGTGTTCCATAACGGTTAATACATAAATGTAATTAAAAAGACTCTTCCCATAAAAAGTTTCATTTGATTTAAACAATAAAAATCAGGTTTTAACTATCTTTTAAAAATCCAAATTTAAACCATCTATCAATAAATTTGAAAATAAAATTAAAAAAATAATAATGAAATAACACAAGGCAGATAAAAATTTAATTGACATTGAATTCAATTTATTTTCATAAAGCACCTTACTACAAAATAAATAAAACAAATCAAGCTGATAAAAACGTCCCTACAGAGAGCTGCACTTCTCAGGCTTGAAGGTCACTGTGCTCCTCTCATTGTCGAAAAGGAAATGAAAGTTCTGCTGTTGTATGTTCCCCAATATCGAAGGCGCCAGTTTAGGAGCCTCAATGACTGCCAAGCACAGCAGCTCCTTTCCCGCCTGAACAAAAACATTCTCCCTAGGAAACACCAAGTCCACCCCACCCTCCAAGTCGAACCCCACAGAGGGCAACTTCAAATCACCCGACCCCAAAGAACCCACATAACACAGTTGAAAACCCAGAGCCGTCCCGTTCGCCGGAGCAAGATCCACGGCATCCCTCACAGCACTCAAGAAAGGAGTGTAAGCTCTCTCCGTAAGCATCGTATAGGTGGTTCCTGAATCCAAAACCATGCCGCCGCCGCCGCCATCAAGGGGAACCAGATCAAACGTCCCCGGAGGAATTTCCACCGCCACCCCTCCCACCATTATTCCCCTAATGGGAACGTACCAGTAGGTCGGGTTGTGAATGCTCTTCACCGTGGTGAAACTCTTGCCGCCACGAAACCCGCCCGCCGCTCCGAAAAACAGAGGGCTGCTTCCGAAAGATGGAAACGGCAACAGACAGTAGGAGAATTTATGATCTATCATGGCGCCCATCTGCGAAATGATGGAGAGGTTTCCTCTCCCCATCCCCACGACGCCTCCGCCGAGGTCGAACGCCTCCCCCTCGTTGTCGTTGCCGCAGCCGAAGGCAACGTGGGGAAACGTGGCGTTGCTTCCTAATGTGAGTGTATCGTAGGCGAGCGTGCCGCTGGTGGAGGAACCGTCGCCATACCTGTAATTGTATTGGCAATATGGATTGCAGTCCCGGGGGACCATGACAAGGGCGTCGCAGAGTGTGTCGTTGCATTCGGCCTTGATGTGGGTGGCGGATTTGGAGGGGTCGAACATGGGTGTCGATTGATTGTAGCAGTGATAGCAAGGTTTGCATTGGGTCCATAGGAGATCGCTGCCCGTGTCGGCAATGGCTTGGAATTTCACTGGTGGGGTTCCGAGTCCTACTTCCATGAGAAATCCTCCAGCTGCCGCATCAAGTGGTAACCTGCTGGATGCTACATTGATGGCTATATGCTGAGCTCTGATTTTGCTTCCCTTGAGTGTAGACTGTAATCTGTCGGTGAGGGACGAAGAGGTCGTTTGATCTCTGCGCCTCAGAGCTGCTCGGAATCCCAGCTTTTGGGTATTCCTTGGCGAATGATTGATTAGACTGTCCAATGAAAATGCTGAGGATGGTATTATGGGAGTAATGCAAACAAAGTGGAGAAGTAGCAGCTTGAGTGCTACAAACCTTGGTCCTTCCATGAAAAAAAAAAAAAAAAAAAAAAAATATTGAAATGACCTGAAAAAAGTGGGCTTAGCCCTGTAAATACAGACAAAGGGAGTAGTGGGTATAAGTTGTATCTGATGATCAAGGGAAACAGAGATTTGGGATGTAAATGGTAATACCAGTAGGCAAAAAGTGGCTAAAAAATTAAAGACCCAAAGAAAAATGGCCTTAGAAACACACTATTTGGCTGGCGATCCACAGGGAGAGAGATGATTTAGGCAAATTATTCTTCCACCCTTATGTGCGATGGCCTTTATTCCTCTTGTTTCAACAAAGTTTAGTTTGAAGTTTGCTGCAGATCCTTAGCATGAGGGATTTTTTAAGATCCAATCTAGTTTTCCTCCAATTGAATTTGGGGCTCCAAGTCAGGTGTCCGCAGTTGGTATGCCGGTTTGTTATTAGTGAACTGTTGCTCACAGTAGCCAACTTTGTCTCCGTCCAAATAGAGATAACTTTGTTTCTGTGGTTGGCAGAAACAATAGATCAAAAAAACATGCAATGCAAGATTCACAAGAATAGGTATTATCCTGGTTGTTCAACTGTTACAATGCAGATTTTTCACTAACACGTTCTGCTGTCCGGAGACACCACGAAGTTTCCTTTCGAAACTTAGATTTTTTCAGTTTTCCTCTCTTCTACCTGTCGTTCAAACATTCTTGTTTTGGGTCCATCTTTACTACAAGTCCGCACCATTATACCTGTATGGACGAAGGCTATTTAATACTACAGCTCAATATCGAGGCATTCTTCTTCATTTAGGAGTGCAATTTTAGATCTTGCTCCACTTCCATCGCAACGTAACGCCGTTTTTAGCTGGTGCATGCTCCTAGCTGTAAGAAGGATAATTTAGGTTGCTTACCGGATAGATTGGGAAGTTCTAGTCTCACCCAACACAGGGATTTTCTACTGGGTTATTAATTAATTTGGAATATTAACCAATGGCTTATCATTATTTTATTTTCCGGATTTTGGCAGGTTTAGTTTTATCCGTTTGTATAGAATATTATAGCTTTGCTTAATTATTTTTTTATTTAGTTAGTTATATAGGAAATTGATATGGTGAAATTTAACTTGGACATTATAAGTATAAATCCTACCTTTCTTTGGGTAAGAGACCCCAACCTTATAAGGAATTGAACAGCTACCAACCCGTCTATCTTTCTCGGTACAATGTGGTTTAAACCTAGGTTTTCTCAAAGAAAGCCCAAAACCTTTTAGCACGGTGTACAATAGACAACAATTTTAAATCACATGAGGAATGTTTTTTTAAGGTGTATGTGTCATTATATGTATAGACATGATAGGGAGACAATTTGTCCCTATTGGGATATGGTAGTTGGTATGGTTTTAGGTTTTTATTAGGGAGATCCAAGTTCAAATCACTACACAATGAATTGAGACCATTTTAAAAACATTTATTTTACCTTAAACTTTTAATCCTTTCAGGCTAGCATAATGGTATGTCTTTGGGTTTTCATCTTCCTTAAGAAATGCACACTTTACCTTATTAAACAGCTAAATAATTTAATGTTAATATTATTAAACAACTAAATAATTTAATGTTAATGAACAACATTAAACACCTACATAATTTAATATCGAAAACCATTAAATGTTTTTTATTACATCACACTCCACAAAGGACCGATTTCTTTTTGAAAACCCCTGCTTTACCTTAAAAATTTGTAGTCAATGTTGAAACATTGTAGTAGTATGGTTTTGGGTTGTCATTAAGGAGATTTAGGTTCAAACGACTACATGAGACCGAGATATTTTCAAAAACCTACTCTTTACCTTAAAATCTTGTTTTGTAAGAGATTTGTAGTGGTATATTTTTTGAATTTTTATCTAAAAGATCCAAGTTCAAATCCTAATATAGTATGTCTATACAGTTTAACCATTGCATAAGGGACATTCGTTTTTTTTACAAATCCATGCTTTGAATGTTTGGTGGATGTCCTAATTCAATTTCCTAAATAATTGGATCTCATTAATTTTACCTTTAGAAAAAAATTTACAAGAAGAATCTATAAAGGGGTTTATGGAGGTCAACAAAGATTTATAAAGAAGTTTATAGAGGTGACTTTGCCTTAAAAAAAATAAAAAAAATAAATAAGGAGTCATACAATTATATCATGAGATTATAATTATAATTATAGGTTAAAATTATTTAATTATATTTTTATTTTTAAACATGGTTTATAATTTTATCTTGGCTATTTTCACAATGTAAACTTAAAAAAAATTATTTTGTGGGATTCAAACTTTTAAATTTTTATTTAAAATGAAAATCTATGTAATTATGTGACTTTTATAAAAAATAAATTATAATTTTTAAAAATGATTGTAAGAGACAAAACCTTCTAAAGGTTTTAAATTCGGTTATAGATTTTATTGTAGGTCCAAAATGGCCATATCCTTAGAAAGTTTTGAAAATTTATTCTACGACACATAAATCTCCAATCCGTTGAAAATAGAGTATTTTGGAGCAGATCTATGCAAGAAGGTTTTATTCTGCTCAACACTTAGTATTTTTTGCAAAACATAGGCAAAGTCTTCCATTCCACTCAGTATCTAGTGTATTTGGCAGTGGCTTCAAGCAAGGTTCCCAATCCGCAAATCTTTTGAGTTGTGATGATGTCAGTGTGCTATAAAGTATGGATTGGCGATTCTTCTCTATTTCACGTGCTCTAGCGACAAATTATTGAGAATCTATGTTTCAATGAGTTCCAAGGCTAATTGTGAGTGAAATGTCGACAAGTTCCTCATCATTTGGTAAGAAGGTCAAAAGTGTTTAAAAGGAAGTAAAGGTAATGAAATAGCAAAAAGATCATTTTGCATTACTTACGAAGCATATTGGTGATTTCGTAGTCAAACTAAGTCAAAGCTGGCATAGTAAATTTCAAGGAGCGGATTGCGATTGATTTTCAAAGCTGCAGAAACTAGAAGGACATTAGCTTAAAAGGCTAAGTCCAACGGATTGACGATAAGTTTGATTTCCATCAACATTTAGAGTATTTCTCTCCCAAACTTGAATTTGGTGTTCGAAGCCATCAAAGCTGACGTTAGCATTAATTTTGAGTGGATTGATGATTTGTTTCTCTCCTGTTAGTTTGCAGAGCATTAATAAGATTTAATCATAGCCGTTCATTGAGAGCATCAACGATAAAGATTTTGCTGACTGTTTACGAAGCATACAAAGGTGAATTCTAAGCGAATTGGAGAATAGTTAGTTTGAGGTGGGAAGATGGAGCGTTTGAGGGTATTCAAGAGCCAAGAACTAGAGCAATTGTAGATATATGGTGGAATGGAGTTCTAAAGAACAACGAATGGTCCAGATCTAGTGTTTAATGATTTGAGGCACAACTACCAACAATGGACCAACAAGTTGCAGAGCTGAGCTGTCATGGCAAATGACTTCTAGTGGATTTCCTAGACTCAACGAGTGAATAAGATAATGCCAACATAGCTCTCTATTGATTTATCATCTTTTAAATTCTTGTAATGTCTCCTTGAATTATTTTCATTGTAAACTATAAATAGAGGTCAAACCCTTGATTTTTAGGATTGGCTCTAGTGCGTTTGCTTGCCCTACTATGTAAATATTTTTTGCAAACTAATGGAAGGAGCATTACTCAAAATTTTGACTTAAGACTTGTTATTTTTGATATCTTTCATTTAAGAGGTTAGAAGTTGTGAACTGCATTTCTGTTGATGTTGTAACGGTTAGTTCATTCCATTTGCATTGGATTACTAGTTGTTAAGGTAGTTGAAATTTTTTCATGGTTAGATGAGTGTTGATAGGAAGTTTATTTGTGCAAAGTCTGATTATTGATCTATTATGCTAAATTGGATTGTCAATATTTTAGATATTGGAATTGCTTCTTGGGACATATCTCTATTTTTTGCTTTATTATATGAATATTTCATGGTTTTGGGTGCTACTAATCTTGAGTGTGGGACACTGGAAGTAGGTTGTAGAGGTTTTCCTATGGATGCCTATGTTGTTAGCCTATTCAGCCACTGTTAATGCAAATTTCCTTAACCCAAAATATTTTTCTAACCCTATTCCTCAAAATCTTACTGAGATTAATTGAGTAAACATCTTACTAAGTTGACAAGGAACCAACCTACTCTAGAGGTTGGATTGGAGTAGTCTTTGATCCATCCAATGTCGAGTGCTGAGCTGTGACTATCGAGTGCAAGCCTAGCTAGAAAATTGGAAGATAGATAGTTGTAGTATTAAGTAAAACTTGATGACAATTAAGTGCCCAATAGTTTTTGGCACACCTGATGGGACTTGTTTGCAAGAAACACTAAAACCCATCATATACTTTATTATTTTATCCCTACCCGAAGGAATCAAGATTTGGTGAATTGTCTTGACCTTGCTAAGCGGAGATTAGCAAATTCACCTAGCGACTCCTTGGTCTACAAAATCTAGAAAATTTTGTTGGACATTTTTAGTCAAAGTTGTCATTGATGTCAAGGAATAAGCTACCGTTGATGTAAAAAGGTCAAAAGGAACAATGCAAATTTTAATGGCAAAAGAGCTTCATAATATTTTTAATATTATGTGGAAGCATAAGTAGAAGGGTTTTTATTAAAACCATGGATGAGCAAAATAAAAGGTTTTTCATAAAATCCCAAGGAAGTTTTAATATTTATTTTATAAAATATTTAAATTCAAATTGAATTTAAATTTTATAAATAAATATTATTTATACAAAGTGGTAAAATCAAAGAAGGCTTTAATAAAAGCCAAAAGGATTTAAAATTAAATTTATAATATTTAAATTCTAAAGAATTTAAATAATTTATAAATTAATTATTCAAATTTCGAAGGCGTCGACATTTAAGTTTAAAGGAGGTAATTGGTATATAAACTATATGCCTTAGTGGAATTTAAATCATCCTTCATTCAAACAAATAAAAGATGCAAGTGTTGTGTTGTGAGAATTTGTGCGAAGAAGAAGATAAGTTTCTTGTCTTAAGCGTCAACGAAAAAGGGATAAAGTTATCGAGGGCCAAAATTCAATAACCAACCAGACAGCATGGCCTAGTGGCAAGTGGTCGTGAGTTAAGGTGCTTGGGTGAAGAGTGGTCCACGTTCGATTCGTAGCAAGAGCATTTTGGTAGTGTTAAGGTTGAAGCGTCGAGGAAGGACATGTGTTTTATTTTTTATTAGGCACCAGTGAAGAGGATATAGAGCACATGGTGCTCTTTGGTTTTCAAATGAGCACCTAGCGCTCGCAGTAGTTGAGGTTGCGGCTAGGACGCATGAGGAGGAGGCGTTGAGGGTTCGAGTCTCACCTAGGCGAAGGTAATAAATTTTGCATTAATTTTAATTACCTAAGGTGTAAACATAAGGTTTAGGGAGCTATAAGGGGTTATGAAAAGGTGCTTATTTTAATTGTTATTTTTTGACTAAATGAAGGTATAAGGTCTAAAACTTTATTTTAAATAAAGTTATTTTGACATTTTTGATTTATCAAAAGGTGAATTGAAGAGTGATTAAATTTGATAGAACTTCTTATTTGAAGGTGACATTGTTGACATTATTTTTAGTGGTAAATATCATTTTTAATTGTGAGATCATAAGGTGTAATGGTCAATTGATTTTTGTATATGTTGATGGATGCCTTCTTCAAAAATGGAGTAATAAGGTGTACGTATGTTTTGATATTTGCATTGTAATCTTGAGAGAGAGTTTTATCATATTCTAACCTTCCTTTGAGCTTGGCAAAGAAGTGTTTATGGTTGTGGCAGATGTTTGAGGTTCCTTCATCAACAAGAAAAAGGTATGAGCACATTATTCCATAGTTGAGTTGATTGGTTGGTTTTCTAAAAAATAAATTTGGAGTGAAAAGGACTTGATTAAGGTTTCCTTATTGAGTGTGTTGAGTTAATGCTTCAAGGTTTTATGGAATAAAGAGTTGTTAAAACCTTGTTTTATAAGCATTGTTATTGAAACCATTGGTTGAGTGAAGAACTTGAACTAGGGTTTGAAAAGAACATGAGTATCATTGTTATGTGAATATTATCTTATAAAAATTGTTGTTGAAGTGAGTTGTTAAGTGAAGAACTTGAACTAGGGTTTGAAAAGAACATGAGTATCATTGTTATGTGAAATTGGTTGATAAGCATTGTTGGAAATATTTTGAGTGAAGGATCATATGCTTGGACTAGGGTTTGTAAGCAAGGATTGTTTCATTGAGTGATTGGTTGAGTAGAGTTGGTCGAGCCTAGTAAAGTGGATGTGTGAAGTGATTGTTCAAGTTCCATAAAACAAACTATTCTATATTCTGAATTGATTTGAGAAAGTGATTGAGTATTGAGTTGAATTTGAAGCATATTGAGTCTTTAACAATTCTCTATATGTTTTTAAAAGAGTGATTGAAAGTGATTGAGTATTGAGGTGAATGTGAAGCATATTGAGTCTCTAACAATTCTCTATATGTTTCTAAAAGAGTGATTAAGCATTGTGATGAGTATAGAGCATATTGAGTCTCTAACAATTCTCTTTATGTTTCTATGAGATTGGACAAGTTCTAGTGTGGAATTTTTGAGCATATTTGAGGTAAGTCTTTGAGAAGACTTGTGGACAGATTTGGGTAAGCTTTTGTGGAAGCTTACAATACATATTGAGAGCATATTTAGATAAGTTCTTTTGAGAAATTATTGAGTATATTGGACAAGTTCTAGAGAGGACTTGATGATAGATTGATGTGAGATTTTGTGGAAGCTTACAAAGCAAATTTGAGATAAGTCTTTGAGAAGACTTGAGAGCAGAGTTGATTGATTGATTTGTTCAAACCTTGAGTTAAGGTCTAGGGCAAATCTAGTAGAGTTGATTTGAGATTAAGTCAAGCTTTGAGTTAAGGCTTGAGGATAGAGATTGAGAATAGAATTGTGCTAGACCGAATGACTATGTCTATTATAGATTCAAGGATAGATTTTGGTGCATATTTGAGGATAGGTTTATGCCAAAACCGAGATAGAGATTGAGGATAAATTTGTGCTAGATCAAAGGACTATGTTTAGTATAGATTTGAGATAGAGCTTTGGAGGTGACAGAGTTGAGGATAAAGATCTCCAGCTAGAGCAGTGAGGATAGATGTATTCTATGGATAAAGTTCCATTTTCTAAGGGTAGTGGAGGCAGAGGTCTTCTACAGGATCACCAGCTAGAGCAGAGTTAGGAGATTGGTGTCTCCTGTGGATAGAGATCCATGAACTTGATTAGGGGATTGGTGTCTTCTTTGGATATAGGTCCATAAACATTGTAATAGGGAAAGGATTACCAAGATATTGATTGAGAAAGTTTTAGTAAAATATTTTCTCCGTGGAGTAGCCCACATTGGGTGAACCACATAAATTTTGTGTCTCTATTGTGTGTGGTGATTTATGCATTGCTTTGATTTCTACTATGAATATTGCTATATTTACATTGCATAATATCGATTGGTAAAGAAAATTAAAAAGTGATCTTATACTGTTCACCCCCATCTCGGTATAAGCTTGTATTCTTCAAAGTTATCCCTGTAGATCATAGTTTTTCATGTATACCAGGTCATTCAAGAGGAATAATCCAGACTCCTTTTTCTACTGTGAACTACCTTATAAAGGGTCTACTATTTTAAGGAATTTAAATCAAGATTTTCACTCAAAGAAAAATATTCTTGAAGAGAATCCTACAGTTAATCCTACAACACTTCCAATAGGAGCTATACCTGGAAACATGGCATAAAATGCAGTTCCAAATCAGCCCTTGTAGAAATACCCCAACTGGAACACATCTAGCCCCCTTAGACTAGCCCAAATGCATGATATTCCTCAAGCTATGTCTAAGGCTATTCCCACCTATGATGGATTGGGTAAAACTACATATGAGCACTACCAAGATATTTTGAATCTAGCAGCAATACATAATATAAAAATGAATATGTTATTGTTAGGATCCTAGCCCTATCTTTTAGAGGAAATATTATGCATTGGTGTAGGACCCTTGAAGAGAATACCATTACCTCATGGGCATAATTGGTTGAGCCCTTTGTGGAGGAATTTAATGAGTCTAATGATCATTTTTCCCTCCTTCATCAGTTCACATCTATGCAAAAATATCAACAAGAAATTGTTTTGGATTTTAATTTGAGGTTCAACAGGACCTGGAAGAGAATCCCCCCTACAACTAGACCAACCACAAGCCTTTATTACATGTATTATATCAGATCCCTCAGATCAGAGTTAGGCCTGGAAACCCAACAATCTAGGGTGAAAACTTTTCCACAGGTTTATAATACAGTTGTTCATGCAGAAAATATCTTTATTAATGTGGGAATATTACCCCCAAAAGCTGTGTTGCCCTATAATTTGGAAATCACTAATATTCAAAGTCAAACAACCGCTTCATCTTTTATTGAGCCTCCTCCTTTGTCATATTCATTTTCGCAAATGACTCCCATGCCTCAGTCAAAAACACCATCTGCTGCAACTCCTTTCCCTATACTTCCTTCCCGAATGCCTTAAGAGTCCTCTGTCCTCCTTGGTATTCATAATACCTTGAAAAATCTTAGCAACAAGATGAATTCAATGGAGAAGAGATATATGGACAGGTCTCAATAAAGGATATTTCCTTATGTGAATAAATATCAAAGACCCGATCCTCGTAATAGTACCAGGGTTAGAGTAAAAATAGTAAATGAAGATCTTGAGTGTTCTTACAAAATGAGTTTGGTGAATGTATGGTATTTAGTGTGCAATGATCCTCATGATTCACAATTTTGTGTTATGTATCAACACCATGTATAACAGACTATGGATAAAGTAGAAAGAAATCAGAAAGAAAGAGCGAATATGCTCTGGAAACTAGAGCATATTATAGTGGGAAAATATTCTAATGAGGATGAACCCATTTATGTCATGACAAGGTTAGGAAAGAAAATGTTGCAAGTTGATCCACTGAAGATGGGTAAATTTTAGGTACCCTCTCAAAAGAAGAAGGATTCACCTCCCCAAAGTAGTGATACTTTCCCTATTCCCTAGGACAAAGAAAAAGAGGCCAACATTCCCAAGAGATTTGAGAAAGAAATAGAAGGAGACAAAATGAGGTCCAAGAATGAAGTCCAAGAGAGACTTAGGTTCCCTTCCATTACAAAAATGTAGAGAATCCAGGCCACTCAGCAGTATAAGAATAAACATAGTGAGCCAGAGAGAAGTCCTGAGAGACCTACCTCTACCAATATTGAATACAATATTATGGAAGAAATGAAGAAGATACCATATAAAACCAATCTATATGATACTCTCTTCATTATTGGTCAAATAGACCTGCTAAAAGCTTCTTTGAACAAATATTCGTAGGAAAAATAGGCCACCACAATACTCATCATACCTTCTAAAAAGAAAGAAATATCCCCTGCCACTTTAAAGAATAAACCCCCTCCTTTTTACATTTCCCTAAGGATGGAGGGTTGGATTGTCTGAAATTGTATGACTGACTCAAGGGCATCTACTACAATCATGCCTAAAGTAGTTTGTGAGGAGATGGGTATGGAATATACTAGATATTTCCATGGATTCCTGTAGTTATATGGGACACCTGTGAAGATAGTGGGAGTGATAAAAGATGTCTTGATGAGGCTACATAGAGCACCTGAGGTGACTATAGTACAAGAAATTATGGTGGTGGATTTAGAGCCTTATTTTAGCTTATGCATTTCAAGGGAATTCATTGCAAATTTGGGTGGATGCATGTATATGGACTATTCTAGCATGGTTATTCCATTCAAAAGAAAGAGGATAAGAATAACACACAAGAAGCCTGTGTCTTACCACATTGAAAAAATTGAAGAGGACATGTGCAATCTCACTCCTCTAGAAGAATTTGAATTTTTGGATAATTTTGAAGAGTTGGAAATCAAATATGAATAGCCTTTCAGGGAGCATTATAGTCAATTTGGGATAGGTATGGGCACATACAATATTTTTGTAGAGTCGGAGAAAAGAGTTCCTGCTATATCTAACCAATCCTTGAGAGAAATAGAAGTATGGATCATGCACTTTGATGGTGCCAGACGTAGAAATGGTGCTGGTGATGATGTAGTATTATAGTCCTAATCATAAGGAACAAAGAGTTTTGCCTATAAGTTAAAATGGTCATGCACTAACAATGCTACAAAATACGAGGCTCTATACCTTGGACTGATGCAAGATGAAAGCATGGTCATAAATATTCTGAATATATATGGTGACTCTGAATTGATTGTAAATCAGGTAATGGAAAGGTGTAGCAGTAAGCACCATTACCTAAAAGCATATAGAAATAGGGTATGGGATTTGATGGAATCATTTGATACCCTAAACATAAATTTTGTTCCCAGAGGAAAGAACACCTTGGCAGATTTCTTAGTAGTAAGGGGAGCTAACTTCAACCCTTCTGCAAACATAGGAGTTAAGAAGGACAAAAGGATCAAAATGATTTTCAGTCCTGTAGTGCCAGATAAGCAATTTTTTTTGTAGGTATTTGACCATAATTTCTCCCAATTGTACTTCAAATGGTTAGTTACATCTTTCCATGATTTAACTTAGATTATTAACATCCTTCTAATAATGATAATGGTTACACTTATCTTACCATAAGGTGTCCTCTTAGTTATGACCATTATCACTTCCATGATAATGATATCCATCACACTTGCCTCACTGCAAGGTGTCAAATTAGTTATGACCATTATCACTCCACTAACAATAATATTAGTCACACTTGCCTCCCTGCAAGGTGCCATTCCTCTTGGCCACAAAGGGAGTTGAGTTAGGTTATAATTTTCTCCAAAATTGTACTTCTAACTTTAGTTAGTTTTAACCCACGTGTTGTAGGTGAGTTGAAGAGGGTTGGGCAATCCTCAAAGGGAGGTCACTGGTTCGAATATCCACCCTACAAATTGCACATTGGGTACCCAAAATCTAGTTGACTATGTTGGTGTGATCAGGACTAGGTGTGACTCTCGGGTGATTTTGACAGTGTAGAACCCCCTGGTCATGGTTTCTCAGGTCAAGGTAGCCCTGTAAGGGATTTTTTGGTAAATTCAAAAAAAAACTTTAGTTAGTTTTACTATCCCTATGAACTAACTTATATCATTATTATTCACCTAATAATGATTATGGTCACACTTGCTCCACGCAAGGTGTCATACCCAATAAGAGACTACACTCTCTATGTTTTTTATTCCTTGGTTTGACTGATCCCAATGGCATGCAATACCCATTGTATCCCAGATCATGTTAAGATCCCTAGAGTAGTAAGTATCACCAAAGTTACAAATCAAAGTTGATCCTAGGTTCTCTCCATGGAAGCTTCTAGTCCTATGACCTAGATATTTGATACCATTTATAACAACCCAACTAAACTAATCCAAGAGGGAGATTATTTTTTTAATGTATATATATTCCATAGGTAAGGTTCACAAATATATTCCAATAACATTTTAAATATTAATAAGGTATAACATATTTTGAGATCTTGTCATTGTCGATTACTCTCAAGTGGATAGGAGTGGCCAACATCCTATAATTTTGAGGTTTAACTTTCTAAACCTCCATTATTAGAAAGGATGCTTGTAGTGATTCTCACACATTTCTTACACCCTTCCTAGATGCAAGAAAATTTGACCACAATATAGGGATTATCTCTTTTAAGTCCATTTTATAGAAAAAAGATGTCATTTCCCTAACCCTACATAATTGTATATATGTAGGATTACTCTAGTGTAATGCCTTATTGGTTTTTGAAGAGGAAAAAGTTTAGAGATGATATCTCCCCCATATACAAGTAATTTTTTTTTAATTGCATTACTTTTTAATATCTTTACATAAGCACTAGCCTTGTTGTCCTATTTAATTTATTACAATATGAATTCATATCAAAACTAAATGGATTACATGGCATAAATTCCTATTCTAAGCGGTAAAGAATATTCTTCATGGAAGGTCAAAATAGAGTTTTTTTTTAGAGCAAAGGGTTATGGATGTATCTTTATAAGAAGAATCCCCACTATGAACACAAGTAGCAAGAAAAGAAGGAAGAAGCTTTTGGTATTATTGCCTTGTATGTGGACAAGAAATTAGACAATTACTTTATTTATAATGTAGATCCTACTAAATTATTGGAGATATTCAAGGATTTTATTGACAAGGTTGATACCATACAATTAAATAGATTGGAAGACAAGCTTACTACTTTAAATATTATGATTTTAATAATGCTCAAACATACAAAAATTATTTCAAGGAATTGTAATGAGATATGAAAGCTATAGTAAAAAAGAGGGATCATTTTTATTACATCAATATGTTTTTTTGATAATATTTGTATCAAATAGACACCTATATTCTTTAATATTATCTAAAGGTATTTCCCAACACATCTCATTTCTTTATTTGATATGGATTTCACCTATCTTATTATGATTGAGATTTCTTGAGTAATTTTGGAAAGATTAATCCATGAGCTCAAGCTCATCAAAAGAAAAATCCTAAGCATAATATAAAGAAACGAGTGAATCTAAATCCTAGTGGACAAAGACATTTAAAGAATGATTTCAAGAATCCTACTTGTAGGTTTTGTAAGAAGAAATATCATAAGTATGAATTCTATAGGATCGACAATAAGAAAAATGAGAAATCTATAAATAATGGTTTAGGTAATGCCTTAGTCTTCCTTTTCCAAGAAGACAATTATAATAAATGCAAACTCCCTAAGTACATGATTTGATTCATTCTGACTATTGGTAAAATTTGTCTTCCAAGGAGAGAAATATAGGTTCTAAAGTGGAGGTACACGACCCATTATCATATTTTATTAGGCTATCAAGAGAAAAAAAATGGTAAGAGAGTGGTTATGGGTGATTAATATACCCTAAAGGTCTCATAATGTGGCAATACAACTACTATTTTCTTTACTTTTGAGGAAATTCTTCATGCTCTAGGTATCATCCCTAATCTTCATTTTTTATTGGATTACTCAATATAAAAAAAATATGGAAATTTAGTTATACATATGGGGGTTAAGCATATTGATGATGATTTGAAAGTAGTTTTTCAATATATTATAATGAGCTTGATTATATGTGTAAATTTGGTGATGCCTCCTTCTTCCAATGGAAAATTATTTTTTTGCTATGGTGTATAATGCAATGACATAAATGAATAATGACACCAATATATAGGGAACATAATTATAGATTCTTAAGTCAAATGAGTCATATATTTATGGTTAAGTTTCTTCCACCTCTTAATCCACAGAGCAGGGTATGCGATGGATGTGTTTAAAAGTATCATCATGAGTTATTTCCTAAAAGGTAAGCTCATATTGATCCTCAAAATTTGAATTTATTTAGTTACATCTATGGGCCTATGGAAGATCATTCTCTTTTAAGAAAGATGTACTTTCTCAATTCTATTGATGATTTTTCTATATTTTTTTATCAATATACACCATCAAATCAAAGGATAGATCCTTTGAGAAACTAAATCTTCTAAAGCATTAAAGGCTAATCAAAGTTAGAAGTGGACTAAATGCCTAAGGGATGATGATAATGGAGAGTTTACTAGTATTCCTTTTTGGATTTTCTTGCATATCATGGAATTATTTATTTGTAAATCATTCACTATATTGCTCAATATAATGAGAAAATAAAGTAGAAGAATAGAGCCATTGTATATATGGCTCATTTCATGATGCACATCAAGCATACATATACCATTTTTTAGTACAAAGGTATGCATTGTACAATATATATCATCAATAATACATTGACCCATATGGTCAATTATACAACTCTCTATAAATGGCGGATAAAAGAGAAGCATTCTATATTGCATCTTTGAATTTTTGGTTTAGTTATATACACTCACATTTCTAAGGAGAAACAAAATGAGTTTTAAGGAAATAGTCATTGGTTCATTCTTATAGGGTAAAATGAGTAGTCTAAGGCTTATCATCTTTATGACCTAGTTAACTAGGATGTCAAAATTCATTGTGATATGGATTTTTTAGGATATTACTTATTTAAATTCTTTTGGTCTATTTTCTACTATTCTTATAGATTTCCCTCTATATCCTTTGAATCATGTTGATACTTGTAATAAATACTTTTATGGGTATGGTTTTACTTTATCTATGGATCTTTATAATTGTTCTTTTTGTTAATTGGTTCCTAGTAATTTTACATTTGGTTATCCTTCTTTGATTTCATTGTATGAGGAGTTTAATCCTTGTATGCCTTATGCTATTGTTATGAATGATTTTTCATATTATGATGATATGATGGATTCTTCATTTCTCAAACACTCATCTCATAATTTATCAATGTCTCTCAAGCCTCCTCCTTCTATATATCACCCTATTTCCAAGTAGGCTTGGATTTATCTTTAGGATGTGAATACTATTATTCAAAAGAAGCATCATAGGAATGACAATATGCCTTAGGACTTTCTCTCTAAGGTAGATGATAATGGATATCCTATCACATACCCTCAATCTAAGAGATGTATCAAGTGGAAATATATAATATAGGAATAACTATAATTATTTCATGAATAATCAAAATTTTGGAGTTGGTCCCATTGCCTAAAGGTAAGAATATTGTTGGTTGTCAATGAGTCTATAAGATTAATTTTTGTTCTTATGGTCGGATAGAAAGACATCAAGCATGACTTATTGTTAAAGTATTTTATCAAAAAAGAGTTGAATAATTATTTTTATTGTTGCTTCACCTCAATGGGATGTTCATTATATAGATGCCAAAAATACTTTCCTCCATGGGGATATTTAGGAGTAATTTTATATGCAATAACCACTTGAATTTATTTGGTATGGACCTACACCCTTAGCTCATTATTTTTTAGTTATAATTTCATCCATGTAAGGCATTACGTGATTTTTACATCAAAAATTATATTTGTTAGATTCCTATCATTATGTTTTATGTTGATTATTTGTTCCATCATTAATATTTTAACTTGTATAATTTAGGAAATGAGGCTAAAGCTTTAGGACTTACTTGAGATGACAAATTTGTGACTTCATTACTTCTTAGGTATTCAAATTATATAGTATTTTTTAAAAATGGCTTTGTCATGACCTTAGTATTCCTTGAGTCTCCCACAATATTTCCAGATGGAGGATTGCAAGTTGAATTGCACCCCCTTTACATGTGGATTGAAGGTTAAGGTTGATTGGTCCACTTCATTGGTTGACAATAATTTCTATTTATATTTGGTACGAGGTATTCCATACCTCTTGTACCCTTGTCTTGGCATAGCATTTGGTATCAATTATTATTTTAGATACATGCAAGCACTCATAAGAGTTATTAGAAGGTGAATAAGTACATTCTACACTGCATCAAATGCACTTTTCAAATGGTCATTGATTATTGTATCTAAGATCTTATTATGTTATAGGGATTTTTTGATGTAGATTGGATTGTATATCTTGATGAGTGTAAATATACTATTGGTTTCATTGTCCTACTTGGCTCGAGACTTGTATCTTGGTGTTCCAAGCATCTACTATATATCAGTCATCTCCATAATTAGAATATTATAGTGCTAGTGAGGCCACAATCATCTTTTTTAGATATTATTTATTGATTAGTTAGGGCTTCCTTATTAAGTTGTTCTTACTCTATTTTATGTTAATGAGGGTAACATTAAGCTTATTTGTATTCTAGTATCATATTAGAAGAATACATACATTGATGTATGGATGCACTTTATTTGTTGACTTAACTTTTGAGGTATAGATCATTTGATGTATGTGCCTTCATCAGATCAAATATTAGCTATTCTAAGCTCATACTTAAGGTGAATTTTACTAGATTATGATATTTATTGGGTGTGGGAGGGCATCCCTTAAGAGAGGATGAATTGTAAGAATATATCTTTGTGTCCTCTTCAACTAAAGGGAGGATGCTTATATAGTGTTAATATTTACTTAGGCTATGATCAACTTTGTATTGTGATTATTGTATTTTCCCTATAGGCCCATATGCACCTTGCAAGGTGATCTTTTCTATTATTATTATATTATCCAATATTTAGTTTGAATGACTTATATTAGGATAGTTATATCATGGAATAGTATTTATACACCCACTTGTCCAACCAATTTATCATTGATTGAATATCATTGTTTATTTCTAACACCTTTTCATTTTTATATTCTTCATTCTCTGAGTGCCTTGCTTTGCTTAGTTTGTTGAGTAATATGACTAGTTCCATTTGTTTCTAAGTATTATTATATATTCCAACAATAAAAAAAGATTGATCCTATACATATTTGTACTAAGTACAATGTCTCTTCAATGTAAAGCCAACTATAATTATGGTAATGATTAGAAATTGAACTTCTTCAACTTCCTAATCATGTCTTCTTTATTTTTAAATACAAATTATACTATCATAGAATTGTATTTAGTTTATTCTTGTTCTCATATATTTCTTTTATTGTCTTCTATAATTATGAAATAAATAATGAAATAATTATATTTCTTCCTAAATATGTATATAACTAGTCATTTATAGTTAATGAAGTGCAATTTAAAATTTTTATCTTGATTATTTACAATGTATTTTATTTTGTTAGGTTTTTAGTTTAATAATTAAATCTGTCACATATTATTTCCTCCATCACTCACTATAACTATTGTTCTTATATTGTGCATCTTATTACCTTTACATATATTTAGATATAAATTCATGCTATCAAAGATCTAAACTATTGGATTTCTATGAGGTTAATCCTTATGTGAATGTTCTTATTTACTCTATACAATCATAAATAATCTCACTAAAACTAGACACACTCAATTTAACTCATGATTCAACCAAAACCATAATACAAGGACATGAAAAAAAATATATGACCATTTATATAATAATTTTCCTACATGTTTATTAGTCAAAGTCCTTCCATGGATCATATTAAATATTAACATTTACAAAAATAAATGCAAGACCATTTATGATGCTTTCAATTAAAGACTAGATTCTTACTTGTCAATTAAATTCTTAATAGATGATCCAAAGAAATTTGGGATATAAACTTTTGTCGAATTCCATGTATTAGTAGGTAACATATAAACAAAATTGGGGTAAAGATAGTAGATTTATTGGTTTCACTAAGTGTTTTCTAGCTTAAGGTTGGCAGTTCCAATCCCGAGCGCCTAACCAAATTGAATATATATATATATATATAAACAAACTAGCAAATATAATAACCAATCAAGAATTTGAATTAATCTATAGACATTCCTTATATATATTTTTATCTTTTTAAATATTAGAATTATTAGAATGTCAAATATAATGATTTGTAAAGGATTAGACAAATGAATTCCATTTCATGGCTATAGAATATGCATTTTTTATTGAAATATTTGTAATCTAAACTTATTAGGCCAAGGTCAATAGTGGTCAAGTACCTATGGGTGCTTGATGTAAGCCTACAAGCAAGTACTACATAAGACTTTGGGCATCTTGATGTAAGCCTACAAGCATCTTCATGTAATCCTGGGGCACATTTCTATGTAAGATAATGGGAATTATTCTATGTAAGCCTAGGACACATTTCTATGTAAGATAATGGGAATTCTTCTATGTAAGCCTATGGGCATCTTCATGTAAGTGGTTAATCCACCTTTATGGATAACCTTGCTTAAAGAGTAATTTATTATTATTTTATTATAAGGTTAACCTCAAGGTTAAGTGAATGTTGACCTAATATTAACCTCTCATTGGGGTTTTGGTATCACTATAAATTTCTCTCAATGAGAAATAATTTATGAGGGTGCTGATACGTACCCACCCCTTATTCCTTCTCTCATATTGTCTCATTTATTTCTTTCTCTCTTTATTCGTCTATATGCTCTTTTTATTTATTTTTTGTCTATAATTATGGTGAATGGATGTTTTGGGAATTTATTACAAATTCTAATATGGTATCAAAGCCAAAAAAAGTAGCTTCACTCGATCATACAAAAATATTGTACAATCTAAATCATGATAGTTATGGATGAACCATTGATTTCAGTGGATTTATTACAAAATTTTAGGAGGTTCTAGTTTAACACTTTTTGTGATTTTTGCAAAAGTTTGATATTTCCCTCCCAAAATCTTAAATTTAAATTTGAAATATAGAATATTTTATTAAATATTATATCTCCTATAGGAAATAGGGTGGCTTTGCATGTACAATTTGAAATAGGGTGATATGGTAATGACTAATATTTTTTTATATTTTTATGGCATGCATTGGGTATTATGTGAGGGTGAATAGTCCCAATGTAGGTGCACATGTTGTTGCACGGGCCATTGAGGACCCTACACAATGTGAAGTGTAAGTAGCCCCCCACATAGTATTGACATGAGTAAGCATGCATGGTACAACTACACATGACATGGGCACATAAAAAAAATTGGTATGTTTGTCATTACGTGTGTGTAGGTTATTGAAGGTCCCGTGTAAGAGAAAAAAAAAGGAGGAAACACATTTGTGCATGTTGTGTGTTGGCCACTAAGGTCCCCACGCAACATACTTTTTGGAGGGCATGTTCTCACACTCTACTACACGCACAAGCCATTGAGGGCCTCATGTAGCATGATTGGTGTAGAAACTCATGCATTGTCCTAACATGGGCACATGCTATAGTGCTACATGTGAGACACAACTAGCTACTAAAACCATTTGCCTAAGATATATCATTTAAGAAGAAGCTTCTCTTCTCTAGAATGTATGCACTAGTGGAGCAATGGTAAGGATCTTGCATTGTGATAGTAAGGACCTGAGATCAAATCCTCTTAGAACAAATTATTGAAGGATAATCTCTAAGACCGACATGTCAACCATTTAAATTTTTATATATGCACCATAAACCAATTAGAAGAAACAAAATGTTAAGTTATTTGTGTGCTAGTGAAGGCCAGGTGGCAAGAGTGAATGTTAGCCATCAAAAAATAATCAGTTGACACATGGAAAGCAATGATTGGATGCCTCTTTTTCTAAGGTTTAGTAAACTATATTTTTCCTTTCAAATTTTAAAATACCTAAACTTTTAGAGATCATAAATTTTGCACATAGAAGCATTTTGGATCTTTTTCTTTCCAAATTGCATAGTATTTTGATCTCTACTATTATGGTCCTCCCTAGCGGGCTTTTTGGAACAAAGAAATAATGTATTAACTAATGATACTTTAATACCTAGTTTGAGCAATTCAACCAACTATGAGATATTTGGTTGATTTAGAAGAGCATGGTACTGCTAACATATTGCTAAATATGCAATATCAGGTACACTCATAGGTGGAAGAAGTAGAATCATCCACCAAAAATGAGGGTACTTGAGGTTGAGGAAGTGATGATTAAGGCAACTCAGGGGTAACATTGATGGATACCTTCATATAGGCATGCATTCCATTAGGTATAATCATCAATAACTAGCCACCTTGAGCCTCATTTGATAGCCTAGTAGCTATTGTAAACTCTTGGGCTGAGACAGGTGACTAGGTTGATGGAAAGACTCCCTCTTTGTCTGTTGCATATGTTTGATTGTGTTTTACTTAATCACTATCTGTATCATTGGTTTGGAAGCATTCAAAATTTGGTTGTCTATGAAATCTTCTTGTTTTGCTAAAAATCTTTCAAAAATAGCATGGTGTTAGTATTCGATGAGAAAACCGTTTAGTTTAAATTTTTAAAACATGATAAAAATAAATTATATTGCTTTAAATTATTAAAGAGTTTCATTTATAAATAATAGTTATATTGTTTTAAATGATAAAAGAGTTTCATTTATAAATAATAGTTTTATTGTTTTAAATGATAAAAGAGTTTCATTTATAAATAAGAGTTATATTGTTTTAAATAATAAAAGAGTTTTATTTATAAATAATAGTTATATTATTTTAAATAATAGAGCTTCATTCATAAACAATAATTGTATTATGACAATAATAAGTTCTCTTTTTATAAATGATTTACAAGTTTTTTTTAAATAATGAAACTTATTTTTGATCATGTAAATCTATTTCAAAATTATATAGAAGTGCTTAGTAGACCATGGGAAGGGATTCCTTAATGGCAAAGATTTTAAAAGGAAGAAAAAAAAGGATTTTAGATCAGATTTGAGCCTTTCCATGTGTTGGCTCAATTTTCATGCACACCATGCGAAGAGTAAAATGGAAACAAGTAACATTTAATGGGAATAAATTCCCTCTCACTTTAGGATCTTGCTAGTTATCCAAGGTGTGAGTTACAGGGTCAGGTCGAATGCTATCACTCTTTTCTACTTCTGGAATAGTTTCAAGTGGATTGCCTATGTACCTGCAAGGGGGTTTGACTTTCGTCTGTTTTTTTTTTTTGTTTATCAATCAAATTTAAATTTTGTGAATTGATCTAGCTCTTCGTATCTCAACAGATTAAAGAAATAAATAATTTTAAAGAACATAAAAATGGAACCTTTCAGAAATAAAATAGAGAGGGTAAGGTAGGGCAGAAAAGAGAGGGTGAAATACTGTAATTTTAATTTTTAATCATTTTTTAAATTAAAACATGCTATTGTGTTTACTAAATGGGACAAATAGAATAACAAATTATCTAGCTTTCTAATATTAACTTGTTATCTAGCAAAGGGAAGAACATGAGAATAGAACATAGTAACTATCAATTTGTAGATAGCCAAAGCTCATGCACACAGACCAGAACTATCAAATATAGATCTTCAAACCAGGTGATTTAAATTAATTTTAAGATAGCTTAACACTTCTAAATGTTCAGCCTTGCTAGGATGAATTTACCGGTAGCATAGCACACACAACAAAACTAGAGCTAGTAGGAAAATAAATTAATTTTAGAAATATTAAACTACAATTCAGCTTTCAAACAATACCAACAACATACTAAAATCAATTGAATTCACAACAATTACAACTACAGATATTTCAATGAAAATAAGAATAAGGAAATGAGCATCATTCAAGCTCTAGAAGCAGATTAAGTACCCATCCATGCCACTTCAGAGTAACAACACCACAAAAAATTCTATGTCGAGAACAAAGGCTTTTCCAAAAAAATATTTTAGAAAAATAACTTCTATTATAAATTCTTGCATACTGATTTTCCATTCAATGAGAGTATTTATAGACTCAGGATATGCCCTGGTATTCTAGAAAATATCTTCTCCCAAGAACTTAAACTAATATAAAAATCCCACCGCCGGGGCCTTACATAATAAAACATATTTTAATAGGGTTTAAGCCAAATCCGACCACCCTGAAAATTTGCCTAAAAAATCTTGCCATAAATGGTGGAGGTATAATTTGATCTTATTTTTACCAAATGGATACTACATATAGATGTTTCAATTTTCAGCCAATTGCAAGTGTATTTCATTAAATGGGCACTCCCTCGATTATGCCTGATAAAGTCTTTGTTTGCGACAAGCCTTAGATAATCTGGGTCGATCATCAATTTTGTGCATCTTCTATATCTACACAACTGCCTTTTCTTGGTTCGCGGTGAAACTCCAAGCCTACATTTGCTTCCCTCATTGAATGCGTTCGCCAACAAATTCCTTTTAGGGCTGAGATTTTAATTAATTTTCTTAATATTATTTTAATCCCTAAAGTTTGACATTGGCTATCATTTATTTTTCCATCAATATTTTATTTATCTTCCCTTCCTTTTGTGAGGATGTCATGATATTGAGACATTTTCAATTATCTCTTCCAACACTTTACAAATTTTCTATCTCCCGAGGAATATCATGAAATCGCAACATATTTCATTTTCTTTTTACCCTTTTCTTACGACACTTGCAAATTTTCTATCTCCTTGGGAATGTTCCGAAATCATGATATTTTAATTGTCTTCTCTTCCTTCAGTGATAATTTCACTATATCGCGATATTTTTCATTTCTTCTTTCTTGCAACACTTTGCAAATTTCCACTCATGAAATCATGACCACTTCCAACACTTAGAAAAAAATTCATAGAATTTGTACATTGAATCCAATGAATCTGCCCTTCTGCATTTTGGTACTTTAAAGGTTGGTGAAGGATCCTCCATTCTCAAAAATGATTTTAAGATATTGAAAAATAAATTTTAATTGCCTAAAAGTTGTTAGTTTCACGTGGTGTGAAATTTAGGGCAAAATTTGAAAGTGCTCAAAATTTAATGAAACTTTTCAAGATTCCAAATGAGCCAAATGGACATCTAAATCTATAGAAAAAACTTGAAAATTCACTTTGGATAATAAGATATTGCATTAATAAGTTTGTTGGCTGGAAATAGAAACTATTATTTTTGGAAGGGGAATCCTACTTGAAACCCTAAAAATTTGCTACCATTGGAAATGTGACCTTGAGACCTTTCATCTAGAATTTGAATCACTCAAAATAGATTTCCATGGCAGAAGATATAGCATTTTCAATATTGAAGTAAACATTAGGGCAAAATGAAAATTTTCAAAGAACATTAGAAATTAAATTTAACCTCAAACCTTAGGAAAACTATTATTTTCAAAAAATTTGAAACACTTATCCAGAAATAATACCACTGAAGCATAAATGTTCAAAAGAAATTAATTAAAAACAATGCACTAAGCAAGCACTTTTGACACCTTGATGCAGAATTTTTTTTTAGACGATGCAAACAAAACTTGGATTAAAAAAATTAAAACTTCAAGAGGGTCCCCTTCGAAATAAAAATTAATCATTTCAAAGGAATCAAAATTTTATTTTCAGTGGGGGGGTGTTGCTTCTCAACAAATGACAACGTCTGCGGGGAAATAGTAGCACTATTTAGAACCTAGAACTCTAGTTTTAAAATAATTTAAACCATGTATACTACCTTGCCACAAAGATTTTCAAAATATTTTAATTATTATCTGCTAGCCCATTGAAATTTCCTAGGGACATACTAGGTTGAATCACTCAAGAAAAACTCTGGTGTGTGTTTACAGTGCATAAATATTTCCTCTTAAGATGACCATGGCTTAGAACTCCTACTTAGGATTAACCAGACTATTTGGGCTGCACAAGTTTATTTGAGTAGAGCTCTATTGCTAGTTTAGCCTTTTATAGCCCCGACAGAGTTACTCTTAACTTTCTTTTTAGGACTTTGGTTCACAACCATGGAGCATATATAGCTCTGGTGAAAATTTCTAAGATTTATCTTTCAAAAATATCGACTATCTCCCTCTTATTATGGAACTCTTTTTTTGGGGGGGAACTCTCTTTTTATCCTTTTTTTTTTTAATAAATACTAGATAGCCGAGAAGCCTTACTGAAGGTTCGAAAGTTGTGTTTTCCTTGATACTTCATTCACCAAATAATCGATCAAATAACCATTTTAGTTTTTAGACAACAATAGCCTCTTAAGAGTTATTAAAATGTTTTTTGTGAATAAGAGTTTTCCTCTCATGACACACTTTTCTTGGATTCCCTAGGATTTCTTTGGCTAAACAGTATAACCGCTCTTTTATGATTAAAATAATTGTGATGGGTAAGGTCTAGAATTTAAAATATCTCTTTACTATCATTTCAGATAACAAACATTACCACTCTCTCCCTACATAGAGCATCCCTTTATCAAATCACCCTTTGATTCCTGAAACCAAGAGAAAGACCTAAAAGAAGAAAGAGAAGGAAAACAAAGAAAAATATGAGAAACTAACTTAAATCCAAAAAAATAATCTAAACAAAAGCATAAACACTTTTTTTTAATATATACATATGTACAAAGGTTCCTTCAATTACTCAAATGGAACAACCGAGAAGTAATACTTCAGATATTGACTATTGATAGGCAAGATCAAAAAATTACCTTCCAGGTCCTGTAGACAAAATGCATTATTACCCAAAATTTCCGCAATTTGGTATGGCCCTATCCATAGAGGTTGTAGTTTAGTGTGCTTACCTTTATTTACTTAGGATTTGTCCCACAGGAGCACAAGGTCTGCAAGTATGAAGGCTTTTACTTTTGGTCTTTTGTCAATCCAACGATTGACTATCTATTGATAAATGCTCCAAAGCATGAAGTTGTTCATCCTATAAATTAATTAAGTCCAACACATGAGCTTCTACATCTGCATGATCATTAAAATAATCCAAGGCAAAAGGGTATGTAGGCAATTTTAAAGAAACATGAACTATAAGTTGAGTACCATAAAAAAAAGTAAATGGTGAAGTTTTAAGAGCTTCCTTGTGTCTTATCTTGTTAGTCCAAAGTGCATACTTCAGTAATGTATGCAATTATCTGGGTTTATCTACAAAAAAATTCTTAATGAAATTTATCAAATTATTATTTGTGGACTCAGCTAGTCCATTTCCTTGGGGATATTAGTTAGATGAAAATTTGATGACTATCCCTTTCTGGTATGCCCACTCTATAAATTCCAATGACTAAAAAGTTGGCCCATTATCACAAACCAAATTGAAAGGAACCCCAAACCTGGTTATGATATTTGTATTCGAAAACAATAACTTTATGAGTTGTGCTCCTCATTGTAGCTGTAGCTTCAGTCCATCTTGTATAGTAATCAGTGGCAATTAATACATACTTGTGCTCTACTGATAAATTCAGGTTCATCACTCCTACAAAATAAAGTCCCCACTGCATGAAAGCTTTATCTATTATAATGGGTTGCAATGTTAGAGCTCGTTTAGTCTTCTTGGTTGCAAATATTTGACATTGATGACAAGCTCTCACATGCAAATGTGCATCTTTAAACAGTGTAGACCAGTAGTAGCTTGCTCTCAATATTCTGTGTGCAGTAGCTTAACCTGAAGGTTGTCCTACCCCTAACTTTTCATGAAAATTGAACATCACTTCAGGGTTATGCATAAGGGGTCTGACCCAAAATCTATTTATAAAATTGGGGTGAATCCTACCCAAATTTGTGTAGAAGTTATGGCAATTTTTTTTTGACCAAAAATTATAATAATAAAATGAATTTATGCTAATATGTGGAAAAAATAATAATTTATATTAAATAAAATAAAATAAAAAATCAAAACAAAACAAAAATAATATTGAATCCTTATCATCCGATGAGTGTCGTCAACTCTTCATCATTTAATCATTATGTTTGTCAATCCAGGGCGGTGTCCAAGGCTATATACGATAGGAAAGGCAAGCATTTTAAGGATCAGTTCATTTAGGAGATGGCTTTATTGGTGAAACAGTTAGTGCTTGGGGGTGTCAGGTGTCCCTTTTAATCTCCTAGAAACTAAAATTGAGTGCCTACTTATCCTTGCATAATTGAAATTCACACAGTTGCAGAAAAGCAAATCTGAACTATTGAAAATGACAGAATTCAGTTGACAAAATTTAAAATAACAAAATTGAAATCACAGAATTAACTATAACAACAATGAAACTTTTTCAGAATTGAAAATTCACACCTGCAGAAAATGAAACCTAAGACAATGATGAAATTCAAAGGTTGGTAAGCAAATATTGCAAATCTGGAGCAAACCGAATTAACAAGAAATTCTCTGATGCAAACTGGAAATACAAACTGGGAATGCTGAAGCTAAAACAGAAAATGTTGATGCTATAAAATGGAAGCTACTCTCGATGACTTAACTATAATACATTCATGTGCCACATGTTAGATGAATTTTAATTCAATATTAACCATGCAAAAAGCTATCAGATTCTTGCTGACCTACTACAACAAGAAATTAGCAGAACTCTGGCAGGAATAATCCCTCTTCTGGGCCTGGAAGTGGCCCTTGCTTCTTGAACCAAAATAGGGAAAAAGTACTTGCTCTACACTATTAAATCCTCACACTTAACTCAGAAGCAAACATGGAATGGCAAATATTGCACCTTTATTTCATTCTCAGCATATTAGTAGTGCAGGGGAAGTTATGTAGACTATAATTTGCTGCAGTATATAATTACAACACTTGGACTGCTCTATATCCTAGAGCTCCTATATCTCCCTATATGCTCAACCAAATGGGAGCACTTTATTTATACTAGCAAGGTACAACAATGATAAAGTTTGGTGCTTCAATACAGGACTATTACAACCGTTGCAGGACTGTGTTTCCCAAAAATGCAGGGATCTGATCCATTAAACCTTATCCATTCCAATTGCTGGCTTTATCTGGTGAGGGACAGGTGTTGGAAAGGATAGGGAGGCCCCTAGAATAGTTGCAACCACCGTTTACCTTCCTTTTACTGCAATTAAAGATGCATTTGACCAAATTTATGTCTTCTACGCTCATTCTGGAGCTGCTCCAGAATATCAGGTAGCAGAACAGAGTTGGCATTAATTCATGCAACAGAAGCATGTGTGACCAGTTGTGATGGCAGAAATAACCTCCATAGGTACCCAGATGACTGATTCCACCTTTTGTATGAGTTGGAGTGGACAAATTCCAAGCCATGTTGTATATGTACAACTGGCTGGAATTTGTATGGAAAAATTCCTGTTTTCTACACAGTCAACTACTGACAAAGTATTTGGCGCCTTTAGGTTATTCAAAATGGGTGAGTGGTGGGGAAAATTTGTAAAAGAAGCACAAAACTAAATAGATAGTAGTACCTTCATATTACAATTCTATTTTAATGCAAAATATACTAAAACATACAGCTAAAACAGATTATAAAACATAGATAAATTAGTCAAAATAGGTCATATGCACTTTATCATTCCAATATGCAAACATCATCATATAATGCATAGTATCACTAAAATTAGTACAAAAACATATCATAAGTAGTTCCAAATAGTTTAATAAGTTATCAAAAGTAGTCTTTGTATGAGGTAATGTTCTGCCTCATCATTTCCCCCCAACCTATTGCAATGCATGTCCTCATGCATTCTGTTCTGCTACAACAACACAAAGATCTATGTCAAGATAGCACTCAACATATTTCCATAGTCTACCTCCAATATTGTAATATCCTTTGTGCTCTTTGATCTCCCTGAGCCACTCCTGGAATTGATCGTCTGATTGAGGGTCATTATCAAAGAAATATGGAACATGGGTGATGATTGTTGGATTCCTGTACCTGAGACCTATCCACTGCTCCTTTACCTCAAATATGGTCTGGATTATACATTCTGCCCTTCTTCTAGACCACATTAGGTTATTTGGCGAGATGGGTTCTCTCTTCTGTAGTGATATAGGTAGCTCTCCCCATCTATTTTTGCAAGCTGATAAAGCCTCAGCAAAGGATGCTGCACATAAAGTTTGGAAATCAGCCATGCATTTTTGAAGGTTATCCAGATACATCTTTCTTACCCTATCATCCCTCATCAATGTATAGTGTTCATTGGTGGAGGTCCTATGGTTAAGGTGAACCGGTCTGATGAGCATTACTGCTTGTAATTCCATGGCTTTGCTGGCTTTCTTCTCTTGTTCCCAACAAATTTGATTCTGCAATGTTGATAAGAAAGACCTAAGCTGAAGATCACCAGTAAATATGTGGGGGAGGAAGATTACTTCTGTTGGCAAAAAGAAATTGTGCAGGAACAATTCACACAACAAATTTTGGTATTCTACAGAGCTTTGCCAAAAAGCCTCTAGAAATTCTCCAGGAGTTTTTAATTTGTAGGAGAGACCAGCAGTGATCCTCATTGTCTACCAACGAAGGTATATTTCCTTTAACATCAAACTATAGAACCTAGCTGGTCTCCTACATTGTACCATACACTCTACAATTTGGCATACCTCTTGTACCTGCTCTTTCAATTTATCAATTTCTAAATTTTTCTTTTCCAATTCTTTTGTTAAGGATTGTAAATATGAGACCTTACCCTCCAATTGGTGACATTTCGTCATCCAATAAGCCACATATTTATTATATTTTGCAAGTGTGACTATGTCTGGTGATCTAACCATTGGTTGTATTTGAGGAATGACATTAACCTGAATGCCTATATCCACCTTTCCAATTGTAGGAGGTTCTGTTTGTGTTCCAATTTCTACCAATTCAATCTCAGGTGCATTCAAATTATCAAGGTCTTGAGGAGACTATGGTCTTACCTCTTCCTGTACTACTATTGCTACCTCTGTATGTGCTATTGGTTCACTCAACCACTGTGGATCTTCAGAAACCTGCACAAGTACTTCTGGATGTCCATCCCCTGTTTGATCTTGAGCCTGTTGTACTTCTTGTGTTGTTTCTTCTTCTTCTATTGCAGCTCTGATAGGTGAGTTTCTTTCAGGATTGCTAGCTAAGTTTAGTAATAGATTAGCTAATTCATCCCCTGAGTCGACTGATGAGGTTGCTACTCTAGAAGTGTTAACCTAGCCTTTACAGTCTCTATCTCTTGCCATAACTTAGCGATAGTATCATCTTTCTCTTTCAGGGAAGCTTCACTCTTTTCAATCCATCCTGTCTGAGTTTTTATGACACTCCTAGCTGCATGCAACTGAGTCTTTATGTTTATTTCTTCTTCCTCTTCAGTGCTCAAATCATCTTTCCCTTCCTCAGCTGCCTCAGATTCTTCCTCAGAATCTGAATAATCCACAAGTGGTGTAGACATTTCTGCAATAGTGGTGTGTCCCTCTGCTTCTTCTGTTATGGTTCTATCTTCTGAATCTGGTGGGTAATTGAGGGACATTGTAGGCATAGCCATATCTATTGCACTATCCATGCCCTTGGTACTTATATCTTCAACTTTCTCCATAGTTTCTTTCACCTGTAGGGTATCAACATGTGCAGTTCCTTCTTCCTTTTCCACATCACCTATGTTGGTGGATTTCTGAAGTCTTGAAGACCTTCTCAATCCTGAAGTTGATTGCTTTTGTTTCTTTTTAGATTGTGAAATAGAGCTTGTCAATCCTAGGGTAGGGTCTACTTAGGTGTTTTCTTCTCCATCTGCCTTTCCCTGCTTGAACTTCCAAATTGCTCAGTGGACTGAGTGGGAAAAATAGTTACATTTTCAGAAAATGTAACCTTCCTCCTCTTTCCTACAGGATCAATCTTAGACTGTTTCTCTCTTTGCTTCCTCGTCCTGGAGGATGGAGGTCCCTGTGGTGAGGAGGGAATTTATTTTTTAGAGGATTCAGTTTCAATTTCATGTTCAGAACTTTCAATTTCTATTTCTGCTTCAGATTCAGGTCCTTCAACCTCTACCTCTTCTTCAGATCTAGGGCTTTCAACTGCCTCTTCCTCAATCAACTCATTCCATGCATGAAAAAACCTATCAAAGCTTCTAGGGTTTCCCTTGAAGTGATGCCTACATATAATCTTGATTAGGCCATGGTGTTTGGGAGACCCTTTTCTTGCTTGGTACTTTTTGGCCATATTTACCAACTCCTGATATAAATACAGAGGAAGGTTTACCCTAAGCTCAGGGTTTGAGTTGCCATGGCGAAGATGGGTCAGAATTCTCATGTGATGTCCAGACAGGATAGGGAATTGCCCATCGTAGGTCAAAAACCTAATGACCCATACTGCAACTTCATCCCAAGGAGGTTGTAAACTTGTTCTTTTGACCCCCTTGCAGATATTATTACTCAATACAAACTCAGTGGGCCTATCCTCATTTCCCCTGAACTGGTTTACTAGTTCAATTAAAGTATTCTTGCCAGATTTCCCAATTTGAACCCCATGTAGTGGCATTTCAGTAACTTGACTGAGAATTTTGGGGCTTACCTGGATTGTCATGCCGCTAATGTGGATTTGATTATTGCGAAAGGTGCATGCAAACTCATTGGCCAATCCTTCTGAATGCCCATCGAATTTGCGCAAAAAGGGCAGAAATCCTCCTTCTGTAAGAATTCGCATGGACTCCTCATATTTCTGCAAATTCTCTATATTGTCTGGTTCAATTTTATTTTTCTGTCCTCCCATTGTCAATTTTCTGTGTGCAGAGTATATCAGGCCTACAAATTTCGAATCAACAGGGTAGTTTTTTCAATTTTTGGAATGCTTAAGTTTGTCAATGGTAATGCTCGAGGATGAGGAGTAAATAGATGCAACACCAGAATGATTTCAAATCATGCTAGGAACGTGAAATGGGAACGTGTCGGCAAGTCATTGCATGCATAAGTCATCATTAATTTTTACTGCATGTTATAGCTATCCGGAGTGACATGGCATTATTTACGAAAGTTCTTCTTTTAAACAGATTTTGAATCATGTGCCAAGTGGTCACGTGTTGTAGTATTTGAAACTTTATGCCCTCCTCAAAATTTTGCCTTGGAACTCGTACTTGAAACCTGCGATCCAAGTGCTATTTCCAACCCAATTGGTGCAAAGACTTAGGAATCCATAGAAAAATTAACTTAATTTTGACTTTTCAATTGGATGATTCCGAAGATTGATGAATTAACCTTTTGTTAATTCATTCCAATAGGTTTTATCATATGGTTCATTCCAGAGCATATACCCTTATTCATTCCAAAGCTAATTCCAAAGCTCCTTTATTCCAAAACTGTTATGTGCAGCAGGTTCATTCTAGAGCAGTACCATTCAAATGCATTTGAAAAGCCTTTTCTGTCTTAGACTATCTTGATAACTTTCTGGAACCAGACCTTATGTATGCTTTATACTAACTAGGGATATCATACACTACATAATAAATATTTACAATATTAAAATAGAAAAGGCACATACCTGAAGAAACCATTCTATCTACATTTTGTACAAATGTTGTTTTCTGCTGATTTTAAGTTGACTCCTCACAGAGTGTAATAGGTGCAATCTGAAAAATAATGAAACAGAGGTGAGAATGAATGGAATGGTAAATAGTGAAACAATGGTGAGAATGGATGGAATGGTGGTGGGTCTGTGAGGCAAACATGCCGAAAAAACCGGTTTTCATGTAAGCCCAATTCAGATGTGCCTCAAAGAGGTTTTCACATTCTGAATTATTATTATTATATATATATATATATATATTTTTTATATCTTGGTTCATGTCACTTGATTGAGTCCATCTTGGAAGAAGTGGTTTCTTCCAATACTGATACATCTAAGTTTCCTACTTGCTTGAGAAACTCCTCCTTGGTTAACGGTTTGTGATATATCCGAAGACGATGACCGTTAACCACCATCTTCCTTCTTGAATCATCTATTGGTGAAAGACGTACAACTCCATTTGCAAATACCTCCTCAACTTGATAAGGTCCGAGCCATCGAGTCTGCAACTTGCCAGGATAGTCTTCATATCATGAGTCAAACAACAAAGCCCAATCGCCTTGCTGAAACTTCCTCTGTTGAATGTGACTATCATGCCATAATTTTTGTTGTGCTTGGATCATCTCAGTCTGGTGCAATGCATCCCTCCGTAGCTCATCCAATGCATTGAGCTACATAATTCGGTCCATTTGTGCCTGTGACAAATCAATACCTACATCCAAAGCAGTTCGAAGAGTCAATAACTCAAATTCAATAGGCAAAAGAGGCTTTTTACCATAAACCAATTCATATGGTGTGAATCCAGTAGTGGATTTCCAAGTAGTGTTGTAAGCCCAAATTGCTTCAGGTAGTTTGTCCATCCAATTCCTCCTATGGGAAGCTATGGTTTTGGTTAAGATTCTCTCTAGTTCCCTATTTGTTACTTCAACTTGACCATTGGCTTGTGGATGATAAGGTGAGGATTTCCTATGCTTGATTTCATATAGTTGAGTGAAGGCTTCAACAACTCTTGAAGTAAACTGAGGTCCCTGATCTGTGGTGATGGATTGTGGGGCCCCAAAATGTAGGAAAATCTATGAATATAGGAAATCAACAACTTTTTCTTCTCGAGCATGCTTAAAAGCATGGGCTTCTACCCATTTGGTTACATAGTCAGTACATACCAAGATATGCACTTTCCCTTGGGAAGGAGGGTCAATGGGTCCTACAAAATCTAACCCCCACCTCTCAAATGGTTTTGTTCCTACTTGAGGTTGTAATGGCATTTCACTAGTGAAGGTAGGTTTTCCCATCCTTTGGCATGCATCACAATGTCTAACATAATTTTTCACATCTTTATGCAAAGATGGCCAGTAATAACCAGTACCCAAGATCTTCCGAATTGTACTCTTGACTGAATAGTGTCCTCCTGAAGGTTCATCATGACATGCCCGTAGGATATCATATACCTCATCCTTGCGGATGCACCTACGCAAAACATGGTCAGGACTGCATTTGAAAAGTAAACCTCCTATCCATTTAAAAGAAGAACTTTGCTTGATTAACTATTTCCTTTGTTTAGGAGTAAAGTGAAGAGGAATTTTTCCTGTAGCCAAATAATTAGCTATATCTACAAACCATGGAGACTGCACATAAATAGCAAACAATTTCTCATCAGGAAATGCATCTTCAACCAACTCTCCTGTATCTTCATTTGGCAATCTTGATAGAAAATCTGCAACTACATTAGCTTTCCCTGGTTTATTAACTATAGTGATATCAAATTCTTGCAATAGTATTAACCAACGAATAATTCTTGCACTAACCAGAGGTTTATTCATCAGGTATTTAATGGCAGCATGATCTGTATGAATGAATACCTGATATCCTGTGATATAGTGTCGAAACTTATTAATAGCATATACTACAACTAAGAATTCCTTCTCAGTAGTAGTGTAGTTCTTTTCAGCTCCTGTCAAGTTTTTACTGATGTAATAAATGGCATAATGCTCCCCATTGTCAATTTTCCCTAATGCAGCTCCAATAGCAGTATTGGAAGCATCAGTTTGAATATGGAAGGGCAATTCCCAATTAGGTCCTCTCAATACAGGGGGAGTTGTTAACTTTTCTTTTAATTCCTCAAAAGACTTTTGACACTCAGTAGACCAAGAAAATTCAGAATTTTTCATTAGTAATGCAAACATTGGATTGGCTATGGTACTAAAATTGGCAATAAATCTATGGTAGAAACCAATGTGTCCCAAGAAACTCCTCACATCAGTTTGAGTTTTTGGAGGAGGAAGGTTTTTGATGACTTCCACCTTTTTAGGATCAACCTTGATCCCATAAGAGGAGATATGATGACCAAGGACAATCCCTTCCTCCATCATTAAGAAGCATTTCTCAGGATTAAGAGACAAATGGTATGTTTCACAACGTATTAAAACTTTTTCAAGTTGTTCCAAAGTATATTCAAAACTATCCCCAAATACTGTGAAATCATCCATGTAAATTTCTACACTCTCATTTGTCAAATCAGAGAATATGGCCAAAACAACTCTTTGAAATGTTGTTGGAGCATTACATAAACCAAAAGGTAGAACCCTATAAGCAAAGGTTCCCCAAGGACATGTGAAAGTAGTTTTCTCTTGGTCTTCAGGTGCAACTTGTATCTGATTATAACCACTGAATCCATCAAGAAAATAGAAAAATTTCTTGCCAGCAAGGGTGTCTAATACTTGGTCTATGAAAGGTAATGGGAAATGGTCCTTATGTGTTACCTTATTTAACTCTCTGTAATCCACACACACTCTCATTTTCCCATTTTTCTTTGGAACAATGACTAATGGAGAAACCCATCTACTGTTCGATATTGGATAGATGAATCCTACATCTAAAAGCTTTTCAATTTCTTCCTTGACAATATCTTTCAAAGCAGGGTTCAAACGTCTTTGAGGTTGTCTCACAGGTTTAACATCTTCAGTGTATATTCTATGTGTACACACATCAAGGTGAATGCCATTCATGTCCTTATAACTCCAAGCAAAATCCTGAACATGTCTCTACAAAACAACAAATAATTTGGCTTCTTGCTCATTAGTCAACCAACTATTAATGTTCAAAAACTTTCTTGGTTGTATCTCAATCTGCTTAATCCCTGGATAAACAGAGTTGACAACCTCATATTTATTGATTAAAGCATTTAAGGGACAATGATGTGGCTGCAGAGTATGAAATACTCTTGATTCTGGTGTAAATGTGATACCTGATGGGATCATTTGCATAGGACAGGTGAAAGAAGTCAGAAGATGATGATGCCATCCATGTGGCAATGTGAAGGAGCTTTCTTGTAGTGGAATAGATGATAGATGTTCAGCAGTTTGTTCTTCATATTTCCATAACAAATGATGGACAAGAATTTGATCATCTCTAAGGCCTTCTTCTTGTAATGTTTTCACCAAAACTGTTTCATGTTCAAAGATTTCTCTTTCTGGTGAATTAAGTTCTTCAATATGTTCCTTTACTACAATGGTGGCCAAGGTGACAATAGTTTCTTGTTCTTCATCAGACTCAGGATACCATATCTATCCAGAAAATTTGGCTGGAAGGTTGGGTTGGTGGATACAAGGAAATATTTTTAGGTCTACACCATTTGAAATAGTCATCTCACCTGACCTGCAGTCTATAAATGTAGCTGCAGTGGCAAGCCAAGGTCATCCTAGAATAATAGGATAGCCATTAGCTGAGTTTCTAGGCTGCAATACTAAGAAATCTATAGGATATTCCCAAGAAGACACTTCAATGGCAACATCCTCTAGAATTCCTTCCGGTTTGGCCACTGACCTATCTACCATTTCCAAAATTATGGTAGTAGGACTAAGATTATTGAGCTGCAATTTTTGCATGGTTTCCTTAGTCATCACGTTGATTGCAGCTCCTAAATCGATAAGTACATTTGGAATTTGAACTAACCCAATAGTAATTGTAACTACTGGACTCCCTGGATCACCATATTTGGGGGTACTAGTTTTCCAGAGAGTAGGTCAGCCAACTTACCTTCTACTTGCATAGTCTTAGGAAAGGCTTTCTTCTTCCTGCCAGGTTTCCTAATGCACAACTCCTGAATGGTTTTCTTAATCAGAGGTACATCCTTTATTGCCTACAACAAAGGGAGTGAGATAGACATTTTCCTCAATTCTGTGATTAATTCTGATTCAGGAGGAGTGATAGTGTGGTCAAACCTTTCAGGATATGAAAGGTCTGTTGAGGCAAGTTCAATTTTTCCTTGTAAACTTTCTATTTTTCCTTCTTTTTGCTCTGTTTGTGGTTTTTTTGGACTTGAAAATTCTTGCTTTCCATCAATTTCTTCAATAGTGGGTGGTGCAGGGTCAGGTAAAACCTTCCCTGAATGTAACTGGATGTTACTACAGTCAAGGACATGGACTACAATAGTCTCTTCAGACTCAGCTCCATAAATAGGGGTTGCTTGTCTATTGTTATTGGGGTTAGCCACAGGCTGAGCTGGAAGTGGAGGTTGCTTAACTGGTTGTGATTGTTGTGGTGGCATTCTTCCTTGAAAGTTCTGATTAGGAGCTGGCAATAGGTTTTGAGTCTGTCCTTGATACCTCTGCTGCCCTTGATATGATGGGTATTGTGGCCCCCATCTCTGCCTAGATTGTTGATTCTATGTCCAAGGTGGATTAACAGGATTCCATGGTTGATTCCAACTAGAATGTGACCAGTCTTGAGGGGTTGACCAAGATTGATTCCATGGTTGTGAAGGTGGTTCTGAATATCCCCAAGGCATATTCCAAGGATTTTATCCCCAACTTGTAGGAAAATGAGGGGCATTATGGTATTGTGAAAATTTACCTCCTGGCCTCTGCCCAATAACATTAAGTTCTTCAGTTTGGGTTTGCAAAACATTTTTAAGGTGAGGCAGGAGATGGCACTTATCAGTGTTATGCTCTTTTGAACAAATGCCACAAATAGTTGAGATAGAGGTTCTATCCAAAGGACAATCATGTAGGGCATGCTTATTCCTGCATCTAGGACAATAGATAGCTAGGGGTGGTGAAGAATTGGATTTTGCATTCCTTTCCCCTAATGCAGTATTTAATTGAACAAGAATATCAGTTTTCATGTTAGCCATTTCCTCCATCAAATATTTTATATCAGTATTACCAGGATTCCTCTTCCTTCTTCTTTGCCTAGTGCGGGAATAATTTCTGCACAACTCTACAATATCATTAATCTCAAGTTGGTTTATATCTCCTTTTCCCATTAAGTCCAATACTTCTCTGGAATCATCCTGCAAACCTCTCAAAAATATAGTTTTTAATAAGTCAGTTTCCATAGGACCACATCTCTTTTGGATAAAGGTAAATCTATCAAGATAATCCTCTAAGTTTTCATCCTCTTCTTGTCTAATCTGAAATAACTCATCCTTCCTATTTCTCACTCTACAATACTCTTGATACTTATCCAAAAATGCAGTTTCCATTTGATCCCAAGTGCGGATTGAATCTGGTTCAAGGCTCATAAACCATCGTAAGGTTGCATCTTTAAGTGTAGAGGGAAATAACTTCAATTTTTGGTTGTCATTGACATAGTCATAAGTCTGACACAAGACCTTGAATTCAAATAAAAATTGATCAAGATCTTCAGAAACAACTCCCCTAAATATTGGCAATACTGAGGGTGAAATTGTTTTCATAGGAGCATTCTGAGTAGGATTCAGATGAATAGGGTATTCAAAATTTCTAATAGGAGGATTGTCAGCATCATGACCAACAATTTCCCTATCATGTTCTCCTTGTTCTACCATAGGTGCTTCTTTAGTTTTGACTTGTTCAATTGGTTCATATGGATCAGCCCTATGGGTATGTCTAGAAGCAAGTGCCTCTAAGAGCTCTTCTTGCAAAGATCCTAAAATTTTAGTTGATGAAGAAGATGATTCTCTTTTAAGTCTTTCAGGAAGTTCATACATAGGCAGATCTTCACCAGATCATGAAGAACGCCTTGGTGGAAAAGAGCCAGTTCTGATAAACCTTCCTCTTTCATCTCTTGGCCTATTCATCCATGCTCATCCACTAAATGAACTAGAATTCAGTTTTCAAGAATTGTTACCTATAATAGGATAGTTCCTGGACTGCTATGCTTCTCCTAACAACACCTAAGTATCCTCGACAATGATACCAAAAATGATGAGTGTCATCAACTCTTCATCATTTAATCATTATGTTTGTCAATCCAAGGCGGTGTCCAAGGCTATATACGATAGGAAAGGCAAGCATTTTAAGGATCAGTTCATTTAGGATATGGCTTTATTGGTGAAATAGTTAGTGCTTGGGGGTGTCTGTGTCTCCTTTTAACTCCTAAAAACTAAAATTGAGTGCCTACTTATCCTTGCATAATTTAAATTCAAACTTTGCAGAAAAGGAAATCTGAACTATTGAAAATGAAAAATTGTTGGCAAAATTTAAACTAACAAAAATGAAATGATGCAGAAATTGAAATATCATAAATGAAACTTTTAGAATTGAAAATCACACCTTGCATAAAGTGAAATATAGTTACAATAATAGAATTCAAATAACAAAAATTAAATGTAGCAAAACTAATAAACATTAGGAAATTCTCTGATGCAAACTGGAAATGCCAAGATCTGAAAATGCAAACTGGAAACAAAAAATGTTGTATGCTATAAGATGCATGAAGCTACCCTAAGTGATCAACTGATATGCACTAACCATTTGCTAACACAACTAGTAATATGCAAGAAATACCAACATAAATGAACAAGAAATGCACTAATAAGAACTGTCAGGTTCTTGCTAATCTACTACAGCAAGAAATAGGTAGAAAAACTCTGGTAGGAATAATCTCTCTTCTGGGCCTGGAAGTGGCCCTTGCTCCCTGAACCAAAAGAGGGAAAAATTACTTGCTCTACACTATCCAAATCCTCACACATCCACTCAGAAGCAAACATGGAATGGCAAATATTGCACCTTTATATTAATTCTGCAACATATCAATAGTGCTAGGAAGATGCCTACACTATAATTTGCTATAGAATATAATTACAACGAAAGCTTATGATTGCTACCTCTATATCCTCTAGCTCCTATATCTCCCTATATGCTCAACCAAATGGGAGCACTTTATTTATACTAGCAAGGTACAACAATGATAAGGTTTGGTGCTTCAATACAGGACTATTACAACCGTTGTAGGACTGTGTTTCCCAAAAATGCAGGGATCTGATCCATTAAACCTTATCCATTCTAGTTGCTGGCTTTATCTGGTGAGGGAAAGGTGTTGGAAAGGATAGGGAGGCCCCTAGAATAGTTGCAACCACCGTTTACCTTCCTTTTACTGCAATTAAAGATGCATTTGACCAAATTTATGTCTTCTGTGCTCATTCCGGAGCTGCTCCAGAATATCAGGAAGCAGAACATAGTTGGCATTAATTCATGCAACAGAAACATGTGTGACCAGTTGTGATGGCAGAAATAACCTCCATAGGTACCCAGATGACTGATTCCACCTTTTGTATGAGCTGGAGTGGACAAATTCCAAGCCATGTTGTATATGTACAGTTGGCTGGAATTTGTATGGAAAAATTCTTGTTTTCTACACAGTCAACTACTGACAAAGTATTTGGCGCCTTTAGGTTATTCAAAATGGGTGAGTGGTGGGGAAACTTTGTAAAAGAAGCACAAAACTAAATAGATAGCAGTACCTTCATATTACAATTCTATTTTAATGCAAAATATACTAAAACATACAGCTGAAACAGATTATAAAACATAGATAAATTAGTCAAAATAGGTCATATGCACTTTATCATTCCAATATGCAAACATCATCATATAATGCATAGTATCACTAAAATTAGTACAAAAACATATCATAAGTAGTTCCAAATAGTTTAATAAGTTATCAAAAGTAGTCTTTGTATGAGGCAATGTTCTGCCTCATCATCATCCAACCTACAATAAGTCTAGGTGTGATGTCGCCCTCAAATAAACCTGGATCAACCTGGTCACAAAATCATATTTTTTTACATTACAAGTAATTTTTTTATTAAAAGAAAAAAAATAGTTGAAATAGGTTGCCACATGGCGATCGGTACATCATGGCTGTATCCCATTCCTGGCGGTCATCTTCATGCTTGAAGGCAGACCACCATAAAGCTATGTAGTAAAAACTTTCTAAGTTTCCCTATAACAAATTTTGTGTGGTATTTAATGCGACATCCCAAACCCACAACTTTTTTCTTACTAATTTTCCATCACTGCTTGTGCCTTGTTAAACATATTATTCATCAAAGGTAGTGTTGAGTCTTTCAAAACATCTCTAGTTTTAATTAACAAGATCTCTTATTTTAATTTATTTTGGCTTGTCTAAATATTTATTAAATTCATTTTGTTCTAAGGTTTGAACCAATTCCTTTTGAGATTGATTCACTTTTAAAGACAAGGGCTTTCCAAATAATAAAATATGGACAAACCACAAAAAGAATTCCTTCCAAGTCTTACCTTACCATATCACATCTATTCGATGCCTTACAATTTAAAACAACTAAGTAGAATGTTAACTCCAGGGTTCCAATTGAAAAACACTCCTTAACTATCATCAATTCCATAGAATTTTAGTAAATTAAAAAATATATTAATCAATAATAGCATGGTTAAGAGTTATTTATTGTATTTTATAGCTTTGAAAAAACACAAAAAATAAAAATATTTTTCATTTCATGTATTAACTCCGAAGGAGGAATAAATGAAAAGCATTAAAATTTTACCACATGTAATATTTATCAAAAATTTACATGAAATTATTCATGGAAAGAGTGGTGGTGGATGTCACGTTCCTTTCCATGATATCTTTTCACCAAATCCAAAAACCATTAAAGGGGAAAAGAATGTGAAAGGATTAAACTTAACATCAAAAAATTACAATTGATTTAATTAAGAAAAAATGGAAAAGAGTCCATAAAAAATACCTTTATTTATTTAAAAAAAAAAAAATACTAATCTTGATAATATTATTTAATTTTTCATCAAATATTGCTTACAGATTTAAATAATTAATTTTCATTAATCATTTTGAATTATATCCTTATTTACCAAAGAAGTTTTATGTAAACTAACTTTGAAGATATATATGAAAAGAATGATATGCTTAGCTCTTTTCTTTGTGACCACATGATATCCTAATGGTGAAGGCTTTAGACCTCTAAATAGGAGGTCCAAGGTTCTAATCCTAAAGGGGTAAGGGTTATACACCATGCTTTGATAACTAAAGTATGGTTAAAGATAACTATCCATTAGGTAAACAACATCCTCCATGAAGATTGTCCCATGTAACCTCGTTCCATTACCTATGTCCTCGTGGATGTTAAAAACTACTTTACCTTTACTCTCTTAAAATTTACTAATTTTTACCTTTACTTAGATTTTGTAAAAAACTACTTATACTTTTAAATTTAATTCTATCTCCACGATTTATTTTTCATGCTTTAATCTTATAATAAATTCTAATAAAATTATTAACTAAGAAACATTATGAGTAATAGATTTTTAAATACATCATAAAATCCAAAAGAAACTCAATAAAACCTACATGGAACACCACTATAAACACAATGGTAGCCAACCTATTTATCATTAGGATTATGTGAAAAGTGTTCGCATTCCCCAAGTTATCTTTTTAGAAGAACTCTCATTTTGTTTAGGATTAGAAAATTTAAATTGAAAAGATAATTAGCTACCAGGGTTTTTGTCAATAGGTGTTTATGGTCGTACTAAAACTTTACTAGAATAACGAGATGTAGTTTTGTTGATATAGTCTTTGTGGTTTGAACCAGATGCTGATCAATTGGTAGGCATTTGATTTCTTAAATTGATTCCTAACCAAAATTTCGTCTGCATAAAGTTATGTACTGAAAACTTAATAATTTCTTGTATGGTATTTATTGTGTGACATCTTGAAAACCTTCCCAGTGTTCTCATAATAATTTCTTATTGAAGGTAGACTAAGGCCGACACACTACGGTCTATAGTCCATGTGGCCATCGCATGAAGGCAGTCCACAGTCTGCTTTCACGTGGGCTACAGGTCGTATTATGTCGATCGCCATGTGGTGATCATCACATCATGGCCTGCATCCCATTCTTGCATGAAGGCAGGCTACAGACTGCCTTCACGCGATGATTGTCTTCATGCGTGAAGGCAGACCCTGATATGTCGACCGCCACATGGTGGCTGGCATATCACAACCTGCATCTTGCATGAAGGTAGGATGTAGGCTACCTTCACGCATGAAGGCAGCCCACATTATAAAATTACCCATGTTGACGATTTCTCTACCGTCTGTATGATGCCATCCCCATGAGTTTTTATCATCTGTATGATTTTTAGCCTGTGTCATCTACGTGATTCTTTTGGGAGTCACTTTATTTTTGGGTTGTGGAGATGTTGCCACGTGTCCTCTACCTACCATGTGTTATAATCGTACCTTCTACCCTATAGCCTCCTATAAATTGACATTGCCCAACACATTTTATCTCCTTTGATGTCACGGTTTCTCCCCCACTTTTCCCTTAGAATGCTCAAACAAAGAATGCTCACACATGAAATCTACAAGGAACGCTCAAAAACATTTCAGAAAGAGGTGTTCTGGTTTTTTAATGAGTCTATCTCAGCTTTTGATGTATTTCATGGACTATCATTTTTTTCCAATATATGATTATTCTCTATCATTTAGGAGTTGGTGAATATATTTTGCTGATAATGATATTTTTTTAACATATTTATTATGTATGAATATTGACCTTCACCTTCTAAGTTATGTGCGTGCGAAATTTAGATTTGGGCAGTTTTAACGATGTGTATTTAAATTCGATGCCTGCACCTTCATGCCCATGAAACGAAAATCAAATCTCACAATTAGGTATAGCAGATAGTTCAAAAAACTTTAATTTGAGAGGACTTTTATACGGTAGTCTATTCACGTCCACATGAGTGAAACTAAAAAATTAGTTATATATAATGTTATCCAGAGTAGGTTATCAAACATGAACTACCGTAAGGGAATTTATAATATTGATAGCCTTATGATAGGTAGAAACCAGTGAAGGGTTTAATTTTGATATCGTACAGATAGTCAAAAGGAGGCAAGGAATTTGATAACCTGCTCCCACACAAACTTGTGAAAAGGCCAACAAGTTTAGATCCAACACACATAATCGAACAGGTTTAAAGATCTGAGAAAGACATAATTGCGATCTATTATCACCTTAACATCATTCATCTTGATTTCGAGGAAGTAACGAGTGAAGATTATTTTTTGGGAGGAAATTAAGGTTTTGAATCTGAAATCCATCTTAACATCTTATAATTTAGTCTCTTCCCTTACATCAAAGAGATATGAGAATGAGCAACAACTTCCTGTGAGTCCATTGGAAGAGCTTCTAAACACTGGTTAATTTTCTCTCTGTGTCCATGCAGTTTTCTATACCGATACACCAGTTGATGTCTCGCACGCTAAGAAAAACATCCAGGAAATCTTTCTAGCTCGGAACCCACGATTCTCCTCCATAGTGGTAATGTTCCTCAATGCATAAATGGTTTTTTCCAGGTTATTATTTTTGCTAATGAAATGATTCATAGGATCAAATAGTCTATGGATAGAAGGTTAACAAAGTTTATAGGATTAAGCGAAAGATCCATGAAACATCAAATTTCTCAAGTTATAAGTAAACACTTTTCCCCTCTTCATCAACTCTTCCTACAAATACTTGCACTTTAGAAGGCCTTTTCTGATCATGAAAGTAGCAACCCTCAAAATATTCCATAGTCGCCTCTTTATCAATGAATTCTCTACCATGGTCGTATCGATGCCTTTTCTTGAACTTGATTTAGATATAGTGTTTGTAAATTCACCCTAAATTGTTGGTATGACACAAATATATCTTATGCAAACTTAATTATTACATGAAAGCCAAAGTTTGGGTTTATATATGCCTAGACCAAAGTGGAGGCCAATTTTTCGTAGCTTCTAGCTGCAACTAATGAGGCAGAACATTGCCTCATACAAAGACTGCTTTTGATAACTTTTTAAACTATTTGGAACCACTTATGATATGATTTTGTACTAATTTTAGTGATACTATGCATTATATGATGATGTTTGCATATTGGAATGATAAAGTGCATATGACCTATTTTGACTGTTTATCTATGTTTTATAATTTGTTTCAATTGTATTATTTAGTATATTTTGCATTAAGTTAATGTTGTAATATTAAGGTGCTGCTATCTATTTGGTTTTGTGCTTCTTTCATAAGCTTTCCCCACCGTTTAACCATTTTAAATAACCAAAAGGCGCCAAAACTTTGTCAACAGTTTGATTGTGCAGAAAATAGGAACTTTTCCATACAAATTCCAGCCAGTTGTACATATACAACATGGCTTGGAATTTGTCCACTCCAACTCATGCAAAATATGGAATCAGTCTTCTGGGCACTTATGGAGACTATTTTCATCGTCACAACTGTTCTCATGCGCTTCTGGAGCATGAATTAATATAAACTCTATTCTGCTGCCTGATATTTCGGAGCAGCTCCGAAATAAGCGTAGAAGACATAAATTTGGTCAAATGCATCTTTAATTGCAGTAAAAGGGAGGTAAATGATGGTTGCAACTATTCTAGGGACCTCCCTATCCTTTCCAACACCTGTCCCTCACCAGATAAAGCCAACAGCTAGAATGGATAAGGTTTAATGGATCAGATCCCTGCATTTTTGGGAAACATAGTCCTACAACAGTTGTAACAGTCCTGTATTGAAGCACCAAACCTTATCACTGTTGTACCTTTCTTGTATAAATAAAATGCTCCCATTTGGTTGAGCATATAGGATAAGAGGATATAGGTGCTAGGAGATAGAGCAGTCCAAGTGTTGTAATTGTGTACTATAATAGATCAGTAGTCTACAGAACTTCCCTTGCACTATTGATATGCTGATAATGAAATAAAGGTGCAATATTTGTCATTCATGTTTGCTTCTGAGTTCAGTGTGAGGATTTGATAGTGTAGAGCAAGTACTCTTCCCCTCTTTTGGTTCAGGAAGCAAGGGCCACTTCCAGGCCTAGAAGAGGGATTATTCCTGCCAAAGTTCTGCTAATTTCTTGCTGTAGCAGGTCAACAGGAATCTGACAACTTTTTGCATGGTTAATATTGAATTAAACTTCATCTAGCATGTGGCACATGAATGCATTATAGTTAAGTCATCTAGAATAGATTTTATAGCATAACATTTTCTGTTTCAGCTTCAGCATTTCTAGTCTGTATTTCCAGTTTGCATCAGAGAATTTCTTGTTAATTCAGTTTGCTACAGATTTGCAATATTTGCTTACCAACCTTTGAATTTCATCATTGTCTTAGGTTTCATTTTCTGTAGGTGTGAAGTTTCAATTCTAAAAAGTTTCATTGTTGTTATAGTTAATTCTGTGATTTCAATTTTGTTATTTTAAATTCTGTCAATTAAATTCTGTCATTTTCAATTCTGCAATAGTTCAGATTTGCTTTTCCTACAACTGTGTGAATTTCAATTATGCAAGGATAAGTAGGCACTCAGTTTTAGTTTCTAGGAGATTAAAAGGGACACCTGACACCCCCAAAACACTAATTGTTCCATGAATAAGGCCATGATCTAGATGAACTAAAAATCAGTCTGTTAACCCCTGCTTTCGTATATAGCCTTGGACACCGCCCTGGATTGACACATAATGATTAAATGATGAAGAGTTGATGACACTCATCATTTTTGGCACCATTTCTGGGGAAACTTAGGTGTTGTTAGGAGAGGTCTAGCAGTCCAGAAACTGTCCTGTTTCAGGAAATAGTTTTTGGAAACCTGAGGTTTAGTTTATTTAGTAAATAGGCATGAATGCATAGGCCAAGAGACGAAAGAGGAAGGTTTATCAGAACTGGCTCTTTTCCACCAAGGCATTCTTCATGATCAGGTGAAGATCTGCCTGTGTATGAACTTCCTGAAAGACTTAAAAGAGAATCATCTTCTTCATCAACTAAAATTGCAGGATCTTTGCAAGAAGAGCTCTTAGAGGCACTTGCTTCTAGACATACCCATAGGGCTGATCCATCTGAACCAGTTGAACAAATTAAAGCTGAGGAAGCACCTATGGCAGAACAAGGAGAACATGATAGGGATATTGTTGGTCATGATGCTGACAATCCTCCTGTTAGAACTTTTGAATACCCTATTCATCTGAATCCTACTCAGAATGCTCCTATGAAAACAATTTCACCCTCAGTATTACCAATATTTAGGGGAGTTGTTTCTGAAGATCCTGATCAATTTCTGTTTGAATTCAAGGTCCTGTGTCAGACTTATGACTATGTCAATGATAACCAAAAACTGAAGTTATTTCCCTCTACACTCAAAGATGCAGCCTTACGGTGGTTTATGAGCCTTGAACCAGATTCAATCCGCACTTGGGATCAAATGGAAACTGCATTTTTGGATAAGTATCAGGAGTATTGTAGAGTGAGAAATAGGAAGGATGAGTTATTTCGGATAAGACAAGAAGAGGATGAAAACTTAGAGGATTATCTTGATAGATTTACCTTTATCCAAAAGAGATGTGGTCTTGTGGAAACTGACTTATTAAAAACTATATTTCTGAGAGGTTTGCAGGATGATTCTAGAGAAGTATTAGACTTAATGGGAAAAGGAGATATAAACCAGCTTGATATTAATGATATTGTAGAGTTGTGCAAAAATTATTCCCGCACTAGGCAAAGAAGAAGGAAAAGGAATCCTGGTAATACTGATATAAAATATTTGATGGAGGAAATGGCTAATATGAAAACTGATATACTTGTTCAACTAAACACTGCTTTAGGAGAAAGGAATACAAGAGCCAATTCTTCACCACCCCTGTCTATCTATTGTCCTAGGTGCAGAAATAAGCATGCTCTACAAGATTATCCTTTGGACAAGACTTCAATTTCAGCAATTTGTGGCATTTTCTCAAAGGAGCATAAAACTGATAAATGTCACCTTTTGCCCCATCTTCGAAGTGTTTTAGAAAACCAAGTTGAAGAACTTCATGCTATTGGGCAAAGGCCAGGAGGCAACTTCATACAAAACCAAAATACCCCTCGCTTTTCTTCAAATTGGGGATAAAATCCTTGGAATATGCCATGGGCATATACCGAACCTCCTCCCCAAACTTGGAATCAATCTTGGGCAGCCCCTCAAGATTGGTCACATTCTGGTTGGAATCAGCCATGGCATTCAGTTAATCCATCTTGGGTACCAAATCAGTCAGGGCAAATATGGGGGCCACAATACCCATCCTATCAAGGGCAGCAGAGGTATCAATCACCAAATCAACACTTGTTGCCAGCCCCTAATCAAAATTTTTAGGGAAGAGTTCAACCACAACAAACACAACCAGTTAAGCAACCTCCACTTCCAGCTCAGCCTATGGCTAACCCCAATAACAATAGACAAGCAACCCCTATTTATGGAGCTGAGTCTGAAGAGACTACTGCAGTCCATGTCCTTGACTGTAGTAACATCCAGTTACATTCAGGGAAGGTTTTACCTGACCCTGCACCACCCACTATTGAAGAAATTGATGGAAAGCAAGAATTTTCAAGTCCAAAAAAACCACAAACAGAGCAAAAAGAAGAAAAAATAGAAAGTTTACAAGGAAAAATTGAACCTGCCTTCGTAGACCTACCGTATCCTGAAAGGTTTGACCACCCTATCACTGCTCCTGAATCAGAATTAATCATAGAATTGAGGAAAATGTCTATCTCACTCCCTTTGTTGTAGGCAATAAAGGATGTACCTCTGATTAGGAAAACCATTCAGGAGTTGTGTATTAGGAAACCTGGCAGGAAGAAGAAAGCCTTTCCTAAGACTCGTACAAGTAGAAGGTAAGTTGGCTGACCTACTTTCTGGAAAACTAGTACCCCCTAAATATGGTGATCCAGGGAGTCCAGTAGTTACAATTACTATTGGGTTAGTTCAAATTCCAAATGTACTTATCGATTTAGGAGCTGCAATCAACGTGATGACTAAGGAAACCATGCAAAAATTGCAGCTCAATAACCTTAGTCCTACTACCATAGTTTTGGAAATGGCAGATAGGTCGCTGGCTAAACCGAAAGGAATTCTGGAGGATGTTGCCATTGAAGTGTCTTCTTGGGAATACCCTATAGATTTCTTAGTGTTGCAGCCTAGAAACTCAGCTAATGGCTATCCTATTATTCTAGGATGACCTTGGCTTGCCACTATAGCTGCATTTATAGACTACAGGTCAGGTGAGATGACCATTTCAAATGGTGTAGACCTAAAAAATATTTCCTTGTATCCACCAGCCCAACCTTCAACCAAATTTTTTGGATAGATATGGTATCCTGAGTCTGATGAAGAACAGGAAACTATTGTCACCTTGGCCACCATTGTAGTAAAAGAACATATTGAAGAACTTAATTCACCAGAAAGAGAAATCTTTGAACATGAAACAATTTTGGTGAAAACATTGCAAGAAGAAGGCCTTAGGGATGATCAAATTCTTGTCCATCATTTGTTATGGAAATATGAAGAACAAACTGCTGAACATCTATCATCTATTCCACTACAAGAAAGCTCCTTCACATTGCCACATGGATGGCATCATCATCATCTTCTGACTTCTTTCACTTGTCCTATGCAAATGATCCCATCAGGTATCACATTTACACTAGAATCAAGAGTATTTCATACTCTGCAGCCACATCATTGTCCCTTAAATGCTTTAATCAGTAAATATGAGGTTGTCAACTCTGTTTATCCAGGGATTAAGCAGATTGAGATACAACCAAGAAAATTTTTGAACATTAATAGTTGGTTGACTAATGAGCAAGAAGCCAAATTATTTGTTGTTTTATAGAGACATGTTCAAGATTTTGCTTGGAGTTATAAGGACATGATTGGCATTCACCCTGATGTGTGTACACATAGGATATACACTCAAGATGTCAAACCAGTAAGACAACCACAAAGGCGTCTGAATCCCGCTCTGAAGGATATTGTTAAGGAAGAAATCAAAAAACTATTGGATGTAGGATTCATTTATCCAATTTCAGACAGTAGGTGGGTTTCACCATTGGTCATTGTTCCAAAGAAAAATGGGAAGATGAGAGTATGTGTGGACTACAGGGAATTGAATAAGGTCACACATAAAGATCACTTTCCATTACCATTTATAGACCAAGTGTTGGACACCCTTGCTGGTAAGAAATTTTTCTGTTTCCTTGATGGTTTTAGTGGTTATAATCAGATCCAGGTTGCACCAGAAGACCAGGAAAAGACAACTTTCACATGTCCTTGGGGAACATTTGCTTACAGAGTGTTACCCTTCGGTTTGTGCAATGCACCAACAACATTTCAGAGAGTTATTTTGGCTATCTTTTCTGATCTAACAAATGAAAGTGTAGAGATTTATATGGATGACTTCACAAGTGTTTGGAGATACATTTGAATATACTTTAGAACAACTTGAAAAAGTTTTAATACGCTATGAAACATATCATTTGTCTCTGAATCCTGATAAATGTTTCTTGATGATGGAAGAAGGAATTGTTCTTGGACATCATATTTCTTCTTATGGAATTAAAGTTGATCCTAAAAAGGTAGAGGTCATCAAGAACCTTCCTCCTCCAAAAACTCAAACTGATGTCCGTAGTTTCTTAGGACATATTGGCTTTTATCATAGATTTATTGCTAATTTTAGTACCATTGCTAATCCAATGTTCGCATTGTTAACAAAGGATTCTGAATTTGTTTGGTCTATTGGGTGTCAACAGTCCTTTGAAGTTTTAAAGGAAAAGTTAACAACTCCACCTGTATTGAGAGGTCCTAATTGGGAGTTACCCTTCCATATTCAAACTGATGCTTCTAATATTGCTATTGGAGCTGCATTAGGGCAGATTGAAGATGGACAACACTATGCCATATACTACATTAGTAAAAATTTGACTGGAGCTGAAAAGAATTATACCACAACCGAGAAGGAATTTTTAGTTGTGGTATATGCTATTAATAAATTTCGACACTATATCACAGGATATCCCGTATTCATCCACACAGACCATGTTGCTATAAAGTATTTGATGAATAAACCCTTGGTTAGTGCACGAATTATTCGTTGGTTAATACTATTGCAGGAATTTGATATTACTATAGTCAATAAACTAGGGAAGTCTAATGTAGTGGCAGATTTCTTGTCAAGATTGTCAAATGCAGATACGGAGGAATTGGTTGAGGATGCATTTCCTGATGAGAAATTGTTTGCTATTTCTGTACAATCTCCATGGTTTGCAGATATAGCTAATTATTTAGCTATAGGGAAGATTCCTCTTCACTTTACTCCTAAACAAAAGAAATAGTTGATCAAGCAAAGTTCTTCTTTTGAATGGATAGGAGGTTTATTGTTTAAATGCAGTCCTGACCATGTTTTGCGTAGGTGTGTTCACAAGGATGAGGTATATGACATCCTACGAGCATGTCATGATGAACCTTCAGGAGGACACTATTCAATCAAGAGTACAATTCGAAAGATCTTGGGTACTAGTTATTACTGGCCATCTTTGCATAAAGATGTGAAAAATTATGTTAGACATTGTGATGCATGCCAAAGGATGGGAAAACCTACCTTCACTAGTGAAATGCCATTACAACCTCAAGTAGGAACAGAACCATTTGAAAGGTGGGGGCTAGATTTTGTAGGACCCATTGATCCACCTTCCCAAGGGAAAGTGCATATCTTGGTATGTACTGATTATGTAACCAAGTGGGTAGAAGCCCATGCTTTTAAGCATGCTCGAGAAGAGAAAGTTGTTGATTTCTTGTATTCACAAATATTTCTATGATTTGGAGCCCCACACTCTATCACCACTGATCAGGGACCTCAGTTTACCTCAAAATTTGTTGAAGCCTTTACAAAGCTGTATGAAATCAAACACCAAAAATCCTCACCTTACCATCCGCAAGCCAATGGCCAAGTTGAAGTGACAAATAGGGAATTAGAGAGGATCTTAACCAAAACTGTAGCAGCCCATAGGAGGAATTGGGTGGAGAAGTTACCTGAAGCAATTTGGGCTTACAACACTACTTGGAAATCCACTATTGGATTCACACCATATGAATTGGTTTATGGTAAAAAGCCTCTTTTGCCTATTGAATTTGAGTTATTGACTCTTCGAACTGCTTTGGATGTAGGTATTGATTTGTCACAGGCACAAATAGACCGAATTCTGTAGCTCAATGCATTGGATGAGCTAAGGAGGGATGCATTGCACCAGACCGAGATGATCCAGTCACAACGCAAGTTGTGGCATGATAGTCATATCCAACAATGGAAATTTCAACAAGGCGATTGGGCTTTGTTGTTTGACTCACGATATGAAGACTATCCTGGCAAGTTGCAGACTCGGTGGCTCGGACCTTATCAGGTTGAGGAGGTATTTGCAAATGGAGTTGTACGTCTTTCACCAATAGATGATTCAAGAAGGAAAATGGTGGTTAACGGTCATCGTCTTCGGATATATCACAAACCGTTAACCAAGGAGGAGTTTCTCAAGCAAGTAGGAAACTTGGATGTATCAGTATTGGAAGAAACCACTTCTTCCAATATGGACTCAATCAAGTGACATGAACCAAAATATATAAAAAAATAAATAAATAAATATATATATATATATATAAAAATAATAATTCAGAATGTGAAAACCTCTTTGAGGCACATCTGAGTTGAGTTTACCTGAAAATAGGGTTTTTCGGCATGTTTGCCTCCCAGACCCACCACCATTCCATCCATTCTCACCATTGTTTCACTATTTACCATTCCATTCATTCTCACCTCTGTTTCACTATTTTTCATATTGCACCTGTTACACTCTATGAGGAGTCAGTTTAAAATCAGTATAAAACAACATCTGTACAAAATATAGATAGAATGGTTTCTTCAGGTATGTGCCTTTTTCTATTTTAATATTGTAAATATTTATTATGTAGTGTATGATATCCCTAGTTAGTATAAAGCATACATAAGGTCTGGTTCCATAAAGTTATCAAGGTAGTCTAAGGCAAAAAAGGCTCTTCAAATGCTCTTGAAAGGTACTGCTCTGGAATGAACCTGCTGCACATAACAAGTTTTCGAATGAAGAAGCTTTAGAATTAGTTTCGGAATGAAAAGGGTATATGCTCTGGAATGGACTATGCAATAAAACCGATTGGAATGAATTAACAAAAAGGTTAATTCATTAATCTCCAGAATCACGTGGCTAAAAAGTCAAATAAATTAAAATTTCTGAAGGTTTTGCGCCAATTGGGTTGGAAATAGTATTTGGAACGCAGGTTTCAAATTCGAGTTCCAAAGCAAATATTTGAGGGGGCATGGAGTTTCAAAAATTGTCGCATGTGACCAATATGGCACACAACTCAAAGCCTGTTGAAAAGGAGGACTCTCGTAAAAATTTAATTATCCCATATCACTCTTGGCAGCTGCAATTATACGATGACACGTAGTAACATCCGATTGATGGTAACTTTTGCATGCAATGAATTGCCACCACGTGCCAAGTTCACGTTACCTAGCACGTTTGGAAGTTATTCTGGCGCTGCACTCATTTACTCTTCACCCTCGAGCATTACTCTTTATAGACTCAAGTATTCCAAAGCTGAGAAAAACCTGTAGTAAAATTTTTAGACCTAAGATACGTAGAACCCCAATCATTGATAATGGGAGGACATAAGAATAAAATTGAGCCAGATAACATAGAATATTTGTAGAAATATGGGGAATGCATGTAAATTTTTATTGAAGGGGGATTTCTGCCCTTCTTGCACAAGTTCGATGGGTATTCAGAAGGGTTGGCTGCTGAGTTCGCACGTACCTTCCGCAACAACCAAATTCATATCAGCGGCATGACCATCCAGGTAAGCCCTAAAATTCTCAGCCAGGTTATTGAATTACCATTGCATGGGGTTCAAATTAGAAAATCAAGGAAAAATACTTTAGTTGAACTTGTAAATCAGTTCAAGGGAAATGAGGATAGGCCCATTGAGTTTGTATTAAGTAATAATATCTGCAAGGGGGTCAAAAGAACAAGTTTACAGCCTCCTTGGGATGAAGTTGCAGTATGGGTCATTAGGTTTTTGACCTGCGATGGGCAATTCCCTGTCCTCTCAGGACATCATATGCGAATTTTAACCCATCTTCGTCATGACCACTCAAACCCTAAACTGAAGGTAAATCTGCCTCTGTACCTATACCAGGAGCTGGTAAATATGGCCAAAAAGTACCAAGCAGGAAAAGGGTCTCCCAAACACCATGGCCTAATCAAGATGATATGCAGACATCACTTCAGGGGAAACCCTAGAAGCTTTGATAGGTTTTTTCATGCATGGAATGAGTTGATTGAGGAAGAGGCAGTTGAAAGCCCTGGATCTGAAGAAGAGGTAGAGGTTGAAGGACCTGAATCTAAAGCAAAAATAGAAATTGAAAGTTCTGAACATGAAATTGAAATTGAATCCTCTAAAAAAGAAATTCCCTCCTCACCACAGGGACCTCCATCCTCCAGGACAAGGAAGCAAAGAGAGAAACAGTCTAAGATTGATCCTGTAGGTAAGAGGAGGAAGGTTACATTTTTTGAAAATGTAACTATTTTTCCCACTCAGTCCATTGAGCAATTTGGAAGTTCAAGCAAGGAAGGGCAGATGGAGAAGGGAACACCTAAAGCAGACCCTACCCTAGGATTGACAAGCCCTATTTCACAATCTAAAAAGAAACAAAAGCAATCAGCTTCGGGATTGAGAAGGTCTTCAAGACTTCAGAAATCCACCAACATAGGTGATGTGGAAAAGGAAGAAGGAACTGCACATGTTGATACCTTGCAGGTGAAAGAAACTATGGAGAAAGTTGAAGATATAAGTACCAAGGGCATGGATAGTGCAATAGATATGGCTATGCCTACAATGTCCCTCAATTACCCACTATATTCAGAAGATAGAACCATAATAGAAGAAGCAGAGGGACACACCACTATTGCAGAAATGTCTGCACCACTTGTGGATTATTCAGATTCTGAGGAAGAATCTGAGGCAGCTGAAGAAGGAAAGAATGATTTGAGCACTAAATAAGAAGAGGAAATGGACATCAAGACTCAGTTGCATGCAGCCAGGAGTGTAATTAAAACACAGACAGGATGGATTGAACAAAGTGAAGCTTCTTTGAAGGAAAAAGATGATATTATTGCTAAGTTATGACAAGAGATAGAGGTTGTAAAGGCTAGACTCACACTTCTGGAGTAACATCCTCCTCAGTATGACTCTAGAGATGAATTAGCCAATATTCTATTGAACTTGGCTGGTGATGCAGCCTTATCTAAGAGGAACTCACCAATTAGGGCAGCAATTGAAGAGGAAGAAGTTGCACAAGCACCACAACAGGTTGAAGATAGAACAAAGGATGAGCATCCAGGGACACAATAGATAATCGAATCAATAACACCTACAGAGGGAGAAATAATAGTACAAGAAGAGGTAATTCCACAGTCTCCTCAAAATCTTGTTAATTTGAATGCACCTAAGATTGAACTAGTAGAAATTGGAACACAGACAGAGCCCCCTGTAATTGAAAAGGTGGATGTAGGCATCCAAGTTAATGTCATTCCACAAATGCAACCAATAGTTAGGTCACCAGAAATAGTTACATTAGCAAAATATAATGAAGATGTGGCATATTGGATGGCAAGATGTCATCAATTAGAAGGAAAGGTCTCATCATTACAGACCTTAACAAAAGAGCTAGAACAAAAAAATTCAGAAATTGAAAAATTGAAGGAACAAGTGCAGGATGTATGCCAGATTGCAGAGTGTATGGTTCAGTGTCGGAGGCCAGCCAGATTCTACAGCTTAATGTTGAAAGAAAAATACCTCCATTGGCAAACAATGAGGATCACCTCTGGCCTCTCTCACAAATTGGAAACACCTAGTGAGTTTCTAGAAGCTTTTTGGCAAAGTTCTATAGAACACCAGAATTTGCTATGTGAATTGTTCCTGCATAATTTCTTTTTGCCAACCGAAGTTATCTTCCTTCCCCATGTCTTCACTGGTGATCTTCAGCTTAGGGCTTTTCAGTCTACACTCCAGAATCAAATATATTGGGAGCAAGAAAAGAAAACCAGCAAGGCCATGGAATTACAGGCAGTTTTGCTCATTAGGCCTGTTCACCTGAACCATAGGACCTCCACCAGTGAGCACTATACTCTAATGAGGGATGACAGAGTAAGAAAAATGTATCTGGGGAACTTGCAGAAATGCATAGATGGTTTTCAAACCTTTTGTGCAACATCTTTTGTTGATGCTTTATCAGCTTGCAAAAATAGGTGGGGAGAGTTACCTATATCACTGCAGAAGAGAGAACCCATCTCACCAAATAACCTGATGTGGTCTAGAAGAAGGGCAGAATGTATAATCCAGACCATATTTGAGGTAAAGGAGCAGTGGATAGGTCTCAGGTACATGAATCCAACAATTATCATCCCTGTTCCATATTTCTTTGATAATGACCCTCAATCAGACGATCAATTCCAGGAGTGGCTCAGGGAAATCAAAGAGCACAAAGGATATTACAAAGTTGGAAGCAGACTATGGAAATATGTTGAACGCTATCTTGACATAGATCTTTGTGCTATTATAGCATAACAGAATGCATGAGGACATGCATTACAATAGGTTGGGGGAAATGATGAGGCAGAACATTGCCTCATACAAAGACTAGCTTTTGATAACTTTTTAAACTATTTGGAACCACTTATGATATGATTTTGTACTAATTTTAGTGATACTATGCATTATATGATGATGTTTGCATATTGGAATGATAAAGTACATATGACCTATTTTGACTATTTATCTATGTTTTATAATCTGTTTTAGTTGTATTATTTAGTATATTTTGCATTAAGTTAATGTTGTAATATTAAGGTGTTGCTATCTATTTGGTTTTGTGCTTCTTTCATAAGATTTCCCCATCGTTTAACCATTTTAAATAACCAAAAGGTGCCAAAACTTTGTCAACATTTTGACTATGCAAAAAATAGGAACTTTTCCATACAAATTCCAGCCATTGTACATATACAACATGGCTTGGAATTTGTCCACTCCAACTCATGCAAAATATGGAATCAGTCTTCTGGGCACTTATGGAGACTATTTCCACCATCACAACTATTCTCATGCACTTCTGGAGCATGAATTAATATAAACTCTGTTCTATTGCCTGATATTTCGAAGCAGCTCCGGAATAAGCGTAGAAGACATAAATTTGGTCAAATGCATCTTTAATTGCAGTAAAATGGAGGTAAACGATGGTTGCAACTATTCTAGGGACATCCCTATCCTTTCCAACACCTGTCCCTCACCAGATAAAGCCAACATCTGGAATGGATAAGGTTTAATGGATCAGATCCCTACATTTTTGGGAAACACAGTCCTACAACAGTTGTAACAGTCTTGTATTGAAGCACCAAACCTTATCACTATTGTACCTTGCTAGTATAAATAAAGTGCTCCCATTTGGTTGAGCATATAGGATAAGAGGATATAGGTGCTAGGAGATAGAGCAGTCCAAGTGTTGTAATTGTGTACTACAACAGATCAGTAGTCTGCAGAACTTCCCCTGCACTACTGATATGCTGATAATGAAATAAAGGTGCAATATTTGTCATTCATGTTTGCTTCTGAGTTCAGTGTGAGGATTTGATAGTGTAGAGCAAGTACTCTTCCCCTCTTTTGGTTCAGGAAGCAAGGGCCACTTCCAGGCCTAGAAGAGGGATTATTCCTGCTAGAGTTCTACTAATTTCTTGCTGCAGTAGGTCAACAGGAATCTGATAGCTTTTTGCATAGTTAATATTGAATTAAACTTCATCTAGCATGTGGCACATGAATGCATTATAGTTAAGTCATCTAGAATAGATTTTATAGCATAACATTTTCTGTTTCAACTTTACATTTCTAGTCGTATTTCAGTTGCATGAGAATTTCTTGTTAATTCAGTTTGCTACAGATTTGCAATATTTGCTTACCAACCTTTGAATTTCATCATTGTCTTAGGTTTCATTTTCTGCAAGTGTGAAGTTTCAATTCTGAAAAGTTTCATTGTTGTTATAGTTAATTTTGTGATTTCAATTTTGTTATTTTAAATTTTGTCAATTAAATTCTGTCATTTTCAATTCTGTAATAGTTCAGATTTGCTTTTCCTACAATTGTGTGAATTTCAATTATGCAAGGATAAGTAGGCACTTAGTTTTAGTTTCTAGGAGATTAAAAGGGACACCTGACACCCCCAAAACACTAACTGTTCCATGAATAAGGCCATGATCTAGATGAACTAAAAATCAGTCTGTTAACCCCTGCTTTCGTATATAGCCTTGGACACCGCCCTTGGATTGACACATAATGATTAAATGATGAAGAGTTGATGACACTCATCAGAAACCATAGGATTCATTATTGTGTTCATATATGAGCACATGTTTCTCTACGGTTTGTACACTTTCATTATGTGCATTCATCTATGATAAAGAGATTAAAAAATAAGAATAACATCTAAAGTAGTTCAACTTCATGATATTGAATTTATAGGATCATATTAGAACGCGTTAGAAGACCGCATGAGTTGACCGTAGGGAAAGTATCTTAGTTTCATCTCCATTTTTTTTTGCAATATCCATCTTATGGAAAATTTCCTATAGCATACTTCCCAATACAATTATTTTTTATGCATTTATCCTAATATGGATGACTCCCTTACATTTGTCGTGGACTACAAAAAAGAATATTTGACTGAAGATACCCTGCAGTCTTGCGATTTTCCCACCGTCGAAGAGGTGGGAACTCATGAGACATACAATTTTGGCAATGGAGAAGAGTTGGATGCAGATGAAGATGAAGGGCATACATATTTGAGTGTTGTTATTATCTATGTAATAAATGAAAATACCATACATATTTAAATTGGTCTACATATCTATCAAGCCGCACCCAATGATTATTGTAATTGGTACGTCGTCCATGTATTTACATGGGAAAATTGTCAAAGAAACAAGGAACAAATATACTATAAGTCTGAGTCTTTTAAAGACTAAATTTTTTGGCTCTCTCTATTTTTAATACAAGAATTTCGAAGGAGAATTGGAGAATTTAGAGGTTTTTATATAAGAGAATCAGTAATTTTTTTTAATGATATTGTTATTATAAATTTTAGTCTCTTGTATAAAATGAAGTTAACGTAACCTTAAATTACAAGGCAGTAAACACTAGCTTTATGAGTATGCCATAATTTAAATCTAAATCTTAAGAAAAGAACCCAAAACCCAAACCACTAAACTTTCTATACAAAATCGTCAGCCTCCATGTGAGATTCCAAATGTCGTATTGCTATGCCAACGATTGCGATGAAGACCAATTTAGTAGTTTAGGTAGTTTGTCACTTTAGTGCTATTTTTTAACATAAATTTTGAAAGAAGCAATTTTGTACTTTGTCAATAGTTTAGGTGGATAATATTATAATATTTATTTAATTTTTTGAATGGGATATTTTTCATGATATACCAACTCAGACGCGTCATACAAAAGACAAAAATTGACGTTTGATTTGAAGAAACATAAAATAGAAATCGTTAGGGATAGAATTTAAGCTTTGTGCTATGTAGGCAATCAACCTGCCACATTTTCAATGGCTACCGAACCCTAGAAAAAGAGTTCCAATATCAACAGAAAACTCTCTGACCAGTGACCCACCAGGTCTTGAAGTGGTTTACCGATGCCAAACAAATTTTGATTAATATGTGCCTTAGTTTGGTTTCAGTAATTATTTCACAGAACAAAAGTATGACAATTACCCAGATTCCACAATCCAGCGAGAAGGGTATATAGATTTGAGTGTTGTTATTGTCTATGTAATCAATGAAAATATCATACAAATTTAAATTGGCCTACATATCTATCAAGCCGCACCCAATGCTTATTGTAATTGATCCATTGTCCACATATTTACATGAGAAAATTGTCAAAGAAACAGGGAATAAATATGCTATTATAAATGAAGTCGTTATAGAAACATGTGTCTTTCTTAATGGCATAATTCTCAATCACAGTGGATTCATCCTTATAATTTTTTTTCTATGGTAGGGCTTTGGTTTCTCCAAAGCCCATAATCAAACAGGTTTAAATATCTGATAAAGACACTTGCGATCTATTATCATCTTAACATATTTCATCTTAATTGTGATCTAAAAATATTTAATAGATGTCGTCTTAGATTTTGTATTTTATTTAAAAATGTGTTGCTATTTTTTAATATATTTTTAAATATATATGTCGGGTCACTCTATAACACAAAAATAACTCAAAATTTAAACCTAAGGTGGTTGAATCGGTAAGTTTTAACTTTTATTAAGAAGATGCAGGTTTAAATAAGGTTCCTGTCACATTTAGATAGCTATGACAAATATGTTATGAAACGATTAATTTCATGAACCGTTGGATCTCCAATCAATGGCATGTCATATCGGTAGTGAACATCAATCCAATAATGTTGCTGTGAATGATTCTATTAGTGTCATATTATTGTATATATGTTATTTTTATTATGAGTCATTTAAGAAGATGTTTCATTATATTTCATAGATACAATGTAAAAGCCCTTTCTTATCATTGGCTTAATGAAGTTTGGAAGTAGATCTTGTACAGGAAGTCAAATGTGCCTTTATTATATTGATTAATATGTTATTTGAAAATAATTATTATTTAGTTGTAGAGTTCAAGATTTGAATTGATGCTTAATGTTTTAGAAGTTATTGATTAAATATAAAGATTTTATGTGGGATAAAGAATGGATAAAAGAAGTTAGTAATATTTTAAATCTAAGAAGTTAAGATATTGTTGTTTTTAATGGTGAATCCATATTTGATCTGATTAGTGCACCATACAAATGGTTGTCTCTTATGTTTCATTATATTTCATAGATACAATGTAAAAGCCCTTTCTTATCATTGGCTTAATGAAGTTTGGAAGTAGATCTTGTACAGGAATGCAAATGTGCCTTTATTATATTGATTCATATGTTATTTGAAAATAATTATTATTTAGTTGTAGAGTTCAATATTTGAATTGATGCTGAATGTTTTAGAAGTTATTGATTAAATATAAAGGTTTTATGTGGGATAAAGAATGGATAAAAGAAGTTAGTAATATTTTAAATCTAAGAAGTAAGATATTGTTGTTTTTAATGGTGAATCCATATTTGATCTGATCAGTGCACCATCCAAATGGTTGTCTCTTCCTCTTCTCTTCCTTCAAGGGTTACCTTTAAAAACACTTTTTGCTTTAACCTTTCCAATATTTTCAACACACCTAGAAGAGATATGCAATGGGTTGAGAACTTTGGTCTTGCAGGGGTCATGAAAATGGCACAATACAACACCAATGTCACCCTCATGCAAAGGATAGTCAACTCCTACGACGATGAAGCATCCATTGTTCAAATGAACATCGACAACAAGAATATTTATTTTAGTGTCAAACCTTCAAATCTACATTGACTTGTAGGACTGCCATATATAAATGGTCAACTAGTGACCAATAAGTATGGTTTGAGTGACGATGACAAACTAACATTGGAGATCAAATACGATCTCGATTTACAAAATTTGAGCGGTATATTTTTAAATTTTATTTTTTATCATTCTCATTTTTAAAGTATTCTAATTTTTGTTTTCTAATAATGTTGTCCTTTTTTTGGATAAGTCTTCTAAGTCCAAAAGGGGCTTAAATATTTTCGATGTTGCAGATAATTTTCTTCGTGCTTGCATAGAATTCTTCCAAGTAAGACTTGTTTTGCAAGGATGACCTACAAACATACCATTTTGGGCATTGGCATGTTTGGTTCGATGTGTTTTGGGCACCATATTTGATTGGTGCACTTACATTTTGAATCACATTAAATAGGATATTCTCAACGTGCAAAGACAACAAATTGCATATGTAGTATCATCCACCCATTTTATTATTTCCTTTTTTTTATGAAGCATTTTACAATGTTAAATATACCCCATATCCAACTGCTTTGTGATATTCACACAATGACACTAAGAGGGGGGGTGAATCAGTGTAGCTATTAATTTTAATATCTACAACATTTAATATGAAACAAAGAGAACTTGAAAACTAGAAAAGCAAATTGAACAAGAGAGCACACCACAACACTCAATATACCGAGGTTCACCAATTTGGCTACTCCTCAAAAATGATCGCTTGGACTCCAATCCAAATCCAGTCTTTACAAAATACCACTTTTACAAATACTTTACCAAGCATCTACCGGAAGGAGCACCAACCCCTTAATTTTTTGCTGCACATGAGATAGGAGCACCAACCCCTAGTACCAAGCACCAACTTGGACAACAATTCCGATCAATTTAAAATGACATAAAATGTCTTCACCGTTTATACAACCCTAACCGGTCCGCAATTAAACACACTCTACACACACTCAAAGTTCTGTTTAATTCTTGGACAGCAATTCTGAGCAATTTACAATGACATAAAATGTCTTCACTGTTTATACAACCCTAACTGGTCTGCAATTAAACACACTCTGCACACACTCAAAGTTCTGTTTAATTCTCTCTTGGCTTTCTTCGAACCCTCTTTTCTCTGTAATTTCTCTCTAACAAGTAGCAACATTATTCTCTGCACGACTATTCTTTTATAACCTCTTTTTCTCATCGGGACTCTTTGTCTTCTATAGCGTTTCAATCTTGCATGCAGTCGGATGACATTCTCGAGCTGTTCGAATTCTTTTCTCCTCTCCATAAGTGGCTGTTCGAATCCTTGCAAATACGACTGTTTGAATGCTTTTTCGATCCTGCCTATATGACTCTTTGAATGCTGCAAATACGTCTGTTTTAATGCTTTTTCAATCCTGCATATTCGGCTGTTCGAATCCTTGCAATGCGACTGTTCGAATGCTTTTTCGATCCTGCCTATACGACACTTCGAAAGCTTTTCAATCATGCATATACAGCTGTTCCAGTGCATGTCCAACACCTGTCAATGCGTAACTACCGTTCTGACTTCAGTTACTTTTTACGTAATTGGCTGCATGATTTTTTGTATGCTTTTTTGACACGTGTCACCTTGCATGCTCCTTCGGCTTTTACCTGCTAAATGTCACCTGTCGCGATATCGCGACACTTTTTGTAGCCGTACTCTTCATGCCCTTGCTGTCGCGAAATCGTGACCAATTTGGCCTTTGAGAGCTTTCCCACCGTTCATGTCACGAAATCGCGATGACACTTCGAACTTTTGCTGACGTCATCCTTAATGTTGTCATGAAATCGTGACGCTTTCGGCTTCCAGCAACTTTCCTTGCACCTTGTCACGAAATCGTGACACTTTTAGCTTTTTCTGATGTCATCATCATTCTTGTCACGAAATCGTGACGCTTTCGGCTTCCTGAGGCTTCTCTCGCAACTTGTCATGAAATCGTGACACTTTCGGCCTTTTCTGACATCATCCTCATCTTTGTCATGAAATCGTGACGCTTTTGGCTTCCGTACAATCCTTGCTTCATGCAGTAGCGAAATCGCTACAACTTTGTGCCTTGTGCTTTTGACTTGCTACATCTTTGAGTTTTGCAATTTTGACTGGTAGCAAAATCGCTACACCTTCACGTTGTGCATTTTGGACTTGTAGCGAAATCGCTACACCTTTGTTGCCATTCATTTTAACTTGCAACGAAATCGCTGCATCTTTGCACCTTGCATTTTGAACTTGTAGCGAAATCGCTGCATCTTTGTGCCTTCCATTTCGAACTTGTAGCGAAATCACTACACTCTTGCGCCTTGTATTTCAAACTTGTAGCGAAATCGCTACACTTTCTTGACTTAGTGCATTTTCTTTGCTTCAGCAATAACCGCAACAAGTAGCGAAATCGCTACAGTTACTCGACTTTGCTGCTTTGCCTTCAACATGTCACGAAATCACGACAGTTTTCATCCTAGGCGTTGCTTCTTCAAACTTGTCACGAAATCGTGACACTTTTCATCCTTGGCACTTTTGCTCCAAACTTGTCATGAAATCGCGACAATTTTTCAACTTTGCTTCTTTCCTTCCAGCATGTCACGAAATCGCGACAATTTCTCGATTTGGCTTCTTTCCCTCCAACATGTCACGAAATCGCGACAATTTTTCATGAACTTTCTCTCTCCTCCGATATGTCACGAAATCACGACATTTTCGGCTGCATTTTCTCTCTCCTTTTTTTGTCACGAAATCGCGACAGAAAACATGTCGCGATATCGCGACAGTTTTCTTCCTTGTCTTTTTTGCAAATTTTTGAATCTGGGTCACCTCTGTTTTCCTTGAAATTCACTGCACTTGATCTGACTGACCTCGAATCGCATCAATCGCATCAACTGTCTGTGTTGACAACAATGACAATACTTTTGCAATGCTTTTGCTGCACCTTGCTCAACAATCTCCCCCTTTGGAATTGTTGGCAACACACTGCAACCTTGCTCAATTTCTTCTCCCCCTTTGCCAATAATACCAAAGGGCTACTGCAGACTCCCCCTGAGTCTATGCACAACATTCTCAGGCTTAAAAAGTTTGAATGCTCCCCCTGAGAATGTGTTTCCCATAGCTAGTCAGTGCTTGGGTAGTGTGACTACTCCCAACTTCTTCCGAAGGTATTCAAATACTTCCTTTGGCAAAGGTTTTGTGAATATATCAGCTACTTGCTCTGTAGTTGGAACAAAATCCAATTTGACCTCTCCTTCTGCAACTTTATCCTTCAAGAAATGATATCGGATTGCAATATGTTTGGTTCTTGAATGCATAATCGGATTCTTGGATATGTTGATAGCACTAGTGTTATCACATTTAATTGAAATTGGCTCTTTGAAATGAATACCAAGATCTTTCAACGTTTGTCTCATCCATAATATCCGAGTACAAGCATGTTGTTGCTGCAATGTATTCTCGCCTCCGCAATGGATAGAGAGACCGATTCTTGTTTCTTGTCGTGCCATGCTACCAACTCGTCTCCAAGATAAAATGCTCCTCCACTTGTACTCTTTCTATCATCAATACATCCCGCCCAATCTGCATCGAATATGCAATCAAGGTGAAGTCTTTACCTTTTGGGTACCACAACCCATAATCCATAGTACCCTTGAGGTACCCGAAGATCCTCTTTACAACTTGTCACATGAGTTTCTTTTGGACTAGCTTGAAATCTTGCAACCATGCATACCGCCCGTAATATATCTCGGTCTAGTGGCTGTTAAATATAGCAAGCTTCCAATCATAGACCCGTACATTGTTTGATCCACATCTGAAGATTTATCATCCTTGCTCAACTTGGCACTGTTGTCATGGGAGTGCTTACAGGTTTACTATCTTCCATTGTGAACTTTTTCAGCATTTCTTTTACATATTTAACTTGAGAAATAAAAATGCCCTTTTCATTTTGATTGACCTGTAGTCCTAAGAAATAAGAAAGTTCACCAATCATAGACATCTCAAATTCTTTCTTCATTTTAGTTGCTATGTCTTTGCAATATTCATCCATGCCGCTGCCAAATATTATATCATCTACATAAACAACAAGAACAATAAGATGGCCCTTCTCTGTTTTGACATATAAATTGTTGTCCACCAAACCTTTCTTGAACCCTTGTTTAATTAGATAGTTATCCAGCCTTGCATACCATGCTCTAGGTGCCTGTTTCAAACCATATAAAGCTTTCTTTAACCTGCAAACAAAATCTGGATTGTCACCAAGTTGGAAGCCATCTGGTTGTTCAATGTAAACCTCTTCTTCCAGTTTTCCATTCAAAAATGCTGATTTTACATCCATTTGATATACTTTGAAGTTTTTATGAACTCCTAATGCCGGAAACATTCTCGATTGCCTCTAGTCCTGCTACCGGTGCAAAGGTTTCCTCAAAATCAATGCCTTCAACTCCGAGCATAGCCTTTACTGCACCAATCTTGCCTTATTTCTGACCACCTCGCCCATCTTCATTTAATTTATTTCGAAAAATCCATTTGGTGCCAATTATGTTTTTATTTGTTGGTCCGAGGTACTAATTCCCGTGTATTGTTTTTCTCAATCTGATCTAGTTCTTCATTAATTGCCTTCAACCAACTTTCATCATTGCTTGCTTCAGCAACATTTTTAGGTTCAATGCTAGATAACAGAGAATAGTTCCGCACTGCTGCTCTTCTTGTCTGAATACCATCTGTGGGATCCCCAATAATCTGTTCACTTGGATGATTTTTCTGCCAGTTGCTCTGTTTTAAATTTCCTGTTTTCTTCTTCTTCTGATTCAGTTTTTACAACATCCGGATCAATTTTCTCGATTCTTATCTCTGCTTCCTTTTCATCATCACCTTCAATGACTTCTTCATACATAGGGTAGTTTTCTTGATAAGTAATTTCTTGTTCTCTACCTTCATCAACTTTCACATCAGGACTCTCAACAATTTTCTTTAGCCTCTTGTTGTAACATGTGTAGGCTTTGCTTTTTGTTGAGTAACCAAGAAAGATACCTTCATCAGCTCTATCTTCAAATTTATCGAGGTTATCTTTAGTCCGTTTTATGTAGCACTTGCTGCCAAATACTTTGAAATGTCTTGTTGTTGCCTTTCTGCCAAACCACAGCTCATAAGGTGTTTTGCTTTCATGTGGTCTTAGCATGCACCTGTTTTGAATGTAAACTGTAGTATGTACTGCCTCTTTCCAAAATCTGTCAGCTATTTTGTTCTCAGCCAGCATTGTCCGTGCCATTTCCTGCACTGTTCTATTCTTCCTTTCTACAACACCATTCTGCTGAGGTGTCCTAGCTGCTGAAAACTGTCTTCTTATCCCATATTTTTGACAGTATTCTACAAATTCTTCTGAAATGAACTCTCCTCCTCTCGTCCGATCTTAGGCATTTAATCCTCTTTCCAGCTTTGATTTTCCACCTGATTTTTAAACATCTTAAACAACTCAAAAGCATCCGATTTAGACTTTAAAAATAATACCCATGTCATCCTGGAGTAGTCATCTATGAACAACATAAAGTATTTGTCACCATTTATGCTTTGAGTTCTCATAGGTCCACACAAATCAGTATGAATTATCTCCAATGGTTTGCTGGTGAAGTATTCCTTTGATTTAAATGTGGATCTGGTTTGCTTTCCTTTTTGACATGAAGCACAGATGCTATTTACTGGTTTGCCAATGGTTGGTATATCTCTTACTGCTCTTTTTGAACTGATTTTTGCCATATTGTCAAAACTAATATGACCAAGCCTCTTGTGCCATAGCCAATTTTCATCTTCCTCGTCCAATCAAGCATGTTCCTTCCGTAGTTTCTGAGAGAGTATATAGATTACCTGAAGTCCTTGATCTAGTAGCTACCAGCTTCCCACTGTGTGATTTTCTCACTTCACAGCCCTCCTTCTTGAAAGTGACTTCATGACCTCTCGTCACGGATTTGACTTACACTCAAGCAAGTTGTGCTTCAGTCCAATCACAAACAAGACTTCTTTTGATTTTATCTTTCCATCACTGATCTTGACTGATCCTTTTCCAACTATCTTTGCTCCATCATTATTTCCAAATTTCACAGAACCACCTTCATAATTCTGTAACTTCTCAAATTTTTGCTTGTCACCTGTCATGTGACTGGAGCAACCACTGTCAAGTATCCAAGGTGCAGATTTGTTCTGAGCTTTAAAGGCAGTCTGAACAATCAAAGATTCCTTTTCTTTCCATTCTGGTTTGATAGCAGATTTGGCTACTTGTTTTGCCTTTGTCCTTTCATTAGCATGTGCCTGTTTTTCAAGAAATTTCTTGTTTTGTTTCAACCCACTTGGTTGAGATTTTCTACCCTGATAATTATTTGATGCAAAAGTGCTTCTGCACTTTCTAGCAATATGTCCAAAATTATGACAATTATAACATTCAACTGCATAATTCATTAAAGGAGAAAAAACATTTCTGCTGGTGAAATTCCTTTGAGATACATTATGCCTGCAATCTGAAATCTTATGACCATAAGCATTGCATTTAAAACAATAACCAGAAAAGGAATGATTAAACCTCGGGTGCAGTGTCTTTGCCGGTTTGAAGTGGGAGCCATGAATCTTTTCCTTCTTGGATGTGTGACTTTTGTGAATCCATCTTTGTCAATACTTTTCTTGAGTCTGGCATTGTTGCTTTCTTTGGCATGATTTGTTTTTTCTAGGTCAACCCTGATCTTTTCTTCTTTCTTTATGGGTTCTACATTCAAGGCCTTTGAACCCTTTGATGATTCTCCTTCATCGAAGCCTAAACCAAATTTGATGCCGAAAGGCCTTTGGTTATTTAACATTTTATCCAGCTTTACAAGTACTTTCTTCAAACTTATGAAAATAGCTCAATTTTCTATTCATCTCCTCTAGCTGCATCCTTAACTTAACAATGTCTTCCTCTAGCTTGTCGCATTCAACCTGTCTTTACAGTTAATTGTTCATCAAGAACTTCGACATTTTCTTGAATTCCTCTATCTCGTATTTTTAAACCGTTTATTATGTCGATGGCATCCTCTAGTTTTCTTGAAAATTTTTTGTTCTTTTTCCTTTCTGCACTCAACTCTTCAAGTGCAACGAACCAATTCTCCTTCCAGATAAACTTTAGCCTTATCTTTAAAGTTTTCATCACCTTCCTAATTTTCTTTTGTTCTTTCCTCTTCAAGTGCCATGAACAGAGCTTCACCTTTTTCTTCTTCGAAATCCTCATTTGAGATTTCTTCAGAAGTGCTGACATTCTTGGATATGAAGCTTTTCTTCTTGAAGTTGTTCTTTCTAAAATTTTGTTTCTTCTTCCAATCACCTTTTTCTTGGTGTGAACCTTCACCATTTTTGGTTTTCTCATGCATTGGACATTTGGCTGCAAAATGACCGACTCCTCCACAATTGAAGCACTTAAAAGGTAGCTTTCCTCTATATTTTCCTTTTCCCTTTGTGAGTTTTCGAACAAAATTAGCTTCTGTTTCATCCAGTGTCTCTTCATCCTCAGATTCATGTTCAGCTTTTATATTCTTGTGTGCTTTAAAAGTCGCTTCTCTGTCTATAGACTTGGTTTGTCCTATTCTCATTTCATATGCTGTCGTGGAACCATGCATCTCATCCAAGCTAAAGTTGTTTAGATCTTTTGCCTCTTCTATTGCAGAAACTTTGGAGTTAAATCTTTTGTGAAGTGTTCTGAGAACCTTTTTCACAACAATTGCATCATCAATTTCTTCACCGAGTCCTCTGATTGCATTAATGATTCCGTTGACTCTCAGCATATAAGCCTCTATGTTCTCATCTTCATTCATTTGTAGTGCTTCGAACTGTGCTCGATGAGTTTGCAGCTTGGCTTCCTTGATCTTGTTGTCTCCTTCATGGATGCTCTTCGCTTTATCCCACATGTCTTTTGCTGATTTACAGCTCATGACTCTTATCAGTTCACTGTCAACAAGCCCACACATTATGGCATTCTTAGCTTTGGAGTTGTTCTCAAATTTTTTCTTCTCAACAGTATCTGTTGGAGGAGTAGTGGGTGCTGTGTATCCACTATCTACAGAATCCCAAATATCATATCCCAATGCACTCAGATATGTTTGCATCCTGAGTTTCCAGAAAGTGTAATTTGTTCCATCAAATAAGGGAGCTTTGTTGGATGAGAATCCTTCACCGCCTGCCATTGTTTCTTCCAAGATCACCTTAGCTGATTAAGCTTGTTCAAGGAACCTTGCTCTGATACCAATTGATATTCACACAATGACACTGAGAGGGGGGGTGAATCAGTGTAGCTATTAATTTTAATATCTACAACATTTAATATGAAACAAAGAGAACTTGAAAACTAGAAAAGCAAATTGAACAAGAGAGCACACCACAACACTCAATATACCGAGGTTCACCAATTTGGCTACTCCTCAAAAATGACCGCTTGGACTCCAATCCAAATCCAGTCTTTGCAAAATACCACTTTTACAAATACTTTACCAGCATCTACTGGAAGGAGCACCAACCCCTTAATTTTCTCGCTACAAAGATAGGAGCACCAACCCCTAGTACCAAGCACCAACTTGGACAACAATTCTGATCAATTTAAAATGACATAAAATGTCTTCACTGTTTATACAACCCTAACTGGTCTGCAATTAAACACACTCTGCACACACTCAAAGTTCTGTTTAATTCTTGGACAACAATTCTGAGCAATTTACAATGACATAAAATGTCTTCACTGTTTATACAACCCTAACTGGTCTGCAATTAAACACACTCTGCACACACTCAAAGTTCTGTTTAATTCTCTCTTGGCTTTCTTCGAACCCTCTTTTCTCTATAATTTCTCTCTAACAGTAGTAACCTTATTCTGTGCATGACTATCCTTTTATACCTTATTTTTCTCATTAAGACTCTTTGTCTTCTATAGCGTTTCAATCCTGCATGCATTCGGATGACATTCTTGGGTTGTTCGAATTCTTTTCTCCTCTCCATAAGCGATTGTTTGAATCCTTGCAATACGGCTGTTCGAATGCTTTTTTGATCCTTCCTATACGATTCTTTGAATGCTACAAATACGTCTGTTTTAATGCTTTTTCAATCCTGCATATTCGGTTGTTCGAATCCTTGCAATACGACTGTTCGAATGCTTTTTTGATCTTCCTATACGACACTTCGAAAGCTTTTCAATCATGCATATACAGCTGTTCTAGTGCATGTCCAACACCTGTCAATGCGTAACTACGCTCTCGACTTCGCTTACTTTTTACGTAATCGGTCGCATGATTTTCCGTGTATGCTTTTTTGACACGTGTCACCTTGCATGCTCCTTCGGCTTTTACCCGCCAAACTATCACTTGTCGCGATATCGCGACACTTTTTGTAGTCGTACCCTTCATGCCCTTGTTGTCATGAAATCATGACCAATTTGGCCTTTGAGAGCTTTCCCACCGTTCATGTCGTGAAATCGTGACACTTCAAACTTTTGCTGACGTCATCCTTAATGTTGTCGCGAAATCATGACGCTTTCGGCTTCCAGGCTTTCCTTGCACCTTGTCGTGAAATCGTGACACTTTCAGCTTTTGCTAACGTCATCATCATTCTTGTCGCGAAATCACGACGCTTTTGGCTTCCTGAGGCTTCTCTTGCAACTTGTCATGAAATCGTGACACTTTCAACTTTGCTGACGTCATCCTCATCTTTGTCGCGAAATCGCGACGCTTTTGGCTTCCGTACAATCCTTGCTTCATGCAGTAGCGAAATCGCTACAACTTTGTGCCTTGTGCTTTTGACTTGCTACATCTTTGAGTTTTGCAATTTTGACTGGTAGCAAAATCGCTACACCTTCACGTTGTGCATTTTGGACTTGTAGCAAAATCGCTACACCTTTGTTGCCATTCATTTTAACCTGCAGCGAAATCGCTGCATCTTTGCACCTTGCATTTTGAACCTGTAGCGAAATCGCTGCATCTTTGTGCCTTCCATTTCGAACTTGTAGCGAAATCGCTGCACTCTTGCGCCTTGTATTTCAAACTTGTAGCGAAATCGCTACACTTTCTTGACTTAGTGCATTTTCTTTGCTTCAGCCAGCGAAACTGCAACAAGTAGCGAAATCGCTACAGTTACTCAACTTTGCTGCTTTGCCTTCAACATGTCGCGAAATCGCGACAGTTTTCATCCTAGGCGTTGCTTCTTCAAACTTGTCGCGAAATCGCGACACTTTTCGTCCTTGGCACTTTTGCTCCAAACTTGTCGCGAAATCGTGACAGTTTTTCAACTTTGCTTCTTTCCTTCCAGCATGTCGCGAAATCGTGACAGTTTCTCGATTTGGCTTCTTTCCCTCCAACATGTCGCGAAATCGCGACAATTTTTCATGAACTTTCTCTCTCCTCCGATATGTCGCGAAATCGCGACATTTTTGGCTGCATTTTCTCTCTCCTCTTTTTTGTCGCGAAATCGCGACAGAAAACATGTCGCGATATCGCGACAGTTTTCTTCCTTGTCTTTTTCTGCCAATTTCTGAATCTGGGTCACCTCTGTTTTCCTTGAAATTCACTGCACTTGATCTGACTGACCTTTGAACTGCATCAACTGCATCAATCTGTCTGTGTTGACAACAATGACAATACTTTTGCAATGCTTTTTTTGCACCTTGCTCAACACTTTGCACCCAAAATTGATGGCTATTGGTGTGATCGAAGAAGAAATACAGGTAGAATTATATTTTTGGAAAAACTATATATTCTTCTTTCCATTTTTTTTAATTTTCCAATTTTTCATTTGAATGCAGAAAAATTAGATGGATTTGTTGCTCGAAGGGATGTCACTTTAAGGGGTCACATGCATGAAGCCACTAGAGATTATGATACATAGTCATAAATGACAACAGTAAGTGCTACAAGAATTGTGAAACGTAGAGGTCTTTCTCATCTCATCAATGTAGACCGTCAGCTCCTTTGATTTTTACATATTTTACAGGTGATTTTGAAGAAGTAAATTTTAGCTCAGAAGGTAATCTTACTATTTGAAATTACTATTTAAAATTATGTATTTTATTGATTTAAAATTATAATTAGTTTAAAAAAACTTTTTATATGTTTTCAGAACAATGACAAGTGGATCTATCATCAATGAGGATAGAGTCAGCTATGCAGGTTACATCTTCCTCTAGTAAGTTTGGTTTAATTAAAATTGTTTTTATGACATTGTTTTTACAATAGTTTTAATTGAAATTTTAATATAAAATTTTGTATGGAAGCTGGCTCATTTCCAAAGACATAGAAAATCGATGCTTCCACCACTTCCACCATGGCAAACACAACCATAGAAAGTGCCACCAATTATGAGAGGCCAATATCACATGCATGGGAAATAAATCCTTACACCACCACGTTTAAGATAGGCCATAATGCAAACACAAACTATATCTCACTTCTCAACATTTTCCCTTGGGAATCTCTCAAATGTGCAAAGTGCTTCTCAAATACCCTCTGGTATATCGATGAGATTTTATTTTTTAGGATAACAATCCTAAATTTTTACCTTTCAAGGCAACTGATTTGCTTCATGATCCGCAAAAGCATAATGAAATACAAGAGGTTGTTGGGGCGGCTTTCATTGCAGTTAAGTCATCCCCCTCCCATCAAACCACCACCCAACATCCTCTTAGCGATGATGAGAAAGTTCATTTTTAAAAATATATTTTATTAGTTCTTGATTGTGAAGCTACAATAAGGAAAAATCTACTTTCAGATATTGTAGGCTTAAAATATTGGTAATATCGAGCAAAGGTTTTAATAAAAGAAATAAATGCCCGATACAAGAATATTTCAAAAATAAAGGAGATGTTTTCATTGGTGGAGAATGAACCACAAAATTTTGATGCCTTGTTACATCAAGTTGAATCTGGCAGTGTGGAGTCCAACTCCACATACAATAATGAAATTTTGAAAATTATGCTTAACATATTGGAAAACCTCAATGTCGAGGCCCAAGCATATTTCAATGAATGGTCAACAAATAAGAAAAAAGTAGCAGTTGCAGAAACTGCAAGAATTACTGCTGATGTAAGTTTTACATATAATTGAAAATCATTTTTTTCTTAAATATATTTCATTTATAAATATTAACCTTTTTTTCTTATACTTTGCAGTCTAATTTTCAGCACTTAAATACGCATGTTAGCACCATGAAAATGTTGAAGTGAAGAAAATAATACAATTCAATGTTAGAGAAAATAATTGGTTGAAGAAGTTTATCAAAGATAAGGGCCTAGATGTGGAGGTTGTATTAAAACAAAATTAAAAAGAACTTAATGCACCCTTTAGAGAATATATTGCGAAGGAAGAAGGTTTATTGCTATCGGGGATGAACACTATAGCTAAAAATCTAGTAAGGGTTGGTGCATTGGAAGCAAAGGATATTGGTGAGGGATCATCAACACAAACTCATTCTCTAGAAGATCCAACTCATGCTTTAGGCATCTAGGAGAAAGCCAACTAGTTGACTGTAGATTTTGTTGTATAGTAGTCAACAATTTTGTAAATTGTAAAGGATGCTTTCAAATTAATAAAAGATTCAATTTTCAAAAATTGTGTATTATCTTTTTGAAATTTTTTTTTAAAAATTATGATGTTTTAATTACTTAATGTGGATGCAATAAATAATTTTATTACAAATGAATTGATTACAAAGATGAATATAGGCAAAAAGTTCTCTTATGTTTTATAAAAACTTTTAAATGATTGAATTGTAGCACAAATATATGTTGTCATAGACAAATAATCCAATAACAGGGCTTAAATATTAAACATTCAATTTCATCGACATATACAATAGAATTTTTTGGATATATACACAATAGAATAACAAAAATATGATATAAAAAAAAACAAATTCACAATGCTGGAATCTAAAACAAACACTTTTCAAATATTAAAAAAACATGTTCAAGTAAAATGAAAAAGTAAACCCTTCCTTCTTGACAGGATGGTGTTGCAGACGGTCGACTTGGTGAGAGAGATCACTGATCCAATGTTATACCCATTTCCTTGCCCTTTGGTGGTGTTTTCCTCCAGTTCTTGGATCGTGAGATGGTTTTGGGTTCTTCCTTGGGACTTTCCCTGGGTTTTTTGGGTTGTTCAAGGATTTTTCCTTGGATTTCCCAATTTTTTTCCAAGTTTTTTAAGTGTCTTCTTGACATTTGCCCTTGGAGGTTCTTCAGTTGTGGAATGTTGGGGCTGTAGGAAAGTGGCTTCATGAGCAGTTTTGCACAACATCCTTTTGGTCTTGGGGAGGACCATGTGCTTTCTTCTATGACTCTGCTCTTTGGGATTGATGTTGTGAGTCCAATGGGATTTTAGTTTCTTTTGTGGCCTACCTAGGAGGGCCTCTGGTTTCCTTGCTACTATTTCCTTGTAGGACTTCCTCATATATTTCCTTGAAGTTGTTTGATGGTGGTGCTGAAGGCTATCTAGGATTTTTGGTTGCATCCTTTCTGTTTGGGCTTTATCGTCTGTAACTGGGCTTCCTCATGACTCCTTCCTCTTGGGTTCCTTGGGAACTTTCCCATATTTTTCCTACGGTGTGTTGTTCTACTTTTGTTGCTTCCTCTACTAGGTTGGCATCCTTGAAGGCTTCCTTCTTCTTTGCATAAGGACTTCATGGCCTATGGAGTTCCTTAGTATGCTGACCCACTTTCCAGGCCTGTGATTCAATGCTTGAGGATTTTGTGGCCTGAGGAAATCCTTTGTTGGTTGTTCCACCTTTTAGGCTCGCAAGGGATTTGGTTTTTTCTTTGTTTGAGTGATCCTATGGCATCCCTACTTACTTCCCATCCTTGTTTAGGTGGGATTTTTTGTAATAGCAGTTCCTCTGCTCCATCCTTTGGTGTAGGGTGGTTTTTCTACTTCTGGTTGGTTTTCTCCTGCGTGGGAAATTGTATCTTTCATGGTTTTCGGTTTCCCATGGGTGGTTTGGCATCTATTTCTTTTTCCCACCCTTGGGATGTTTTAAATTTAAATTTAGGTGCATGTTTTCTTTTTTTGCCTTTGGAAAGTTTCAAATTTGAATTTTAGGTGGGTTTTCTATTTTCTTCTACCGCCTTCTCCTTTCCTGCCTGGCAGCTTTTCAAATTTTGTTTCACACGTTTTTCCTCACTACCTTCCTTAATGATTTCTTGAAGGTGTTCCTAAAGGCTTTCCTCAAGCATTTCATGTTGTCCATCGTTGGATTGTTCCTCTTGCAGTTTGATGTAATCAAGTTTTGGGATCCTTGATAAAAACCCACTTTTAATTCAACTTACCAAAAAAAAATCAATTCTCAATATCATGTAGAAATATGACAATGAATAATGTGAAATATATTCAAAATTTTAAATCATCCATTGATTGCAATGCTAGAAGTTAAAACAAATACTTTTTCAGACTGTACAAATTTATTTATACTTACCCAAAAAATTTGTTGTTATAATTTGATCAGTGTTACCATTATATAAAAAAATTATTTTTTTGGAGATAAACACAATAGAATAACAACAATATGATATAAAAATAACAAATTCATAATGCTGGAAGTTGAAACAAACACTTCAAATATAAAAAAAAAACATGTCCTCGTAAAATGAAAATCAATTCTCAATATCCTGTAGAAATTTGATAATGAATAATGTGAGATATATTCAAATTTTAAAATCATTCATTGATTACAATGTTGGAAGCTAAAACAAACACTCTTCAAATATCAAAAAATACATATCCTAGTAAAACTGAAAATTAATTCTCATAGAAATATGATAATGAATAATATGAAATATATTCAAAATTTTAAATCACCCATTGATTACAATGTTGGAAGCTAAACAAAAACTCTTCAGCTTGTACAAAAAATACATATCCCGGTAAAACAGAAAATCAATTCTCAATATCCTGTAAAATTTTTATTATGATTAATGTGAAATATATTCAAAATTTTAAATCATCCATTGATTAGAATGTTGGAAGCTAAAACAAACACTTTTTAGATTGTATAAAATCTTCTGTACTCATACCCAAAAATTTTTTTGGCTACAATTTGATCAGTGTTACCATTATCCTCATCATCATGAGTATTTATTTCACCTCTTCTGTCTGCAAGAGATTTCCAATATGTCAAAGCTCTATCATAAGGATACTGCTCCACCTCATAGGTAGACACATATACTCTCAAACAATTTTCTAAATTTTTATCCAACCTATTTCAAACTTTAGATTTTACTAATGATAATGCACTAAACACCCTTTCACATTCCACCGATCCCAAAATCATCATTTGACATAATTCATATAAAAAAATATTCACTCATCGTATGTTGTAGGACACTATTGGGATGCAATATTTTCCACAAACGAGAAATAGAACCTATTTCATGACGGTTAGTCAATTGTGAAACTTGAGCAACCATTGTCATTCTAAAACTGTTTAATTGTTTTATCAAAAGATCTTTATTGAGAATACCATTGATTTCAATACCATTAACTTCCACACATTTAGTGAAATGGTTAGCAAGAGTACCCATGTATTTGATAAATAAACCATTGATAGTTTGGTATTCAGTACAAGTATCTTAGAACATCGGGTTAACCACACCTATAGCCTCAAGAAATTCATCTATTTTAAAATGATCTCTTATTTCATTTGTCAAGGTTTCTGCTATTTTTATTAATTTAATTTTTGTATCATTTAAAACTACATCAAATATATTGTATGTTATGGGTATTTGTTCTACTTCATTTATATTTATATCCATTCATTGATCAAAATAATATAAAGGTATTACCTTTCCATTGATATTAATACAAAGATGATCGTTTATGTTGAACTTTAAAAAGTTCTGAGGATCATTGACGTTTGTTAATGTTCTCCAACTCTCAAACAAGGGATCCATAAAAAATTTGGAAGACGTGTACATCATATCAATATGCATGCAAATTTGTTTTCTCGCCTTGATGAAATCCACAATATAAATTTATCTTTGCTATGCAATTTTTATCAAAGTATTCATTTCTTCCAACATTGGAAGAATACCACACAAAGTGAGAAGTGTTTCCAAGTCACTCATTCGAAATAACAAATATTTAGCCTTATCACCTGCCCTATGATTTGCATACATAAACCTTGCCAAGGATTGATATTATTTGAAAACTCTATATGTTGATTGGTACAACGAAATCCATCTAGTATCTACATATTTTAATAGTTTTTACCTTCAGTAAGTCCTAGTGCAAACTATTGAAACTCTGAAAATATTTTTCGACTGCACGAAAAATAAAATAAATTTCACGGATAAGTTTTTCCACTTTTGCTACATTTTCAAATGTGCTCACAATTTTGTATGCAAGATTAATTATGTGAGCCATACAATGAATAGGGATCAAATATGGGGTAATTTATGTTTGTAGTTGAATACAAAGACCATTCCTGTGTCCTTGCATTGTAGTAGCACAATCTACTCCAAAACATATTAACTTACTAGCTATTTCCATATCATTCATTCCTACTATTTCCTTTAAACTGGTTACAACAATATTGTAAAGGTTTTCTGCATTGCAATTTTCCACCATCTTACGTACTCCAAGTAAATGAGGTTTCTTTAAATAATTTTCCAATGTGTAAACATGCATGCAAATCCAAGATGTGTTATCAACAATAGTCACCTCATAAATTGAAAGTAAAATAAATTTAGCATTTTTTACATTCTCTTTGAGGTCCACTTGCTCAACCAATAAGAGACGTTTTACCATTTCCCAACCACTTCGATCTGACCAATGGGCACTAGGAAGGTTTTGCACATTAGCTAGTTGAAATAGATATTTATAAGAAATGAAATCATACATTGGTCTACCCTTTTTAAGAATAGTGTATACAATAGCAAACTGTAAACTTTTTGAAGCTAAAGTGATCTTATTTATTTTGTGAAATTAGACTTGAATTGTTCCACCTTTCTCAATAAAAGTTTGTTTTTGTTTCATTTCTTTATCACATTCTTCTGCATATCTAATATGTGCGCATTCTAATGCATCCTTCCACCTAACATTTTTTGATATTGTTCCATTACTTTATTTTATTTTTATATAAACCTTTCCACAATGTTTTTCTACTGTATCTTTCTTAACTTGCAATCTATGATCCTTTCCGTGTTTCCAACTGCAAATTATACATCTCAATTATTTTAGTTCTTCACTATTATTCTTTGGCTGCACTTTCTCAATAAATGGAAATTTTGATACCTAATCAAGCTGAAATGTTCTATTAATTATCCACTTGGATAACTTGGCATGTTTCGGTTTCTTAGAATAAGATTCCCCAAAAGTAGGGATTGTATGAGTAATATTTTTTCTTTTTCATTTGGTGTATTAGTTTTAGGAATCTCTTCATATTTTTGTTGCATTTCATTAAGAAAAATTTCATCTCTGGGTATTTCATTATTAAGGATATGTGGAAGTGGAGGCATATTAGGGTTAATAGTGTTCTCTACAATAAAATATTTTTCATATCATTATTTTGATTTTAAAACACACATTCTATTAAAACTAGAAATCAATTAATAGTATACAAAGGCATCAACCAAAAAACACTTGTTAGTAAGTAAAAGGTGTTTGTACCTTGAATTTATGTAGATGTCGATGGGTGAATGGATTGCAAAATATGATGAAAGTAATTTAGGATACTCTTTTTATTGGAAGATTGGCCTCCCTTGTTTCCATTGCCAATTGGTGATATTTTACCTGTATAAATGGAAGATGAACATGAACTTCATATTCAAAAAATAAAAACTATTGGTTAAAAATAATTATTGGTGAGGAAAATAGGATGACATATGGAACCTGTCATATGGCAACCAACATATGGCGGTTAACATATGATAGATTACATATGGCGTATGGTAGTAGACATATCAGGATAACATATAGTGTCTAATGGCTGCCATTGGATGTTTTCCATATTGTATCTGCCATATGCTATCTGCCATATAGTGGGTAACATATGGTGGATAACATATGATAGGCGCCATATGGCATCCAACATATCTACCATATGGTATAATTGTAGATGACATATGGCATTCACCATATGGCAAATGATATACGGTATCCTCCATATGGTATATGGTATATGGCATCCACAATATGACAGATGACATGTAGTGGATGCCATATGATGGATGACATATGATAGATGATATATGGCGGATGACATATGGTGTTCACCATATGATGGTCGTCATATGGCAAATGGTATATGGTGACCACCATATGTTATCTACCATATGGCGGTCATCATATGGCTACCGCTATATGATGAATGTTATATGGTAGATAGCATATAGCATTCACCATATGGAAGATAACATATGTCATTTGCCATATGGTAGATAACATATATCATCTATCATATGGCAGATAACATATGGTGATCGACATATGGTGGACTCCATATGGTAGCTTCCATATGTAATCTGCCATATGGTGTGTACCATATGTTATCTGCCATATGGTGAATGTCATATGGCGAATTCTATATGACTACAAGCATATGGCGGATGAAAAATATCATCCAACATATGGCAAATACCATATGCCATTCCACCATGTTTTGGGTACCGTATAGCATCCCCCATATATCATTCATGGATGTCATATATCTACAACCATATAAGGAATAACAAAAATTATGAATACCATATGGTATATAGTATATGACATTCATCATATGGTAGATAATATATGTCATCTACTATATGGCAGATGTCATATGGCAACCATCATATGGTGGATGCCATATGGTGTCTGCCATATGGAAAATGATATATAGTGGACACCATATGTTATCTGCCATATGGTGAATGCTATATGACTATAGGTATATGGCAAATGAAATATGTCATCCACCATATGGTGGATGCCATATGCCATTCCACCATATTTTGGGTATCGTATATCATCCACCATATATCATTCATGGATGCCATATATCTGCAACCATATAAGGAATGACAAAAATGGTGAACGCCATATGTAAGGTGTCATATGGTGAAAGATATATGTTAGCCACCATTTGCCATATAGAGGGCATCATATACCATATGGTGAATGCCATATGTTATCTACCATAGACCTGCCACCATATATCATCTGGCTTATGGTGCTTGACATATGGAGACAACAATATATCGACTAAAATGTGGTGTTTGACTGAAAATACAAACACATGGTAACTACCATATGGAAACTGACTAAAATACTTGATTTCTATAGCAAATATAAATGAAATACAAAAATATTGACCTATGTTTATCACCTACTACGGTTGCTTACTATGGTTTTGTCTTGGTTGTCATTTGCTACGGTAGCTTGTTGTTTGTCATTGGTGTCAATTGTCTTATTTGTCACTTACTTTCTATCTTCTACTCATTGTCTCACCTGTTGTCTGTCGCCTATTTTTTATCTCTCACTATCAAGGAGAATTAGTTTTTTAAATGTATGGATATCGCTCTCATGTTAGCTGTATATAATGGAGATATAAGAGGCAAATTTGATGGGATAAATAATTTTTTTTATAATTTGAAGGTGAATGTTTGGCAAGAATTCTCCATAAAATAAGTATCATAGCGGGCGAATGGACCATAAAAAAATTGGTCCCAAAAATTTTGGGCGAATGGGCCGATATCTAAGGTCCTAATTTTCACTAAATTTTACTTTTGAAATCCTAATATTTCACCCCAATGTACGAAATTCACCACTATGCATAACCTTGGGACAAGTGGATAAGGTCTAAGGGAATGGATGGAATGTAAGAACCGGTGATAGGATCTTGGTAAACATGGACATCAGTAAACAACATAAATGAATGCATTTAACTAAATGATATATACATGCAATGCTAAAAAACAAAACATGTTTTTGATTTTTGAGATGTTTTTTTTTTTGTAGTGGTGAATACCACTATTTTTGTGTTATATACATATGTTACAAGTTTAGCTTATGAAATGAATTAATGAAGTGAGGGTGGTGGTTCACTGGTAGGATCATCTCGCTCTTGTGGAAGAAGCAAGTGAAAGATGGGCTCATGGATGGAAAAAATTCTGAGATAAAACTCATCTTGTTCACTATGGGGAATAATAGGCTCTGATTCCTCTTCAAATTCATCTAAAATTATCGATATAAGTTTTAATTCTTCATAAATTTCATCGTCAGAATCATTGGGATGCAGGGCTTCTTCTCTTGACTTTAGAGTAAGCCTTTGGAAGGCTTGTTCAAGAGAAAAGGTGGTGTAAATTGGGTGGTAACCTAGACCTGAACGGTTGTGCACTTCTTGATATGGAACATCAATAGGCTAAAGCACTCCTTTTTCATGTAATCCTAGGCCATGACCTTGACAATTAACTATATGAAAATAATGGGATGGGAATCCCAACATGTTTGGAATTTTTGCAAGTTCTGGTTCCTTGGGTTCCTCTAGGGGATCTAGATTTGATGAAGAATCAATCCTCCCATACATAAATTTTATGCTATTTGGAGATGAACCCATGTTATATACTGCTCCTATGGATAAATGTGGGTCACATGGGCAACAAAAATCCTTAGCATTAGGAATGGTGATCGGTTTTATGGTGATGTATTTGACCACATATTCAACAATACTGAGATGGTGATGTCTTTGACTCACAACAATGATCAATCAATTTCAATCTCTCTTGTTTTACTTCAACTTGGGATGACATGGAAGGATCATGATTGGATAATGGCTCGAGGAATGAAGATGTCTCATAATATATCAACTCGACTTGTGACACATTAGTTGATGGTGGTGGATTGTATTAGGAAGGTTTTTTGATGAATGATGATGATAAAGTAGAAGGTAAAGATGTGGATTGACTTTTACCACATGTGCATGTAGTCAATGATGAGGATGACGAAGGATTGGTGATAAGGGATTCCTCATAAATGGTAGCCTTTGATGAAATGTGTGGTGTGGTAGATAGAATGGCTGATGGTGATAGGAAAAGGTGGGTGGAAGGAAGTATGGATTCATAGGGATTTGAAATGAAATTACAATACTTGAATGGTTTGACATCTACTGGTATGCAATGAACTTGTCTCTCATGAACATATTTCAAGCATTGATGTAAAATAGAAGAGATACATCTTATTTCCCTCATCCAAGGTCTTACAAGAAGTAAATTGTATGGCATGGATCCTTCCAAGATGTGGAACATAGTGTGCAATGTTTTTATCCTTACTTAAATGGGCAAAACAATAGTGCCAACTATGGAACACAAAGCATCATTGAATTATTTTAGGGTGAAGGATGACTTGGTGATATGAGATGGAGGAAGATTCAAATGATGATGGTAAGACCCCAAGGTCTTACTATAAAATTATTAACAAATTAATGTAAATGTAATCACAGGCCACTCAAAGGGGGCTCCCTTGTAATCGCTTTGCCACTATAAGGGGCTCCCTCCTTAGAATATATGCTTATTATTCTTCTTCTTGGATGATTTGAAATGAATTTCCAACCTAATATATATATCTACCCTAAAGCTACGTTGGTGAAGAGACATGATGGTTCACGTATGAAGAATCGTGATGGTTCACGTTATGAAGGGTTGTGATGGTTCACTTTATAAGTTAATAATATAATAATTAAATGATTAATAATACTAACTAATACTAACTAATAATGTTAGGATTGAGGATCCTAACAGATGAAGGGTATACATGGTGATGATATTGATGGAGGAACTGGTATCAATTAGAAACCTTTTAAATAGATTATTGTTAATTAGAGACATGGTGTGCAATGGAGGATCTACTGATTCTGATGAGATTGGCTTAATCTCAAAGTCATAAAATGTAATGAAATACTCCATGCATGTTTGAATACTCCCTAAAAATTTATTAAAGACATTATAATATTGATATTATAATTCAATGGATCTCAAAATGTCCATTAATACATCATGATGTGGGGGTGGTTGTTAATTAACTCATATATTGATAATTTGGTAGAAGCCATCTTTATACTTGTGGTTAATCGGCTACTCAATGAGATGATTGGTTGTGGTGGATGATTTATGGGTGGAATTGGAGGATTTTATTGGCTAGGAATGTGGATTGGTGATGAAGGATTGGGGTAAATTTGGATGGGAGGTGATGTGGGAGGTTGTGACACACTTGCTTGAGCTTGTTGCCTTACATTTTTTTTATTGTTTCATTGACTTCTAGTGACCACATGAATGGCACCTACAAACCCTTGGTATTTTTGGACATGATTAACTTGGTTCGGAGGAGTTTTAGTATTATCTCCTCCCATATTTGGTTGCACCTCCTCATGGTGAGGAAGTGGTGTTTTAAAAATACCAAGGTTTTGGTTTTGTTGGTCAAGGGGATTGTCAAGCTTGATGACCCCCAAGTCAATTAGGTCTTGCATGATGTCTTTAAACACATAGCAATTATTAATATCATGCCCATTTTGCATATGGTAAGGACAAAATAGATGTTCTCAATAATTTTTTCCACATTTAAAATGATCGTCTGGTCTAATTCCAGGCAAAGCAAGTTTTTTTGTGTCATACAACCTTCAAAAAATGGAAGCATATGACTCAACCAAGGGAGTGTATTAGTAATTTTGTCATACATACTATCATCGGGGATGATTTTCTACAGCTAGAACTATTTTTTGCATGGATTGCATTATCGAAGGTATCGTATGATAAGCATTTTTTTGTAGTGACTGTTGCACTGATTATTGTTGATCCATTACTAGATGGCTCATGACCACTTGACTAACATGATTAGGCTAACTGGCTGGAGTAGCCTGTGTTAATTTTGATTGGTCAAAATAATTGCTTTTATATTGGTCCTTGTTTTGCCATTCCTTTTTCTTAGGCTTAAGTATGTCCTCTTGTATTTTTATTTCCTTTATGACACTGGAATGTGTTAGAGCTTCTTCAAATGAATGATAATTCTATAATTGAAGCATACAAGAGATAGGTTTTAAACAACTCTTGGTAAATATTTTGATAAGCTCTTCCATTGGTAGGGTGAATGGCAACTTGGTAATGACAACCCTCCAATGGTTTCTAAAATCATAGATAGACTCATCGTCATGTTATCTTAAAACATAGACATCATACAATGAGACTTTATTTCTAACATTTAGGATAAAACACTCAAAGAATTTGTCAATCAATTGTTCAATAGAAAAAATACTATGACTAGGTAATTGGTTGTACCACTCTATGGCATCTCCTCCTTATGTTTGAGGAAATATTTTGAGCATGAGAGCATTGTCATTTTGGATTCTAAAACATGAGAGTACAAATGTTCTCACATGCTCTTTTTTATCCTCATTTCCCTTGAATTTTTAAACTTAGGCACCATGAAATCTATTGAATTTAGCAATAATGGTACCAAAGGATGAATGGGTTGGTTGATCAACTGATATAATATTGGCTTCTGGTTTGTCAAACCAAGAGTATGTTGTATCAACTGATCTATTTGTTGTTGCATGGCCTTAATTTGAGGATATTCCCCAGGAATGTGAAAGCCCTGAAGTACCTAATGAATTTGAGGTGAAGTGGAAAAATATTGTGGGGTGACCAAATGATGATGATATTGGTGATGATGACCAGGTGAATGTGATGGAAATTGATGAATGGAAGATTGATGGTGAAAATATGGAGAATTATGGAATGGGGTCGATGCATGAGGGTTATGGTTGGGTTGGCCAATATAAATAGGATGGATATGGGTATGACTTGGTGGAGGAACAAGGATAGAAACCATAGAAGACTATGGTGTCCATGATGGACCCTGGTTAATGAGGATAGTATGAGTAGAGTTTGGTAAAGTCTTAGGTTTTACTTGCACTTGTTGTTGAACATTTTGATGTTGCTTAAGAAATTGGTTCAAATTTTCCCATGCTTCATTAATCTCTAAAGAACACAAGCTTATACTGAGAGGGGGGTGAACATTATAAGACCACTTTTTACTTTTCTTTCCCAAATAGTATTATCCAATATAATCAATGGCAATATCAATAGCAATAACTAAAGCAATGCATAAATCATCACACATAATAGAGACACCAATTTAACGTGGTTCACCCAATGTGGGCTACTCCACAAAGAAAATATTTCACTAATATTTTCTCAATCAATATCTTGGGAATCCTTTCCCTATTACAATTTTTATGGACCTCTATCCAAAGGAGACACCAATCCCCTAATCAATTTTGTGGATCTCTATCCATAGGAGAACTCCTTTCTTCTTAGCTCTGATTGGTGATCTTCTAGAAGAACTATTGCCCCCACTACTCTGGCTAATGGATATCTATCCATTGAAGATACTTGTCCTCACTACCCTAGCTAATGGATCTCTATCCACTAGATACTATCATCCTCTATACTATGTCACCTTCAAAGCTCTATCTCAAATTTGTACTAAACATAGTCCTTTGGTCTAGCACAAATCTGCTCAATATCTATCTCTGGTCTGGCACAAACCTGTCCTCAAATATGCACCAAACTCTATCCTCAAATCTACACTAAACATAGTCCTTCAGTCTAGCACAAATATTTCCTCAATATCTATCCTCTGATCTATATTAAACACAGTCCTTCGGTCTAGCACAAATCTATCCTCAATATTTGTCCTCAAGCCTTAACACAAAGCTTGACTCAATCTCAAATCAACTCTTCTAGATCTACCCCAAACCTTAACTCAAGGTTTGAAAAAATTAATCAATCAACTCTGCTCACAAGTCTTCTCAAAGACTTATCTCAAATCTACCTTGTAAGCTTCCACAAAATCTCACACTAATCTATCCACAAGTCCTCTCTAGAACTTGTCCAATATGCTCTCAACAAGTCCTCACTAGAACTTGTCTAAATTTGCTCAATATGTCCTCACTAGAACTTATCCAATTCTGCTCTCAATCTGTATTGTAAGCTTCCACAAAAGCACACACAAATATGTCCACAAGTCCTCTCTAGAACTTGCTTAATCTGTTCTCAAGTCTTCACTAAGACTTACCTCAAATCTTCTCAACAAGTCCACACTAGAACTTGTCCAATCTCATAGAAACATAAAGATAATTGTTAGAGACTCAATATGCTTCACATTCATCACAATGCTCAATCACTTTTAATCACTCTTTTAGAAACATATAGAGAATTGTTAGAGACTCAATATGCTTCACATTCACCTCAATGCTCAATCACTTTCAATCACTCCTTTTAGAAACATATAGAGAATTTTTAGAGACTCATCCCTCTCTCCTTTCATCCTCTTTTAGAAACATGAAATTTTAGGACTCAATATGTTTCACACTCACAAACTCTCAATCATTTTCAATATCTCTTTTATCACAAAAATATATAGAGAATTGTTAGACTCAATATGTTTCACACTCATCAACACTCAACCTCTTTCTCAAATCAATTCATAATATAGAACAATTTGTTTCATAGAACTTGAACTATCACCTTAACACATCCACTTGACTAGGCTCAACCAACTCTACTCAACCAATCACTCAATGAAATAATCCTTGCTCACAAACCCTAGTCCAAGCATATGAACACTCACTCAAATGTTTCCAACAATGCTTATCAACCAATCTCACATAACAATGATACTCATGTTCTTTGCAAACCCTAGTTCAAGTTCTTCACTCAACCATTCACTTCAACAACAATGCTTATCAAACAAGGTGCATAGCATTCACTTCACAATAGCTCAACAACTCAATAAGGAAACTTAATCAAGTCCTTTTCACTCCAAAGTTATTTTCTAAAAAACAAACCAATCAACTCAACCAAGGAAGAATGTGCCCATACCTTTTATTTGATGTAGAAGTAGACCACACAAATCCCCCCCCCACCCCCCCCCCCCCCCCCCCCAAAAAAAACCCACCCCCCCCAGACACACAAAAAAAAAAAAAAACAAACACAACCCACCCCCCCCCCCCCCCAAAAAAAAACCCCCCCCCCCCCCAAAAAAAAAAAAAAACTCCCCCCCCCCCCCCCCCCCCCCCAAACCCAATACAAAAAAAAACACCCCCCCCCCCCCCCCCCCCCCAAGCAAAAAAAAAAAAAGAGGCGTTTTAAATAAAAAAAAAACCCCCCCCCCCCCCCCCCCCCCCCCCCTTCCCCCAAAAACCACCCCCAAAAAAAAAAAATTTAATTATTCCCCCCCCCCCCCCCCCCCCCCCCACCAAACCCAGGGAAAAAATTAAATAAAAATGTACCTTTGCCCTTAGTGGGTTTTGAACCCACGATGTTGCCTCCCCAAGTGCCCTAGCTGCAGCCTTGGCTACCACGTGAGCTAGGCGCTCACGTGGGAGCTAGAGTGCCCACGCACTCTAACACCTTCTCTGCCATCACCGAAATAGAAAATGCAAAAGGACTTTCCAAACTTGTTGTCATCAGGTTTCGAACCCGTAACCACTCTGCCACAAATGCCAAGCCAAATGCCACTTGAGCTAGCCATCGGATGGTGCTAGAAACCAAGCACCTCAACGTCTTGAACATAAATTTTGGGTTTTTCATAGTGCACAAGCTTTATTCAATGAATATCAAGGATACATTAATCGAATCACCAAACTAATATTTGGCTAAGGTATAAATACCTTATGCCCTTGTTCCCATGCACGTCAACGGATATGAATTTTTTTGGGATTGGTGCTTATGTTTTAACTTTGAAATATTGAATTTATAATTATTTAAATTCACTAGAATTTAAATATTATAAATTAATATTTAAATATTTTGGCTTTATTAAAGATTAAGGCCTCCTTAGGTTTTACCACTTCGAATAAATAATATTTATTTATAAAATTTAAATTTAATTTAAATTTAAATATTTATAAATTAAATATTAAAACTTCCTTGGGCTTTCTAATTTGAAATTAAAAGCCTCCTTGGGTTTTTATAAAAACCTTTTATTTTTGCTCATCCATGGTTTTAATATAAACCTTTTATTTTGCCAATCCATGGTTTTAATAAAAACTCTTCTACTTATGCTTCACATAATATTAAAAATAAATATTATGAAGCTCTTTTGCCATCAACCTTTTGCATTGCTCCTTTTGACCTTTTGGCATCAACGATAGCTTATTCCTTGACATCAATGACAAATTTGACTCAAAATGTCCAACAATCTCCCCCTTTGTCATTGATGGCAACCCAAATTCTTTTTACCAAACACTTGACCTTTTTTTTGTTCTGCTTCCCCTGGGACATTGCTCCCCCTGTCTCAATGCTCTCTCCTTAAACCAAATATCTCCCCCTTACTCAAATCTCTCCCCCTTTGACATCAATGGCAAAGGGTCACCTTTGGGGCTCGGGGCTAAGAATGAGTCTCTTAGCTTAGCCCCTCCCCCACCTCCTCTTGAGGTGGTTAATTCTGGGGTGGGAGTATTTCTACTCCCAGAAAGCATTGGTCTTTACCTTTGTCCTCTTTCCTTCTCATTTGATCCTTCTGATTCCTTTGACTATTCATGTTCATGTCCATGTTCCTATTCCTATCCATATTCTTGTTCCTATTCATGTCCATATTCATGTTCCTATTCATATCCATATTCTTGTTCATGTTCCTATTCCTATTCCTATTCATGCTTGATTCTGGAATGTCTACTCTACACCACTTTGTTGTATGTCCATCATTATTGCACTTATAACACTTAATGTTATTATTCCTTGGAGGTGCAAATGTCTTGGGATTTCTCCTAGTGAAGCCATATCTATTCCTATCATGAACCCTGCAATTCATTGCCTTGTGACCAAACTGATTACATGAGTAGCAATACCCATGGAAAAGTTGTCTGTTTATGAAATTCCCATATTCTTGATCTTTCATGTGTCCTGCACTATGAAGCCATGTGCCCAAATCTGTGACATGAGAAACATCATCCATTGAAGAAACCTTGTCTTGACCCCATTGGTCTCTTAGTCTCTTCTACCCTATCCTGTTTCATGTTCCATATGTTCCTTACTTGTGCATTGTTCCTTTCCTTGTTGAAATTTCTATTGTCCAACTTATCCTCAGAAGTCTCACTCTTTCTTTCACTCTCTTCTTTTGAAGCTTCTTCTTCTTTGGTACTTGAGCTTGACTCTCCTTTTTCTGCTTTCTATTTCCCTTGTTCTTCTTCAAAACTAAGTCCTATTTTGGTGATTGATGATCTTTGTGCATTGATAATCTTGTCCAAAGTCTTTGAATTTTTCTCAAACTTGTGTAGCTTGTCCTTAGAGTCTTTCACTTCCATCCTTAGTGAAACTATCTCATGTTCTAATCTTTCACACTCTAGATATTTTGTCTTTAATTTTTCAGTCATACCTTCTTCCATTTTTCTTGCCTCTTCAACCTTAATTTTGAAGTTGGTGAGCTCTTGTAGAAAATTTGCTTTTGCTTTCTCATCTTCTTGAGCTTGAACCCTTAATCCTGAGTTCTCCCTTTTTAGTTCTTTGAGATCAACAATAAGTCTTTCACATTCTAGCTCTTTTACCTTTGACTGTTCAACCATATCTTTTTCAACTCTCCTTACCTCTTCAACCTTAACTTTCAAGTCAGAGAGATCTTGTAGAAGCTTTGTCTTACATTTCTCATCCTCTTGTATTTGAGCCTTTAATTCTAAGTTCTCCTTTTTCAACTTAACAAGTTCCTTAAGAGTAGCTTCCTCCTCTTTTTCTAAATTTCTCTCTTTTATTTGGTCTTCAATAGGAGTATTTTCTTCTATTACTAAAAGTAGAGTTTCTTCTTCATACCTATTTTGATTGTCCCTATTATCCTTTTTTGAACCAACCTCTAGGACTTCAGTTCGAGAGTATCATCTTCATCTTCACCGCTACTAAATCCATTGCAATAACCTGCATCATGATCGAGTTGACCACAAACAAAACATTCTTCACCTTCTTGTGAACAATAAGCTACAAGGTGACCTATCTTCCTACATCTGGTACAAAAATTTATCAATCTGATATTTTCTCCATTGCTTGATTCATCTCTTGAATCTATTTCTATTTTTCCTCCCAAAACAACAATATCAAATTCATCTTCTTTTTCTTTCATGACCATGTGTGTTCTTTTCTTCTTGTGTCTCATGGTTTTGCCTTTGCCTTTCTTTGCCATTTGTGTTCTTGTAGGATCTTCCTTCAAGTTGTTAAACCTTTTTCAAAGGAACCAACTCTAATACCAATTGAAGAACACAAGCTTATACTGAGAGGGGGGTGAACAGTATAAGACCACTTTTTACTTTTCTTTCCCAAATAGTATTATCCAATATAATCAATGGCAATATCAATAGCAGTAACCAAAGCAATGCACAAATCATCACACACAATAGAGACACCAATTTAACGTGGTTCACCCAATGTGGGCTACTCCACGAAGAAAATATTTCACTAAAATTTTCTCAATCAATCTCTTGGGAATCCTTTCCCTATTACAATATTTATGGACCTCTATCCAAAGGAGACACCAATCCCCTAATCAAGTTTGTGGATCTCTATCCATAGGAGAACTCCTTTCTCCTTAGCTTTGATTGGTGATCTTCTAGAAGAACTATTGCCCCCACTACTCTGGCTAATGGATCTCTATCCACTGAAGACACCTATCCTCACTACCCTAGCTAATGGATCTCTATCCACTAGAGACTATCATCCTCTATACTCTATCACCTTCAAATATCTGTCTCAAATCTATACTAAACACAGTCCTTCGGTCTAGCATAAATCTGCTCAATATCTGTCTCTGGTCTGGCACAAACTTGTCCTCAAATTTGCACCAAAATCTGTCCTCAAATCTGCACTAAAAATAGTCCTTCGATCTAGCACAATTTCTCAATATCTTCCTCTGATCTTACTAAACACAGTCCTTCGATCTAGCATAAATCTATCCTCAATATTTATCCTCAAGCCTTAACACAAAGCTTGAATCAATCTCAAATCAACTCTTCTAGATCTGCCCCAAACCTTAACTCAAGGTTTGAACAAATCAATCAATCAACTCTGCTCACAAGTCTTCTCAAAGACTTATCTCAAATATACCTTGTAAGCTTCCACAAAAGCTCACACTAATCTATCCACAAGTCCTCTCAAGAACTTGTCCAATATGCTCTCAACAAGTCCTCACTAGAACTTGTCCAAATTTGCTCAATAAGTCCTCACTAGAACTTATCCAATTCTACTCTCAATTTGTATTGTAAGCTTCCACAAAAGCTCACACAAATCTATCCACAAGTCCTCTCTAGAACTTGTCTATCTCAAGACTTACCTCAAATATTCTCAACAAGTCCACACTAGAACTTGTCCAATCTCATAGAAACATAAAGAGAATTGTTAGAGACTCAATATGCTTCACATTCATCACAATGCTCAATCACTTTCAATCACTCTTTTAGAAACATATAGAGAATTGTTAGAGACTCAATATGCTTCACATTTACCTCAATGCTCAATCACTTTCAATCACTCCTTTAGAAACATACAGAGAATTTTTAGAGACTCAATATGTTTCACACTCACAAACTCTCAATCACTTTCAATCACTCTTTTAGAAACATATAGAGAATTGTTAGAGACTCAATATGTTTCACACTCACAAATCCTCAATCACTTTCAATCTCTCTTTTATCACAGAAACATATAGAGAATTGTTAGAGACTCAATATGTTTCACACTCATCAACACTCAACCTCTTTCTCAAATCAATTCAGAATATAGAACAATTTGTTTCATAGAACTTGAACTATCACCTTCACACATCCACTTGACTAGGCTCAACCAACTCTACTCAACCAATCACTCAATGAAATAATCCTTGCTCACAAACCCTAGTCCAAGCATATGAACACTCACTCAAATGTTTCCAACAATGCTTATCAACCAATCTCACATAACAATGATACTCATGTTCTTTGCAAACCCTAGTTCAAGTTCTTCACTCAACCATTCACTTCAACAACAATGCTTATCAAACAAGGTGCATAGCATTCACTTCACAATAGCTCAACAACTCAATAAGGAAACTAATAAAGTCCTTTTCACTCCAATGTTGTTTTCCAAAAACCAACCAATCAACTCAACCAAGGAAGAATGTGCCCATACCTTTTATTTGATGTTGAAGTAGATCACACAAATCTTTGCCCTTAGTAGGTTTTGAACCCACGACGCTGAATCTCCAAGTGCTCTAGATGCAGCCTTGGCTACCATGTGAGCTAGGCACTCACATGGGAGCTAGAGTGCCCACACACTAACACCTTCTCTGCCATCACCGAAATAGAAAATGCAAAAGGACTTTTCAAACTTGTTGTCACTGGGTTTTGAACCCGTAACCACTCTGCCACAAACGCCAAGCCAAATGCCACCTAAACTAGCCATCAAATGGTGCTATAAACCAAGCACCTCAACATCTTGAACACACGAATTTTTTATTTTATGTAGTGCACGAGCTTTCTTCAACAAATATTAGGGATGCATTAATCGAATCGCCAAAGTATGATTTGGCTAAGGTATAAATACGTTATGCCCTTGTTCCCATGCACGTCGATAGAGATGAATTCGTTGGGGGTCGGTGCTTATGTTTTAACTTTGAAATATTGAATTTATAATTATTTAAATTCACTAGAATTTAAATATTATAAATTAATATTTAAATATTTTGGCTTTATTAAAGATTAAGGCCTCCTTAGGTTTTACCACTTTGAATAAATAATATTTATTTATAAAATTTAAATATTTATAAATTAAATATTAAAACTTCCTTGGGCTTTCTAATTTGAAATTAAAAGCCTCCTTGGGTTTTTATAAAAACCTTTTATTTTTGCTCATCCATGGTTTTAATATAAACCTTTTATTTTTCCAATCCATGGTTTTAATAAAAACTCTTCTACTTATGCTTCACCTAATATTAAAAATAAATATTATGAAGCTCTTTTACCATCAACCTTTTGCATTGCTCCTTTTGACCTTTTGGCATCAAAGATAGCTTATTCCTTGACATCAATGACAACTTTGACTCAAAATTTCCAACAATATCTCTATCAAAAATGGAGGGTATGGAAGCAGATGGTATGGAGGATGTGGCTAGGGAACAAGTTACACTTGGTATGGTAACTTGGGAGGCTGAAACTTGTGAAGCAATAATTACATGTGCTTCATACAAGGGATTAGTGTATGTGGATGTGTATGAAGTACTAGGAGCATGTGAGGGTTGGAGAATGGACATATGAGAGGAAGGTGCAACCGGTGCCTAAAAAAGAGGGTTAGTGTACACCTGGGTAAAGCTATATTGTGGCTAGGAATAAACAAGTTCCTGCTATAAAGTAGGATCTTGTTTAGGTGAGGTGGGGATTGACTCTAAGACATAGTTAAAAGAATTCATGAAATATTCTACTTGTGCCAAATCTATGTGGGTAATATGGTGATAAATGGTTGGTGAGGTTGACTCTACTTTGGGAAAAGCCTTATGAAAGACTATGGATGACAAGGAATGTGAAGGACTTGCAGATAAATCTTCCTGTGTCACATTTAGGGAATCTACCACAGAAGTGGTGGGGGAGGTGGATGAAGGTTCCATTGAATTATCTTGATTTAATGTTTTCTTTTGTTTTCTTGTTAATACCATAAGAAATTTAACCAAAATATAGATTTTACAGTAAAACATAAAACTAAAATTTCACAATAAAAATAAACAATCAATGCTAAGTTTATTCAACAAGTGTGTCTTACCTCATTCATTGATTATCTCCTTTTAATGTGAATTCATTCTCTTAGGTTTTTATCTTGTGTGTTTTAATGTGCTAATATAAATTAAATGGGATGAATCATATGGCTTGGCTAGGGCAATGAGATTCTTGCTCGTGATGAAATCCAGTAAGTTTACTCGGGAGTAATCTAAGGTGTCTACGGGAAAATATTGGTGGATGGAGATGAAATTCATTGTTACCTAATCTCAAGCAATAGCTAGTGATGAAATCCAACCACTCCCATTTAATGTGAAGCATGAAATGTGTGATTATTTTTAAAGTTTCTAGTTCTCTATTGTGCACATACAATGCTAGAAGAATAACTACTTTCAACAGTCTAAATCAGAATCCACTACTCAGAATACCAATTTTTGCAAAGGATGTAAAGTACATCGCTTAAGACCCGCTCTAGACAGTTGGGGGGTTCATCTACTCCTCTATATGGATTCACCCAAGTATAGGGATACTTTTGGTATCTGAACAATATTCCTATTTAGACCTAAAAAAATAGGAATATTTAACCCTATAATGTAAACCAATTATGCAATTTTTCAATTCACATGAAATCAGAATGTAATATTTTTTTATTTGTGAATACAATAAAATGTAAAAAACTTAAAATATAAAGTGGGGATGGATGCAATGACCAATCTAAAACCTAATATGCAAGCTAGTATGAATTTTTTTTTCTATATTAATTAGAGATGTTCTTTTTAGCTTAGAAATATAAAAAATGTAAGATTACCAGAATATGTAAACAAAAAAGTTAGGGTTTTAGTAGTAAAATTACAAAATAGCCTATGTTTCTGCTCCAACTCTTTGTAAAAAACCTCTAGGTATTTTTGAAATGCACTTGGGACTTTTTGTATGGCCCTCAAACACTATCGGATATTTGCACACCTTCTACAACCTTTTGCAAATCTCCAAAAACTCTTATCTAGCGAAAAATATGAATTTTGTGCTTCTGGATACCTTGCGAGATGACACAAAAAACAATAAATTAGTAAACAAGGTAAATCAATATGAGAAACCCTTAGGGTGTCCCACCATGATCACCATTTGAAGAGATTAAAATGCAACACCAAATAACAAGTTATAAATTGAACTCAAAATATAATATTGCACAATGAATGATTTTATATTAATGGGGGGAGCCTCAAAATTCCATTGTTACAACAAGAATACTTGAATTATTTGATACAAATATACACAATGTTAGGGTTCTCTGAAACCCTAGCTACAATGTTGGTGGTGTCTTCAAAATGTGTCCTTTCTTCCAATAGAAGTGAGTGGGCTTCTGATTATCCAATATCGGGTCACTCCAGCTTAAGTAGTTGCACAATACTAATGTAACTTCTAGATCTACACACAAGAAGATAGAAAATGGGTCAATAATAACTATGAGGGCTCCATAGTGTGAGGCCCTCAAAAAGTAGTATAAAAACCCTAGCTATGCAATGTAAATAAATGAACAAAATCTAAAAATACATAAAATAAAATAACAAATGAAATATTTACCTTGTGATGTTTTTTTTCTTTGATATGATGTAACTTGTGTAGGGGATAGGTGTGGTGATGCCCTAGTGTCACCCAAGAGTTAGGAGGGCTACAGAACTTTGGTATAATACACCCGTAGTTGCTTGATTCTAGCAAAAAATACCTATGGGTGCTTAGGAATGATGGAGGTCATCTAGAGGTGCTTGGCAATGGAGGAGAAGCACCCAAAGGTGCTCGACAATGATAGGGAGTGCCCAAAGTCATTTGGTGGTTGAAGTATAAGTTTGCAAAAGTAGATCTAGATGGGTGAGATGGGTAGTGACAAATGCGGGGGCTATAGCGAGCGAGGATGGAAAGCAAGAGTGCTTGGATACTCTAGGAAACTCAGGGGTGAATGGCTTAACAAAGTGACTTAGAACTCAGGGATTGCTTTGGAAACTTAGAAAAAAATTAGGACTTAGGGGTTGATTCATCCAAATTGACTCCTAATAATAATCCATACTAGGGTATGTTAGGGTTTGAACGACACAAATTGTGTGGCTCATATTAAAACATAACGGAGGGTGGATACTAATTTTGGGTGTGTAGCATGGATTGATGTAGATGGATGGCTAGAATTAAGTAAATTTTGAATGGGTGGGATTTATTCACATATATAATATTTATATTTATTAAATATATAAAAATATAATATAAAATATTAATATTTAAATATATATTAAACAATTATATATAAATATATGTAAATAATGGGTGGAAATGACAGGAAAACCTGGATGGACGACAAGTGGCTAGGTTTTGGTGTCTACAACATGGAATTCACTACTTGGATACATTTCCAAGATGGTTCATAAGGGGTAATTTTATACCTCCTTATGAATCCCATAATCCCACTATAATATACTTCTTAGTAGGCATAAGTATGCATGAGACCCTATATGGGTGACTAGTGGACCACGATCACTATAAACCTAATATAGCCTAGTACCTCATATGGAAACTACTCAAAGGATCATGATGACCCTCTAGAAATTATTTAAATTTACAATATTTTATAGAAATCTTCTAGAACAATCATTCACCACAATCACATGCCAAAAAGAAGAAAGGACAATTAAATATAGCAATAGTGAATGACAAAAAATAAATAAAGGGAGATTACAATAAGTATAAGGTGGATGCTTATGGGTGACCTAATATATCAAATTTGTATTCAAATTATAATACAAATGGATCATCATTGAGGTGTATTTATAGTGATACCAAATCCCCAATAAGAGGTTAACCTCAAGCTGACATTAACTTAACCATGAGGTTAACTTTACAATAAAATAATAATAAAATACCATTTTGAGTAAGGTTATCCATAAAGGTGGATTAGCCAATACTACTAAGGGATAAATATTACAGGTTCCCATAGTCTTACATGAAAATTCCTATAGGCTACATAATTATTTCTCATAAGCATATTTTATTACTTTTGACCTTGGCCTAAACAAGATTAGATAACATAAATTGCAATACCCTCATATAATCTAACTTGAGAGGGCCAAGAAGAGAATATATTGGAGGTAATACATACCCCACATAATGGATGCTCTAATGCCTCCATTGTTCCTCCTTCACACTCATCTTAATTATCAAGAATATTATTTCTAGCCCTCAAGAATTTATCTCATTCTTCTTTAGACTTGTAATGCAATTCTTGACGTAATGCTCTTTTCTTTTAAAATACTTGTAAATGTTTGATATGTTTGAAACCTTAGAATTACCCTTAGGCATATGAAATTTATATTCCATTGACTTGAACCCTTTTTGATGAGCTTATGTATGAAAAAGAGCTCCATAATTCTTCATTGCCACTTCATAATGGATTAGAATTTTGAAATATTATTGAAAAGAGATGGGTTATGGTCCTTTGATAGTCATAGAATTCAATTAAATAACCAAGCCATCTATATAAAAAGGAGGATAAATATTGGAAGTAATATATTTGACTCTTTTTATAAATAGATCAGATTTTAGAGCTTTGAAATAAGATATATGATCTTTAACATTACTAAAATCTAAAATTTTGAGATTGAAGAGCTCAATTTCTATTCTTTTAAATTCACTTGCACTTAATTTTTCATAAAGATTTTTCAAAGTAGTCCATACATCAACAAGATTAGTCTTATCTCTAATGTGAAAGAGTACATCCATTTCGACTAACATGAAGAATATTCCAAGACCTTCTTCCTTTCTCTTACCAAGTTCATGATCACTAAGTCCTTCTGATTCATTATTGAAGATAAACAAAAGATTTTGCTTCTAGGTAATCATATCATTTCAACTAACCAAGTACTATAATTTCACCCATTAAGGTAGGTAACATACCCTAAGTAATACGTTTTGTACCAAAAATTTAAATAGATCTATACATGTCTATAAATTGATGCTATCACTATGTAGAGCTCAATAGATTGTGCAATCTAGAAAAAATGGGCTACAAATTCCGTATTCAAAATTTATGGCCTTAAGAAGATTTGGTTAAATTAGCACTCAAATAAGGAAAAAAGTAAATGCCAAACCTTAGAAATTATTTTATCAAATTAACTATTGCAACATGTCACCATTGGATTGGATGTTGTATTTGTGAATCATGTTTTAGCACTTGCTCTAATGTGATTGGTAGATTAGGATTAAGTATATATATATAATATATTTTTAGATTTTATGAGGCTCAAACTCATGATCACTTGCTTGACAGTGAGAAAACAAAAATTTGAATGCAAAGAGAGAATTTATTTGAAGCAAGAGAAGAAAAAGTCATCATAAATTTTTAAACTTGATAACTTTTTTCCATAAGCAATATGCTTAACCATTGTGCCATGTATCAAGTTGAGGTAGATGAGAATTTTATTCCATATGGCCATAGCCAACCTTCCTATAGAAATATACCCACTAACCTTCCTGTTACACATAGAATACCCATACACTACATCATAAGTGCAAATATGATTGAAATAAGGATAGAATATGACCTTAAACTATTCAAGTTAGGATACCTTCAAAACAAAAGCTATCATAATATAAATTAGACTACATTACATTGTATTTTTTTGTGTATCTTCAAAAGTATGGTGATTCAATCCTACAACTACCACCTAATTAGAAATAGACCTTGCTAGCTCACCACTACCTTGATGATGGATGGAAGGAGAAGGGCACTGTAGAAGACAATTGTGCAACTATAAGTGGACAAAGAAGGCACCAAGATTTGAATGTCTTTCCTCTAGTTGTTAGGCAAATGCATAACCATTGTACTATCCATATCGATGCACCACATCTATGCTAGGATACATGGACATGCAACATTATGTTATGTAAAAAACTCATAAAATCCATGTGAAAGGTACCAAAGCTAATGGTGCTAGAATTAAAAATTAAAAATTAAAAGTATAGATCTAAGTTCTATGTGATGCCCTTAATTGTAAACACAATAGCTTCCCTTCTATTGGTGAATTATGTAACTTTGGATCTCACTTTGGTACCATGTTTAAATTTGCAATATTTTTCATAAATATTCATCAAATTCTTATGTATAAAAAAGGAAATTAAAAGATAGCAATAGTAAATGATGAGATAAAATAAGAACTATAAGATGTGTGTCTGTGGGCACCCCAACATGTCACATTTTTATTCATACTTCAGATACAAATGGATCCTCATTAAGGGGTATTTATAATAATACCAAATCCCTAATAAGAGGTTAACCTTAGACCAACATAAACTTAACCCTCAAGTTATCCTTACAATAACATAATAATAAATTATCCTTTTAAATAAGATTATCCATAAATATGGATTATACTAAGGGTAAAATATAAAAGGGCACCGTAGGCTTACATGAACATTCCCATAGGCTTACATAAATGATGAATAACTATAGGATTATATCATCACATGCCAATAGTCTATATAAATGGTGCTCATAATCACCTCTTGACACTTTTTTCCTTGGCCTAAACAAAATCAAAATAAATAATTTTCAACAATAATTGGTTATGTTCTTATTATCTATATTTAATGTGATTATATAATGTAAATGATGTCACCACTCATCTCGTAGCGAATCCTAAATGGTAAATCATAAGTCTCCCATTATTTTGAAGTAATATAGAGACTTCTCTAAAGACTCTCCCACTAGCACCCATAAATTCAAGTGAAAAGATGCTCCAATGTGATCCCTCCTCTCAGAAAGAAGTTCCTCTATGTGGCTCCTCCAAGCCTTCCAACCATAGCTAGCAGTGTGCGTGCATCTCCTTCATCACCAAGAAGGGGTATGTGTAGGATCTAGAAGATATCATGAGAAAAAATTCTTGGGTCACCAAGATGAATGCTTCACTACTACAACAAGCCATTGTCATCCTAGAGGATTTTTGTAGCCAATTTGAAGGTGATGAACCAACGGATATTCTTGACTCCCTTGTTCCTAGAATGGATAGTTGATGGTTTTTTTACTCTTTTTTTGGGTTCTTTTTGTGTTTATCTCTTTTCTCATTTAGGTAGTTCTCCTAGTTTGGAGACCTCCTATTTTGTCTTTTGGTTGTTGTTCTTCTCTTGGAGACTATCTCCAATATTTTTTATCTCTTTTGGATATGGGAGATAGCCTCTCTTGCTGATATTTTTTGTACAAGGTTTAGGGATCCTTTCAAACCCCCTTCCACCAACTAATCAAAAGAAATATTTAATGTGATTTAGTCTAAATAAAAAATATTAAGTGGTTTTTATTAAATTTTGATAAATCTTATCTTGATTAAGGCTTAAGTTGAATAAATAATATCTTGGGACCTATAGAGGTGTTCATGTTAGGTTCACCAAAATATGAGAAGGAAAAAATATGTACAACATTAGAAAGTTCCTATTCATGACACATATTTTCTTTCTCCTCTTTTGACTTAGAGACTAGGGGTAATATATTTACACTTTGTGATGGATTAGTTGAATCACACCTATGTTTCTCCTAAGATACTTCTTTGTCTAAAATTTTTCCTAATCTAGCCCTAAGGCGATATGCAAATGCAACAAATAAGACCTAAAGCTAAAATTATTTTTGCTTTTAATGAGGAAGGAAATAACGATTTCTCTTTTAGAGGAAAGGGTGTAAGGAAATTCATCAAACAAGTCCTAAGATGCAACTATATGTGATTTAAATTAAATTCTAAAGCTTAAAGATCAAGTTGATCCTCTATATAATTAACACTAAACTAATTCTTTCTTTACTTTTTGTCTATTTTGCTAATAAATAGAAAATAAAACTTATCTTAAATAAAAATAAACATAACTTAAGACTTAGATGTGTAAATGACAAATATTGGGATAGAAGAACATGTTTATTCCACAAAGGAAGATATTTTGCCAGTCTACAAAAGTATTATTGATGCTTTTACTACTAATTATATTTTTGCTTAACCTACATAATATATAGAAAAAGATAGAATCAAAGATAGAGGGACTTATCTAAGCTAGAAGAGGATGTTAAACTTCCTTGAACAACAATTAGGCCCCTATTTGGATAGATAAAAGTGATGAAAATATATAATGCAAGATATATATGCTTGGTGGCAAAAACACCAATTGGTCCTAATAACATCGTTAGCACTATTGCTCTATGTAAACTAGAGAGTGATAACATTGCCAAGCTGTAGTCTCATAGTGATTTTGTTTCTAAAAGTAGAATAACAATATTAAATATAAGATAATATAATATTATGATGACTATGATGAAGATCTCTAACTTGGCTATAGAGGCCCTATTAAATAGTAGGAAAATAGAGATTTACTTTCTTGAAATGATGATTAAATTACAAAATGAGTTGCCAACTAAATGCAAGTGCACATTGTAAGATTACTTCTAAATGTAATAATATAAAGCCTAAATCTACAAGGTTGGAAGGATATAAGTGCAATACATAAGGTTTCTTTCCCAGTGTTGGTGGAATCTTGTGGAAATATTTCTAGCTTGCTTGGTGTTCACACTTGAATGCTTGAGCTTATGGTCTTGGATGCTTGATGCTTGATATTTGCTTGATATCTTGTAGACTTAATGGAGACTTGCTTGGATGCTTGTAAGAACAAGAGCTTCAATTATTACAAGGATGGTCTTCGCAAGATTATGACATGATTTGGCATAGTATTGTCATGCAAAATGATAAATTTATATAATTCTAGAGAGGTTTTAGTAGAATTTTACAGCTTGTAAAAGACCATGGATTGAGATATTCCCAGTGTTGGCTTTATAGGAAGCCATAGTTTCTTGGGATAATAATTGTATTGGATATGACAATATTAAATATGGTAATAATTTGAAAAGATATCAAGGAGCCATTAATGGAAGAAGATGAGAATGACAATCCTTGTATTTGTGATTTTTGTAGGATCTATAAAATAAATTTTGATATTTGGTTCATTAATGGTGGGAATATTGAGAGGTATAGTAAGTAAATTTTCTTGATTTTGGTGCATGATAGTCAATAGTGCTATCTTAAAAAATAACAAGAAAAAATTTCAAAAGTTTTACTTTGTTATCATTGGCAAATAAAAATGGGTAGGAAAATATCAAAATGTTAAACTTGGTAAAAGCACTAGTAGTGTCATGAAAGAGCTACTAGTGCTATCACTAATACCGTAATGCTTTATCTCTTAGTGTAATATATACTTCATATTTTATCTCAAGGGAAGTTGATTCAATTTGGTTGATTGATGAAGGGATTTGAATTCTTTAATATTAGCTTAATTGGGTGTCTACACTTCCCAAGGCCTATAATCCATCATCTCATTCTAGCCCTTTTCCATTTGAGGACTACACATTATTGGGAAAATAAATTGCATATCCTCTAATGGACATAAGTTCATTATCATTTCTACTAAATATCTCACTAAATGAGTCAAAGGTATGCCTTTGGCCTCTTCAATTAGTGTTCATGTCTCCAAATTTATTCAAGATTAAATAATCTATTATTATAGCATTCCCTCTATTATTATTTTAGAAAATGACATACCTTTAAAAAATAAAGATATCCCAAATATTTTTTCAAAGCATCACATACAACACAAATGGTATACACCTTATCATCCCCAAGGTAAAGGTCAATCCAAAGCCTCCAACAAAATTCTTTTCAATTTTATCAAGAAATTAGTCAATAATACTAGTAGAGTTGACATTTGTAGTTGTCTGTAGTCCTTTGAGAATACCACACTAGCATCCAAAATCCCACCAGTGTGTGTAGATGGGCAGAAAAACTTTGTGTTTTTTTTTAAGTCTAATTTAATGTCAACTATGCATGGCAGAGATTCACTGATTGACCATATGATAATAGAAGTTTCTTCATCTTCCAATTCTAAGGGTATGAGAGATGTTGTGGTAGCAATAGCATCAATGTGATAGTTTCTAGACAACGATATGGCTTCTATGGTAATTTGGTTGAAGCAAGTTTTCAACATGTCTATAATGTCTTTATATGATTTCAACTTCTCATATTTGGTTTGATAAGTATCATTCACTTGGTTGATGACCAATTGTGAATCACCATATTCTCATAAGTTTTCAATGTTTAGCTTCGTCGTGGTCCTAAGATCTAGGATGAGTGCTTCATATTCTGCTATATTATTAGTGCATGAGAAGCGAAGTTTAAAGGATAGTGAGATGAGTTGTTATTGTGGAGTGACTAGGAAAATTCTTGCTCCTGTGCCTTTTTACGCATCTAGCTCCATCAAAATATAAGACCCAAGTTTTAGGCTCTTGAGCTTTTATTGAAAATACTATTTTGTTTGGGAAAGATATGCTTATAGGATGTTCTTATTCTAAAGGGTATACGACTAGTTGATCAGCTATGAATTTATCCTTTAGTAATTTTTGGTTTATGAATTCCATATTGAATTCACTAAGGGCTATGACCCATTTTGCAGTTCTACTTGAAAGATAAGGTTTTGACATAAGACAATGTAATTGATCTACCCTTGCTAAGACATAAGCCATTTGACTAAGCATGTAGTACCTTAGTTTGAGAGAGGAGAAGACAAATGCTAGGCAAATATTATGTAGTGATGTGTAGCAAGTTTCATAGTTTACTAATGTTCTACTGATGTAGTAGATTGCTCTTTATCTATGTTGTTCAACGTATTAGGCTGGTAAAGCTCCAAAAGCATGTTTTATAGCTACTATGTATAGTAATAATGGTTTATTCAGGTTTGGTGATACCAAAATAGGTGGTGTTAGAATATAAATTTTTAAATATTTGAAGGATTTTTGACATCCTTCATTCCATTTAAATTTTTTTCCTTTCTTCAATAATTTGGAGAAAGGTTGACACTTGTCTGCAAGTTGTGATATGAATCTGCAGATGGCTTGTAATTTAACTTGTAAGCTTCGTAATTCAGTTAGGCTTTTAGGTGGTGGCATGTTTGTTATTGTTGTAATATTGGATGGATCAACTTCAATCCTATGATGGGACACAATGAATCCCAATATTTTTCTTGATGTTATCCCAAATATACATTTGTTGGATTTTACACTAACTTTATAATCATGTAATATTTTAAAGATACATCTGAGGTCCTGAACATGGTTTTATCTTTTTGAGATCAATCCAATATGTCATTTACATATTCTTCTATGATTTTTTGCATAATATCATGAAATATATATGTCATAGCCCTTTGATATGTTGCTCCCACATTTTTAAGGCTAAATGGCATGACTTGATAGCAGAAGGTTCCCCAAGGTGTAGTAAAAGCCATTTTAGATTGATCTTCTGGTGCTATCTTGATTTGGTTGTAGCCTAAGAATCCATCCATTAAGAAAAATATATCAAACCCTTCAGTGCAGTTAACTATCATGTCTATGTTTTGCAAAGGTAAATCATCCTTTGGGCAAGCATTGTTTATATCCCTAAATTTGATGCAAATTCAAATGGATCCTTCCTTCTTAGCGATAGGAACGATGTTGGATATCCAATCCAAATAGTCTATGGCCTTTATGAAGCCAACATCTAGGAAATTTTACAATTCATATTTTACTGAAAGAGCAACTCTTGGATATATATTTTTTAATTTTTGTTTGATAGGTTTGGCATCGGGATGTACTACCAAATGATGGACTACTAGTGAAGGGTCAAGTCCTGGCATGTCATTGTATCCCCAAGCAAAGATGTTAGAAATTTCCTTTAGTAGGTTTGTATATTTTATTAGTTCTTCTTAGGTCGAGCCTTTTCTAATATTGATAATGCAAGGATCCTGGTCTGTCCCTAATTTGACTTCTACAATTTCTTTGATTAAGGCTTGCGACTCATATTTAAAATGAAGAGAGGTATATATTATCCCTAACTCTTTAAGTTCTTGTAGATCCATAGATGTTTGTTCCAACTTAGGAAGATGATCTGAGTTTAAGTCAAAGATTTGTTCAATATATTCTTATATATGATGATCATTCGAAGAATATTTAAAATTTTCTTTGATTGCTATTGACTCTAGATGAACTAATTCCAACATGTTGATGCTACCAAATCATATGGTTTTATAGGTTTTTTTTATTAAGGAGTGACCATAGTTATTTGTCCTCATAACCCCATTGAGATCCATGTATTGATTTAGGATAATTATCTCTATCATCTTATTTTAATATAGTAGAAAGTTCATTTTTTCTAGGGATGAAGCCAATCTCGCATCTTGTTGATCAATATTTGGCTTCTAGGGGTTCTTTAATACCCTTTTCATAATGACCTAGGCTTTTACCTTGATAACCCATGTTGTAAAGCATTTTTTTAGCGATACAAAATGAAGGTGACATATAACAAGAAGTGTATGTTCATTTGTTAGGCATGAAATGGTATTCTTGGATCTTTTCATCAAGGGTGGTTCCACCATGAATGAAAATACAAGATCCTATTTTGATTTTAAGTCCTTTTCTATTGGGCATGCCTATATCACAGGGATATAGGAACATGCTTACTAGTTCCACAAAAGGATTTGACTTTTAGTGAATAAATTTGACTTGATCATTGGAAGAGGATGACTAGGAAGCATCCTCTAAGCTTATGAGAGGTTCCTCTAATATTTCCTTTTCTTTATCTATTCCTAGTTGATTGTTTGGCTTAGCTAGTTGTATGGAAGGGAATAGATTAATCTCATGTAAGTTGATCAAGTTGCACATGGCAAAAGGTTATGGATCTCCATGGATGTGGATAATCCTCCCTTGATGCTTGTATGTGAGGCATTGGTATAAGGTAGAAGTAACTGCCCTCATAGCATGTATCCAAGGTCTTTCGAGGAGCATGTTATAGGTCATGTCACAGGAAATGACATAGAAGAGGGTTTTTAGGATATTAGGCCCTACTTTGATAGGTAAAGTGATCGACTACTTATCATTATTCATTGTCAAAGACCCTAATGGTGAGGTTCAACTTTTGTAAGTTATTTTTTGTTAAGTCAAAATTTTGTAAGAATTTGATATTGCACATGTTCAAGGTTGATTCGTTGTCTACCAAGACTCTCTTGATACATTTGTTTCCTATTTGAATTATTATGTAAATATGGGAATCTCCTGATATGGTTTCAAGAGGATTATCTTCCTCATGAAAGGCTAAGATAGCATTGTTTACTCTAGCTAGTCCAACCATGTTAGTGATGTCATTCAAGGATAAGTCTTAAGGGACTTCCTATTCACTTAAGAGTCTTAACAATATTTCCCTATGGGCAAGTGATATTTTTAGCAATTCTAGGAGAGATATATTTGCGAGTACCTTCTCCAATTATTGACAAAGATCGAAGGTATGTAAGGTATTTTGAGGTGTGAGCACAAAATGTGATTTGTTAGAAACATTGATCTTTGATATTTGGATGACCAATGGAGGTTGGTCCAAAGATTGATTCTTTTCTTGTTTCCTAGTTATGGAATGGGAGAACCTAGATAAACGAATGGCACCTACAAAGTTGGATGATTTTTTATCATACGTTGGTAAAGAGTCTTGAAAGATCCCATGCCTTTGTTAGGGTTTTCCATTTTATTGAATATTACTTTTCCTTCCTCAATGAGATCTTATATAATATATTTAAAGTTCTACATTTATTTTTAGTGTGTCCTTCCATTCTATGAAAGTCACAATATTCATCCTATCTCTACCAAAGGGGGCTCCCTTGGATAGATCCCAAGGGCTAATAGGTAGAATTTATATTATTTTAGAATCAAGGAGAATTTTTAACATAAAAATTTAACTTTATCTGGTATTCATGTATTACCTTTGGGGTTTTTCTTCTCTTTGGATAACCAACTTTTGAGGAGCATTCTGAGTAGCGTTTATGTTGTTTTTATAAAAGTCGATTACACTATCTCCTATTATTTTTTTATTATCCCTTATTAGGGGGTTTTCATATTATTTCTTGTTATAGTTAAGTTATCCCTATATTATGAGGATGGATTCTACTCTTTTAGCCATGTTGATGGCTTCTTCGAAGGAGATTAGGTTTGTTATTTCCAAGGGATATGATAATTTTTCATGAAGGGTCCATATGAAAACATGTAAGAGTTCTTTAGGAGGAGGAATGTATTGGAGTTTTCCTACTAAACCTCTCCATTTGGCTAGAAATCTAAAAATTTCTCAGTCTTATATTGTTTAAATTTTATAAAGGTCATCTATGGTAACCATAACTTCTATGTAGATTGAAAATTACTTAACAAAATATTCCATTTTGTTTGTTGTGTTTTTAATGGGTATTTTGCTTTGAATTATATTCTATTGTTAATATAGGGCGATGTTGCTGCTGAGGAATAATCTATTGTTTTTTTCCTATACAATTTTTTAAGTTTTTGGGAAAGGGGGGAGGCCCTTCAACCCCTTTTTTTATCAATACCCAAAAAAAAATTCTTTGAACTTTGTGATAGAGTGGTTAGGTATTTGAAAATACAATTCTAAGGCTAAACCACTAAGGCTTTTAGGTAATAGCCTAAGTAGGAGTTTTTCATTGTGATTGATGTCACTAAAATCTATTTATAATAACCTTAGATGGTTTATGGGGTCTTGCTTTCCATTATACAATTGAAATTTGGGAGTTCAAAGTTATTTGGAAATGGATGATTAAAGATGGTTAAGGATGGTTCGGTCTAACAACTCATTATAGAACTCTTCAAAAGAGTATTTTAACTTAGATGATACTTGGAGAGAGGTAATTTGATGCTCAAGTTCTTCAAACTTGGAGTATCTCTTTTCTAAGTTTGATATTTTAGTATTGATATCTTGGATATCATTTGATGAAGGATTTACTGGTAATGTTATTATTGGTTGCATATGTGGTTGAGCAAAGTTTTGCATCATGAAAGGTATGTTCATGAGAGTGGAAGAGTTTTGACTTGACATTATGATGGGAGGAATTTGGCTAAATTCCATGTCATGAGTAAAAAAAGGATTTGTAGTATTGATTATATCATAGTTGAGAATGGGTTTCTTGTAGCAGGGATCACCATATATGTGGTTGGATGAGTTGTAGAATCGGTATATTGAGCCATATCCACATTGATACTTGCCAATTTGATTTGAGTTTCATTTATTCGAGTAGCAGTTGATTGATCATTATAAAATTCAATATTATCATGCATTATGGTGGATTATTTTTTTCTTGTTCTCTAAGTTCATCTCTAAGTACATCCAAAAATATATCCTTGTTTATTTTGATGTATTCCTTGATGTGATATATATTTTTAAAAGGGTTTTTTCAACAATTTTTTCATGTTACCTATGATCTTGTTGCAACCAAGGGTTTATTTCTCATTCAATGTGTTCATGATAAGATCCCTCATGAGATGTAGAAGGTACACCCTTGTTTTAGGTGTTGTAAGGATGTTGAGACATGGTTTGAAAGTTTGAGTTTGAAAAGGGGGTTAATTTATTAGAATTTTGTTTCCAGAGTACTTATAGCAAAGAAGAGAAGATGTTTGAGATCCTTATGTTGCCCAGATAAGCATCCCTCCTTATGACTCCCACTAATCCACCATGATATACTTGCCAAAGAATATTTCTCTTCTAATATTTGTACTTTGATTTACTCAAGGGGTCATTATCCTTCCTCCAGTAGGATTAGCAATTAGTTATGTTCTTGTTATCTTAACTTAATGTGATGTAAGATAAGAAAGCAAATTAGATGATCTTGTTAAATTTTAACAAATTTTTATCTTAATTAAGGCAAAAGGAGAGTTCTATTAAAGTTCACCAAATATGTATATGGGTAGGAAAACTTCATGTTATTTTCCCTTTAAGTCTAATTTAATGTCAAGTGTGTGCGGAGGAGATTCATTAGAATCTTTGCTTCCCCACTTGAGAGTCTCTTTTCAAAGGAGACCTCAGGGATATGAAATTCCTCAACAAAACTAGACTCTTACTCAATAATTTTCCTATGGTTGTGTGTAAGTTGATGTAATGCTTGTTTGGCCAGTATTTTATGAGTTATTAAAACAAACACCTAAGGTCTTTCGATCTCTATTTATCTAACTCTTTCAAGACTTAACAATTATTTTAAACTTAAATCATCAAGAATCATCTAAATACAATGTGAAAGTTGTAGACATCTAAATCACGTAAATCAAATAAGATTATTAGTGCATTACATATGCCCCTTTTATCGACAATATATGGCCCTATTGGGCACCCCTCTAGGCTGGCAAAAGGCTTGCATAAGGATCCAAAACTCATTTTTGAGGTTTCAATTATTTTATAGGATCAGGTTGTGATACTTGTAACACTTATCACACTTCTTTATATAGTCACAAGATTTTTTTTAGAGGATCAATTATAACCCATTTATAGGAGTTTATCAATGATGGAATTACCACTAAAGTGACCACCACATGATCCATCATGGATCTCTTTGAATACTACTTGGACTTTGGATGAGTCTAGAAACCTAAGTAGGATGTCATAAAGGGAATAAAAAATAATATATCCCCAATGATGACATTCCTAAAAGCTTATTGCTTAAGGTTCTAGCACTCATTATGGTTCAAACTATTAAACAACATGTCATCCCTAAGGAAAGAAAATATAATCTTGTATTGAGGATCAAGATAATTATATGCTTCTATGTAAAAAAATCCTAGAAGAATTTTGATGGACTCTAAGGTTGAAGACTCATTAATATTTCAAATATTGATCATGGCTTGTTCATAATACAACCCTAAGGGGATATGGGATGCAACCATGGCCATAGCATCAACATGGCAATTATTAGAGCTAGGGATAGCTTCAATGGTGTTTTTTTAAAAGTATCCATTATTTTAGAGATGATTTCTTTGTATGGAATAAATTTGCATCTTTAATTTGATAAATGCAATTGACTTGGTTGACTACAAGTTGCAATCCTCCAAAAATGAAGAGGATTTTAACTTGCAAAGCTAATGTTTCATGAGGCCCTAGGATAAGAGCTTCATACTCAATGATATTGTTGGTATAGAATATATTAAGCTAAATGAGAAAATGATAAGCTAATATTGAGGAGTGAGAAATATGAGCTAATGTTAAGCTTAAAGTGCATAAAAGGATAAGGTAATGTTAGGTTGATCTACTTCTAGGTTAATGATTGACTCATCTAGAAAGTATGAACCTAAGGAATGACTAGATTATAAAGGCACAAAGTTTATTTTATCAGCTATATCCTAGCCTTTCATAGAATTTTGAATGACAAAATCAAGATTGAATTCCCCATGTGATTACCCACTTAACAATTCATCTCGAGAGGTGAGGCTTGGAAATGAGATATCACAAAGGATTGACCCACAAGATGACAAATTTCTTATGGCTAAGCATATAGCATATAATATTATGGTAAGTAAACACTATGGCTATAATAACCTTCTATTAAGGAATATATTAGAATCCATAATTATCCAAAGTCTTGTTAATGTAGGACACGGTTTGCTCTCTATGTTGGTTTTCATATTGTTCCAACATATTTTCTAAAGCATAATATATTATTGGTATATATAAATAAAGGTATAGAATAATTAGGTGGAACAAGGATGATAAGAGGTAATATTTGAGAGAAATAAATGCCACTTAGTAGTCAACATCCTAACTGAAGCCTACATACTTCCTCAAAAACTTGAAAAAGGGTAGAAAATTATCAACAAGCTAGGATATGAATCTTTGAATGAATTGTTTTTTTTCCTAGAGACTCCTAATATGGATTAGAGTTTTAGGGGGTGGCATATTGGCTATAGTTGTTATCTTGTCATGATCAACATTTTTGACACATTATGATACAATAAATCTAAATAGTTTTCATGATGTAACCCCCAAGATACATTTCTAAGGATTTAGGCATACCTTGTACTCCATAAACCAATTGAAGATGCACCCATTGTATTGAATATTGGATTTTTAAATTAAATGCTAACTATGGAGATCATCAACATAGTATTACATGATGTCATGCATCCTGTCATGAAATAAGTATGACATGGCTCTCTAGGAGGTAGATCCTACTTTTTTAATCCAAAAGGCATGACATGATAATATATGGTTCCCCAGGGGGTGGTAAAATTTATTTTGTCTTAGTACTTAGGAGTAATTTTGATTCAATTTTAGATTGAGAATCCATCCATCAAACACAATATTATGTATTCTATAGTGAAATTGATCATCATATTAATGTTGGGCATAGGGAAGTCATACTTGAGATATTCTTTACTGATGTTCCAAAATTTTGTGTAGACTCTAACAATACTTATTTTCTTGGAAATACAACATTAGAGATCTATTCTAAATAGTCAATAGATTTGATAAATCTATCATTGAGTATATTCTAGAACTCCTCTTTCATTAGCAATGTAAATTTCAAATACATTGTTTGTAATGTTTGTTGTATGGGCTTTACATCAAGAGTGACATCTAGGTGGTGTACAAATAGAAAAGTATTAAGACCTAGAATGTTGATCTAGGATGAAACATAGATGTCACTAAACTTCATTAAATTCTTGGTGTATTCTTCATGCTCAATTAGGTTCAATACTTTGCTTACCTTAAGAATATAAAAATCTTCAAATGTTTCAATACCAATGTCCATGGTTTTCTCAATTAGAATATGAGACTCATTTTATAATTGAGGTGAATGAACAACACTCCAAGAATCTCAACATCTATAGGATATAGGTATGGTTGATTATTTTTAATTGATTATAAGTGAGAAGCATTAATATTTTGGAAAAATAGATCCACCAAAATAGAAGTCATTTTGGCTTAGATAGTCTAAGGGACCATCTTGAGGAGGATTGTTTAGGATATCCTCTACCTCATAGTTATCTTCATTGGCAATCAATTTGGGATAGGATAGGCTTAATATATTTATGATAAGGAATTTGTGTAAATAAAGAGAAGCTAGGATCTATAAGGAGTGATAACCCATTTTCATCCTCCACATTTCAATCCAATATAATTAAATAATTAATGTCATCATGGTACACCCTATTAGTAAGGCTAGTTTCATGATTACTATAAGATAAATAAGTGATATAAGGCTAAAAGTCCTTGGAAATATAACCTATCACACAATGCCCTAACTAGGCTTCAATATATATGTTTTTTTGATGCCCTAATCATATAATCCTAGTCCTTTACATTGATATCCCATGTTAGAAAGCACTTATTTTGGGATGGAATATGATTTTTACAAGCATGAAGCATATTGTCATTAAAACAAAAAATAGTTACTACCATGGAATTTCTTATTGTTAGCAGTATGATGCAAGTAAAGGAGTAACCTCTCATTTACATAATTTTACCCTTGCTACTAGAAATTAAACCTAAGTTTTGAGGATTAATAATAATCTTAGCTAGGTCAAAAATTATTGATTATTAATTTTAAGATTGGCTAAATTAGAGGTTTGACCTTCAAATTCATTGTTAGGTGGGTTACTTAATGTGAGATACCTTAATGGATCATTGATTGAAAGCTAAGAAGAAGAGTAATATGGATAAAGAGATGAATTAAAAGAAGGAAAATGTGTACCTTAGATTTCTTGGCCTCAATCTCTTGGCAATAGGTGAAGGGTTCAAGGTAAACTAGAATATGATAGGTCTTTTCCCTATAATTATATATAAGTCAATGATGAGGAGGTGAAGGGATAAATCACATCTCATGGATCCATGGTTTCTCAAGAAGAATGTTGTAGGTGAAGTCACAAGGTATGACATAGAAAATGGTGTTGAAAATTTATGGTCCAACTCTAAGGGATGAAACTATACTACCATTAGCTTCATACTCCTCATTATCAAATTTCTCCAAATATTTCTTGGTTAGACCAAAATGATTAGTAAATCTTAGGCTATGAGCATTGATACTAGAACCATTGTCAACCAATATTGTCTTGATGAACCTATCACTAATGTGGCCTATAATATATAATAGGATATCTTTGACCATAAAGTATTGAGGTATATCATCCTCATGGAATGATATAGTCACATGGTTAAACCCAATGGATCCCACCATGGAAGTGAGATCATTCAGTTTGAGGTCTTGAGGAACAAAATATTCACTTAAAAGTTTAAATAAGATGTATGTATGGGTCAAAGAGGTCTTTTGAATATCAAGAAGGGAAAATATTGGATAGGAAATTCAATTTTATGGGGCAAATTGAAAGAGCTCTTAGCCTTATCTCTTGATTATATCATTAATGAAAGTCCCTTGGTGGGAGAAGTTATTTTTTTGTAAAGGACCAATGAAGGTCTAGAAGATTGGTTAGACGAAGGATTATTGTGTTAATATTTTTTTATAATGCAAATGTGAGAAATATGATTACAAGTATGGAGTTCCCAACCATCCTCTAGTCTAGAGGTAGTATATTACTATAGCGAATGTTATTCACAATGTTTTGATTTTGGTGGTGATTAGGTGTCAATTTTTAGAAAAAATTAAAGTATTTATTAGAATAAGGTTGAGAATTAGATCTACTAAGAAAATTTTGAGTTTTATTGATTAGGTAATGGATTACGTTCGCAAAGATTATGCATTTATTAGTCATGTGATCATTAACATGGTGGAAGTCACATTGCTCATTGAGGTAAAACCAAGAAGTTTTTTTCTTTCTAGGATCTAAAGGCTTGGTATGTGGAAGATCCACCATTTTGGCTTGTAAGAGTTTACTTAGGATAGATGAAAGAGGTGTGTCTAGTCAATAGTACTTCCTCCAAGGCATTAGCTATTGTGGAATACCTAAGTCAAGATTTTGAAGGTTTCATTGCAACACTAACATTGTTGGTTTGGCATGAATCCATAACTCCATAATCTACAGTTTGTTTATTTTTGTGGTTTTATTTGAGTTAGAGGAATAAATATCTTCCTTCTTATGGGATTTTAATTTTAGTTGTTATATTTTGACAAAGGTAGACTCTACTCTCTTGGAAAGTCAATGGCATTTTTGAAATAAGATAAATTGGTCATATCTAAATAGAAGATCAATTGCTCATTAATGTTACCTATAAAGATGTCTATAATGTATCCTAGTTTAGGGAAATATTTATGTATCCCAACCAAGCCTTTCAATAATTCCAGGAAATTAAAACAATTCTCATCTTTAGATTGCTCGAGCTAGTACAGGTCATCAATTGTAACCTTTTTTCTCAATGTAGATAGATAATTATTTGAAAAACATCTCAACAATATCTCTAAAATTATTAAGAGAATTCCTTATAATTTGTTAGTACCATTACAAGGAGGGACCACTAAGGCTCCTATAAAATATCTTAAACAATGATGTTTTATTATAAACATTATCATTACAAATTATTTTAAACAACCTTAGGTGGTTGATAGGATATTCCTTCTCTTAATACATTTGAAAGTTACAAGGGAAAGGAAAACTCACTATAAAAGGATATAAAGGTTGGTTTCATAATTAATCATAAGAGTACTTGTGATTGAAATAAGACCATTTAATTATGGTCATTTGTTATTTCTATAGCTATTGTTGAGAGGTTAAATATTTAATTTCAAAATAAATAGATTGCACAAAAGGAATATATATAGATATAGTAGGACCTTGATAATTGATGAAGGATAATATTGATATAGTTTCACATGTGATGTTAATATTGACATCATATGATTTGATCCAAAGGTATTTGAAGTGAAAGGAGTAGAGGATGAAGGATGAGTGATTGTGAGATTATAATTTTAAGGAAAACCTATGCTTGTACTTGTGAGATTAGAAATAAGGTCATTTACATGAGGATTAGAAATTGGAACACTTGATGGTACATCTAGGTTAGAAATGTAACCTGTACCCAATTGTTGAGATATAAGCCAACTTACATTACCCTATAATAATTTTACAAGAGAAGACAAAGATGAATGATATCCCAAAGAATATGATAGTTTTTACATCCCAAAATTCTTATAAGTGGTGATTATAGGAGGATTTTAATAGATAAAATTGGAATTTGATGCTTTAGGGTTTACATTTAAAGATCCCAATGATGGATCCAATTGATTTGAAAACAAAGGGTTTGAGCTAGGTTATTGAGGATGGTCCAACAGTAAAAATTTCCCTACAAGTACATCTATGTTCTCATGACCTTCCCTAATAAAGGACTCTATAACATCCCTATGTTTCTTCAATAATAAGGCCATATATTCAGTGGATTTGAAAACCACTCTCCCTTGCTCATTATATATATAGGGCTTAGAGAACCCAAGGGAAGAGTTCACATATTCTTATTCAAATTTTGGGTCCTCAAATGTATATTGGTATTCATAACCTTTTAATAAAATGGTAGGGTTAATGGTGATCTTATTAGTGACACTATGGGATAGGTAGTGTCTCTTAGCCATGAGTTGGAAGAAAAATGATCAATTAATTAAGTTTGAAGAGTTGATTAAAAATAAAGGGAAGCTTATTTAGAAATATTATACCTCCTTCCCTTGATATATCAAATCTGAACTATATACCTCAAGGGCCTCCATATATACTAATTATCCATATATACCTGGATCCTCTCAATATACTTATAGTTATGTGAGAGAAAGTCAATACATGGGTTTCCAAAGATACATAGAATTCACCTCTTGGATACGTTTCCAATATGGTGCATAATGGATAATTGTATACCTCCTTATGAATCCCATCAACCCACTATAATATACTTCTTAGTAGGCATAAGTATGCATGAGATCCTATATGGGAGACTAGTGGACCATGATCGCTATAAACCCAATATAGCCTAGTACCTCATATGACAACTACTCAAAGGATCATGATGACCCTCTAGAAATTATTTGAATTTATAATATTTTATAAAAACCTTCTAGAACAAGCATTTGCCACAATCACATCCCAAAAATAAGAAAGGACAATTAAATATAGCAATAGTGAATGACAAAAAAAAAATAAAGTGAGACAACAATAAGTATAAAGTGGATGCTTATGGGAACCCTAATATATCACATTTGTATTCAAAATTCTAATACAAATGGATCATAATTGAGGTGTATTTATAGTGATACCAATTCCCCAATAAGAGGTTAACCTCAAGCTAACATTAACTTAACCTTGAGGTTAACCTTACAATAAAATAATAATAAACTATCATTTTGAGTAAGGTTATCCATAAAGGTGGATTACCCAATACTACTATGGGATAAATATGAAATATTCTCATAGGCTTACATGAAAATACCTATAGGCTACATAATTATTGCTCATAAGCATATTTTCTCACTTTTGACCTTGGCTTAAACAAGATTAGATTACATAAATTTCAACACCCTCATATAACCTAAATTGAGAGGGCCAATAAGAGAATACATTGGAGGTAATACATCCCCCCATAATTGATTCTCTAATTCCTCCATTGTTCATCCATACTCATATTAATTATCAAGAATCTTATATCTAGCCCTTAGAATTGTTATCTCATTCTTCTTCAACCTTGTAACGCAATTCTTGATGTAATGTTCTTCCCTTTTACAATACTTGCAAATGTTTGACATATTTGGAACCTTATAATTACCCTTAGGCATATGAACCTTAGATTCCATTGACTTGAACCCTTTTGGATGATCTTGTGTATGAAAAAGAGCTCCACAATTCTTCATTTCCACTTCATAGTGGATTAGAAGTTTGAAATGTTCTTGAGGAGAGATGGGTTATGGTCCTTTGATAGTCATAGCATTCAAATAAAGAACCAATTCATCTATATGAAAATGAGGATAAATATTGGAAGTAATATATTTGAATCTTGCTATAACCATATCAGATTTTAGATCTTTGAAATAACATACATTGTCTTCAACATTACTAAAATATAAAATTTTGAGATTGAAGAGCTCAATTTCTATTGTTTCTAAATTCACTAGCACTTACTTTTCCATAAATTTAATTCAAAGCATTCCATACATAAACAATATTAGTCTTATCTCTAATGTGAAAGGGTGCATCCATTCTAACTAACATGAAGAATAGTCCAGTACCTTCCTCTTTTCTCTTACCAAGTTCATGATCACTAAGTCCTGATTCATTATTGAAGATGAACAAAATATTTTGCTTCTAGGTAATCTTACCATTTCAACTAACCAAGTGCTATAATTTCACTCGTTAAGGTAGGTAATATACCCTAAGTAATATATTTTGCACCAAAACTTTAAATCAATATATACATATTTATAAACTGATGTTACCACTATGTAGAGCTCAAAAGATTATGCAATTTAGAAAAAATGGGCTACAAATTCTGTGTGCAAAATTTATGGCCTTAAGAAAATTTGGTTAAATTATCACTCAAATAAGAAAAAAATTAAATGCCAAACCTTATAAATTATTTTATCAAATTAACTATTGCAACATGTCATTATTGGATTTGGTGTTGTATTTGTGAATCAAGTTTTAACACTTGCTCTATTATGATTGGTAGATCATGATCATGTATATAAATATATCTATATATATATATATAATGTATTTTTAAATTTGATGAGGGTCAAACTCATGATCACTTGCTTGACAGTGAGCAAAACAAAAATTGAATGCAAAGAAAGAACTTGTTTGAAGCAAGAGAATAAAAAGTTAACATCAATTTTTAAACTTGATATATTTTTTTTGTAAGTAGGATGCTTAACCATTGGGCCATGTAGCAAGTTGAGGTAGATGAGAAGCTTCTTTCATATGGCCATAACAAACCTTATTATAGAAAGATACCCACTGGCCTTATTTTTATAAATAGAATGCCCATCCAGTACATCATAAGTGCAAATGTGATTGAAATGGGTATAGAATATGTCCTTAAACTATTCAAGTTAGGATACCTTAAAAACAAAAGCTATCATAATATAAATCAGACTGCATTACATTGTCTTTTTTTTGTGTATCTTCAAAATTATGGTGATTCAATCCTACAACTACCACCTAATGAGCAATAGACCTTTCTAGCTCACCACTCCCTTGATGATGGATGGAAGGAGAACATTTTTTATGATACGATCCTAGCCACTCTTGCCTCTCTCACTGAAGCCCAGTCCATCAAGATGATCCTTAACCTTTACAAGAAGGTTCTTGGCCAACTTGTCAACTACACCAAAAGAAATTTCTTCATAAAATACCCCCATCACCTACAAATTAAGAATTATCAGAATAATCCAACGTACCATTGATAACCTCCCATCCTGACCTTCACCTTTTCACAGGTATCCCCGCAAAAAGCATGTAGAATAATGTCATAAATAGACTCCTCAAGAAGTTGATTGGATGGAAATGAGCCCTCCTTAGCCAATCCATAAAAGCTACTCTTTTCCATGCCTACCTCCAAAGCATACCTATTTACTTCTTATCCATATTCAAAGCTCTTGCTTCTATTTGTGCCAAAATCGAACAAATTCAAAAGAGGTTCCTTTGGTCAAGTCTTGACAATAGAAAAAAGTTCCACTTGGTGGTGTGGGATAAAGTTTGCATCCTCAAAGCTCAAGGAGATCTTGGTTTTAGATGGATTTTCAAGGTGAATCTTACCTCATTATTAAATAGGGCTAGAATATCTTCACCAGTGCTAATGTAGAGTGGGTATCTATTATTTAAAGGAAGTATCTACAAACCACAATATTCCGAATGATGGCATCCCCTATTATGGATCTATGTTTTAGAATTATGTCATCAAAAATGGCTTCATATGGTAGCTCAGAAATGGAAACACCATTTATTTTTGGAATAACCCCTAGATTTGTGACTACCCCTCATTGTTGATCCCACCCTTGCCACTCTCAAACCCACCACTGAATGACATTTTGGTTCCAAGGTTTTCCAAATTTTTACCCTTTCTCATGGTCACTTATCCTGGAATCCGATCCCATCACCCTCATTCCCATAAAGCTCATCTTAGATGCCAACTCTCTTTTCACTATCCTCAACCAATACATAATCCCCCTCACTAACTTACCTGATGTTTCCATTTTGAAGTTATGTGATGACAGAATCTTCTCTATCAATTATATGTACTTGCTCCAAGTCAACCCTCCCATATTCATGATCTCGGACAACCACATCTATATCAAGCACCTTACGCCCAAAGTTGACTTCTTTTCTTGGCTACTTACCCAAAACAAAATCCTAACCATCAATAATCTTATGACTATAGGGGTGATGATTCCCAATCACTACTATCTCTACAATTCTACCTGGGATTCCACCTACCATATATTCATGGATTTTCCTTTCATTGAAGTTGTTTTGAGTCTCATCTAGCACTTTTAGTATTTCTTGGGTCCAACCTCACTTATTAGTTGACATTTTCACCCAATGGCATAACCCATTCTACAATAGTAGAATCAAATCCCTATGGACCCTCTGCCTCCACCATTTACCTTGGTAGGTTTGGCATGAGTGCAACAATAGAGCCTTTTTTAACTTATCTAGATATCCTATCTCTATCGATAGCAAAGTGCTTTATTTTACCAATGAAAATGCCCATATTTTTCCCTGCACAAGACCCCTTGATATTGAAATTGAATTTATCATTTATTCCACCCTCAATATATCTATGGATCTCTCCCCCACCCCTTTGCCTACCAATACCTGATCCAATGCTTCTTAGACACATCCCCCTGAAGTATGGCTTAAGCTTAACTTTGATAGATCTTCCAAATGCAATCTGGGAAGGGTTGGAGCTAGTGGCATTGTCAGAGATCATAATAGAAAAATAATTGTTGCATTTGTTGAATATCTAGGCATACAATCCAATAACATAACTAAATATCAAGTGCTCTTCTGTAGACTCTCAATTATTAGTAATTTATAATGCATGTTGATTGTTGAATGTGACTCCCTAAATATCATCAACTATTTTTAAAGCAACAAGGTGCCAAACTAGAGAATAAGCAACATTATTTCAGAAGCCAAAATGCTCCTCCACATTTGGCTTGTGTCTATTATCCAGCACATCTTAAGAGAATCCAACCATGTGGTGGATTCTCTAGCCAACCTTGCCCCACATCAACATCCCCTAAGTGTGTGGTTCAATAAATTTCCTTAAACCCTTATCCATGTTGTTGTTGCTAATTAGGCCAAGTCCCATTGAGTCTCTCCACTTTCCCGATGCTTGTGGTCAACTCCTTCATGTACGTATCCTAATTATTAACCGAAAGCTTCTTGCTACCTCCTAGGTTATGTTTCTTGATCCCTCACCTTCCACCCATCAATTACCCCTCCCAAGATTCTTCCACCATGTCCTATCCATCCACGTCACCTCCTTCTACCCCTTCATCATTACCCCACTTTTCTTTCGTTCCCTAGACCCTTTCTACCTCATCCTATCCATCCATGTCACCCCCCATCAATCCCTACTTCGCATTTCCCCCTTCCACATCATCATTGCCACCCCACTTTCCTTCCATGCCCTCTCATGCTCTATCAACTCACTTTATATACCTCATCTTGAGAAATACATCTTAAAAATACACCAGCATAATTCTCGCTATACATTTTACCCCCTTTGAGTAGAAAATGAGCATATTTCAACTTTAGTGCTCTTATATGAGTTATGTTCAGGTGAGGTGGGTAATTCCTAAGTTTTAGCAAATGGATATTATCCTCATACCAATCATTCAATTCGGAGTCCATCTGGTTAATTTCTTCCTTTCCAGGTATTTTAGCGATATGTTGGGATAGACCAAGGCCTATGATTAATTTAGTAGGTCAAATTTCTAAGTCAAATTCCTACAATTTTGTGGCTCAATTACCCTTAGTTCCCCAATTCATTTTGAATTAACAAATATTTAACAGCCGGATTAGGAACTATGGAATGGACTTTGCTCATTAGAATGTAATGCCTAAACTATTTAACTACTTTCACTAAGGCATAGGCTTGCTTATCCATATGAGAGTATTTCAACTTAGCACCCTTTATATTGGTACTTTTGAAGGCAATGGGGTGCTCCCCTATTTCTCTCCATTGAGTTAAAACTGCAACAAGTGTATGTTCAAAAGCAAAAGAGTACAAGTAAAAATCTGCACTAAAATTTAGACTTACTAGAATTGGGGCTTGTTGGATAGAATATTTAATATCTTGAAATGCCACCTTAGCTTCTATTGACCAAAAAATTTGAGCAGTCTCCTTTAACATATCATTGAGTGGTTTGACTATTTTAGCAAAGCCAAAATTAAACTTCCTAACAAAGTTAATCTTCCCAAAAAATGATTTTAGCTCTTTCTTAGAGTTGGGAAAGGGTATCTTTGATATGTCCTTGGTTATCTCAAGGTCCACAAAAATACCGTATTTGGTGATTAAGTGACCAAGGAGTTTTCTTTCAGTTACACCAAAGACACATTTATTTGGATTCAAATAAATGCCAAATTCTCTACATTTTTCAAAAACAGACTCCAAGTGTTTGACATGATCAAATCGAGATTTGGAAAAGACTATTAAGTCATCCATGTATACCACAATATGCTTGCCGATGAGACATTTGAAGGCATGATCCATTACATATTGAAATGTGGCTCCAAAATTTATCAATCCAAACGGTATTCTCTTGTAGGCGAAGGTGCCCCATTTGGTTTTGAAGGCAGTCTTCATTCGGTATTTTGTTTCCACCAATATCTGGTTGTACCCAAAAAATCCATCCAAGAAGGACATCATCTTTGAACCATTCATAATCTACAGTACATAATCCATGAAAAGAAAAGGATAATTATCCTTTTTAGAAGCCTTATTTAGATTCCTAAAATTCATGCACAGGAAAATTTCCCCATTCTTCTTTCTAATTGGCACTAAATTAGGTACCCAGATCGAATGCCTGATAGGAAAAATAATGGCAGTACTCAAAACAAATTCTACCTCTTTCAAATTGAGAGGTTCCAAAAAGGTGTTAACATACCTCTACTTCTACCTAAAGGGTTTAAGGAACTCTCTCAAGGGTATAATATGCGTGTACACTTTCGGATAAAAAATCTTCAGGTCTTTATAAGACCAGGCCATAACATCCTTGGACCTATGTAGAAACTCCATGAGATCTTTTTAATTATAGGGTCACATTTTTTAGCCAATTGAATGTGCTTCGGATCCCCTTTAGTTCCTACATTCAATTTTTTAGTCTCATTCTTTGTCATGCCAATAGAATTCTCATAATTTGCTCTTTGTTTAATTTATTCATGGTAAAATAGCCTTTCAAGTTCTACCATTCCCCTAGGAATCCTATTATAGCCTCATTATTTCCTTTTTATTATAAAAATTTTGAAGCACAGTATCCTTTTGACCATCATAAATTATGGTTTTTTAAAATGCATTTGTATTCTATAAGAAATTTATAATTTTATGGTCATTAGAAAATACTTGAAATGTATCTACATTATCCAGAACAGAAGGGCAAGGAATTAATTCCACTAAAAAAAATTCCCATTTAAATTCTTATAAGGGCTTTAGATTGGCAGCTGATGAAGCCAAAACATCTACAGGTAAATTTTATTCCCTGGTAATATGCATCATATTGAAAGAATTAAAATCCTCCATGAGATCCCAAGCTCCATGTTTGTATCTTTTTAGATAAGAAGACTTGCACTAAAACTTGGGTTTAACCTGATCGGCTACCAATTCAGAGTTTGTAAAAACTTGGATATTCTTCAAATTTTTATCTAAAGCAAATTTTAACCCTAGTATTAGTGCCTCATACTCAGCTAAATTATTGGTACAGGGAAATTGCAAGTGATAAGACATAAAATATGTATTATTGTGAGGCCCTTTGAGAACAACCCCCCGTACCAGAGCCTTGCTTGGATTTAGCTCCATCAACATGAAGTGTTCAAAAATCATCATCATGATCAGTCAGAGCCATAACTGGTTTCACTTTTTATGCAATTGTCATATTATAAACCCCCACATATGTATCAGTAAAATTAACAATCTCATTCTTGATATTGTATTAAGTTATCATGAGCTTATATTGAGGCTCCCTATCAATTCTTAACTGATTTTCTACACCTTTTCAAGGTAACCACATGTGTGAAAAATCTATGGCCAAATACCCATTTAGATATTTTGACCAATATTTGCTTAGAAGCATTCCATATCCCATAGGAATATCTACCACCTGAATATCAATTTTGTGTTGTGCTCTCAGCTTAGATGCTAATTGGATGTGTATACCTTGAATTTCACCTATCACCTTGACCTCGGTTTTATCCAGTTGAATGACTCTTCTCTCAGAATTCATGGGAGTTAATCCCAATTGCTGGAAAATGACTAGAGGTATGACATTGGCTGAAGAACTGGAGTCCACCAGATAATTATGTAAATTTTTTTAAAACATACGGACTATCAATAGGAAATGTGGAACTTCAATATTTTTCTTGTAGATGGCCACATTGGAATTTACTATTTTCTTCCCATTTCATAGGTTTGGTGGAGGGCTTAGAGTAAGTTTTAATCAAATTATCTCTTTTTTTAGTGATCTAAGATAGCTCATGAAAGGTAATGTTGGCTTTAATTTTATTCATGTCCTCCACTATATTATACCCTCTGTTGAGTGGAGGAGCAAATTCATCCTGCACTTTTGGATCTCCCCTTTTGGGTGGAGGTGGATTCTTATTTGGAGAAGGATCAGGAGGAATACTGTGAGAGTTGTTGGAAGGTGTAGATGTAGTTTTGGGCTCTAGATTTATGTTCTTGAGATTGTAATTATCTCTTCTGTACTATTGAAAATCCTGCACTTCATCCATAGGCACTTCTACAATATTTTTGGACTCATCCAAGAAAGTGAATGAATCCAACACCATAGTTGTACTATGTTTGGATGAACTCGCACCATCAATATTTTTTTGATTTTTAGGAAAACTAAATTCACCAGATAAAGCTTCAAAAGTGTTGCAAAATTCTAGGTAATCTAGTTCCACATGTTGAGATGTTTTGTGAATCCTACACCAATTAGGTAAAGCCAAATAAAAAAAAATTACTTTAGGCCCCTTTTCTTTGTTATAATCCTTATTAGGTTCATATGGAGGTCTGGAAAATCCGATCTGTTGGTAAGGAAACCTATTTGAATTTTCTCTCGTAGAAACTTGCCTCTTGAAACTCAATAAGTCATTTGCCAATTTTTGGACTATCTTTGTAACTTTCTCAACCATAATTTTATCTGATTATTTCTCCACAATCTACACATGCACAGTGTGTGGCAAAGTTAATGAATTTTCTATAGGTGGATCTTGACATATTAGTAATAGCATCTGATGCAAAATGGGATTCAGCACCAGTGTATTTTATGTAACAAATGGTATCAAAGTACTATTCATAGGATGAGGTCCCAACTGCATTTCAAGATTCAAAGCTTCCTTATAAGCCTCTATCAAGTTTGTGATATTGGTGTCTCTTTTCAGGAAAATGGAGGTTATTGGATCCAAAGCATTCTTATAAATCTCTAGTGCTAAGTCTGCACTTGGGATGTAATGACCTATCATCCTGTCATAAGCCTTCTGGAATCTCACATTGAAAGACCTAATAGTTCCATTGGATTCTCTTCTAAGGTTGGAAAATTACTGATATAGGATGTTGGGATCAATCACTTGACCAAATTGGGACACAAAAACCTTTTACAAATCATCCCGACTAGTGATTGAGTCATTTGTAAGATTCAAGAACTAGTCATATGCTCCTTCTTGGAGAGTGAATGGGAATAATCTACGAGCCACATCCTCATGTTGCACATTTAATAATTTTAAAGCATTTTTAAATACCATCAAGTGCTCTTCCACTGTCCTCATTCCATCATGTTTGTAGGTTGAAAGATACTTCTCAATGTTTCTCGGTAAATCATGGGCTACATCAGGGATATTCAAAGTAGTGAAACCCAACCAGCTGGCCATGATTATTTGATTAATGGTAGGATTATGAGTCACAGTTGGAGGAAGCACTAACAGAGATAAAACTATGTTGGACAAATATCTAGCCTTCCTGATATTACTTCTCCTTGGGGTCTCCAGCTCTTGGGTGGGACCTAGTTACTCTGAAGTAAGAATCTAGCCTAACTGATTATCTTAAAAAAAAATACCAAACGTAAGTTTAGGCCCTCCTTTTAGCGTTAATTTTATGTTGGCTCAGCTTTCATGCACACCCTACAAAGAGTAAATTGAAAACACAAGTAACATTTAATGGGAATAAATTCCCTTTCTTTAGGATCTTTCTGGTTGTCCAAGGTGTGAGTTAGAGGGTCAGGTCGAATACTATCTCTCTTTTCCATTTTTGGAATAGTTTCAAGTGGACTGCCTATGTACCTACAAGGGGGTTCAACTTTCGTCTATTGTTTTTTTTGTTTATCAATCAGATTTGTATTTTATGAATTGATCTAGCTTTTTGTAACTTAGCAGATTAAACAAATAAATCATTTTAAAGAACATAAAAATAGAACCTTTCAGAAATAAAACAAATATGATAAGGTAGGGTAGAAAAGAGAGGGTGAAATACTACAATTTTAATTGTTAATCATTTTTTTTAATTAAAACATGCTATTGTGTTCACTAACTGGGAAAAATAGAATAACAAATTATCCATCTTTCTAAGATTAACTTGTTATCTAGAAAAGGGTAGAATAGGGGAATAGAATAGAGTAACTTATTTAAATCACAAGTTTTACTAAAATTAACAAGTTGAATTTGTAGATAGCCAACACTCATGCACATAGATTAGAACTATTAAATTTAGATCTTCAAATCAGGTGATTTGAATAATTATTAAGATAGCTTAACACTTCTAACATTTCAAACTTGTTGGGATGATTTTGTCGGTATCATAGCACATGCAACAAAACTAGAGCTAGTAGAAAAAGAAATTAATTTTAGAAATATTAAATTGCAATTCATCTTTCAAACAAAACCAACAACATACTAAAATCAATTGAATTCACAACAATTACAATTGTAGATATTTCAATGAAAACAAGAATAAATAAATGAACATCGTTCAAGCTCTAGAAGCATATTAAACACCTATCCATGCCACTTCAAAGTAACAACACCACAACAAATCCTATGTCAAGAATAGAGGCTTTTCCAAAAACAAATTTCAAAAAAGAACTATTATAAATTCTTGCATACTAAGTTTCCATTCAATGGGAGTATTTATAGACTCAAGAGATGCCCTGGTCTTTTAAAAAATATCTTCTCTCAGGAACTTAAACTAATATAAAAATTCCACCACCAAGGCATTACATAATAAAATATATTTTAATATAGTTCAAGCCAACTCCAACCATCCTGAAAATCTGGTTAAAAAATATTATCATAAATGGTGGAGGCACAATTTGATCTTTTTACCAAATGGAGACTACATACAAATGTTTTCAATTTTCATCCAATTGCAAGTGTATTTCATTAAATGGGCACTCCCTTGGCCATGCCTGATAAAGTCTTTATTTGTGGTAGGCCTTAGAGAATTTGGGCGGATCATCAATTTTATGCATCTTCTATATCTGCACAACCACCTTTGCTTAGTTCATGGTAAAACTCCAAGCCCACCATTACTTCCATAATTGAATATATTCCCTAGAAAATTTCTTTTAGGGTTGAGATTTGTTGGCAATTTGAGTTATTTTATGTTGTCATTGATGTCACATGGATCATTGATGTCACATGGATCACATTGAGTTTTGGTGGCCAAATGATATTTTGGAAAGCATGGATAAATACAGGGTTTTTGTGAAAACCAAGGCAGGAAAAATAAAAGGTTTTATTTAAAACCATGGATGGCATATTTGAACTGGGTTTTTCTTAAAACCCAAGTTGGCCTTTCGTTTCATCGAAAAAGGTGCCCCGGTGATGGAGATATTTAATTTTTAATATTTAGTTTAAATTTTAATTATTTAAAATTTAAATTTAAATTTAAAATTAAATATGCAAGATTTCCGTCGACGTCATCAAAAATAATAAGGAGGCTATATAAAGGGGATACCTAAGGTTCATAAACTGATCTGAGCTCGTGGTTAATAATCGTTGGCTAAGCATCCGAATTGAGCTCGTGCGAAAATCTTTTAGAAAGCAGAAGCAACGAATAAACGAAGGTTGGTCGAAGTCCAAAGTCATCATGGGCAGAGTGGCGCATTGGCAGTTGGATTTTGGCTAAGGTGTGTGGCAGCACAAACGTCAAGGTTTCGAATCCCCTTGACTGCGTTCGGAAGGCGTTGGAAGAAAAGCGCTCGAAGCGCTTTTGATTTGCGGAAAGGGAGGAAAGGTTTTAAGGCACGTTGTGCCTTTCCCTTTCGAATGAGCGGCTAGCTCGTGTGGCAACCTTAGCCATGGCTAAGGCGCTCGTGGTGTGGGCAAGTCGGGGGTTCGAATCCCCTTGAGGAGGTAAATACGTTTTTGCTCTAATTAATTTTGTTAAGCCCTAAGTTGGAGTTATAAGGTGGTTAGGAATAATTAAAGTTTTTAATTAAACTTTGTTTTTATAAGGGTTGTGATTATTATTTCAAAGGTGGATGAGTTGTTGATTTAATTTGATGTTCATGAAATTGAGAATTAAGATTTAGGAGAAATAAGGAGTTGTTATAAAATAATTTTTGAGAGGTTTATTGATTATTATTTTTGATAAGGGTTTTTATTAAAAAGGACTTTGGTGGATGTGTTTATTAAGTTGGAGTAAAAAGGTGTAAATTGAGTTATGCTTTATCTTGTGATTATTATTTGAAGTCCACTAACCCTTATTGAGATTGGAAAGGAAAGTTGTGTTTAGTGTGGCAGATTTTGTGGACAACTTCTTGGCATCAAAAAGGTATGGGCACATTCTCCTATTGATTGTTTATGGTGGTTGATTTCTGAAATATCATTGGAGTGAAAAGGATTGATTGTGGTTTCCTTTTCGAAAGTGGTTGGTTGAATGCTTCAAGGTTTTCTGGTTTGAGAGTTGTGTTTAAACCTTGTTTTATAAGCATAGTTGTTGAAGCCCATTGGTTATGTAAAGAACTTGAAAAGAACATGAGTATCATTGTTATGTGAGATTTGTGGTTGAGCATTGTTGGAAACATTTGAGTTGGTTGATACATGCTTGGACTAGGGTTTTGTGAGAAAGAGTTGTCCCTTGTGGTGATTGGTTGAGTTGAGTTGATTGAGCCTAGTCAAGTGATTGTGTGAGGTGATTGTTCAAGTCCCATGAAACAAACTATTCTATAATTCTGATTTGAGTTGAGATTGAGCTTAGAACATATTGAGTCTCTAACAATTCTCTTTATGCTTCTATGAGTTGACTTGAGTTGAGATTGATTTGAGTTGAGTTGAGTTGAGATCATTGTGGATCATTGTTGTCATCCATTGTAGAGTGCATTGCCATTCATTGTTGAGTTCATCTTTGAGCCTTGCCTTCATATATTTGTGGATGATATTTGAGTACTACTTGAGCATGATTGATTGAGCCTTTGAGAAGGCCTTTGGGATAGATTTTTGGATATATTTGTGGTAGTTTGTGTATGATTGATTGAGCCTTTGAGAAGGCTTTGTGGATAGTTTTTGGGATAGATTTGTGGATAGTTTTAGATAGATTTGTGGATAGATTTGGGATAGATTTTGATGAGGTTCTGAGTGAGCCTATTGAGCAGAGTTGAGCAAGTTCTTGGTGAGCTTGCTAGAGATATTTGGACAAGTTCTTAGTGAGCTTGTTGGAGAGATTTGAGCAAGTTCTTGGTGAGCTTAGATGATTGGACAAGTTCTTAGTGAGCTTGTTGGAGCAGATTTGAGCAAGTTCTTGGTGAGCTTGCTAGAGCAGATTTGGACAAGTTCTTAGTGAGCTTGTTGGAGCAGATTTGAGCAAGTTCTGTGTGAGCTTGTTGAGCAGTTTTGGACAAGTTCTGTGTGAGCTTGTTGAGTGAATTTGAGACAAGTTTTACAAGTGTGTGAGCTTGTTGAGAAGTTTTGGACAAGTTTTGTGTGAGCTTGTTATGCAGATTTGGACAAGTTCTGTGTGAGCTTGTTATTGCCTAGCTTTGAGCAGATCAAAGAAATCATTGTATTGGATAAGGATCCTTATTTCTATGTGAAATATTATAAGGATATTATCTTGTGGAGTACCCCACATTGGGGGAACCACGTTAAATCTTGTGTCTCAATTGTGTATGGTGACTTGTGCTCTTGCTTACTATTGCTATCTGAGTTATTAATGCACACTGCTATATTTGGTTATTGCAATTAAGGACATTAATTGATATTGGTTTGGAAAGAAAGTAAAAAGTGGTCTTATACTGTTCACCCCCCTCTCAGTATAAGCTTGTGTTCTTCAATTGGTATCAGAGCGGGTTCCTTCGAAAAAGCTAATAGCTTGAGGGTAGATTCTACAAGAACACAGATGGCTTCATAGAATGGATCATCTACAAATAAGGCTCCATTATTTGATGGTAACAATTATGCTTTCTGGAGCATGAGGATGAAGAACTACTTGATATCACAAGGATATGAGGTATGGAAAATGGTTGAAAAAGAGTATAGGGTTGAAGGTGATCCCGAGGTAGATAAGACTATCAGGAAATTGGTTGAGATCAATGCAAGAGCAATGAATTGTATTTTGAGTGGGCTACGAGAGACAGATTTTGCAAAGGTTATGGTATGTAATTCAGCTAATGAGATGTGGACCAAGTTGCGGAATACTTATGAAGGAGATTCCAAGGTAAAGTTGGCAAAACTACAAACTCATAGAAAAATATTTGAGGAATTGAAAATGGAAGATTCTGAAGATATTGCAAGGTTTTTACTTCGAGTTGATGAGATTACTAACACCATGAGAGGTCTAGGATTTGATATGAAAGAATCAGAAGTTACTCAAAAGGTTTTGAGATCACTTCCCATGAAATATGATGCTAAGGTTTTAGCAATAGAAGAAACAATGGATATCAACAAGCTAACAATGGAAGAATTGCAAGGAACTCTCACAGCTTATGAGATGAGGGTAAGTAAGCATCAGGTTCCAATAAAAGAGATTGCATTCAAGGCTTCAGAAAAAGAGAAAGGGAAAGTTTCAGAAATAAGTAGAGGTTTAGATAATGATGAGGAAGCTAACTTCATCAAAAGGAATAAGGACTCAAGGAATTTTAGGGATATAAGGAAATTCAGATGCTACAAGTGTGGTGATCTTGGTCACTATGCATACAAGTGTCCACATGAAGAAAATAGTGATGATGAAAAATAGGGTCATAGAAGAAAAGAATATGGAAAGCATAAGCATGACAAAGATGATAGATACAAGCAAAATAGGTATGAGAAGAAGAAATTTTTTTGTAAGGCAAAGAAATCTTACTACATTGTAGAAGCAAGTGATAGCTCAGATCATAGTGATAGAGACAAATCAGATGATGAAAAGGAAGAACATCTATTCCTAGGAATAGAAGGTGAAAGAGAGTAGTGCTTTGTGTGTGGTCAAAGAGATCACAGATCAGGATATTGCAATGGTTTCAGTGATAGTGAAGATGAGATGACACATCAAGGAAACAAGCATGGTCAAAGAAATCTTGAGAGTTTGTTTGCTATAGAAGATTATAATGATCTTAGTGATAGTGAAGATGAAGAAGGGTTTTTCTATGGGATAAGAGAAGTAGAAGAAGAACATTCACTCCAATCAGAAGAAGTTAAACAAGAGAATAGTGTAAGAAAGTCAGATATCTCAGTTGATCTAAAAGAAGACTTCAATGAGATCCATGAGCAACTACAAGAGGTTAAAGAGAATCTAAAAGAATTGAGATGTTCCATACGTAAGAAGTTTGATCCATCACATGACTCAAAAGGTCAAGATATTTTCACTAAGAAGGAAACATGTATTTCAGAGGCTATAGAGATGGATGCCAATTTGCTACTTGACACAAATAAAGAGAAAGAAGAGGAAGATTTCAAAGCATCAAAGGTCTCATATTTCAGGTTTGGGGAATCACACTCAAAAGGAAAGGAAGTTCTAAAATATGAAAGCAAGGAAGCACCTAAGTGTTATGAAGAAAGTTCCAAAGTTCCTATGGCTCCAAATATTTAGTTTGGTTCTTGTTTTGAGATAGGTGAATCAAGTTCAAAAGGAAAAGAAATACTTGAAGAGAAAAGCAAGGAAGAAACTAAGGAAGAGGATTTAGATACTACAAAGAAGGTTCAAGGATGCAATGCACAAGTTGAAAATGATCATAAGGATAATGGTCAAGAAAGGTATGAGGAACCAAGGCATGAACAAAGGGCTTTTCAAGGACATTGTTTTTCTTGTAATGGATTTGGACATAGGGCTATACACTACAGGGTCTATGGATCAAAGAAGTTTGATTTTTCTAGAAGGAACATCAAAGGAAGAAGGTATGGTTTTCAGGGACATTGCTTCTCATGTAACAGGATTGGTCATAGAGCTTCTCAGTGCAAAGGAAATGAGCAACATGGTTTTGGTTTTAGAGCTACACAATTCAGAAGTCATGGTCATAATGGTCATGAAAATAGAACTTCACAATACAGGGTTCAGGAAAGGAATGGATATGGAAATTATTTCAAGAAATATTTCAGGATATGGGCACCATCCAAAGGCTACAATATCAAGTGTTTTAATTGCAATAACTTTGGACATATTGCAAAATGGTGTAGGACTCAATTCCAAACAAGTTCAAGGCAAGAAGGTCAAACAGGTTCAAGGCAAGAAGATCAAGAGAAGGATATCAGAAAAACATGGAAGGAAGTTGATAGAGGAAAGAAACAATGTAATATGGGAGTAAAAGTACTCCCACCCCAAAATTAATCACCTCAAGAGAGAAGGTGGTGAGGGGGCTATGCTTAAGAGTCATATATTTTAGCCCCATAGGTGTCCCTTTTGCCATTGATGTCAAAGGGGAGAGATTTGAGTAAGGGGAAGAGCATTGAGTTAGGGGAGCAGCCTCCAAAGAGAGCATTGAGTTAGGGGGAGCAGCCTCCATAGAGAGTATTGAGTCAGGGGGAGCAACTTTGATTCTCAGAGATGGTTTTTGTAGTGATTATGGTTTTTGCATTAGAGGTGTTGCCATCAATGACAAAGGGGGATATTGTTGGAAATTTGAGTTATTTTATGTTGTCATTGATGTCACATGGATCACATTGAGTTTTGGTGGCCAAATGATATTTTGGAAAGCATGGATAAATATAAGGTTTTTGTGAAAACCAAGGTAGGCAAAATAAAAGGTTTTATTTAAAACCATGGATGGCATATTTGAATTGGGTTTTTCTTAAAACCCAAGTTGGCCTTTCGTTTCATCGAAAAATGTGCCCCGATGATGGAGATATTTAATTTTTAATATTTAGTTTAAATTTTAATTATTTAAAATTTAAATTTAAATTTAAAATTAAATATGCAAGATTTTCATCGACGTCATCGAAAATAATAAGGAGGCTATATAAAGGGGATACCTAAGGTTCATAAACTAATTGCTCGTGGTTAATAATCGTTGGCTAAGCATCCGAATTGAGCTCGTGAAAAATATTTTAGAAAGCAGAAGCAACGAATAAACGAAGGTTGGTCGAAGTCCAAAGTCATCGTGGGCAGAGTGGCACATTGGCAATTGGATTTTGGCTAAGGTGTGTGGCAGCACAAACGTCAAGGTTTCGAATCCCCTTGACTGCGTTCGGAAGGCATTGGAAGAAAAGCGCTCGAAGCGCTTTTGATTTGTGAAAAGGGAGGAAAGGTTTTAAGGCACGTTGTGCCTTTCCCTTTCGAATGAGCGGCTAGCTCGTGTGGCAACCTTAGCCATGGCTAAGGCGCTCGCGGTGTGGGCAAGTCGGGGTTCGAATCCCCTTGAGGAGGTAAATACATTTTTGCTCTAATTAATTTTGTTAAGCCCTAAGTTGGAGTTATAAGGTGGTTAGGAATAATTAAAGTTTTTAATTAAACTTTGTTTTTATAAGGGTTGTGATTATTATTTCAAAGGTGGATGAGTTGTTGATTTAATTTGATGTTCATGAAATTGAGAATTAAGATTTAGGAGAAATAAGGAGTTGTTATAAAATAATTTTTGAGAGGTTTATTGATTATTATTTTGATAAGGGTTTTTATTAAAAAGGACTTTGGTGGATGTGTTTATTAAGTTGGAGTAAAAAGGTGTAAATTGAGTTATGCTTTATCTTGTGATTATTATTTGAAGTCCACTAACCCTTATTGAGATTGGAAAGGAAAGTTGTGTTTAGTGTGGCAGATTTTGTGGACAACTTCTTGGCATCAAAAAGGTATGGGCACATTCTCCTATTGATTGTTTATGGTGGTTGATTTCTGAAATATCATTGGAGTGAAAAGGATTGATTGTGGTTTCCTTTTCGAAAGTGGTTGGTTGAATGCTTCAAGGTTTTCTGGTTTGAGAGTTGTGTTTAAACCTTGTTTTATAAGCATAGTTGTTGAAGCCCATTGGTTATGTAAAGAACTTGAAAAGAACATGAGTATCATTGTTATGTGAGATTTGTGGTTGAGCATTGTTGGAAACATTTGAGTTGGTTGATACATGCTTGGACTAGGGTTTTGTGAGAAAGAGTTGTCCCTTGTGGTGATTGGTTGAGTTGAGTTGATTGAGCCTAGTCAAGTGATTGTGTGAGGTGATTGTTCAAGTCCCATGAAACAAACTATTCTATAATTCTGATTTGAGTTGAGATTGAGCTTAGAACATATTGAGTCTCTAACAATTCTCTTTATGCTTCTATGAGTTGACTTGAGTTGAGATTGATTTGAGTTGAGTTGAGTTGAGATCATTGTGGATCATTGTTGTCATCCATTGTAGAGTGCATTGCCATTCATTGTTGAGTTCATCTTTGAGCCTTGCCTTCATAGATTTGTGGATGAGATTTGAGTACTACTTGAGCATGATTGATTGAGCCTTTGAGAAGGCCTTTGGGATAGATTTTTGGACATATTTGTGGTAGTTTGTGTATGATTGATTGAGCCTTTGAGAAGGCTTTGTGGATAGTTTTGGGATAGATTTGTGGATAGTTTTAGATAGATTTGTGGATAGATTTGGGATAGATTTTGATGAGGTTCTGAGTGAGCCTATTGAGAAGAGTTGAGCAAGTTCTTGGTGAGATTGCTAGAGTAGATTTGGACAAGTTCTTAGTGAGCTTGTTGGAGAATATTTGAGCAAGTTCTTGGTGAGCTTGCTAGAGAGATTTGGACAAGTTCTTAGTGAGCTTGTTGGAGCAGATTTGAGCAAGTTCTTGGTGAGCTTGCTAGAGAATATTTGGACAAGTTCTTTGTGAGCTTGTTGAGTAGATTTGAGCAAGTTTCTGTGAGCTTGTTGAGCAGTTTTGGACAAGTTCTGTGTGAGCTTGTTATGCAGATTTGGACAAGTTTGTGTGAGCTTGTTATGTAGTTGAGTAGATAAATTGGACAAGTTATGTGTGAGCTTGTTATGGAGTTTTGGACAAGTTTTGTGTGAGCTTGTTATTGCCTAGCTTTGAGCAGATCAAAGAAATCATTGTATTGGATAAGGATCCTTATTTCTGTGTGAAATATTATAAGGATATTATCTTGTGGAGTACCCCACATTGGGGGAACCACGTTAAATCTTGTGTCTCAATTGTGTATGGTGACTTGTGCTCTTGCTTACTATTGCTATCTGAGTTATTAATGCACACTGCTATATTTGGTTATTGCAATTAAGGACATTAATTGATATTGGTTTGGAAAGAAAGTAAAAAGTGGTCTTATACTGTTCACCCCCCTCTCAGTATAAGCTTGTGTTCTTCAAGATTTTAATCAAATTTTTTAATATTATTTTAATCCCCAAGGTTTGACATTGGCTATCATTTATTTTTCTCTCTGGGAATGTCATGAAATCACAATATTTTATTTATCTTCCCTTCCTTCCGTGACGATGACATTTTTAATTATCTCTTCCAACACTTTACAATTTTTTTATCTCCTGGGGAATGTTGCAAAATTACGACATTTTAATTATCTCTCGCTCTTTTCTTGAGAATATCGTAAAATCATCTTTCATTTTCTTTTTGCCGTTTTCTTCTGACACTTGCAAATTTTCTATCTCCTTGGGAATGTTGTGAAATCGTGATATTTTAATTGTCTTCTCTTTTTTTCATGATAATGTCGGGATATCATGATATTTTTCATTTCTTCTTTCTTCCAACACTTCAAATTTCCACTCGTGAAATCATGACCATTTCCAACACTTAGAAAAATATTCATAGAATTTTGTAAATTGACTCCAATGACTTTGTCCTTCTGCATTTTGGCACTTTAGATGTTGGTAAAGGATCCTCCATTCTCGAAAATTATTTTTAGATACTGAAAAGTGAATTTTAATTGTTCAAAAGTTACTAGTTTCACGTGGTGTGAAATTTAGGGCAAAAATTAAAAGTGCTTATAATTGAATAAAACTTTTTAATAATCCAAATGAGACAAATGGGTATCTGAATATGTAGTAAAAACTTGAATATTTACTTTGTATAATAATATGTTGCATTAATAAGTTTACTGGCTGGAAATAGAAACTACTATTTTTCGTAGGTGAATCCCGCTTGAAACCTTAAAAATTTGGTACTATTGGAAAGTTGAACTTGAGACATTTCACCCAGAATTTGAATCACTCAAAATAAATTTTCATGGCAGAAGATATAACATTTCCAAGATTGAAGTAAACATTAGGACAAAATGAAAATTTTTAAAGAACGTTAGAAATTAAATTTAACCTCAAACCTTAGGAAAACTATTATTTTCAAAATTCTTGAAACACTTAACTAGAAATAATACCATTGAAGCATAAATTTTCAGAAGAAATTAATTAAAAATAATGCACTAGGCAAGCACTTTTGACACCTTGATGTAGGCAAAATTTAAAGACTTCATGCAAACAAAACTTGGATTAAAAAAATGAAAACCTCAAGAGGGCCCCCTTGGAAATAAAAATTTATCATTTCAAAGGAATCAAAATTTTATTTTGGTGTTTATTCTCAACACCATCCACCAAGGTGATAAGGATAAATTGAAGGCGGTCGGATGGGGGAGTTATGAGACAAGACGACAAGAGATGAAGCAGGCAACGTCACCCCTTATCAGATGGTGAATGACAATGCTTTGAGGAATGATCGAAAAATAAAGAGAGAGTTTTTATTAACAACAACAAAATGAGGAGTATGAACAGAGGGATTATGAAGAATGATGCTAGAACCGACGTAGGAAAAAACATGAAAACAACCAACCAAGGGAGATAAAACAGGTAGGATTTATCGAGGCATCACTTTTGCTCTAAGCTTGGTTGAGTTTGTTAGCTTCGTTGGCCCTTTCAGATTGGTCTATCGATTGTTTTTACTTTCGTAAATCATATTTTTCTTAATTAAATGCATAGCATTGTGTTTCCTTTGTTGGGTTTTTGTTGAAACTTGTATTGGCTTCCCAACATCCCTGGGCACTGTGTTTCCTTTATTGGGTTGTTTTTGAAACTTGTGTTGGCTTCCCAACATCCCTAGGCATTATGTTTCCTTTGCTGGGTTGTTTTTTAAACTTGTGTTGGATTCCCAACATCCCTGGGTACTGTGTTTCCTTTGTTGGGTTGTTTTTGAAACTTGAGTTGTCGTTCCAACACCCTTGGGTGCTATGTTTCTCTTGTTGGGAATACCTTATTGGATGGGAGCCATGTTGGTCTCCATAGCTTTTTTTAAACCTTGTAGCAGTAATATCATAGTTATTTACAAGCTACACCCTGTCAGCTGAGTAGTTACTCTTTTTAATTCACCTCTTGTCGTTGAGATCGTTGGTTCTTCGGCCCATGCCCCATCCTCCCTGTCATCGTAATGAATCATACTTTATTGGAGGAGGTGCATCCTTATGTCTAGTAGTTTGACCTTCATTCCTTGGTTGTATGCCACCTATGTTGGGTTCATGTTCATTATGAGTCACTCTTCGAAAGGACGATGTTCCCCTTTATGACAATTCATGTGGACTTGTTAAGTTGAGATTGGATTAACCCTAAAGTTGGTTAAAGCTCGAATGGGCATCCTACGTGGACCCATTTGTAACATCTATCCCTACTATAGCTAGCAAAAATCGATCAGGGGGTTTTTTTCTCACTTTGGGAAGTTTATATAATTCAAGTAGGAATTTCGATTAGTTAAATTGGTCGCCTTCTTGCATAGACCTTCCTTTGCTGAAGGAGAACTAGAATCTCATGTTAATTAAAGTTTATTTAATAATTAAATATGTAGTGCTTTGATTATGTTAAATAAATATATTTAAAGTTTATTTAAATAATTAAAGATGTAGTGTTTTTATTATGTTAAATAAAGAGATCTAAAGTTTATTTAAATAATTAAATATGTAGTGCTTTGATTATGTTAAATAAAGAGATCTAAATTTATTTAAATAATTAAAGATGTAGTGCTTTGATTATGTTAAATAAAGAGATTAAAGTTTATTTAAATAATTGAAGATGTAGTGCTTTGATTATGTTAAATAAAGAGATTAAAGTTTATTTAAATAATTGAATATGTAGTGCTTTGATTATGTTAAATAAAGAGATTAAAATCTATTTAAATAATTAAAGATATAATGCTTTGATTATGTTAAATAAAGATATTTAGAGTTTATTTAAATAATTAAATATGTAGTGCTTTGATTATGTTAAATAAAAATATTTAAGGTTTATTTAAATGTAGTGCTTTGATTATGTTAAATAAAGAGATTAAAGTTTATTTAAATAATTAAAGATGTAGTGCTTTGATTATGTTAAATAAAGAGATTTAAATTTTATTTAAATATATTTTTTTCCATTGGTTATATGGGATTGAAACGGGCCCCACCTGTATTACATCATCACCACATAGTGGTATTACAACAAAGCTTGGATATTATCTATATATTATTTGGCAAGATTTGAACCTTGGTTTCCTCTTTAATATTGAGGAATCTAACCAATTGTGCTAATGCAACTTGATAAAATTTAATTTTACCTAGGATTTTATGAGGGGTCTAGTCCCCTCTTACCGGGGTTTGAACTTGGATCTCCTGGATGAAAATCCAAGGAATTACCACTATAGTATCCCTCACAGGTTTGAAGTTTATTTAAATAATTAAAGATGTAGTGGTTTGATTATATAAGTAACGATATTTAGTCTATCATATAATTAAATAAATGGGATTATTTATGAATTAAATTATTTGGTCTTTGATTTATTAAATAAATAAATAAAAAGTTTGTTTTATAGATTAGAGGTATGGGACTTTAATTTATAAAATAAAGAAAAATAAAAGGGCATCATTTATGAATTGAAGTATTTAGTCTTTGATTTATTAAATGGAAAAAAAATGTTGTTTGATAGATTAAAGATGTGGGACTTTGATTTATAAAATAAAGGAAAGAGAAAAGGGGATCATTTATGAATTGAAGTATTTAGTCTTTGATTTATTAAATGAAGAAATATAGTTTGTTTTATAAATTAAAGGTATGTTTTTTTTTTTGTTTTTTTTATGAAATAAAGGAACCTAGTTTATTTGATGATTAAAGGTATGGAACTTTAACTTGTCGAATAAAGGTTGAAAGAATTGATTAAATTAGGACCTATGATCTAACTATAATTGTTGAAGGGAAAATAAAAATAGTGATTTTTATGATATCAACTATATAGTAGATGGTTAGATACTTTGAATTGTATAGTTGCAATTTGATAATGAAATAAGTAAATGTATTTAGAAGAATGCCTATCATGGAATCATGAGTGCCCTGGTCCTCTACTATCCTCAAATGATCAATGGAAAGCTAATGAGGACCAAGGAGGCATTTGAACCAATGTGCTAGTTTTATTATACCTTCAATGATTTACTTATGCTTAAATAGATATGAATTATGGGGATATTTCCTTGATGAAATTGATGTAATATATTATTCTTTAAGAGTATGGAGGATTTACCATACTTGCTTATATGTAATAATTGTTTAATTATTGGAAGATGTACCTTTAAATTATTGTTTTGAATTATTTATGTTTTGTATTAAAATTCCTTTTTATCTTCTTTAAAAGTTGTTTCCTTACTAGTATCTTTTGCATGCTTTATGAATTATGCTTTTGTTATATTTAGTATCTAGAACTATTATTGTTTTCTTGCTAAAAAATAGAAACTAAAGTAATGAGTTCTAGGGTGAACTTAAAGGGTGACCTAAGGTATTGAAACTCCTTAGAGTGAACATAGTGGACCTAAGGGATTAAGACCCCTTAGGTAGAATGATAACTAAGTTTAGGGAAAAACTACATCTGAGTTAAGATAGCTCATCGTGGAGACAAGATGGATAGCTTAAATCACAATATGCATAGCATACCTACATAGATTGACTTGTGTATGGTATGGTGATGGGAGTATACCTTTGCTTGATTGAAGGTGATAATTTTAGCTCATCAAGAGTTATGAGAGGGATAAATTTATTTGTGGTAACACATCATATACCTACACATATGGACTTGTGTTAGGGTATCTAGTGAGATGTAGCTCTTCAGGAAACTTAAAGGATTTAAAAATAGGTTAATTAAAAATCTATTAGGAGTTTAATAATCCCTCGCCTTAGCAAAAAAAAAAATATATGGTTTGCATGTTTTCTTGTAGCTAAATGTTGGGTCATTACATTTGGTATCAGAGCTCTAGGTATGAGGGTATAGATCTTTTGGAATGCTAAAGGGATTTGAATATCTCCAATGAAGGCTTACTTAAAGTATAAGCTAAAGTTGGGATGACCTAGAATGCCCTACTTGCTAGAATCTAATGGGAACTAATCCCAAGGGTGAATGAATGTGATGATATCTTAGTATGAGCTTTGGTATTAATGTTACATAATAACCTTAGAATATCATCCTAATTAGATTATTGATCTATATTATGGATTGCATTAGTGATACAGTTAAAGGTAAAATTGTAGCCTAATATTCTTCTTAGTTATAACTAAGTTAAAATGCCACCTAAGGCTATAAATGAGAGGCCTACACCTAGACAAACTTGATAAAATAATGTTGAAGAAGGGATCTAGGGTGAGTATCTAGGAAATTCCAATAGAGAGGTAGAATACCTCACTACTATAGTTGTTGCCATGCAGGATTAAATGAGATAAGTGTTGGAAACAATTGCGAATCATAACTCACAAGATAGAGGCTCATAGGTTGGCCAAGATGATGGGCTAACTACAAAGCAGTTGCAAACTAGATTCCTTCTAGAAAAGAAAATAGCTAGAGATCTAAAAAAAAATTGTATCTCCAATTTTGGTGGAGAAGGCGAAGGGGATGTAACTGAAGCCTAGTTGAGAGAATTAGAAGTTTATTTTATATTAAAAGGCTATTCCTTAGGAACTCAAACAATTTGGGCCATGATAAATTTAGAAAGGATTGCTTTAGATTGGTGGGAAACCTATTGTGATAAGAATAAGGTTGAACCTGTTGATATTAAATGGAAATGTTTTGTTGAAATATTCAAAAAGAGGTTTCTTGTAGAACACTTCTATACCCTAAAGTTTGAATAATTTTCCAACCTTCGGTAAGGGGCTAAAATAGTGGAGATATACTATAAGAATTTGGTTCAATTACTTAAGTATGTACCTACCTATGATGAGAATATGAGAGTTCATAATTTTATTCACATGTTATAATCTGGAGTAAAGCATGATGTAAACATGCATGAGCCTAGACCACTACAAAAAGTGTATGAATTTGCAAATAAAATAGAGTCCCACCTGTAGTTTAACTATGTTTCCCTATCTGAGCAAGATCAGCAAGCACTAAGGAAGATAATGTGAAGTGGGAATATGAACAGGGCCAAAAGGCCAAGAATTTTTTGAAATCTAAATAGGGAAATAACAGAAATCAGAAGAAGTTCAAGAAAAACTTTCAAAAGAAGAACAACAACCCCAATAATTCTAAATCTCAATCATAGAAGCCACAAACCTTAGCACCAGTAATATAGGGGGAAGAAATCAGAAAGAAGCAAGGACCCGAGGATGGGTGTTATCATTTAAGAGGCCCATATTATGCTCATTAGTGTCCACACCAACCAGGGTTGAGTTCATCCAATGCCAAAGGGAAGGAACTTGAGCATCAAATCAATGTCACAACCAAGAAACATAAGCTAGATGGGCAAGTCACCCCATTGCTTATAAAATGTAATATTTTTAATAAGCAAGTAAAAATTTTAATTGATAGTGGGGTCATAGATAGCTTTATTTCTTCTAGTTTAGCAAGGGATATGCCAAAAAGGCCAAGATATTTGGCCCATGGATGGAAGGTAGAGTATGGTTCTAGGTAAACCTACTCAAAGAACCAATGCTATCTAATGGCAAAAATTACTTTATCTAGTGGTACCATCGAAGGTTATTTGTATGTAGCTCCACTCCATGCCTTCGATGTGATCCTAGCGATAGATTGATTATAGGCCCATAAAGCCTTGATAAATTTCTAAGATAGGTGGATCGAGTTTTCATAGAAGGGCAAGGAGAGACTAAAAATTCATAACGAGTAGGGGGCATTTAAACCCTAGATGATGTTAGATATGCAATTGAATAAATCCCTCAATAAAGTAGGGATAGTGTGTGTTGTAAAGCTCGATAAAGTAGGATATTATCAAAAGAGAGAAATGTTAGGGAAGCACCCAATTTTACAATATTTTAAGGATGTATTTCCAAAGGATTTACCTAGACTCCCTCCTATGTAGGAATTTAATTTCACAATTGATCTTATACCAAGAGCAGAAACTATTCTTTGATATCCATATAGGATGAATCCTAAGGAGATGCAAGAACTAAAGTTTCAACTACAAGGGCTATTAGAAAATATATTGATAAAACCAAGTGTGTCACGTTGGGGTGCACTAGTTTTATTTATAAAAAAATAAATATGGTTCACTAATATTGTGTATTGATTACACGATGCTAAATAAGGCTACATTCAAGAACTAATATCCCCTACCTAGAATCAAATATTTATTCAATCAACTCAGATATGCCATAGTACTCACTACTATCAACCTAATATTAGGGTATAACCAATTAAGACTACATGAGGATACTCACAAAACAACATTTAAGACTAGGTATGGGCATTACTAATTTACAGTCCTACCCCCTGGACTAACTAATGCTCCAATTGCATTAATGAATCTAATGAATAGTGCGTTTAGAAGGCATCTGGACCAATTTGTCCTTGTATTTCTAGATGATATCTTAATATACTCTTGAAACAAAAAATAGCATGATAAACATCTCAAGATCGTGTTAGAGTTGTTAAGGGAAAATTAACTCTATAGAAATCTAGCCAAGAGAGATTTCTATGTTTTAGAGGTACAATATCTTAGACATATCATATCAACAAAAGAAATTGTTGTGGCTCTCAATCCTGAATTTGCCCCCCCTACTAATGTAATTGAAGTACAAAGCTTCATGGGGTTAATGGGCTACTATAGATGTTACATTAAGGACTACTCCAACATTGTTGCAGCAATAACCTGTTAGGACCCTCCTAACATATCCTAATTACTTATATTATTTATTCATTATATTCTAGGGTCACAACCCTTCACTCTTACAACTATTAGACTAGGTATTTAAATGCAATCCACATATGATAATAAGGCATCATCGAACAAATATATAAATTAAGTCTATTGTGGGTTTTCTACCTTATAATCAAAAAGTGATTCAATATAAAAATGATCATGCTTCCCGCACCATTTAGTTTCATACCATCTGGATCAGATCTAGATCAAGGAGAAAATTCACCATTAAAATTTTTTTGCACCACACATTTCAGCCAGTCCACATTCGCGAGGATGCAAACAACATTCACGCTTCACGGATCCGTGTCTAAATCCTCGCAAAAAATTAAACCTTCTCCTAAGGTACGAATTAAGTTGTCTTACACCCAAATTGCTCTACCTTTCGCGTGGTGACCAGTGGTTGTTTTGAAAAAGCTAAAATCTTCAATGCAACATCAAGGTTTTCGACGTCCAAAACGCAAAGGAAAAAAAATTAAAATTATTTTTTTTATTTTTGCTCACCTGTACCAAGTCATATTGATCGTTACCTACACCAACCATAATGGCTGAAGGACGATGATCACTGGATTCCATTCATGAGAAACACGAAAGGCTCGCTGAAGAAGTTCAATAGGAAAGAGAGGAGAATACCCGTACCACAAGAGAACTCTTTGAGAAAATATTTGCAATGGATGTTAAACTTGATGACATCAGTCAAAATTAGGCAACAACACATGCAAATTCACCCAACCATGGGTCATAAAACCGAGCAATGTTAGGAGTTCAACAAAATTCCATTCTACCATGGACGACCAAATTAGACTTCCCAAAATTTGAAGGATGAGACCCTACAAACTGGATCTACCGAGCAGAGCAATATTTCTCACTAAATCAAATTTTAGAAATGCAAAAAGTGCATATCGCCTCCTTCCACTTGGAAAATGACGCCATCCAATGGTACCAATGGTTCGAGAAAACTAATGGTACTCTGACATGGTCAACCTTTACATAGAATATATTAGTGTGATTCGGCCCTAACAAGTTTCAAAGCTTTATAGGGGCCCTCACTAAATTATGCCAAACCAATTCGGTAAGCGAATACCAAGCAGAATTTGAAAGGCTATCTAATCGAACATCCAGATTAGACGTTGCATTCTTTCAATAATGTTTTGTCAGTGGATTAAAAGAAGAAATTCGAATAGAGGTGCAAATGTATAACCCTACAAACATGTTAGAGACCATCGGCTTGGCGAAATTAGTAGAGGACAAAATCAAGGCACGGAATCGGTTCACAAAACCAACTTGGAGGAAACCATCAAACACTTATACCAACCCCAAACCAATGCAAAATGGACAAACCCAAAATTCCTACATAGCCCCCAAAATTAACCCCGCTCTACCAATTAAGCGTCTGAGTTTCAAGGAAATGAAGGAAATACAAGCTAAGGGTCTTTGCTACCATTGCGATGATAAATTTGACAAAAATCATAAACGTGCCTCACGAAAATTATATATTCTAGATGCTAAGAGGAAGGGAATTCTACTGAAGAGGAACCTAAACTTGAAGTAGAGGTATTATCCAACACACTTGAAAGTGACGAAGAAAATGCACCAAAGGTTTCCTTCAATGCCCTTGCCAAATTTTCTGCCCCTCAAACAATGCGAGTAAAAGGGTATTTTAAGAAACAAAACCTTACCGTGCTCCTATATTCTAGTAGCACGCACAATTTTATCGATCCAAAGGTGGCTAAACAAGTAAATTTTTTTATATACCCTTGCAATAACTTCGAAGTGATGATTGGAAACGATAGAAAAATTGCATGCAAAGGAAAATGCAGAAATATAAAAATAACTATGGGGGTTTATAACATGAAAAGCGACATGTACGTCCTACCCCTAGGTGGGTGCGACATTGTACTAGGTGTACAATGGTTACGAACCTTGGGCATATTCCAATGGTAATTTTATGAACTATGGATGAAATTCACAGCAAAGAACCAAACCTATATTATCCAAGGCCTGTAATCAGGACCTTCCCAAATTGTTAGCTCACATAGAATGGAGAAAATTATCTAAAAAGGAAACAAATGAATGGTCGCCCATTTATTTTCAATTCAACCTAGTCACAAATAAGACGAGACACCAGAGTTACAAAATATTTTAGGCCACCATAAGGCGGTATTCAATGAACCAAAAGGCCTACCTCCACAACGAAGTCACGATCACACTATTCCACTATTTCTAGGGCATCAACCTCCTAATATTAGACCTTATCATTATCCATACCTCCAAAAGACCGAAATAGAGAAATTAGTACAAGAGCTTCTTAAGGAAGGAGTCATTAGACCTAGCAAAAGCCCTTACTCCTCTCCAATTATTTTAGTTAGAAAAAAGGATGGCTCGTGGCGTTTATGTGTCGATTTTTGAGCGCTTAATAAAATGACCATCAAAGATAAATTTCCTATTTCGGTCATAGACAAGCTATTAGATGAACTCCACGAGGCAGCTTATTTTTCCAAGTTAGACTTACGGTCAAGCTACCACCAAATACGAGTCAATGAAAAGGATATTCCTAAGATGGCCTTTCGCACTCACGAAGGGCACTATGAATTCTTGGTGATGCCATTTGTCCTGACCAACACTCCTTCTACCTTTCAAAGTCTAATGAATAAGGTATTTCACCCTTTTCTTCGTAAATTTATATTATTTTTCTTTGATGACATTTTGATTTATAGCAAAACATGGGAAGAACATTTGGACCATGTTAGACAAGCGTTCCAAATCTTGGAGGAAAATCAACTTTATGCAAAAATATCAACGTGTTCCTTTGGAAAACAAGAAATTGAATACTTAGGGCATATTGTCTCAAACGAAGGAGTTATGGTAGATCCTTCCAAAATTGAGAAGGTGAAAAATTGGCCTATTCCAAAAACCTTAAAAGCTCTACGTGGGTTTCTTGGACTAACGGGATACTATAGAAAATTTGTCCAAAATTATAGTAAAATCGTTGCTCCTCTAACAACATTACTTAAGAAAAATGCTTTCAAATGATCGTCTAAAGCGGATGAGGCCTTTATCACCTTGAAAACTGTAATGTGTACCACCCCTGTTATAGCCATGCCCAAATTTTCTAAACCGTTCGTCATTGAAAGTGATGCTTCAGGAATAGGAATGGGAACTGTACTCATGTAGGAAGAAAGGCCTCTAACTTTTATAAGCAAAGCATTTTCTCCTAAGAATTTAGCTCGTTCTACGTATGAAAAAGAGATGTTGGTGATTGTCCATGCTATTCAACATTGGAGGCCTTACCTTATTGGCCAACATTTCATTATACGCACTAACCATCATAGCTTGAAGTATTTTTTGGAACAAAGGACTAATACCCTGGAACAACAAAAATGGGTTACTAAACTTCTTGGCTATGATTATGAAATTACATATAAAAAGGGAAAGGACAACATGGCAGCCAATGCACTTTCTAGAAAATTTGAAGATATGCCTCAAGTCCATGCTCTTTCCTCCCTTATTCCTAAATAGGTAGATGAGATGCATGAAGAATGGATAAATGATCCTACTATCCATGCCTTAATTCAACAACTTCAACATAATACTAGTAGCAAAACTCCATACACTTGGAAGGACAATATATTAAGATAAAAAGGAGGATGGTCCTCACCCCCAATTCAACTTATCATGAAAAAATTCTTCATGAGTTACATACCTCAACCACTGCAAGCCACTCAGGGTTCTTAAAAACCTATAAAAGAGCCACTATCTCCTTCTATTGGGTAGGAATGAAAAATTACATCAAAAAAATTGTAAAAGAATGTGAAGTTTGCCAAAGACAAAAAGGGGAGACCCTCGCTATTCCAGGATTACTTCAACCTCTTCCTATACCCACAAAAACATGGGCAGATATTTCTATGGACTTTATTGAAGGATTACCAAAATCAAGAGGAAAAAAAACCATTTTTGTAGTCGTTGATCGTTTATCTAAATATGCCCATTTTTGTTTCGTGGCTCATCCTTATACCGCTAGCACTATAGCCCACCTCTTCCTAGATAACATCTTTAAATTACATGGTATGCCCTCCACAATTGTTAGTGACCGCGACCCAACTTTCACTAGCACCTTTTGGAAGGAATTGTTCAAATTACAAGGTACTCAACTTCGTATGAGCTCCGCTTACCATCCTCAAACCGATGGTCAAACAAAAGTTGTAAATAAATGCTTGGAAACATACCTTCGATGTTTTGTTTCTACTCAACCACTCCATTGGGTAAAGTGGATTTCACTAGCGGAATGGTGGTATAACACTTCATACCATACGTCCATAAAAATGACTCCTTATGAAGCACTATATGGTCAAACACCACCATCCCTCACTTCCTATATTCCAGGGACTACAAAAGTCCATGTGGTGGAAATGGAACTTGCTAATAGATATGACATACTACGGATCCTAAAAGAGAACCTACACACCACCCAGCATCACATGAAGCAGCAAGCCGATCAACATAGAAGCGAACGTAGTTTCCACAAGGGTGATATGGTTTTCTTACATCTCCAACCTTACTGTCGATCCTCTCTTAAACAAAAAGGTTCTCAGAAGTTAGCACCCAAATTTTACGAGCCCTATAAAGTTCTCCAATGTATTGGGACCGTTGCTTACAAACTAGATCTCCCTCCCTCTTCCAAACTTCACCCCGTATTTCATGTATCTTGCCTTAAGCTTGTAGTGGGAGCCCATATCATGACACAACCCACTCTCCCTGAATTCTTCGATGATGGAGTACTTCTAGTCGATCCAGAAGCTATCTTGGATAGCCGCTCTCGTCACCTTCGTACTCGCGATATCACGAAAGTTTTAATCCATTGGAAAGGTCTACCTTTAGAAGACGCAACATGGGAAAATTTTCAAGATATCTAGCAGCAATTTCCAAATTTCTAGCTTTGAGGAGAACGCTCCTTTAAGGGGGGTGGCATGTTAGGACCCTCCTAACATATCCTAATTATATTATTTATTCATTATATTCTAGGGTCACAACCCTTCATTCTTACAACTATTAGACTAGGTATTTAAATGCAATCCACATATGATAATAAGGCATCATCAAACAAATATATAAATTAAGTCTATTGTGGGTTTTCTACCTTACAATCAAAAAGCGATTCAATATAAAAATGATCTTGCTTCCCGCACCATTTAGTTTCATACCATAACCAACCTTCAGAAGAAGGGAAAGGAATTCAAGTGGTTGAAAAAGTGTGAAGCTACCTTTGCATTGCTAAAACATAAGCTCACTACCACACCAATTATGAATATTTCTAACCCTCAAGGGGACTTTTTAGTATGCATGAATGCATCATTAGAAGGGTTAGGAGGAGTACTTTCTCAAGAAGAGTCAGTAGTAGCATATACTTCAAGGAAGGTCAAGAAGCACAAATTTAATTATGCTACACATGATTTAGAGCTAGCTGTAGTGGTGCATTCTCTAAAGTCCTGGTGAATTAGGATCTTATTCTAACACTATTTTATAATTCTCATTTACTTATGTAATGACCCACTCCCAACGTGGGGTATCCCATTATAATGTTATTTTGTAATACTTTGTAATGTATGTGGCAAGTAAGGTGCCTAGACAAGTGGTGCCATATCATGTAACCATTTTTATCAAGATTTTAATCGATGTTTGGTAGGAGATTCTAGCTTGAGTGGAATTTTGCATGTAATCCAACTCTTGAGCCTTTAGGTAGGGTTGCGTGAAGTTTTTCTTTAATAGATATGAAGTTATGTACAAATTCATCTTTTTGCAAGCTAATGAAATATTGAAGGAGGTTGCCCCCTTGAAGAGGCCCATGATTCTGTGTTATTGTGAGATTGTTCCATTTCTGCATTTAATGTTTCCATAGTTTTATAGAGTTACTTGATGTATTTGAGTTAGTTTTCAGTATTTTATGTGAGTGTGCTTTATTTTAATAGTAAGATACTAAAAAGTGGTATCATAGTGCTCTCCAAGGCCGAGTTTTGTTGTAACTAAGATGATTTTTGTCATTCATTCATCTTGTTCGGTATAATTTTCTGCATGTTTTTATTTTTGTTTTTCCCTTTATTAAAAAAATCCAAAAAAATACAATCTATTTTTTTTTGACCAAAAAAAACTAGAAAACACAAAAAAAATACAGTAGCTTTTTTAGTAGTTGTGTAGGTTAGAAACCTATGCTGGGGGTTTTAAAATATCATGAAGGATCTATAGTTATTGGCTAAGCTAGATAGCCCATAAATTTTCTAGTGAATTGAGGGGCGATCAAGCTCCAATACCTAGGCCTTAGACAACACTCACACACGGACTTGAGCTTCCATGCATCTTCGGGTGTATTAAGAGATAATCTAGGCTTAAACAAAATTTTATCCATTAGGAAGCTTTTCAACCTTGTATTATCCATAGTCCATAGGACACAACATCTCGGACGATCACCCTCCCATACTATCAAAGAGGTAGATAGTGTGCTCAAGGGTATGTGTGGAATCCTCCTTGGATAGTGGCCTGAAATATTGGTCCGAGCACTATTTTTCATCACTACGGTATAACAGAGGGCCTATGGGTATTACATAATCCCTTAATTAGTGTACCCTAGTTCTAAAAAACACAAATTCCACCTATAAATCACCACCATCCCTATTCTACTAACCTACATTTACAACCCCAAAAGTGAGCATACGGAGAAGTCATTCCTTATCACAGAAAATAAACTTGCATGCACAAAAAATTAGGATAGGTTTTGGAAGTATCTGCAATAGCCTGTGGTCAGAGATAGAATAGTCAATACAGTGATAGTAATAGTCTGGTCAATAATAGTGATAGTCAGGTTGATAGTAATAGCCCTGTATATCAATCAAGAATTACAAACTTCAAGTATCCAAAATAGAACTTTCAATGTCAAATAATCCCCAAGGTTAGTGATAGAAATCATGTCAGTAACCATAGTACTGGTGGTAGGGCAAGAGATAGGATAGTGATAGGGTGGTCAGGGGGTAGACTACAGGTTAGAGATAGTTGATCTCAAACCCTAAATTTTGAATCGTAACTCCAAATTAGAAATTGACAATATAAGTAGACTCGTCAACACAATAGTATAAAAAAAAAGTCTGTGGTACCCCAAATTTAGTGTTGTGGGGTATAGCTTATTGAGACTACTTTTTTGAGATGATCACTTTGATATACCACACCCAAGCACTTTTTTTGACACCTTACTAAAAATAGTAACTCTTGAAACCCCACATCTATTTTTAGTAACTTAGTAAAATAGGGCCCACAATGGTGAGTGGCACTCGTGGACAACAAAAGGAGTTAGAACTTACCACAATATTGGTCGACATGCAAAAATCCCTTGACTACTTGACCACTACAAACCACAACATAAGATAAGATATTCAAGAGCTTCAAACGAATCATGATACCACTAGAATCCACTTAGAAAAATAACTTGCAGAGGTGAATACCCAATTGTAGGGTATTTTCACATATGAAAACCAAGCTGAAAACTCTGAACAGGGTAAAAGAAGGGAAATAGAAGACCGAAGAAGGGAAATAGAAGACACTCACTATGATCATGATCCGACCTTCAAAATGCCTAAATTGAATTTTCCTAAGTTTAGTGGAAAGGATGTCGATGGGTGGTTATGTTGGGTTGATCAATTTTTTAGACTCCATAATGTCCCTGTATATCATTGGGTTTAGATGGATTTCTTCAACTTAGAATATAAGGCCTTACACTAGTTCCAATGGCTACGAGCCACTACCCCTGATCTATCTTGGGAGAACTCTAAGTCCCAACTACTCACCCGATTTGGCCCTAGTGACTATGAAGACTTTACAAGAGCATTTACAAAGTTGAAACAAATAGCCATAGTTCATGATTACCAAACACAATTCGATAAATTGGCCAAGAAAACTAAGGGCTTTAATGAGGGATTTTTTATGAGTTATTTTGTTAATGAGTTGAAAGATGATCTCCAGGTTGAATTCAAGATGTTTAAACCCTAAACCATGATGCAGGCTATCAATTTAGCCCAATTGGCCAAATCTAAACTCTCAACTCAAAAGCAGACATCGATATTTTCTCAAGCTCAACCTCCATTTCCTCCCCAGTTCTAAAATAATATTGATAATAAACCTTCTGCACCCAAATGACTGACTATAGATGAAATGGATGTGTGTCACACCCAAGGGCTATGTTATAATTGTGATGAAAATTTTGTGAAGGGGTATAGATGTGCAAATAAGAGATTGTTCTTAATAGATGTAGAGAAACCCGATAGCAGTGACCATAGTGATGAGGAGAGTGACACAACTAAAGCACCAAATCAAAAAGAAAAGGAAACACAAGAACCTCGGGCAAAAACTTTTGTCCATGCTCTTGTTGAGATTACCACTCCAAAAACCATGAAAGTTGTGGGTTTTTCAAACGCCAATGCCTTACTATTCTTATTGATTCAGGCAATACACATAACTTTATTGATCCTTTATTTTCTAAGCAAGCCAATTGCTATATACACACATATAATTCATTTGAAGTCATGGTGGAAAATGGAGGCACTTTACCTTGTAAAGGTAAATATCACAATATCAAAATAAATATGGGGGATTATGAACTCAAGCAAGATATGTTTGCCCTCCAATTGGGAGGATGTGACATTGTGTTAGGAGCTCAATGGTTGGGCACCTTGGGCACTATCTCCTAGAACTTTGTAGAACTATGGATGTAGTTTTCACAACATGGACAAACACACACCCTCCATGGTACCAAAACAGGCCCTACACAAATTATCAATTCCAATCGTATGGAGAAGTTGTTGAAAAATTCATCTCACGGGGTCATTGCATAAATATTTCCAATTCAACCAACCACTTCCACAGAGGATCAAATTCCAGCATATTTGCAACTTGTTTTTATCAAGCACAATGGCATTTTTTAGAACCAACTACCCTACCACCTCATCGCTCACATGACCATGCTATTCCACTACTACCAGGTAATGCACCACCCAAAATCAGACTATATCGGTATCCTCATGCTCTCAAGTCCGAAATCAAGAATATGGTACAATAATTGCTCAAATTTGGTGTCATTCAACCCAGTACCAGCCCTTACTCTTCTCCAGTTTTACTAGTTCTCAAGAAATATGGCTCGTGGTGATTGTGTATAGATTACCGTGAGCTCAATAAAATACCATCAAGGATAAATTTCCCATTCCAGTAGTTCATGAATTGCTAGATGAATTACATGGAGCTATGCACTTCTCCAAGTTAGACCTTTGTTTTCGATACCATCAAATCAGGCTCAAGGAGGAGGATATTCCCAAAATTGCTTTTCGTACTCATGAAGGTCACTATGATTTCTTGGTAATGTTATTTGGTTTTATAAATGGTCCCTCCACATTTTAAATCCTTATGAACAACATCTTTCACCCTCTCTTGTGGAAGTTCATCCTAGTTTTCTTTGATGATATCTTGGTTTATAGTCGCTCATGGGAAGAACACCTTATCCATGTGGATCAGACATTACAGTTGTTGGCACAACATCAATTTTTTTCTAATTGGTCCAAGTTTTCCTTTGGTCTGATAGAATTTGAGTATTTAGGACACATTATCTCCAAATATGGTGTTAAGGTCAACCCTAAGAAGATTCAAGCATTTCAATACTAGCCAAAACCTTGCACTCTCAAGGTACTATAAGGATTTTTAAGGCTTACAAGTTATTATCACAAATTTATTCATAATTATGGTAAAATAGTAGCCCCCCTCACATCCATTTTAAAGGACTCTTTTACTTGGATGGAGCCCAATGACCAAGCATTTATCGAATTAAAGTATGCTATGACCACCACACTAGTTTTAGCCATACCTAATTTTTCCAAGCCATTCGTCATTGAAAGTGATACTTCCGTCCATGGCATTGGGGCAGTTTTGATGCATGAAGGGAGACCCTTGGCTTTCACTAGTAAGGCACTATTTGATCGTAACTCAAGAAAATCTACATATGCTAAGGAGATGTTGGAAATATTACATGTCATAACCCTTTGGTTACCATATCTCATTGGGTGTCATTTCTCCATTAAAACAAATCATCAAAGTCTCAAATACTTCTTAGAATAATGGGTTTCTACCCCAAAAAAATAAAATTGGGTTTCTAAACTCATGGGATATTATTATGATATCACCTATAAGAATAGCAAAGAGAATATTTTGGTTGATGCTCTCTCTCACCAATTTGAGGCCCTCAACATGTTCCCCAATGGATATATTCCTTACGACAGGAGGTACTTCAATATGTAGACTTGACAGCTTTGGTGGTCTTTCTCCATTATGATCCTACTTCATACCCATGCTATAATTGGGATGGCCATGACTTGCATTATTGCCAACACCTTGTTCTTCCTCGCACATCCCCACTTAGTGAGATTTTCATGAACGAACTACATATTGCTCCCTCTATAGTCCATTCAGGATTTTTCAAAACATATGAATGCCTTAAGCACACATTCTTTTAGAAAGTATAAATAGGACATCCATGATTTTGTGGTAGTTTGTGATACTTGTCAATGGATGAAAGGTGAAACGATACATTCTTTGGGTATTCTTCAACCCTTACCCATTACAGATCAGGTTTGGACTAATATTTCCATGGATTTTATAGAAGGATTGCCTAAATTTGGTGGTAAGTCTATTATTTTCATGGTAGTGGATTGTGTTTCGAAATATGTTCATTTTTGTTCGCTTAGCCATCCTCACACAACCTCCATCGTTACCAAAATCTTCCTTGATTCTATTTTTTTCCTTCATGGTATGCCCACCTCCATTATGTTTGATCGAGACCCAACCTTCACTAGTCATTTTTAGCAAGAATTGTTTAAGTTGCAGGGAAATTAGCTCAAAATGAGTTCAGCCTACCACCCGCAAATGGATGGTCAAACTAAGATTATCAATAAATGTTTGGAGACTTATCTTCATTTCTTTGCATCAGATCATCCTACTCAATGGGCAAAGTGGCTTCCTTTGGTCAAATGGTGGTATAAAACTTCCTATCATACAACCAAACTCACCCCTTTTGAGGTCGTTTATGGGTGCCCTTCTCTAACACCTTCTTCATACATTCTAGGTTGCTCCAAGGTCTAGGCAGTTGACACTACTCTCAGCCAATATACTGATGTTCTTCACCAACTGAAGCAGAATTTGGACATGGCCCTGAATCAAATGTGACAATAGGCTAACCAATATCGTTCTGAGTGTATCTTTGATGTGAGTGATATGGTCTTCCTTTGCTTATAGTTGTACAAACAATCATCTCTACAACTCTGTAGGTGCTAGAAACTTGCTACAAAATACTATGAAAACTACCAAGTTCTATAGTAGATTGGTATCACAATTTACAAATTGGCTCTTCCGCCAACCTCCAAGCTCCATCTTATTTTTCATGTTTCCTCTCTCAAAAAGTTTGTGGGTACACAGGTACAGGTTCAATTAGCATTACCACAATTGGATGAAGAAGGGTCCATATTACTTGAACCTGAACAATTGTTGGATCATTGAACTCACACTCTCTGCAATCGTACCATCATGGAAGTTCTTGTTCAATGGCATGGGCTCTAGCCAGAAGATACTACATGGGAGTCTCTCCATCAGCTCCAACACCAGTTTCCTCATTTTTAGCTTTGAGTATAAAGCTTTCCGAAGGGGAAGGACATGTTAGGATCCTATCCTAACGCCATTTTGTAATTCTCATTTACTTATGTAATAATCCACTCCCAATGTGGGGATCCCATTATAATGTTATTTTGTAATACTTTGTAATGTATGTGGCAATTAAGGTGCCTAGCCAAGTGGTGGCATCTCATGTAACCATTTTTATCAAGATTGTAACCGATGTTTAGTAGGAGATTCTAACTCGAGTGGAATTTTGAATGTAATCCAACTCTTGAGCCTTTAGGTAGGGTTGCATGAAGTTTTTCTTTGAAATACATGAAGCCATGTATGAATTCATCTTTTCGCAAGCTAATAAAATATTGAAGGTTCCCCCTCTAAGAGGCCCACGATTATGTCTTATTGTGAGATTGTTCTATTTCTGCATTTAATTTATGCAGTGTTATTGATTAACTTGATGTATTTGAGTTATTTTTCAGTATTTTGTGTGAGTGTGCTTCATTTTACCAGTAAGATCCTAACATGGTGTCACTACTTGGTTGGAAGGTCCTTTGAATTAAAAACTGATCATCAAAGTCTGAGGTATATATTTTCCCAACCTATACTCAATGCGAGATAGAGAAGATGGGTCGACTTTCTCACTGAGTATGAATTTTAAATTGAGTATATAAAGGGAAAGAAAATAAGGTTGTTGATGCTTTGAGTAGAAGGAAACACATAGCAACCATAACTAGAAGTCACATGGATTTGATGGATCAAGTGAGGCAAGAGCAATCTTAGGATGAGTATTTCCAAGAAATTTGAGCTAGAATGAATAGAGACCCTAAGGGTAATAAGGAATTTGGCATAAAATATGACCTTTTGTGCTACAAAGGTAGAGTCATTGTACCAAAAATGGGTGATTTAAGGAAACTGATAATGCAAGAAGCCCATAGATCTCTTTTTCTACTCATCATGGAGGGGCCAAAATGTAGGAAAACATGAAAAGAACCTTCTTTTGGGTAGGAATAAAGAAGGATATTATCAATTTTGTTGCTCATTATATCGAATATCAAAAAGTTAAGGCAGAATGCAAGCATCCTGTAGGGTAATTATATCCACATGATATACCTACGCATAAATGGTAGGTCATTTCTATGGACTTTATAGTAGGTTTACCCAAGACCATGTATCAACATGATGCAATCCTTGTGATAGTTGATAGATTGACTAAGGTTGCACATTTTATACCCAAAAACATCAAATATGATGCATAGATAGTAGCTAACATATTTTCTAGAGAGGTATTCCAATTACATGGGTTTCCAGAGATATAATTTTAGATAGGGATTCCAAGTTCACTTTTGAATTTTGGAAATCCCTACATCATGCAGTGGATACAAAATTGAATATGAGCTTAGCATACCACCCTAAAATAGATGGTTAAACTAAATGGGTAACCTAATTACTAGAAGATATGCTTCGCATGTACTGCATGGATCATAACTCTCATTGGGAAGACTACCTACATCTTGTAGAATTTACCTACAATAATGGACATCACTCCTCTCTAGGAATGGCTCCTTTCGATGCCTTGTATGGGAAAAAGTGTAAAACGTCATTTTTTTGGGATAACCTAGAAGATCGAGTTGTGATTGGGTTAGATATGATCAAAGAAATTGAAGATCAATTAAAGGTAATCAGGCAAAGACTTAAAGAAGTTATCGATAGGCAAAAAAATTATGTTGATCTAAATAGGACTCCAAAAGAGTACTCAGTTGGAGATAAAGTGTTATTAAGGGTTAAACCGATAAAGAGTGCTATCAAATCCATGAAGTTGGATCCTCAATTTGTAGGACCCTTTGAGATCACTAAAAATATTAGTTTGGTTGCATACCGACTTGCCTTACCACCTAACATGTCAAAGATCCATGACACCTTCCACATATCCTTGCTTAGAAAATATGTTGTTGATCCTAAACATGTATGGGATGTTTCTAAATTATAGATGGCAAATCCGAAGGCTATTGAAGTGATATCGGTAAATATTCTTAAGTTTCATTCTAAATCTATGCAGAATCAGACTCTTGAACAATGTAATGTCTAGTGGGACCGATTTTCAAAAAGAAATACCACTTGGAAAAAAGTGGATAATATGCAAAAATATTTTCCTTTCTTGTTTGAAAATATATAATGTAATAACTTTTATTTTTTGAAACTAAAAACACTTGGTATGGTGTTTAGTCCCATGGGGGTAGGATATCATGACCCTCCCTGACAGGATTTTTGGCACAAAGAAACAATGTATTAACTGATGATGATTTAATACCTAGTTTGAGCAATTGAACTAGTTATGTGATATTTAGTTGATTTAGAAGAGAATGGTACTACTCACATATTTCCAAATGTGTAGGATCAGGTTCACTCATAGGTGGAAGAAGTAGAATCATCCACCAAAGGTGAGGGTACTTAAGGTTGAGGAAGTGATGATTAAGGCAACTCGGGGATAACATTGATAGATACCTTCATATAGGCATGAATTCAGTTAGGGATAATCATCAATAACTAGCCACCTTGAGCCTCGGTTGATAGCTTAGTAGCTATAATAAACTCTCAGGATGAGATAGGTGACTAAGTTGATGGAAAAGTTTCCTCTTTTTCTGTTGCATATGTTTGATTTTCTTTTACTTCATCACTATCTGTATCAATGATTTGGAAGCATTTAGAATCTGGTTGTCTATAAAAGCTCCTTGTTTTTCTAAAAATATTTAAAAAATAGCATGGTGTTAGTATTCAATGAGAATACTTGTTTAGTTTATAGTATTAAAACATGAGAAAAATAAATTATATTGTTTTAAATGATAAAAGAGTTTCATTTATAAATAATAGTTATATTGTTTTAAATGATAAAAGAGTTTCATTTATAAATAATAGTTATTTTTTTTTAAATGATAAAAGAGTTTCATTTATAAATAATATTTTTATTGTTTTAAATGATAAAAGAGTTTCATTTATAAATAATAGTTTTATTGTTTTAAATGATAAAAGATTTTCATTTACAAATAATAGTTATATTGTTTTAAATTATAAAAGAGTTTCATTTATAAATAATAGTTATATTGTTTTAAATAATAGAGCTTCATTCATAAACAATAATTGTATTATGATAATAGTAAGTTCTCTTTTTATAAATGATTTACAAGAAGTTTATTTTTAAAATAATGAAAGTTATTTTAGATAATGTAAATCTATTTTAAAACTATATAGAAGTCCTCAGCCGACCATGGGAAGGGATGCCTTAATGGTGAAGCTTCTAAAAGGAAGGAAAAAATATTTTAGATCATATTTGAGCCTACCCATCCATCGAGGTGATAAGGAAGACAGACGAATGGGAGAGTTATGAGACAAGATGGCAAGATACAAAGCAGACAATGTCATCCCTTATTAGATGGTGAATGGCAATGCTTTGAGGGATGACCAGACAGCAAAGGGAGACATTTTTATCAACAAAAATGAATTGAGGATTAAGAATAGAGGGATTGTGAAGAACGATTCCAAAATCGACACAGGAAAAAATGCAAAAACAAGAAACCAAGGTAGATAAACTAGGTAGAATTTATCAAGGCATCGTATTTACCCTAAGCTTGGTTGAGTTTGTTAGCTTCATTGGTCCTTTGAGATCGGTCTATCAATTGGTTTTACTTGTGTAAATCATATTTTGCTTAAGTAAATACATAGCACTATGTAAATTGTTGGGTTGTTGTTGAAACTTGTGTTGGCTTCCCAATGTCCCTGGGCGTTGTGTTTCCTTTACTGGGTTGTTGTTGAAACTTGTGTTGGCTTCCCAACATCCCTGGGTACTTTGTTTTCTTTTTTGGGTTATTTTTGAATCTTGTGTTGGCTTCCCAACATCCTTGGATGATGTGTTTCCTTTAATGTGTTGTTGTTGAACCTTGTGTTGGATTTCCAACATCCTTGGGTGCTATGTTCCCTTTTTTGGGTTTTTTTTGAAACTTGAGTTGGCTTCCCAACGTCCTTAGATGCTATATTTATCTTACTGGGAATACCTTATTGGATGGGAGCCACGTTGATCTCCATAGCCTTTGTTAAACCCTGTAGCAGTGGCACCGTAGTTGTTTGCAAGCCGCACCCTGTCAATTGAGTAGTTACTCTTTTGAAGTAACCTCTCATCATTGACATGGCTATTTTTTTGGCCCAACCTCCCTATCATCGTAATAAATCACACTTCTTTGGAGGAGGTGCATCCTTGTGTCTAGTATTTCAATATTCATTCCTCGGTTATTTGCCACCTGTGTTGGGTTCATGTTCTTTGTGAACCACTCTTCAAAAGGGTGTTGTTACCCTTCTTGGTGATTCACATAGACCTATTGGTAAGTTGAGATTAGATTAACCCTAGAGCTAGAAAAATCTTGAATGGGCATCTCATTTGGACCCTTTGGTAACATTTATCCCTAGTGTATGTAGCAGAAGTCGAGTAGAGGAGTTCCCCTCGCTTTGGAAAGTTTAAATAATTAAAGCAGGGGTTTTGATTAGTTAAATTTGTCGCCTTCTTGCGTAGACCTTCCTTTGTTGAAGAAGGATTGGAATCTCATGTTAATTAAAGTTTATTTAAATAATTAACTATGTAGTGCTTTGATTAAGTTGGATAAAGAGATCTAAAGTTTATTTAAAGAATTAAGTATGTAGTGATTTGATTATGTTGAATAAAGATATCTAAAGTTTATTTAAATAATTAAAGATGTATTGCTTTGATTATGTTGAATAAAGAGATCTAAAGTTTATTTAAATAATTAAAGATATAGTACTTTGTTATGTTGAATAAAGAGATCTAAATTTTATAATTAAAGATGTAGTGCTTTGATTATGTTGAATAAAGAGATCTAAAGTTTATTTAAATAATTAAAGATATAGTGCTTTGATTAAGTTGAATAAAGAGATCTAAAGTTTATTTAAATAATTAAATATGTAGTGCTTTGATTATGCTGAATAAAGAGATCTAAATTTTATTTAAATAATTAAATATGTAGTGCTTTTATTATGTTGAATAAAGAGATCTAAAGTTTATTTAAATAATTAAAGATGTCGTACTTTGATTATGTTCAATAAAGAGATCTAAATTTTATAATTAAAGATGTAGTGCTTTGATTATGTTGAATAAAGAGATATGAAGATTATTTAAATAATTAAAGATGTAGTGCTTTGATTATGTTGAATAAAGAGATCTAAAGTTTATTTAAATAATTAAATATGTTGTGCTTTGATTATGTTGAATAAAGAGATCTAAAGTTTATTTAAATAATAAAATATGTAGTGTTTTGATTATGTTGAATAAAGAGATCTAAAGTTTATTTAAATAATTAGAGATGCAGTGCTTTGATTATATAAGTAAAGAGATTAAGTCTATCTTATAATTAAAGAAATGGATTATTTATGAATTAAAGTATTTGGTCTTTGATTTACTAAATAAAAGAAAGATAGTTTGTTTTATAGATTAAAGGTATGGGACTTTGATTTATAAAATGAAGAAAAAAAAAGGGGATCATTTATGAATTGAAGTATTTAGTCTTTGATTTATTAAATGAAAAAAAATGTAGTTTGTTTTATAGATTAAAGGTATGGGACTTTGATTTATAAAATAAAGGAAATAGAAAAAGGGATCATTTATGAATTGAAGTATTTAGTCTTTGATTTATTAAATGAAGAAATGTAGTTTGTTTTATAAATTAAAGGTATGGGACTTTTGTTAGGATCCTGCTATAAAATAAACTCAAATAACACACTCTCACACAATTGCTTGGAAATAACTCACATAAACATCACATTAATATAACAAAAATTTGCATAAAGAACAATCTCACAATAGAACTGAATCGCAGGCCTCTTCGAGGGGGCAACCTCCTTCATTACTTCATTAATTTTGCAAAATATGGTTACATTGGTGCCCTTTCGGGTATTTAAGGAGTTTCCTTCCAAGGTTGGCTTACATGCAAAATGCCACCTGGATTACATGCATAATGCCACCCGAATTACATGCATAGTGCCACTTTGAATTACATGCACAATGCCACCCGAATTACATGCACAATGCCACTCGAATTGCATGCACAATGCCACACGAATTACATGCACAATGCCACCTATCTACCATGTGTTACATAAAAAAGGGTGCCATTTGTCATAGGCACTACCTAAGCTAAAACTTAGAACATTACAAAATATGAATCATGGGTACTACCCACGTTCACTAGGAATTATTACATCAAGGAAGTTATTACATTAAGGGTTAGGATGAGATCCTAACATGCCCTTCTCCTTGAAGAAGCTTTGTCCTCAAAGCTAAAAATGAGGAAACTGTTTCTGGAGTTGATGGAGGGACTCCCATGTAGCATCCTCAGGTTGAAGTCCACGCCACTGAACCAGGACCTCTGTGATGGTACGGTTGCGAGTTCGACGATACAGCAGCTGCTTTGGTGCAAGTAAGATGGAGCCTTCTTCATCCAATTTGGGAAGTGTTGATGGAACCTGTACCTTGGAGCTGCCCGAATTGTAGGATGGAGGCGTGAGTGGAGGGTGCCCGTACTCTGCCTCTGGTGGCGGTATGATAGGAAGTTTTGTACCACCATTCGGCCAAAGAAAGCCATTTTGCCCAATGAGTAGGATGATCGAAGGCAAGCAGCGAAGGTAGGTTTCCAAGCAGTTATTAACAACCTCTGTTTGACCATCCGTTTGTGGATGGTAGGCTAAACTCATTGTGAGTTGAGTCCCCTGCAACTTAAACAACTCTTGCCAAAAATTGCTAGTAAGGCTGGGATCACGATCAGATACAATGGAGGTTGGCATGCCATGAATGCGAAATATGGAGTCAAGGAAAATTTGGGCAATAGTGAATGCTGTGTAAGGATGGGTTAGGGCACAAAAGTGAGCATACTTTGAAAGGCGGTCCACTACCACAAAAATAATAGACTTGTCTCCAGATTTAGGTAGCCCTTCTATGAAATCCATAGAGATGTCAGTCCACACCTGATCCGGTATCGGCAAGGGTGGAAGAGTGCCCGAAGAGTGCACTGTTTCTCTTTTCATCCTTTGACCTGTGTCGCAGTCTGCCACAAAAGAGCGAATGTCCTGTTTCCTACCTTTCCAAAATAAGGTGCGCTTGAGTCGCTCATAAGGTGGTCTGATATTGGGAGGTGTACTATCCAGAAATAATGGAATGGCATGGTCGTGAGAGCGATGCAGTGGTCGTGTGATGGGTTCTGAAAAGATGGCCTCATGTTTGTGGAGAATCTGTTGCATGTCTTGTGGTATTTCACCCATTGGAGATGTCAATGGCTGGATGGAGAATAGTTGTGCAATGACCCCACGTGAAGATTTCTTTAGCAATTTCTCCATGTCGTTTGAACTGATAATTTGAGGTGTTCCTGTCGGGGAGCCCTTGATGATGTGTGTTTGTCCGTTCTGGAAGAAGCTGCATCCAAAGTTTAGCAAAGTTCCAACTGATAGTGCCCAACGTACTCAACCATTGGCATCCCAAAACAATATCACATCCACCCAAATGGAGGGCAAACATGTCCTTCTTGAGTTCATAGTCCCCTATCTTGATTTTAACATTGTGACACTTTCCTTTACAAGATAAGGTTCCCCCATTGGCTACCATGACCTCAAAGGAATTACAATTGTGGATATAGCAATTTTCCCGTTGAGCAACTCTAGGGTCAATGAAGTTGTGCGTGCTTCCCGAATCCAAAAGGATGGAAAGACGTTGGCCCTTGAAACATCTTGTAACCTTCATGGTTTGAGGAGTAGTAATGCCTGCAAGGGCATGGATTGTAATTGATGTCTCAAGTTCCTGTTTCCCTTCTTCTTGTGGAGGAGGTGTTGCTGGAGGGTCCTCATCCTCATCACTCTCGTCAACGGTATCAGGTTCTCCAACATCTATCAAGAACAATTTTTTGTGTGCACACTTATGCCCCTTGAAAAACTTTTCATCACAATTGTAGCATAATCCTTGGGCACGACGTGCATCCATCTCTTCGGTGGTGAGGCACTTGGGTGCAGCAGGTTTATTATCATCTGGGTGTTGGGCTCTCGGGGGAAATGAAGGTCTATCTTGAGAAAACTTTGATGGGCGTCTTTGGGTAGAGAGTTTAGATTCGGCCAGACGGGCCAAACTGATAGCTTCCATCATAGTTCGTGGTTTCAACATTTTGACTTTTGCTTGGAGTTCCATCTTCAACCCACTGATATAACAACTCTAGAAGAACCCTTCACTCAAGCCTCTTGTTTGATTGGCCAATTTTTCAAATTGAGCTTGGTACTCTCGAACTGACCCTGTTTGTTGTAGTTTGGATAAGGCTCTGTGAAGTCCTCAAACTCACTAGGACAAAATCGAGTGAGTATTTGGGATTCAAAATCCTCCCAAGAGAGATTTGGGTAGGTAAGACGCAACCATTGAAACCAGTGTAGAGCCTCAGATTCCAAGTTAAAGGAAGCCATCTGGACTCGATGAAATACTGGTACATTATGAAGTCAAAAGAATTGGTCAACCCGACATAGCCACCCATCAACATCCTTCCCACTGAATTTGGGAAAGTCCAACTTGGGCATTCTAAAGGGTGTATCATGGTCACGATTCCTTGTAGAACTCTCAGCTTGGTATTCTGATTTGGGTGGTTCTCTTCTCAGTTTGCTATCCACTTCGATCAATGCTTCTTCTAAGCGATTGCTAGTGGCCTCATGCTCTAGGCGAAGACCTTGGACTTCTTCCCTTATGGAGTGAAAAGCCGAGTTCAAGTTCTCAATGGCTTTTGTTAGGGACTCCAAGTGTTCTAGTTCTTTCTGGTGTCCACGGGTACCCTGGGCCATTTTTTGACCTTTTGTGACCAGTTACTAAAAATAGAATTGAATTTTTTTGACTTACTATTTTTAGTAAGTGCCCAAAAAAGTTCTTGGGTGCTATATATCAAAATGATCAACAGGAGGAGGTGGTCACAATGAGCTATATCTCTCAACACTACTTTTTGGCACCCCAGACTTTTTTTTTTTTTTATCTCCTGTTTTGCTGAGTCTAATGGTGTTTACAGATTCTAATTCTGAGCTACTGAGCAAAATTTGGGTACTGGAGCACTATCTAAAACTGGCCGTGTTTCACACTCAAGATTCTCTGTATTTTGCAGGTGACTGATATGACAGTTCTTTTCTGACTCTGAAGACTATGAATTCTACCCTGACTGTGCTGACCTCTCTGACCTGACTGTGACTGCCACTGTAAATTTTATCTGTTACTCTCTAGACTTTCAACTTAAGTGTCACCCTCATGGCTTATCCCGAATGCATGTCCCTTCTGTTATTTTTTTGGTAGAGGACTCCTTTCTCATATGCTCACTTTTGAAATGCAGGTTTACAAACGGGGGTGTTTGGATTCTTATTTTTATTTTTATTTTTGTGTTTTTTACAGGTTGCAGTTTTAACAGAACCAGGGAATGCTAAGTATAGGAGTATGTACCACCCATAGGCCCTCTAATATACCAACAGTGACGAACAATAGTGCTCGGACCAATATTTCGTGCCACTACTCAAGGAGGATTCCACACATACCCTTGAGCACACTACCTGCCTCTCTGACAATATGGGAGGGTAATCGTCCAGGATGCTGTGTCCCATAGACTATGAGTAATACAAGGCCGAAGAGCTTCCTAATGGCTAAAATTTTGTTTAATCCTAGATGGTCTCCCGATATACCCGAAGATACATGGGAGCTCAAGTCCGTGCGCGAGTTCTGTCTGAGGCCTGGGTATTGGAGCCTGATCACCCCTCACTTCACTAGACGCTTTATGGGCTATCTAGCTTAGCCAATAACGACAGATCCTTCACGATATTTTAAAACCCTTGGTACAGGGTTTCTACCTACTCAACTAACAATATATTTTTTTGTTTTTGGTCTGGAAAAAAAAAACACTGTATTTTTTTTTTTTGGATTTTTTTTTTTTTAATAAGGAAAAACGGAATGGAAAAAACACACAAAATTTATACCTAACAGGCGGATTGGATGGCAAGAATCATTGCAGTTGCAGCAGAACTTGGCCCTGGAAAGCGCTCTGATACCACTTGTTAGGATCTTGCTATAAAATAAACTCAAATAACACACTCTCACATAATTGCTTGGAAATAACTCACATAAACATCACATTAATATAAAAAAAATTTGCATAAAGAACAATCTCACAATAGAACTGAATCGCAGGCCTCTTCGAGGGGGCAACCTCCTTCATTACTTCATTAATTTTGCAAAAGATGGTTACATTGGTGCCCTTTCGGGTATTTAAGGAGTTTCCTTCCAAGGTTGGCTTACATGCAAAATGCCACCTGGATTACATGCATAATGCCACCCGAATTACATGCATAGTGTCACTTTGAATTACATGCACAATGCCACCCGAATTACATGCACAATGCCACTCGAATTACATGCACAATGCCACACGAATTACATGCACAATGCCACCTATCTACCATGTGTTACATAAAAAAGGGTGCCATTTGTCATAGGCACTACCTAAGCTAAAACTTAGAACATTACAAAATATTAATCATGGGTACTACCCACGTTCACTAGGAATTATTACATCAAGGAAGTTATTACATTAAGGGTTAGGATGAGATCCTAACAACTTTGATTTATGAAATAAAGGAACCTAACTTATTTGATGATTAAAGGTATGGGACTTTAAATTGTCAAATAAAGGTTGAAATAATTGATTAAAGTAAGACCTATGATCTAACTGTAATTTTTGAAAGACTCATTGGGTAATGAGAGGGGAAAATAAAAATAGTGATTTTTATGATATCAACTATGCAATAGATGGTTAGATACTTTGATTTAAATTGTATAGTTGCAATTTGGCAATGAAATAAGTAAATGCATTTAGAAGCATGTCTATCATGGAACCATGAGTGCCCTAATCCCCTACTATCCTCAAATGATCGATGGAAAGTTGAGGAGGACCAAGGAGGCAATTGGAACCAATGTGTTAGTTTGATTCTACCTTCAATGATTTACTTATGCTTAAATAGATATGAATTATGGGGAGATTTCCCTAATGAAATTGATGTAATATATTATTCTTTAAGAGTATGGAGGATTTACCATACTTGCTTATATGTAATAATTGTTATACCTTAAATTACTATTTTGGATTATTTATGTTTTGTATTTAAATTCCTTTCAATTAATGTTTATCTTATTTAAAAGTTGCTTCCTTTCTAGTATCTTTTGCATGCTTTATGAATTATATTTTTGTTATATTTAGTATCTAGAACTATTCTTGTTTTCTTGCTAAACAATAAAAACTTAAGTAATGAGTTCTAGGATGAAATTAAAGGGTGACCTAAGGTATTGAGACCCCCTTAGGGTGAACATAGTGGACCTAAGGAATTAAGACCATAGTGGACCTAAGGAATTAAGACCCCTTAGGAATAATTATAGCTGAGCTTAGGGAAATACTACTTCTGAGTTAAGATAGCTTGTCGTGGAGACGAGATGGATTGCTTAACTCACATTACGCGTAGCATACCTACACATATTAACTTGTGTATGATATGGTTATGGGCGTATACCTTCAATTGATTAAAGGTGATCAGTTTAGCTCATCAAGAGTGATGAGAGAGATAAAATTATTTGTGATAACACATCATACGCCTACACAGATAGATTTATGTTAGGGTATCTAGTGATATGTAGCTCTTTGGGAAACTTAGGGGATTTAAACAATAGGTTAATTAGAATTCGGTTAGGGATTTATGAACCCCTAAAAAAAATTTTATTTTCTGTGTTTTTTTGTAGCTAAATTTTGGGTCTTACATCTAAAGAGTGGTGATATCAATTCTAGGACTTGTTATTATTTTCTATGGGATTATTACTAAGCAAGTTCTTCATATTGATATCATGTATAATCCTTCTCTTTTTTCATAATAGATGTTTGCTCTAGCTCCAAAAACCCTTTAGTGCAATGACTGGTAATATTTTGGGGTACAAGAGGAGTAGGTTTTGGATTATGAATGCAAGGGATGCCTTGTGTGTATGGTCCCTTTCTAACCATTGGGGTTGATTATTCAAAAGCTTGACGATTGCTTCATGATTTAGTTGCCTTCTATTGATATTGGGAGATAGATTGTGGTCACCATAGTTCATGTTAAATATCTTCTCATGGTAAGCTCAACATCTTAATCCAATAGGTGGAGTTATAGATTCATGTTCAATATAGGTTGATTCAATTCATATATCTTTAGCAAAGAGAAGATAGTAGGATCCAGTGGCCCATATGAACATTCATTATGGGGGGAAGATACATAATTTATAATATCCTCCCCTTGGCCCCTTAGTTTAGATTTTGGGGGATATTAAAATATTTGTAATCTAACCTTATTAGACTAAGGCCAATAGTGGTGAAGTACCTATAGGTGCTCTTGATGTAAGCCTTTGGGGATCTTGATGTAATCCTACAAGCATATGCACGTAATCCTATAGGCATACTTCTATGTAAATTTATGGGTATCTATGCGTAAGTCTATGGGTATCTTCATGTAAGCCTAAGTATATTCTCATGTATTCACCCTTAGTGGTATTGATTAATCCACTTTTATGAATAACCTTGCTTAAAGGTTAATTTATTATTATTTTATTGTAAGGTTAACCTCAAGGTTAAGTTAATTTTAGCCTAAGGTTAACCTCTTATTGGGATTTTGGTATCACTATAAATACCCCTCAATGAACAATCATTTGTAACATATTAGTGATATATAAAAAATATTGTAGGGGTACCCCAAGGCACTCACCCCTTATTCCTTCTCTTATATTGTGTCGTTTATCTCTTTCTCTTTCTTTTTAACTATACACTTTTCTTTTTTTCCCTTCTTCCTTTTTATGCATATGATTGTGGTGAATGGATGTTTCAGGATGTTTCTAGAATAATATTGCAAATTCTATTTTTTATCCCAACCATATCAAGATCCTTCAGTACTAAAGAGATTTATTGTTTATATGCACACAAATTTTAAGTTTATTTCCATCAACTCTTACAGATAAAATTATAATTATGTTTCTAAAATATGTTATATTTCAAATATTATGTTAAGGATGCTATGCAAAATTCTAAAAATAAAAGTGAAAAACCTCAAGAATTCGAACACCAAATTTGATCCTAAAAAGTAACATATATACTAAAATAATCAAACACTAATAACATCTATAATCAGTTGTAGTGTTATGTAAGATAAATAAAATGATAATAAACTACAATGTCAATCAAGTAAATATTATGGATTTATAAATTCATTAATAAGTCACATTTTATCAAGAAAATTATCTTAGAACATATGTGCAATCTTCGTTTGATGCATCTGTAATGCTTTTAAAAAGAAAAATGTAATTTTATAGATGTTGAACTTCATGTCATTACATCTTTTGCTATTTAAAATAAGCCTTGAAGCTTTTATTATTGAAAATAACAAGGGGAATATCATATTCTTAGATATAGGTTCAAGAATAGACTCTACTTAATTCTTGTTAATATCCAAAAGAATCCAATTTTCATATATATCATAAAGAGGCCAAACCTTACTTGTATTCCACATTTATAACCATATTTTATTGGTTTGGATTTAAAATAATAGAATAGTGTATGTTACTCAATAATGCATAGATTTTAGCACAACATTAATCATTGTATGCATGAATTCATTTGAATTATTATTTTCCTCAAGCTATATTATGTTCTTATAAAACCATTCATGGGATTAATACATGGTGTATATATTTTAAGGTCACGTCATAACTCAAATAATTAGAGAGTAATACTATTGAGTACCAAAAACCAATTTTAGTACAAGAATATCCTTGATTTGCATCATTTAGTGCAAAGGTTTATGAATCATATATAGAGTATTATACTTATTTTGATTAAGCTACAAGAAAAATGTAAAAAATTTACCTCATAATAGATATCTTCAACCTTGCAACCTGTTCCATAAGGATATCTTCATGTGGACTTAATTATGCTAATATTCTCGTCACACCTTAGATTTCAAGTCCATTACCAAGAAAAGTATTCAACAAATATCATCCAAAACACCTCTTCCAAATGGTCCACATTATTTAAGGTGTATCTCAAAGAATGTATTGAGGTTTAAAACCAATTTTAATAAGGGATGTATTAGGCCTAATGCATCAGTATATAGAAGTCACTTTATTCTTGTTCTAAAAAATGATAAGAGATAAAGAGTTTGTATAAATTACAATGGTGATCTCAACAAAGTTTAGTTATTACTTATACTTCAAAAATATGATTTGAAGTCTAGTTATAAATTGTATTCTAAACAATGACAAGAGATGAATAATTTACATGAATTAAAATAGTAATCTCCTCAACAAAATTAGCTATCACTTTTACTTTAACAAGATCGGAGTCTAGTTATAATTGGAACCTAATTTGCTTGATAGGTAATCTAAAGATTGTATTAAAGTTAAAAGATGATATTTTGAGCGATTGACCTTATCTTTTAGTCTCATGAATGCTTTAACTTTTACATACTTGATTAACAATATAACTGAGTCATTGATAGACCACTATATATCATCTATCTCTATATTTATAGGAAAATGTGAAAGCACCTCATGTATAGATTAAATTTGCAATAGATATAAGATGTGTGTGAGTGCAAGTGCATGCATGCATATACCACTTTTGAACAAGTGATATGTATGAGGTGATCTAGATAATATGTTAAATTTATACTTAAAACCTACATAGACATAAGATGTGTGTGTGTGTTCCACCTCTAGTATGTTTTATATTTTTACAAAATCAATACATGATGCCTTAAATACATTATAAAGAAGTGAGATCTATGATATGATCTAGATAATATATAAATCATTCTCAAGTTCCCTACTCCATAGTCTCTAATGAATTTATGTATCTTCCTTAAGTTTACCAGTTTTTTGCTATCAATTTCTCCTTGATTTTCATATGCTACTTGGCATCTATATAATATACTCTGTGGTAGCATTAAAGAAATCTATAAAAAAATTTATGCATGATAAAAAAAACCAAATATTCTTTAAAAAATTGCTTTAATTACACTATTGGATCTTGATCAACCTTTTAAGATTGAGATATATGCCTCTAAACTTTCACTTAAAGAAGTCTTGAATATTATCCCTATTCTATTTATTATTAAAATTTATATGAAATAATGTAAGCATATATATGTCAATCTATATATTTAATAAATCAAATGGCATTAGCTCAATCAGTTAAATTCCTCAACTTTCAAGGAGGAACCTATGTTCAAATCTTGCCAAATAATACATGCATAATAGTCGAGATGTTGTAATACCACTATGTCATCTTGATGTAATATAAGAGGGATCATTTTCAATCCCACATAACTAATATATATATATATATATATATATAGACAAAGAATATCATTATGTGTCCATATGATAAACCTCTTTAACTTTTTATAGTCCAAACCAAGATAAATTTTGTGTCAATTCAGTGAATGACCTTGATAGTCATAATAATTCCACCTTATCATCTAGTATGAGTAAGGCAATATTAATATTTTCAAAAATCCTCTTTGTTATTCAAGTATTGTTATATCATAATTTTAAGAAAATGTAATCTTATTGCCTTCATGGTTAAATTTGTATTAGAATAATCCAAAGATCATATCAATCAATATCCCTAATTTTATAAGTTAAACTATCATACCCTACCTTGGAAGGATCTTTTTGGCTGATAGACTATGCTTTTATGAATGAAAAATGGATGCTTAGTTTAAATGCTTGAATGATTATTGCATTAATTATAATTATCTATCTTGAAGAAGACATTACTACTAATATGTTGTCAATGTGCAGCATCAAGTACATCTATGGGTGATAGAGATAGAATTGACCACCAAGGATGGGGTACTTGAAAAAGAAAGTGATGATTAAAATTGCTCAGTGTAACATGAATGACTACCCTCATATAGGCATGCATAGTTGCTTTAGGAGTAATCATCAACAAGCCAACCACCTAGAGCCGAAGTTGGTAGCCTAGTAGCTATCGTAAATTCTTTGGCCGAGATAGGTGATTGGGTTGATGATAAAACCCCCACCTTGTTTGATGCACTTAATTTTTTATTTTATTTAAATGCTCGATTGGAGAATTCCACTGAAAATAGGGGTTAATGGATATGGAGGGTCCATTAACCCAAGTTTGTTCAATATATATATATATAAACCATACTAATAACTAATGTTAGTAAGGGTATATAATTATAAAATAATAATAATAACAAATGAATTTTATTATTTCATAAATTGTATTCTATTTTGAAAATAATTATTTAAATAAATAATGAATTGATCTAATGAATATTATTTTCAAATGATAACTAGCTAAACTAAAATGAAATACCTTTAATCTAAAGATTAATTCATTTTTTAACTAAAATGGATGAAACTTAATATACAAGGAGATACGACCCTATGAAGTCAACCATTCGGAACAAGGTCAATGACAATTTTTCAAGTCACAAAAAATAAATTTGCAAAGTGCGAAGGATTAGGATTTTTCCTTAAAAACATCTCATATTTTAGGAGCCATATCTTTATGATGAGTTATTTGATTCAGCTGATTCTTGGACAAAATTATGCATAATTTTCATAGCTTTAAAATGAGTTGTCATATGCAAAAATTCAAGCAATATTGATGGATATACGATCCTATGAATTCAACCATTCATGACAAGGGTAGTGACAATTTTTTAAGTTGCAAAAAACAAATTTACAAATATTTACCAACTAGGGCTCAAATGATGGGAAGAGCAATGAAGGGCTAGGACTTCAATGAGGCAAAATATTCTTTATAGACAAAGAATTTTTTAGCTAAGTTTTTTTTCTCTTTCTTTATCTTAGAAATTGTGTATGAAAAATTTATAAAATTTTTATCAAATATTATATTTGCTATAGGACTTTCAGATAAATTTCATTAGATTTTGAGTTTTCTTTCCATGGATAGATTTATAGTTAAATCCTTAGAATCATCCCTAGTGGTAGAGGTTAGTGAGCGCACATAAAAGAGATCCTCATTGCTCCAAGATAGGGCAATTTTTGGTCAATTTAATGGGTATTGGCTAGGGGCTTCGACCTTGAGAAAATGGATTGATAGGAGTTGGAAGTCTCCAGGAGTGATTCTATCATTTTTTCCCAAAGGTTTATTCCTAGCCATTTTTTGTTCCAAGGAAGAAAGAGAAAGAATCCTAAAATGGGGTCCTTGGTTTAAGGGAAGAGCAGGGCTCTTCCTTACCCGCTGGTATGAAGGCTTTTCATATGAAAATGTTAATCTATCCCTAGTACCAGTTTGGGTTAGGATGTTTGGGTTACCCATTTAATTTTTGGAAATAGATACATTCAAGGGAACAAACAACACTCTAGGAGAAATTACTTGAGATTTCAAATAAAACAAAAGATGGATTTTTGGCTAATTATGCTCGAATACTAGTCATTATTGATATAAGTAAAATTTTACCAGAATTAATCATTCTTAAGTATGGGGATAATATGTGGACCCAAATTATATATTATGAACACATATTTTATATTTATAAGATGTCATAAGGTGGGGCATATTGAGATATCATGCCCTAAGAAGAGCCCAGTAGAATCATTTGTAGAAAATCGTAAGAGAAATTTGCAAATGGTTATGGATAAAGATGGTTTTCAACTTCCAAAAATAGGTCTAGAAAAATAAAAGAAAATTAACAATCAAGACCAATAAGGAAGGATACTAGAAGAAATTCTAATTATTTTGAGGCTTTAGCCGATAAATAAAATTTAGATCAAAACTTAGAGGACATAGTACAACAGTTTCAACATATTAGCAAGGAATTGTCTATTGAGTATGATCCTAATTTAAGGAAGAAAATTCTCGATGAACCTAAGGAATGTGTCTCATCATATTTTCAAGACTCTCTTGAAGTACCATGCACCATTCAAGAGAAAATAATTGGTAAAGAAAATATAGTTTTAGAATTTAATACCTCAACCATTAATAAAGAAATACCAGAAAATAAGCAGGACAAGTCAAAAGCTTCTATAATAGAGCCAGGAGAGGATAAATATGTTGGAAAATAAAATTGTGAAATAATATTGAGGAATAGAATAATAAGACCTAGTCCTAATATAGTCAAGAAAAAAAGAGGAAAACCCTCAAATTATTAAGCAAGATCCAGGGAAGCAAGAGCTAACATAGAGAAAGGAACACAAACTAAGTTGGTTGAACTTCTCTTTACCAAACAACAAAATGATATAGGTAATACACAGGAGGGTCCAAAAGCCCCTAATGAGACATGATTATCATCTCATGGAATATAATGGGTGCTAATACCCCCTCAAAGCATAGTTTTATTAGGGGACCTATGTTTAGGTAATAAACCTGATATTCTCTGTATCCAAGAAACTAAAATGATAGAAGAAGTTTCAAAAACTATGAAAGCAATTTGGGCAAGATGTGAATGGGATGCTATGGACTCTGAAGGAGCAGTAGGAGGAATTCTAACTTGTTGGAATCCTTATAGAACTTCTTATGTAACCATTCATAAAAATAGACATTGGATAGCCTCTTTAGTCACTTGCTACTTTGCATATATTCACTTCATCCTTATCAATGTCTATGGACCTACAACCCAGTCAGGTAGATTAGAATTTTGGAGTGGTATTGAAGCCTTTATGAGAAGTAAAGACCAAGTAACTCAATTCATTATCATTGGAGAGTTTAATGTTATAACCAAGCTAAATAAAAAAATTGGGAGAATTAGAAAATTGACCCAAAGTATGAAAGATTTCTCAACTTTTATCCAAAACAACAATCTATGGGAAGTTGAGTTTGAAGAAGACAACTATACTTGGACCAATAACAGGAGAGGACAGAACCTAATAGTAGAAAAAATATATAGATGAATTCTCTTATATAATTGGCTTGATTAAGGAACTTTTGCTAAAATTAATACCTTAACAAGGATTGGTTCAAATAATTGGCCAATAAGAGTTAAAATGGTGGGAAGTGAATTCAAAAAAATATCATATTTTAAATATGAGCAGATGTGGGAAGACCATCCTTTATTTTTTGATATGATAGCTCAAACATAGAATTCTTTAGGTAATGATGGGTTGTATGCTCTTCCAAACCAAATTAAATCTATGACATCTAGATTAAAAGAATGGAACAAGAACACCTAAATATTTTTGAGAAGAAAGAAGAACTAAAAGATAAACTTTCAAAATTCAAAAAAGGTGATGAAAATAATACAATCTCAGAGGAAGATGAGTTGCTTAGTGAATATCATAATATTTTGAGTAAGTAATATAAATTATGGAGATTAAAATCAAGACAGACTTGGTTAGGAGGAGATAAGAATACAAAGTTTTTTCATAGGATGGCTATAGTACAGAGATAATCTTCTAGAATTAATAGAATTAAATCAATATAAGGGGTTTGGATTGAAGATAAGAGTGAAATTAGAAAAGAGATAAAGTCATTTTATCAAAATATTCTAGGTCCAGAGGATATCGTGAAGAACACAAGCTTATACTGAGAGGGGGGGTGAACAGTATAAGACCATTTTTTACTTTTATTTCCCAAATAGTATTAATCAATATAATCAATGGCAATATCAATAGAAATAACTAAATCAATGCACAAATCATCACACACAATAGAGACATAGATTTAACGTGGTTCATCCAAAGATGGATACCTCCGCAAAAAAAATTTCTTCTAAATATTTCTCAAATAATCTAATGGGAATTCTTTCCCTATTACAAGGTTTATGGACCTCAGTCTAAAGGAGATTTTGATCCCCTAAATCTGATTTGTGGATCTCTATCCATAGGATAACTTCTTCTCCTTTGCTTTGGCTGGTGATCCTCTAGAAGACTCTACCTCCACTGCACTGACTGTGGATCTCTCTCCACTTGAAGACTCTTGTCCTCACTCATAATACCTATCCTAAATATCTTTTCTGATGGATATCTATCCACGGAAGTGTCTGTCCTCTCTTCTCTATCACCTCCAAAGCTCTATCTCAATATTGTACTAAACATAGTCTAGTCGGTCTAGAACATCTCTACTCAATCTCTTGCACTAAACACACTACATTTGGTCTAGCACAAATTTGCTCAATAAATTCACTCATAACCTTCTCAAATATTCTCAATAGGTCCACTCAAAACCTGCTCAAATTTTCTCAATAGGTTCACTCAGAACTTGCTCAAATATGCTCAATAGGTCCACACAGAACTTGCTCAAATATGCTCAATAGGTTCACTTAGAACCTGATCAAATATGCTCAATAAGTCCACTTAGAACCTACTCAAATCTACTCAATAGGTCCACACAGAACGTGTCCAAATCTACTCAATAGGTCCACACATAACCTATCCAAATATGCTCAACAAGCTCACACAAAACTTGTCCAAATATGCTCAACAAGCTCACACATAACTTGTCCAAATATTCTCAACCAGATCACACAAAACTTCTCCAAATTTTCTCAACAAGCTCACACAAAAACTATCCAAATATACTCAACAAGCTCACACCAAAAATTTTCCAAATCTGCTCAACAAGCTCACACAAAACTTGTCCAAATATGCTCAACCATCTCACACAGAACTTTTCCAAATATGCTCAACAAGCTCACACATAACCTATCCAAATTTTCTCAACAAGCTCACACATAACTTGTCCAAATCTGCTCAATAAGTCCTTTTTAGGACTTGCTCAAATCTGCTCAATAAGTCCTCTCTAGGACTTGCTCAAATCTGATCAATAAGTCCTCTCTAGGACTTGCTCAAATCTGCTCAATAAATCCTCTCTAGGACTTGCTCAAATCTTCTCAATAAGTCCTCTCTAGGACTTGCTCAAATCTGCTCAACAAGTCCACACGAAACTTTTCCAATCTCATGATATAGTCATTTAAATTATAAATACTTAAAAGAGTTAAGTACTCATGATATGGTACTTGGTTTTACCAAAGTATATTTTGTAGATGATGCTTTCCATGGTTGTGCTCTTGGGAAACAACACCAAGATCCTTTTCCCCAAAGAGCCTCCTCACCTTTGGAGCTTGTGCACAGTGATTTAATGGCCTTTCCACATCCCTCTTTCAATGGATTTAAATATACCTTGACATTTATAGATGATTTTTCAAGATGTACTTGGGTTTAATTTCTCAAGGACAAAAGTTATGTCTTCTCTCATTTTAAAATCTTCAAATCCTTTGTTGAAAATCAAGCATCTTGTAATATCAAAAATCTTCGTACAGATAATGGGGAGAGTACTTCAGTAATGAATTTTCACAATTTATACTTATGGGATTATTCATCAACATTCTATACCACATAATCCTCAACAAAATGGTGTGGCAGAAAGAAATAATAGATCCTTAAAATATATGGCTAATTGTATGCTTCACTCAAGGAATTTTTTAGCAAATTTTTGGGCTGAGGCAATTAACTATGTAAATTTCATTCAAAATCGCATACCCCACAAAGCTCTTAAACTTTTGACTCTATATGAGGCCTGGTATGGCTCCAAACCTGATGTCTCATTTTTTTGGATTTTTGGAAGAACTTCTTGGGCCCACATTTCGAAAAATAAAATGAAAGCTTTAGATAAAAAGAGCAAGCAACTTATATTTTTTGGTTATTGTGAGGATATGAAAGCCTATAGGCTCCTTGATTTAACTACTTATGATATTTTCTTTCATAGAAATATTCAATTTGATAAAAAATTTCATCCTCAAGATCCTCAACCATCTTCTTCAAACTTAAATGATTCCATTATGCCATCCTCCTTTTCTGAGCCTCAATCTAATGAAGAACCTATTCCTAAAAAATCCTACACTAGATGGTACAATTCCTGGCCCACCTATCTCTATTCCTCCAACAATGCTAAAATGGGCCCGCATCACTCTTGATGAAGCCACACCTTACATCCAAGATATTCCACCTTCTAGACTTGCTCATTCCTTAGATATTGGCCTTGTCTGTCAGTCAGTTTCTAGTGATCCATAGTTATTTTTTCAAGCTAATGGGATAAAAGAGTGGGATGATGCCATGGCAAATGAGTATTCTTCTTTGATGAAGAATCACACTTGGGATCTTGTTCCTCTTCCTAAGGGAAGAAAATTGGTTCCTTGTAAAAGGGTTTATCGAACCAAGTATATAGTAGATGGATCCATTGACAAGTACAAAGCTCATTTTGTGGCTAAGGGTTTTTCATAAATTGAGGGTATCAATTACACAAAGACCTTTTCCCCAGTTGCCAAGATGGATTTTTGTAGGCTTTTACTTGTACTTGCACTTGCTGCATCACAAAGATGGTCTATTTTTTAGATGGATATGAAAAGTGCCTTCTTACATGGTGACTTACATGAAGAGATATATATGGAGAAACCCGCTAGTTTTATTCAATATTCTTTCCTTGTTTGTAGATTAAAGAAGTCTCTCTATGGTCTCAAACAAGCTCCTCGAACTTGGTATGAGAAAATGGATTCTTTCCTTCTCTCCATCGGATTTGCTCGTTGTAATTCTAATGCTACAGTCTATATTTTGTGGTATGGAGAGGACATCATCATTCTTGTTCTCTATGTTAATGATTTAATTCTCATTGGTAGTTCCACTTCTCGCATTCAGAATGTTCAGTGATATATTTTTGATAGATTCAATATGGATGACTTAGGATTGGCTCATTACTTCCTTGGATTTCAGATCACACAAACAAATTCAGGGGTTTCATTATGTCAGTAGAAGTATACTCTATATCTTCTTCAGTGATTTCGAATGGATGATTGTAAGCCTTCGCCTACGCCTTTCCAGTCTTGGGTCACTTTGACTTCATCCTATACTTCACCTATTTGTGATGCTACACTGTATAGATAGTTAGTAGGGAGTCTATTGTATCTCACTCATACTTGCCCTAAAATATCCTATGTAGTTGGTTTGATCTCTCGATTTTCTCAATCCCCTCATGATAGTCATTGGTAGGCATCCAAGCAGATTCTTCGCTATCTACAAGGTACTACACATTTTGTTTTATTCTATGGCAACGGTTCTACACAGTTGATGGGATACACTGATTCACATTGGGCAGGTTCAGTTGATGCTTTTTTTCTTGGTTCTCCTATTTCTTGTTCATGCAAAAAGCAATAGGTTATTGCATTATCATCTATAGAGGCAGAGTACAGGGCAACTATTCTAACCATTCAACATACTCTTTGGCTTCGTTAGATATTGGTAGAGTTTGATTTCTTCCATGATCAGCCTATAGTACTTTGGTGTGACAACTAGAGTATAATTTATATTTCTCATAATCTTGTTGAGCATCAACATACCAAGCACATTAAGATCCACATGCATTTCATTCGACACAACATTCAAGATGGAGATCTTAGCTTGGAGTACATTTCGATCCAAAGTCAAATTACAAATATCTTCACCAAACCCTTTGCTTCCTCATGCTACCATCAATTGTGTGAGAGGCTTGGGGTAAGGAAGCTATCCTAGGGTGGTGTTGACAAGGACATATTCCTCTCCATCCTCCTTTTCTTCTTCTTCTATCTTTTTTGGAAGCTATTTTTTCCCATGTGATTTTTTTCATCATCTCTCCAGCAAAGATATTTTAGATATATATATTGTACATGAGTACCTTATCAGGCCTTGTTGTCGAGACTCATTTCTATGGATATGCCAGTTGTTTATTTATTTTTTTTGTTATTACACTTACTCCTAGTATCACTTAAGGGGGGTGTTAGAGTATATCTTAAGTTCTACTAGGATATTATATTTGGAGTTATCACTCTTGCATGAGGTTGGTAAACTCCTAGTTGTGATTGGATCAGATCTATTGGGTTTTTATAATCCAATGGTTCACAATGATTAGCTTTGTTATTTATGCAAAGTTGATCTTATGGAATAATCAATCATTTTCTGAGTCTTTTAGCAATCTCTTGTAATTCCTTGCATGTCTATTTCTTTGTTGAATATTGTTTTATCAATAATTCCTTCATATTCTCTCATAGTAATAAATGCAATTTTGAGGAAAGCAAAGGCTCCATGGAACATACAAGAGATAATTGTGGAAATTCAATATCTTGCTAAAGAGTTTGAAGAAATCAGGGTTACACCTATATTAAGGGAAGGAAACAAATGTGTAGATAAGCTAGCTAATAGAGGGGTTTTTTATTGAGGATCGTGAAGTTAAATTCTCCTTTCCATGGTTAGAGGAAGTAGAAAGTTTAGTTGAAGCTGAAAAAAAAATTGATTGCCTATATAAATTAATGATTAAGTTTTACTTTAATGTTTTCCATTGGTAATAACTATTTTATTTTGTATAAATAATGTGTTTTCATTTAGACTATTTATTATAATTTTTTTTGTTACACTTGTGTTTTAGGAAGAAAACTAGCAATCCATATTTGGTAAAGCAGACTATGATAGTGCGATGTTTTGGAAATATTAATCTACTAAGATGCAAGGCATAGATAGTAGAGGTGAATTTTTGGCATTGTGAAGGCTGCTATAGGAAAATGTCAAGAAATATGCTAAATTCTGGAGTAATTGTATTCAAACAAATATTTGAAAAGATCTAAAAAATAAAAATCAAGAATTCAGACATTTTATATATGATGTAGGTTTCTAGCTATAGCATCTCAATTGAGATGATAAGTGTATCTATTTGTAAACTCTCAAGCTCTAAAGAAGAGAGATGTAATTTTTCAAGGGTGGGGGACCTGAGTACAACTCCTTATTATCAAGCAAAATAAAAAATTACTAGAAAATAATTATAATTGATAAATTATCCTTTAAATCATCATGAATATTATTTTTTTCTAAGAAAATTGAATTGTTGCTTAAAATAATAAATAGCTTTTAATAATTTAAGGTTTTAAATTAAAAAGCTATTTCTTTTATAAAGAAATGAAAAAGTAATTTCTCAATGTACCTTTTTTAAAAATGTTTGGTCTTTCATTTAATAAAGAGGGAATACTTCTAGAGGAAACATGGGCGACATCGATTAAAATTACCTTTAAAAAAATATATCTCTGGCCACCTACAAATGGATAACTAGGACTTTAAGGTGACGAATGGCATTAATGGAAAAACAAGGAGTTTGTAGTCGGCATGTGAGTTGGCCCATGTTAAGAAGACCAAATGCACAATATTATAGAGGGTTGAGAAAAGAGAGAAGAGAAAGCAGACAAGAAGAAATCGGTAAAGGCTATCTAGAGATGGGTGAAGGAAGGAGCAATCTGTTTCAGGTTGGAGTTTTACTCGACTTAGTTTGATTATATATTTTTTATAAATAATTATGTTTTTTTGGGAGCATCCTCAAAATATTTTTGCCTCTCTATAACTCCATAGGATATGTAATGTCTCCTTGGCAATCATCTACTTGGTGATGTCATTTTGGCCTACCTAAAATTTAGTCAAACTCCCTATCGAGGTCCTCTTTTGATTAATCTAATTCTTTCTTGGTTGTCTGTTGATTGTTTGGAGGAACATTTCCATCTGTGTAATCCTCTGAAGCTACTTTTTTTCTAAGATATGTGCTACCTGTGGACATCACTAGGATGTCATTGTTTGGACGATCTCCTTTGGGCACTCCTTTCTTGCTTCCTTTCTCTGGATCATGCACAACAAACCACCCAACAAAGATTATCACTTTCCTTCATGACTTGTTTAAAATATATCTAGTCAATTGCCTCATCTAAGTTTGCTTCCACATTCGATGTTGGGTCTCTGGAAAAGGATTGCAACCCCTTCAACATGGTTAAAACTTGTTAAACCTCATTTGGTTGTAGGGGGAAGAGACTGTGCATAGGGTTTTGTCAGGTTGATAATCCCTGACATTGCTTCCCTATCGGTTGTGATGCCTTTTTTGGTGTCTGACGAACTCGGTGGTTAATATTCTTCTAGCCAATGTCCCACATACGTGTTGTTAAGGGATAAAAGCTTTTTGTGAAGCACAAGGTATTGATGGGCTTATAGCCAAGCACCTGGATGCTTGTCTAGGTCCTTCCTTTGTTGCTAAGTCTCTTGTTGGTTGTTGAGTTGGGTATCGCCTGTATCTCGATTGTTAACCCACTTTGTGAGTCGTGGCACCTATCTATCTATCGTGTGATAGTTAGCGAAGGTTTGGCTTCTTGATTTCCACACCCTATAGCCTGGGCCCGTGAGGTTGTTTTTATTTCAGTCTAGATTGTTGTGATCATTATCTATGTTAGAGGATGGAGCTCTTTATTTCATAGCAAATAGAAATAAGAATTTTTTTATGAAATAAAGTATATTAGATCATTTCTATCTATGATGTTTAGAAAAATGATAAATGAGAATGGGTTCATGACTTAATTAAGAGATAAATTAAGGTTAGACTTTAAATAAATAATCCTAAACTACATGTTTAAGATAAATGGATCATGATGGATTAAGTAAAAGGATTATATTAGGTAAAGAGATCATAATCTAAATATTTAATTCAAAGGAGACATGATAGGTTAAATGAAATAAAGTATGTATTAAAGAAAATTATTAAGATTTAAGGATTAATGTTTAATTCGATGGGATTTATATATAAAAGAAAGTTTTATATTCCTTGGGAAATTAAATCATAGGAAGAAGGGTTGTTATTTATTTCTTAAAGAATTAAATGTATTTTAGTAAAGAATTGTATTCTCTTTTTTATATTTGAATTGGTTTTTAGAAGGGTTTTTAAGAATAATGAAATTGCTTGTTAAAGGAAGAAAGATAGTTAAATATTTTATTTAAAGGTCATTGTTAATGGTTTGTTTATTGTTGGTAAATAAGTATTTAATTGACTAAGGTTTATGGGGCCTTAATTAGTTAGAGAAATGGGTAAATTAAGTATTTAATTGATTAAGGTTTATGGGGCCTTAATTAGTTAGAGAAATAAATGAGTTTACTTGTTAAATCAAATCTAAGGGAGGGCTTTTATGCTTAAACACGAATCCTTGGTTGACTAGAGGATGTTATGATGAAATGAAATATGACCTTCCTAGATATTGAGTGAATGATTTGTAAAGATGTATTGGTGATTGTATAGTTGCAATTTGGCATTTAGTTGCACTAGATTAAATGATCATCTAGTAGATGCATGATTCATAGTTTCATGAGTTGTCTTGATCCCTTACTACCATCATTAAACAATGGGTAATGAAAGGACCAAGAGAACATCAAGATCCAAGACATAAACTTACTCGTTTAAGAAATAAACATGATTAGAACAACCTTTGCGTAAACTATTCATGTAATGTTTATTCTTTAAAAGTATGGATTCTTTTACCATGCTCAAGCTATGTAATGATTATTAACTGATGGAAATGTATCTTATAATTGTAATTTATGATGCATTTGTTGATTAACTATGTTGTCCCTTTAATTATGCATGTTTTATTTAGATTTATCTCTTTCCATCATCTCTTTTATGCTTTCTTTACTATCATGTTCCATGCTTGTTTAATTGTTAGATTTAGAGATTATTCTCCTATGATCTATGCTTTTCAAAAATGCTTAGAGTAGTTAAGTAAAAACCTTTATATGGTGAATGTGTTGTGTTAAATAGAGTAGGAAACCTAAGGGATTATGGGATCCTTAGGGTCAAAATGGGTAAACTTAGTTTAAGTGACTAAATTGGTTTGATTATACAACCTAGAAATTTCAAATGAGATAAACTATCTATGAAAGGATTGGACTACCCCATCATAAGGATAAGATGAGTGGCCTAAATTGTTGTACACGTCATATACTCATACAAACATATTTATGTTGTGTATAGAGATAAATGTACCCTTCAATTGATCGAAGGAGATAAGCTAACCCTAATTGATATGTGGTTAATAGCTATCACAATACACATAATATACCTGTATAGATAGACATGTACATGATATTGAGATGAGTGTATCCTGACTAGATGCTAGATAGGAGATTGGGGGTAGAGGAAACGATAGATAATTTGAACTTAAGGTTAACTTAGATATTTTGTGTGATGTTTCGAGTGAGATAAGGATCCCTCCCTCAAGCATGGGTTAGCATTTATTTTTGCATGTATTAATAAAAAGCAACCCCTTAATTAGATTTTAGGTTGTTACATAAACATATTGTTTATTATCAATGATTTTGTTTACCAACTTCTACTCACAAAAATTTAGTTTTATTTTACCTTAAAATAGAAAATAAACTAGAGTCAAGCAAAGCTATAAATATGCACAAAGAAATAAGAAAACTCGTGAGGGATGTCGTAGTGGTAAGTCCTTGGGTTTTCATCTAGGAGATCCAAGTTCAAACCTCGATAAGAGGGGATTGGGACCCCTCATAAAAACCCATGTAAACTTTAATTTTTAAAATGATGAATATTTTTCATACTAAGGCAAATTGTGAGTGAAGTTAGAGCACGAGGAACTATGGGAAACAAACTATGGGTGAAGTTGGAGCCTAGTCTAGGGTAGAGCATGAGGAACCCATGTTTTAATTTTTGAAATAGCCTTTGCCACTATGCACCATGAAATATTGGTGTTGGAAGAAGTGTTTGCAATGATTGCAATGATGCAAATAGCAAAATGCTAAAGTTGTGTGGTTTTTTTTGAGATGTTATGGGTGAAGCTAGAGCTATGGTGTACGAACTAGAGAGAGTAGTCATTTGAGGGTTGTTTGAGAAGCCAAACTATCATGCTTAGAGTACGATGGGAGGATTCTACGTTGCTTAGAGTGGAGGAGGATTCACTTATTTTAGAAATATTAAGATCTTCAAATATAGCAGAAGAGCATAAGGTTATTTCATAGTGTATCAATGCTTCAAACCATTAACATGAATGTGACAAATATTTTTTCAAAATATTATCAAAGCAAAGGAACACCAAGAGAAAGAAGAGATAGGAGCGAGTGTGATTTGAGAGGGAGTGTGAGTCGATAGGAAGTGCGAGTTGGGAGGAAGTGTGAACTAGGAGGAAGTGTGAATAGGGAGTGAGTGCAAGTCGAGAGGGAGTGCGAGCTAGGAGGGAGTGCAAGCCATGAGCAATCTCCAGAAGCTAGTATGGAAGGAAAGTCATATTTTTATGCCCTAATAGGAAGGCAGGATGCCTTAGCTGGAAGTATGGATGCCCAAGTTGAAGATAAGTGGAAGAGCAAATATATGGTAAGTTTGATCTAGGCAGTAGATGTTACACTAGAAGTGACTATTAAGGATGAGATGATTGAGCATGATATAACGGTTCTGAAAAGTAGAGGGTTAATATGTAAGTTCTATAGATCTTTTCCAGAGTTTTTGGAGATTCAAGATTGGATAAAGTAGAAGCGGGGATTTAAATTCAAATTACTATGTAATTTTTATTCCTAAATATTTTTTTCTTTACATTTTTTCTCATTCAGAAATTAATAACAAAATATTGAGTGGTGGTCCATGGTTTGGAGGGAGAGATGCCCTTTCTTAAAGACCACGGAATAAATTTTTTCCTGTTGAGACAAAAACTATTAAGAAGCTTTTGGTTTAGGTTAGGCTTTTTGGACTTCCATGTCAACTTATCAATAAGGATGTTTTGAAGAATATTGAAAATACCCTAGGAGAATTCATCAAAGAAGGACTAACTATTAAGGAGAGAAAGCATGTTATTTATACTAGAATATGTGTTGCTATGAGTATTTTAAAACCTTTGCTACAATCCATTAATATTAAATCCAAATTAAGAGAATGGGATCAACAAGTGGATTATGAAAACATCATATTTCATTGTCACAATTGTTATGAGACTGATCACTTTGCAAGAGTTTGCAAATTGAAAACTACAAAGAAAGCAATAAATCTTTGGTCATGAGATAATATTTAAGGTAAAGAAAGGAAATCATACATTATTAGAAGCTAGATCAATTCAAAAATGTTCCACTCCTAAAGAAGGGGCAAAGAAAGCCTATCTACAATATCTTATGGAAAAGACCACCATAACTCACTTGGATCAACCATTAGAAGAAACAAAGAAGGATATAAGGGATGAGAAAGTACAATATGTAAGTTCAAGTTCAAAAGGAATTAAAGGTGTAAAGGAAGATGTGGAGGAAAATCCTAACACAAATATGACAAAAGAGGTCAAGATATTTCCAAGTAAATCATCTTCATTTTCCTCAAATAGTATAAAATCATCTCCTGGTAATAAAAGTGAAAGTGGTCTAGAGATTATTCCTTGCACTTTAGAGTTTCAAGAGCAACATAGTAAAGAAACGAGGATGAAGTTTGTAATAATTTAGGATTTTTAGGGTAGAATAAGAAGGTAATTGCTTTGGAAGAGCTTCCTTGCACTTTAGGGTTTCCAAGGCAATATAAAGAAGAATGTGATTTTGAAGTTATTTTGGGTTATGTGAGAAGATTAAAGAGATCCATGAAGATGAAAGTATTGGTGAAAATGGAAAAAAAAAAAAAAAGGAAGACCCAAAAAGCAAAAACAAAGAGAAAAAGAAGAGAGGAATATTGATATGAGAAAACAAAAGCAAATATCACAAACGTTAAGAAGAAGTGGAGCTAAACCCATAAATAAAAACAAAAAATTATAATATAAATAATATCTTGGAAAATTAGAGGCACGAATAAGAAACCTAAAAAAAACATTAAGAAACTCTCGTATTATTATAGACAATATATTTATTTTTATAGATATAAAAATAGGGTAGCAAATATTTTGGCCATTCACAGTGTTGAATTTTATTTTTTATAAATTTAAAATTTTAATTTTGGAAGGCATTATGAGATAATATATAATAGTTGATTGTGGAAGGATCTTTTTGAAAAGAAAGGCATATGAAAAATATTTTTATAGAAAGGTAGGTTGAATATCATTTGATTAATTTGATAGAAATGTAAAAAGAGCAATATAATGTTTTGTTTTTTAATGGGAGTGGTTTCCAATAGAAACCACACAGCTTTGAAAGGTAGGGATAGCAATATAATATTTTATTTTTTTAATCATGTCACGTGTTGAACCAAAGATGGTGTGAACCATGTGCGTCTAGTGGTCCCCATATCACGCCGGGTTACCATTAACGAGACGGTGGGTGTGTTGGAAGCCTTCGCTGATAGTTTGAACCTTGGTTACTAAAATTGTGATTGTAACCAATTCATCTATGTAACCAAAAGAAAAAATATATTATTTTTCAATGAGAGTGGCCCATAATAGAAACCCTCCAAATAGAAACCGTCCAAGCTAGGCTGAATATGATTTAATTAATTTGATAGCAATGTAATGATAGCAATATAATATTTTATTTTTGAATGAGAGTGGCCAATAATAGAAACCACACAACTTTAAAAAAAATACATTATAATTTATCAAATAACATGAGCTCAAAAAGCAACTCAAAGAATTACTTTTAAAAAAGAGATCCAAGTTCAAATCTTATCAAACTAAATATATATAATAGCCAAAATATTATTATATAATAAAAATGAATTTATTTTTAATATCATATAACCAATAAAAAGTAATATAATATTTTTATTAATAAATATTTATGCACTTAAATTAATAAATGAATTGCAACTCAATACATGTAATTACTTCATTAATCAATTTTAAAGTATATGGCAAATTCCTAAGTTAAAAGAGGGTCCCAAGAAAGTCCCTCCATGCATAAAATAAAGGTAATTGATGGCATAAGGTTATAAGGAGTGCCAGAATGTGAAACATGTCATCTATTATAAAAATCTAAAATATTTCATAGGTTTACAAATCAACTTGTTTAAAGTAGAAGTGCGGTTAACTTAAAAAATAAATTATTTGGTCTAAACCTTAGGAAGATAGATTAATACCTACTTTTTAACTAATATTTACCAAAAGTTAGTTGATTCAATTCACACCTTTGACCCCACGTTGGTAGGTACCAATGTTCTATCACTTCTATGAATGAATGGCAGGTCATTTCTGAAAGTTACTTGTGGGTCTCTAATGTGCCAAATTATGACTATTGTTGTCAAAGTGGCTTGGAGGTCATATCATTTCATGTTGTTTCATTTTAAATGTATGGTTTGGAGTATACTGTAATTTAGTATGTATTATGTGCTTCTATATCATCATTTTAGTTTAACCGTCACATATTTTTTTTTAATATTTTTAAATTAAGTAATTTTAAAACTTACATAAAGACAATTAATCCAATGATAAAGTATCTAGGTTCATTTTTTAATTAATAAAAGAAAAGTAATAAACTATTTTAATTAATACTTGCCATACTCTTTGTCAATAGGGTAGCAGGTTTAAAGGTGTAAGTCATTGGTCCCACTATGTGGGATTCCTCACCCCTTTAACATCAAGTTTGGGCCTGTGTGTGGGGGGCTGGCCCTCTTGCTTTCTAACCGATTAATGTGATGTTGCAAGTCTAATGACATATTCCATGATTTGGAATTTTGTTTCACGTTGATACCCGTCTATCTATATATAAATTATATTAAATATTATTTAATTTAATTAAATCAATTTTTAAATTTAAAAAAACTAAAATTTAAATCTTATCCAAAAAAAAATTAAAAAGCTTTTAACTACTCTTCTCTCATCATAGTGCCATGCATCACAACACTTCTATCGTACTGTTTAAATCCAATAAGATAAAATGCTATTTCCTCTGAATTAAGTTTGGATATAACAAGCCATAAAAGAGATGGCCAAAAGAAATGGCATATGGATTTTTGCAAGTAAAAAATATCATTACTACACAAGCCAATAGACGTTTACAACTATATCAAGTGGCAACAAGCTGACATAATTATGCTATACCCTTGATACAAAGAATCATTTCCACATTTGCTCACACCAAAAAATTATAATTATGCTATACCCTCCCAACTCCTATAATAATCCAGGTGCCTCTAATGAACATTGTGAGGCTTATTTATGGAATACACACATCTCACACTTGATAAAGGACCTAATATCCCACTGTACCAAGGATGTTACAGTAGTGACAATAGGTATCCCATGTACAAAGATCTATATTCAACAAAACTTGCCCCCACCAAAAACCAGACCCTAACTTTCTATCGAACATTTCTGACTTTAAAGAAACCTTTGTATGAAAACATCTCAAAAACTGTTGAAAGAAGGCTTAGATAGCAAAAAGCTATGAATTATCCTTTGCATCTTTTCAGATGCTTAATGCATTGATGGACATATACTGCATCTGTGTATGATTTTGTATTGGACGTCCAGTGCCAATCTTGTAACTTTTGCTGTCAGAGCTGTGAAAATAGGAAAGACAAGCAGCATCCACCATCTCTCTTGTTCAATACCACCTGTGACATTACAAGACATATCTGATTGGTTTCACAAGAATCAAGCTGCATGATCATAAGGGCGATGACCTGTTAAGATGGAGATAAATTAGTCCATTGCAATTGCAAAGCCTAGAAATGTAGTACACTTAAATTGATGATAAAATATGAAAATTTGTGGATCCCAGGGCAATATGGTTAGCCTGGTGGATTCTGTTCAATAGATCAGAGTTGTCTTCGCCATTGTATAAGGTATTTAAGTAGAAGTTTCTAAGGTTGGCCACAGAAAAACTATTGAACTTGGAAGATAAATCAGTTCATTACCCTTTTGAGGTTGGAAGCATTTTTCATCTTAAAATTGATGACATAATTTCTGAAAACAATTCATGTAATGGGTGTATTTCTTTTTACATATTAAACATGTCCAAGGCAATTTCGCTGTGGAGCATGTGGATCAACAAATAGAATATGCTGTGACTAATTTAGCAAGGTACTCCACTACAATTGAAATTTCATGTTTAACAAGTAGATGGTAAGAGTGATGTAAGAAAGAGATATTACCTTTCTTGACAGAAGAAATAATGCACTTGTCTACATGATATCACTGAAGTTCCTGGCTTTAAGTTCCACTCTTCGAAGGTCTCGTAGGTGCTCAGCTATTTCTTGAAGAAGTTTCATTCCTTCATCACCCTTTCTCAGTGACTTAATAGTGTGCTTCAGGAACTCCCTATCAGCTTCAAGAGCCTGCAACCTTTCATATAAGTGGTATACTTCTTCTTCAATAGCAAGCCTATTGTTGTCTCTGACAAACATGGAAACAGTTCTCCAGTCATTAGATGGATCTGCCAAGGAAAACTCTTCTGTGTGATGCAATGAATCCTCCTCACCACTTGTGGCATCAAACAGCGGAAGAAGTCTTTTTGCCTTGCCCCCTGCTGCTCTTCTAGCATTAGGAGTTCCATTGCCATTCATTGTTTCAAGAGTTTCCTTGTCTACATCTGATATTTCTGTGCTATCCTCAATTCCATTTCCTTCCTCATGAGTCATGCCAGCTTGATCATCATTTGCCAATGTGTGAAGTTTATCTTCCAAAACCTTTAATTGCTCCAAAATTGATAGCCTTTCCTCTTCAAAATCAGCCAGTGACTCATCCAAACTAGTCCTCTGTTCTGCATCGCCATACCCTCTTCCTGCACTCATGACCAAGTCAGCCGGTGTATTTTGGTTACTATGCTGTGCCTCAAATTGATCATCCACATCATTAGGATCAGAGGAGACATCATCACTATTGTCACTCAGGGAAGAGCTTGAAGATGTCCTATTTCTTCGAGATTGATTGTCAGGTGTTTCATCCCCTTTCTCCACAGAAACTGGACTTCCACTTTCTTCAATCTTCCTTCTTTTCTCCATTCTCCTCTCTTTTGCTTCATATTGCATCAGTTTCTTCCTGTAAAGCTCAAGTTCCTTCTCTAACTCCTGCTTTTCTTTTTCTCTCTTTACAAGAATCTCATTCAACAATTGCAAAGCTTCTTGATCATATTCAGACTGTTCCTCCATCATCCTTTGGTATTGCAAGGCCTCCATTTGTACTGCTGCTTTTTCCTCTTGCAGCCTTGTGATCATAGCCATAGTTTGATTTGCAGCAACTGCTGCAGCATTTCTCTCTTCTTCCAACTCTGAGTACAAAGTATTCAAAGCCTTCCTCTCTGTCTCTAGTGTACGTTTGAGGCGATCAACTTCAAACTCTCCATCAATTTCACTTGTAACACTTCCATCCAGAGACTCTGCACCAGAGTCTCTCCTATCAACTAACAATCTCTTACTTAGCAAGTGAATACCTTCTATGGACCGTGGTGTTTCAGAGGCTCTGTCTTCATCTGGTTTGTCAGCTTCAACTTGCACATGATGGTCAGTCTTAGCTTCATTCTGATCCATATTTTGGCTAGACTGGCCATCAAGGCCCCTTTGTACATGTCCATTACATGTCTGTTCATCTCTGGTTGTCACTTCGATATCCTCAGACACTGCAAGCACATTAGGACCAAATATCCTTAAATTCATTTAACTATCATAGAAAACGCAGTACGGAAGCAAACATCAACAGTAAGCAACATTATGATAATAGAAATACCATGAATATCAAGAGATAGTGAGGGTAATATTTTAAGATAACTAACCAAAAACTAACGGACAAAAGCAGTTCTACAAGAGACAAAAGTAAACTTTTAACGTACCTTCACCTGCATGGACATCCTCTTTTCCTGAATCCACATCCATGCCTTCAGAAATCTCCATATCGGCTTCGTTGGTGGCAACATCAGTGGATGTTGCTTGCACATCTGTGATTATGTCAGCCGACTTATGATCAGCCTCCAATTCCTTTCTTCTATCTACGTCTGACTCTGAGCATTCCAAATCTTTTGTCTCATCACCACCCTCTTCACTGATCAGAGAAGTTACCTGGTCATCCTTATTTGTTGGGAAAGTCTCAGAACCAGCATCCGTATGATCCGATGAATAGTCGGCCTGGTCCTCGTCCGCGTCCTCTGTGGCAATCTCTTGTTCTTTCACAGGAACATATTCTCTTTCTTGAACTGGTTCTATCTCAGCTGGGATGTCCTCGGCATTAGAGGACACCTCTAAATCTGTGGCAATTTGTTGTTCTTTCACAGGAACATACTCTCTTTCTTGAACTGGTTCTATCTCAGCTGGGATGGCCTCGGCATTAGAGGACATCTCTGCATCAGTGACCAACCCCTTTGCTGTGCCTTCAGATGTACTGTCCTCCTCTTCCCGGCTATTGCAAACAGTATCCATAGCTGGTGCTTCATTTTGATGATCCAAATCTCCTGCAGCTACTTGATTTTGATCCCCCACATCGGCTTCGTTTTGATCCTTCGCAGCTTCTGCTGCTGCTTCAGGAATCAAGGCATCGATTTCAGCAGGCTCTTCAACGAAGGCCAACCTCTTGATGACCTGATCATTTGGGGTTTCCTCAATTGCTATCTCTGTAACAGTTACGTCAGAAACCATTGCACATTCTTGTGTGGCGATCTCAGGATATTGGATTCTCTTATCAACACAAATATCGGACTGGACATGCACTCCAGCATGATAATCCTCAACAACTTCAAGACTCCTGGGCTCATTTTCAGCGCCATCAGGTTCTCCGTTACAATGAGTACCAGAAACATCTTTGGCATTCTCTTCAAGGCCAATGGAACTGTTGTCCACCTTCTCCTCCTTCTCCTCCTCCTCATTTTCCGTTGTATGTGATTCACCATCCGATACAGACGAAGATGAAGCCGCATCGGATTCATTACAAGAATCGACAAACATCTCTTGGATCTTCACCTGAGTGCGTCCACAGACACACCTAGATTGCTTTTTCAGTCCATCTTCCTCCTCCAATACTCCTTCCAGGCCATTTCCATGATAATCCAATGCATTCCACTGGGATTTGAGAATGGTCTCCTCATGCCCATTAAACAGAATAGTCTTGAAAACATTATGGGAATACAATTTATGATTCAAAGGAGCATTACAACAAGAGCACAGTTCCTTACTCACCCAACCATTGATTGGTTTCTCATCTGACTCTGCATCTTGTGGCTTGAATTCATCGATGTGGCCATTCGTCAGCAATCCTTTGGTAACTGCCTTCTTTGGCAGATCAAAACCCATGTCTGCCACCATCGACATACATGTGATCCAGTTTCGATTGTTCTCGTTGCTTTCTGCAGAGCTGGAGACATGGCTAGGCCTTGAAAATGCACATTCCTCACACATTCCATGAGCCTCTGCTAGTTTCCTGTGGGTCAGGCAATAACCCAACTGGGAAATCTCCTTAGCATGGCGTTCACATATAAGTTTTCTGTAAAAGTCAGGCTCTTTTGGCTCTATGATATGATCCAGTCTAGAACACCATAAGCAAGGTGGATGTAAACCGAAAACGCTGGCAAATTTAGTGGTTATATATTGAAAAAGAGCACTAAGCAGTAATAAGAATATAAGCATCCATTCAAGTACTGCATACACCAATATTGTGGTCAGTCTCCATGAGTTTCGCTTTAAAATCTTGGCGAAACCGTTGGAAGCCATGACTACCTAGATACAAACAAAGATGGATTTGATAATTTTTGGACACTAAAGGAGCAGGAGATCTACTCCAAGGCCTATAGACTCTAGATCAAATCAGAAGCTGTACAGCAAAATCAGATTGTTGGGTTTCAACCTAACAAACAAAAATGGTCACTTCCAGGTCCGTGAATCCTAAGAGCTATATATATATATACAGATATGGGCAGTGGAAAAATAATGTTAAAATGCAAAAATCTGATCACCCACCTGCAAAACTCTTCAAAATCCAACACCAAAGAACAGAAAAGCAATCGCAAACCTTATATCTCTGCAAGGTGCAGAGGTAGAAGCAATCAATCTTCTTCGACACAGACTGGGGGATTGGAGGAGTAGATGGAGAGGAATTTGAAGAGGCGATCGAAGTTGAATGAGCACCAAAGGAAAGAATAAAGAGAAAGGTGAGGAGTCAAAGACCGACGACGAAAGACCGAAAGCTTGGAAAGAATTGAAATTGTCAGAGGAGTGGCTGCCGTTAAAACTTTCACAAAAGTAACAGTAATCCACTTTCTTTCTTTAACAGAATACCTTACATCATGTACATATACACATTATGTATACAGCTCTGAGAAATGAATAAAGTAAGGATTTGAATTTTAGGCTTTGACAAAAGTTGGCAGCACCACCGTCCATCTGTGTATATACCTATATAAATGTATGTACTTTGTGACTGTCCCCATCGTTACCAACAGCAACCACCACCATATAATCTTGCTTTCCCTATAATCATACTTTCTTAATTACACAGGATAATTTGGAAAAAAAAAAATATGTAGGCCTGCTTGAATAAGAATTCAGGAGAGAATAAAGCTTGCTTTATGATGAAATTTTTCCTTTACTTTTCCTTTTGCTAACTTTTTCCCTATTCTTTCAAGTTTATTGTCAAGTCGGAGGACAAAGTGTGCCCCTCTTTCATTAATTGTACCTGCAAAATCAGATTATCTGAATTTCCCTGCCACCCATGCTCAACAAACAAGGAAAGTATAACAATGAGAGAAGCATGGGTTGATTTACTTTTGGAAAACTTGAGTTGTAATGAAAAGAGGGAAGAAGGGGAAACAAAATAAAAATTACCGGTCTTATCACCGTTACAACAAAATAAATTAAGATTACAGATTTTAGCTGTAAAACACTACAACAAAATAAATTAAGATTACAGATTTTAGCTGTAAAACACTTCCCTAAAGAGGGTTGCTAATTATCATAATGGGTGACATGGGGCCAAACTAGAGGATTTGAATGATTAATGTATTTAAAAAGAAGGAAAAAGACAGGGAGAGGTTAGAGACAGGTCAAGGCAAGGAATCACTTGATCTCCATGCTTTATCAATAGTAAAACCTAAAATTTGAATTCAAAAATTAGTTCAAAGAGAAATTGGGTAACCCCTTAGAAAGTGGAAATTTGAATTTGAATTTTGGGATTTTTTTCCGCCCAGAAAAGAATTTAAAAGAAAAAAATTTGTCAACATTTAGTTTTAAAATATTTGTGTAATATCAAAGTTTATACTTTGTAGATTATTTTTTTGGTTGGTTATTTTTGAAGATATTAATTTCAATTTTTTTAGGATTTTAGAGTTAAGCCAAAAATAATAGACCTATAACTGTAATTTGATTATTATTTTATTAATATAATTTTTAACATATCCATATACGGAAAACAGGTTTGATCATATTTCTAGAAGTCTTCTAGAACTGTGATTATCCAGCGTGAGAAAGGATGATATCTAGGATCAGGGAATATCTGAACAAGATAGATAACTTCCAACATACGCAGATTGAATTTTAGAGGATGTTGTAATAGTTGGAATACAAGAAAAACAGTTAAATTACCAAATGCAAAGTGGATAACAAGAATATGGGTGGAGGTTGAACTGATTATTTTAAGAAAAGTGATCCACAAATCAGAGTGTGAACTGTCGAACAGGGTGGATTGCCGAAGAATCCAGCGGTCAAGGCTGCGCTTACTCATCATCATTAATAAAATATTAAAAATAAATAAAAAATAATAATTTATAAATAACTTGTCTGAAACGATTCGTGGACCGTTATTTCCATCGGTCTCACCCGCGCCCGCGGTCACATGGGCGGCGCTCTAAAGCGGGCCGCGGCAGGGGCCCATGGGACCCCGCGGGAAAACGGCTAGGCCCGGGGAGCGGGAGTAGTTTTAAACCGAGATGCCACGTTAGCAAAAGTGACAACGAGGAGCCCACGAGGACTCGAGCACGTCTGCGGCGGGTCCCACCGATAAAAAGAGCTTCAAATTTTTAAAATAAAGTTGAGTGGGATGCCGAAAGGATGGGCCCACAAATCCGCATAGTCGGTGGAATCCACCTCCCATTCCCCCGTCTTGTTTTCCACGGACAATCCCCACCACTTTGGATTTCTACGGTTTGAAATAAACTTCTGCACATGCTTATTATTATTTTTTTTTAATTAAAAATATAAAGTAATTTATAGCTTAAACTTGGATTTTTTTAAAAAAACTTAAAGATATATTAAAATTATATTTTATTATTATTTTTTATTAATGTAGAAACTCTTAAACACTTAAAGTTGGATATTTTGATCTCACTATAACCTAAGAAAAAAGTTTTAATTTTAAGAATACCAACCTTAAAAGAATTCTATAAACTTTAAAAATCTTATCAATAAAAGTATAACACGTTATCCAATCTTATAACACGTTATCCAAAGACCTATATACTTTAAATACTCTATTTTTTCTCAAAGGCGAAAAAATCAAATTGCCTAAAGAAAGAGGGACGGCTAAAACATTAGGTGGGTGGTGGTTGTAAGTAGGGTATGAAGTGTAGTCTCTTTTTTAAAGGCAATGGCCAAACTGCTTACTAAAGATGACAATTTGACAATTTGGAGGGGGGCTGCTTGTGGCTCTCAATTTGCTTTTGCCACGGAATTGTTTCAAAACCAATGCTAGACATCATCATGACTTTATTGATGCCCTCGGCTAGGCCCATTAGAGATGGAATTTCATGATTAGGAAGACTCTATGTGCTCTTGGGATGGGCCAAATGGGACAGGGGAGGGTCTGAATGATGATGCTAGTACATGAAAATTTTAGGGTGATTATTTTTATTGGGATATTGAATCAGTATGTTTTTTATTTGAAGAGATAGTTAGAAGTCGAAATATATAATAATAACCAAAGTATACAAGTCGAAATATATAATAATAACCAAAGTATACAACCAAAGGTATATCAAAAGTCTACTTTTGATATAAATCGAACATAAAAGAATCCAATACTTTTACCATTGTTATAAGTATTTTGTTTGACGGCTGGCGGTAGATTAGTGTTGGTTCCACCAGAGCAGCATCTCTTTTTCACCTTGCTTTCCTAGGGGTATTGGAACTTATTATCTAACAATGCTGATGGATTCCCCTATGTATGAAGTGAATCTGCAAAAGTTTTATGATTTTTCATAGGCATGCATCATAATTTGAAGGGTAAGGCTAGACCAAAGATTTGGGCATAAGGCAGGCATGCTTGGTATGAGTGCACTAAAAGGTAAATCCATTGTATCTCTGTCTACAAAAGCATGACAGAAATATCATTTACCAACCTTGCAAGGTAGTCTATGGGTAATATCGCATGCATAATACTTATTAAATTAAAAAAATTATTTATAATTATTAGGAGTTTGGTTTTTCTTCATAGTTAAATTTTTTATTGATTAATCTGGTTCTCCTTCTTATAAGAGATCATGATTATATGTTAAATCTTTTATTAATAAGCTGAAGTCATCATTTTTTGGGGTCATCACTATTTTTTTTTAAGTAATACTAAGTATAACGGGTAGTATAATTGAATTACAATTTTGGAGGTCATAGTAAGAGGAGTTTTCTTTCCTGTAATTCAAATTGAAGTAATTGAGATGAAATTCCAACAATATATACTATTAAGGTGTTAGGAGTCTTCTTTGCTGTAATTCAAATTAAAATAATTGAAATTAAACTGAAATTGTTCCTTAAAAAAATGAAAATTAAAATAAAATAAAAAATCCGTAGGCATGTTTCGTGATGACAAAGAAATAAAAAATGACTAGAAATGGACGATAACATCATAAGCCCATATATGGCCCATGTATTTAGTGGATTCAATTATCATCCTAACATAAATGGGTTTTCCTAAAAGAACAAAGACAATTTTTATAAGGAAATTATTTATTTAACCTAAAATTATCTAAATATTTATATAAAGTTTAATTTTTATTTTATTTTTTCTCTCTTGATGGTAAAGGAATATCTTGAAGAAATAAAAATTTAGAGGTAGAAGGGAATATAATTTTGTGAAGGCCCAGCACGAGTGTAAATCAAGGTTACTGATATTTGTAATGAATTGAATTTAAAATATTTTTGATAAGATAAATATTATGAGTATCTAGGTGTTGTAGGTGAGTTGGAGAGGAGAGGGCAATCCTCCAAAGGAAGTCCTAGGTTCAAATCTCCACCCTACCAAAAAGCTGAATTGGGTATCCAAAATCCAATTGATAATGTTGGTGCGGGCATGGTCGGGTGCGACTCCCGAGTGACTTTGACGGTGTAGAACCCCCTGTTCATGGTCTCTCAGACCAAGACGGACCCACAAGGGGTTTTTCGCTTTATATATATATATATATATATATATATATATATAATGAGTTTATTTTTTTTATTTGGGTAGTGTGATAAATTTTTGGGATCGATGCATAGAATTGAGCAGTCTCTTCTTAGTTATGACCCCTCCTCATAAGGCCGAGAGTTAGAGTTATCAATAAGGAATTAACACAGAACCACACACGTCCTAATTTGAACCTTGAACCTTAAAAAAAAAAAAAAAAAAGCCAAATCTCGGATTACAAGTAATAGGAGGTAATAATAATTAAAATGGCAGGTTTTTTGTTAGCATCGAGTTAGTTGCTTCGGTTTGATTTTTTGAACAATCAAGGGTTCTATTGATTTTATCTTTACCTAATGGGCTAGAAATTACAGTGGAGTAATTCAATTCTGCATCAAGCAAAAGGTGTTACAAATTTTCTTATACAGGAAAAAAAAATTACGGATGTAGTAATCAATTATCTACAATTAGAAAATAATAACAAATATTTAATGAAAATATTAATAATGTTTTTTAATTGAATTTACATGGTGGAATTAGTAGCCGCCACGAATTCGGGTAGGTTGTTCGGCTTTTATGGTCGCCATAGTATTATGCGTTGTCTGCTTCCAAAGCCGTCACACAGATCTTCGCGTTGTTTGTCCCTATAACCACCATGCCACAATCATTTTAAACCTTTTACACCGCTAAAAACACCAGGAAAAGAACAAGTGTTCATTCCGACGGGGCCCGAGATTTGAACCTTGGACCTCTGTCCCCCTTACAAGGTTTGGTCGAACCAATTGGTCTACACCTCAGACCTAAAATATTAATAATGTTAAAATATAAAAATAATATGAATTTAATATACAAAATTAAAATGTTTAACAAGTTTAAAGCAAATAGTTTGACAATGAGTAATTTTACATCATAAATCAAGGTTCTAATTCTATAAGTAAGCATCTTGTAGAGTTATGAAGACATTTGGAGATAGGTGTCAAATTTATAGCAACAAGTCAACCTAGGATTGATCACCATTTGAAAGCACAAAAAAGCATGCATCGTACAAATGATAAATAACTGAAAGGGAAAGCATATGAAAAAACATGATGCAATAAAAGAAACCAAATGGCAATGAATCTGATTGTATTAAATTGATATTGATTTCTTTTACAAAGGTATTACAAAGAATCCCCTTCAAGGATTTCACCGATGATACAATGTTACAATGAGGACTATGACACCCTTGTCCACTGAAAAGAGCTTTCTCTTGGTGCAATCTAAAAGCTTTTCGATCCCACAACAATGATTTCAAAAGTGGATTTTCTTGAGACCGTCATAGAAGGGTAGGATCTAAATTTTTTTTGTCTTGAATCCTGTAACCTACATACAATGAAACAAGAGGGAGATCAGTAGCATCTGTGAGGTTCACCAAGGTTGGACCCGTAATGATCAAAAAGGTAAAACCAAATAAAGTAAGTGCATGCATGAAATAATGAAAGATCCAAGCTAATACTATGATATAAAGTGCTCAAAATGAAGGATCTGCTATTAAAATTAACATGCAAGTATAGATATGAAGTAAAATGCAAGAAAAACCATGAAATTGATCACCTGATCAAGGTCATCTCTAGTCGAGATGGTCTTACCTTCGGGACCGTCTTAGTTGAGACGATCTATGCCATGGACCTGCAACTTTATGAAACCATTTCGGGGTGAGGTTGGGGATGATCCAGAGGTGAGTTTTATCAACAAATTAGTGGTGATCTATCAACGAGCTTGGTGATTTGATCGATCTGAAATAGTAAACTTGATCACGCAAAGATGAAGAGGATGACTTTGGGGTTTGTGTAACAACAAACCAACATTAATGGTAGCGAAGAATCTTTGCAAGTAAATTTGGTAGCACTTCGTTGCTTTGGTCTAAAAATCGTGGATTCTAAAACCAAGAGGGGATGCCTCCATTTTATAGCCTCCTTGGCTAGGTGCCAAATGAGGTAATGGGGCAATCAGGGGTAGTCTAATTACCACTTTGTAGGTGGCAGGGATAACTGTAGGTCATTAGGGGTGGCGAGAAATCTGTCGTCGCATTGACAAGCAGTCCCATTGCTTGATTATTCTTTTTGAAATTATGCGTGCACGGTCATCTCGCAGCGAGACAACCCCAACTTGGAGACCATCTTAGGCTAGACGGTCTTACTTCCCACGAGGAAAAGTGTCTTTTGTTGAGGAAAGGTACTAAATAACCTTGAGGTTGCCTTAAGTAGGTTAGATAGGTTATAAGGAGATATTTTGAAGAGTCTCATTCTGATTATGCATTTTAGGTGTCTACAGGTGTCAAACTTATAGCAACAAGTCGACCTAGGATTGAGTAACCATATATCTTAGGTTAAATATACCTATATAATGGATCAATTTCTAAGATGATATGCATTGCAAGGCTTAGTAAGTGGTGGTGCAAAGGACATCTGTGTACCAACTTGTGGCATCAAGTAAGTTTTACTTCAAAATTATGTAGAAAATCAGGGCATAATAGAATCTCTTCAAAACAATGAGAAAACTTCATTTACAATTAATGCAAATGTTAATAGATAGTAGAATGTAAGGCTCAACTAGAAGTATTAGCAACAATTAAAATGTTTGGTTACATGAGGCATGTTGTGCATGGGACGCATGTACACTTTGTTCTTTTATAGTGAAAAAGTAGAAAAAACAAAATCTTAGTCAACTACAATAATTTTTATAGGAATGAAGGAGACAAGAGACCAATAACTAAAAGATAGAGAAAAGTGTTTAACTATGCTCCTAAGTTCTATACATGATGTGCAACAATTATCAAACAACTAGAAAGGGAGACAATTTGACTCATAATAGATCAAGAAGCTATTTTAGAAAACAATTACAAAATTGCTTACTTGTTTCTTTTGGAGATAGTGCTAGTTAGAAAGGTTCCAAGTAACAATACTAAGTAGTGGTATCTTTGTTTTTGATATCTAGCACTAAGAAGATTCTCTATGTAGATTATGTCACCTCATAGTGACATATGGTGTTGGCAACATAGGCATTTCTATTTTGATGCATAGTCTCCATAGGTATTGGTGCCAAGGTAGAGATGATGTCATGACAAGTATGGCATCAAGGTAATATTGATGCCACAAGTGGTGTTAATGCCACGAGTTTCCCTAGCACGATAAGTCACTATGGTGTTAACATATTTGGTTAAAATTTTAGATAGGCATCAAGGTCTATTAGTTGGCATAGCCTCAATTTTTAGATTCTTAAGAAATTGAACATTCCTAATTTACTCAGATCATTCATCCCCATTAATAAACTGATGGTAACCCCATCACGTTGATTTATAACTGGGAAACAAATACTTGAGTTGGTCAAGCTTGTACATTATAGCCTAGGCTACAATTTGAGAGTTCTTAGCAATCTTAAAAGGGTTGAGTCTCCCTTGTTGATACGTTTGGTGGTAACATCAATCACTTGGATTGTAGAAACAAGTACTAATTGGGTAAGATCAATATCTTTATGATGTTATACTATGAGAGGCTCTAACAAAGTAGGATGGTATAGATTAAGGAGTTCTACATTGAATATTGGATGCATACCTAAGTATAGAGTCAAATCAAGAATAAAAGCATTCCCTCTTTCTACATATTGTATAGTGTATGAACCATAACATAGAGATTTGATATTCCAATGCAGGTCAAAAAGTGCTCCTTTAAGTGGGGTTAAACTTGATCTCCAACTTAAAAAAATATGCAGGATGTAGTGTTGATCATGGTGGTCCTTGTACTCTTGTTTTTTATACTCTAATATCTCTTAGCCTTGGTGTTGTATGTGTTATATGTATTGAAAAAAGTATTTAGTCCTATTATATTATTTAAGTTATACTGGCATTATGAATCCATCAGGGATGTGGAAAGTGACATCAACTAGTATATTAGGGTGGAATCCAAAACATGTCTAGAATGGACTATAGCCAGTGAAATTATGTCGAGTCCTCCTATAGGAAATTTGAATGTATGGTAGACTTTCATCCAACATATGAGGATGATCATGGTTGTACCTCTTAAGTAGGTGTATCAACAGTCATTTCACCATCTTTGTTTACCCATCATTCTATAGATAAAATGTTATATAATGTTGTAACTTGTCATACAACTAATCCCATAGGTGGCACCACGAATAACTAAGAAAATAAGGATATTGATTACACATAATTTAGTCTGGATACCAAAGTGAATTTGGATGTGCTAAAATAACAATGTAGCTATTTCCAACACGTCAATGCTCTTCCTATAATGGATCATGATCATCATCTTGGAAAATGTAACTATGATAACAAAAACATAGTCATTTTGATGCTTAGTGGAGGGTAGGCCAAAAACATCCATGTTGATAGATTTCTAGATCCTAGAAGAAATGAATGATGGTGTGTAGAGCCCCAAATTCTTATTTTTTGGCTTGACAATGTTGCATAGTATACAAGATTTAGTATAAAGACCTACCTCTTGACACATGCGAGTCCAGTTGAAGTGATATTGTATCACTATGTGTTTTCTTCATACCAAAGTGGCTAACAACCTTGGAGTAGTGTTCTTCCTATATCAAACATTGTCATATAGTGTTGAAAATGACACAAACCTTACATAGCTGGTATAACAACTTATCATTTATGATGCTCTAGCATTGAATTGCTTTGTATAAGATGGTAAAGTATGGAGACCAAGTCAATATTGTTGGAATATAGCGACTTCTAGTCACTGAGATGATAACGCTAGGTATTGATGATTGTGAACAATGCATGAACTAGAGGATGAATTAGGCAATTGAAGGCATGTTTCTTGTTCCAATTGTGATGCTTGATCATAAGGTAGAATTGTTGCAAGTCTGTGTGCGTTTTCTAGCTTACTCTACATATGAAAGAATTGCAAAGGGTTAAATTAAAATGAACAATACTTTCTTTCCTAATGATGTACTAGTGATACTATCAAAAGGATCAAACAATAACATATAGTTTCTTCTCTTAGGTGGAGTAGTATTAGAGGGTGTCATTGGCTGTTTCAAAATGATATGTAATAGGTGTCCATTCTAAAACAAGATGGCACCAAGATTGTAGTCATATTTGTTAGTCTTAATATCAAAAGATTAAGTGGTGTTAAGGATAGCTAGTACTTGTGTTAAGTAGAAGCATTGTTTAAGTTCTTCAAATACTTGTTGCTATTATTGAGTCTAAAAAAATAACGTCATACTCACGTGATCTAGTTGAATAGCCATGGCATGTGATAATACAAGAATGAACGACGGTAAAAGTAAAAGTCTTGAAAAACTTCTAAGCTTTGTCAAGTTAAATAGGACATTCTATTCTTGGATGATGCATATCTTCTTTGAGTCTACATGTATGCCATCAAAGTTAACGATGTAGTTGAGGTAGGAGATCTTTTCGATGTCAAAGGTATACTTGGGCAAGTTTGCCTGAAGCTTGTGTTGGTGGACAACTAAAACATTACCCAAAGAAAAAATCGAAAGGAAAAATCAAAATTCCTAAAGAAAGGGGGACAACTAAAACATTAGGTGGGTGGTTGTTGTAAGTAGGGTATCAAGTGATGCATTTGTAACCTCTTTTTTAAAGGCCATGTCCAAATTGCTTATTAAATATGACAATTTAGAGGGGGGATGACTTCTTGTGACTCTCCATTTGCTTTTGGTACAAAATTGTTTCAAAACCAATGCTAGACATCATCATGACTTTATTGATACCCTCTACTAGGCCCATTGGACATGGAGGAGTTTCATGATTAGGGGGACTCTATGTGCTTTGGGGATGGCCTAAATAGGCTAGGGGAAGGTCCCCTTAGTTTTTTATTTATGGAGCTAGTTCATAAATTTTTTGAAGGTTGTTGTTTTCCAAATTCCGACCATGTGAGTACCCATTATGTTTCGTTTGAGCATCTCTTTTCACCTTCCTTTCCTAGGGGAATTGGAACCTATTATGTAACAATGCTGATGCATTCCCCTATGTATGAAGTGAATCTGCCAAAACTTTGTGATTTTTAATAGACATCCATCATAATTCGAAGGGTAAGGCTAGACCAAAGATTTGGGCATAAGGCATGCATGCTTGGTATGAGTGCACTAAAAGTAAATCCATTGTAGGTCTGTCTACAAAAGCATGACAGATATGACATGACGTCATTACTGCAATATGATTTTCCAACCTTGCAAGGTACTCTATGGGTAGTAATACCACATGCACATTACTTATTAAAGTAAAAGAGCACCACGCCAACTTAAAAGTATAACTAACGCCGACACTGCTGACTGCTGATGACTCTGCTTGACAAAAGGAGATAGTATTTTTTTATATAGGTGGTATATATTAAAAATTTTCATAAAAATAATTAAAATAAAATTATATTTTTAATATTAAAAAAATTAAAAATAAAATAAAAAATTAAAAATCCGCAGCTATGTTTCGTGATGATCAAGAAATAAAAAATGAGTACAATTGGACGATAACATCATACGCCCTTTTAATTCTTTCTTACAATTCATATATGGCCCACGTATTTAGTGGATTCAATTATCATCCTAACATTAATGGGTCTTCCTCAAGGAACATGTTTATCTTTAATGATGAGTTATTTTTAACATGTTGGAATTTGTAGTTGTTACGATGATTTAGATATGTTATTTCGTTTTTTATGGTCGTCATTTTATTTGACATTGTTTACATTGTCTGTATTGAAAGCTATCACACAGTATTTCATGCAGTTCACCTCTATAACTACCATAACTACCATGTTACACTCAGTTTAAACATGTAACGTTGTTGAATATCTTAGATGATTATTATTATTTTTTATGATGGTGGAATTAATAACCACCACTATGATCCAATACGTTGTTCCGTCTTTTGACTGTCATACTATTCTACATCGTTTGTCCTAAAAGCCACCACATAGTACTTCTCGCAATCTGTCACTATAACTGCATGCCACAATCATTTTAAACATTTTAAGTTATTGAATTACTTAATCAAAAAAGTTTTTAATTATCTATGTGTGGGCACTGAATATCTTAAATGATAACTGAATCAAAAAAGTTTTTAATTATTTACGTGTGTGTGGTTTATTGACAAGATATCTTAAATGATCACTGAATAAAAAAGTTTTTAATTATTTTCGTGTGTGGTTTATTGGCAAGGATGCCACTTGCATTTATCACTACGGATGAAGTAGTGATAAAAAAATATTTTTTAATGTTTATGAAATTATAAATTATGTGAAATGATTTTACGAAAAAAAAATTATTTAATACATATATCCAACTAAAATTAAAGTTAGGGAGTATAATACACAATTTTATTCTTTATTAAATTAGACTTTTAAAACATTTTATTTAAGTTTTAAATTCGTATCTCATATACAATTAGGTAATCTATTGATAAACCTATAAAATATAATTAAAATTCAAAAATTCAGATGGTAAATCAATTTTTTTGGATACATAAGGGAGTTGGTTACATCCACACTAAATAATTACCAAGTGCATAGTTCAAACCACAAACCACAGGGTTGCTCCTAACAAGCCTATACCGCCTTGTTGTTGATGATTCAACGTGAGGGGGACCATCGATGCTCGGGATTCGTATCGTCATCGTTGGTCTGATGCGTACTCAAAGGATTCAGATTAGACTACTACCTTTCCAACAAATTTGTTAAATGTACCTGTATTATGGATTTATTTCTAAGTTAATCTGCATTGCAAGGCCTAAGAAGTGGTTGTATAAAGGACAATATCCATGTACCAACTTGTGGCATCAAGTGAGTTCTGTGGCATCAAGTGAGTTCTACTTTAAAATTATGTAGAAAAATAGAGCACAATAGAATCTCTTCAAAACATTGAGAAAACTTTGTTTACAAATAATACAAATCTTAACAGATTGTAGAATGTAAGGTTCAATTAGAAGTGTTAGTAACAATATAAATGTTTGGTTACATGAGGCATGTTGTGCATGGGGTACATGTACATTTTGTTCTTATGTAGTGAGAAAAGTAGCAAAAATAAAATCTTAGTCACTACAAGGACAATAATTTTTATAGGAATGAAGGAGACAAAAGACCAATAATTAAAATACAGACAAACAAGTTTTTAATTATGCTTCTACGTCACATACATGATGTATAATAATTATCAAACAATTGAAAAGGGAGACAATTCGACTCAGAATAGATCAAAGAATCTATTTTAAAAAACAATTACAAAATTGCTTGCTTGTTTCTTTTGGAGATAATGTTAGTTAGAAAGGTGCCAAGTAATAACACTAAGTAGTGGTAGCTTTATTTTTTATGTCTGGCACTAAGAAAATTATCTATGTAGATTATGTCAGGTCATGGTGACATAGGATGTTGGTACCATATGCATTTCTATTTAGATGCATAGGCTCCACAGACATTAATGCCAAGGTAGAGATGACCTCATGGTACGCATGACATCAAAGGTAATTTGGTGCCATTAGTGGTGTTAATGCCATGAGTTCCCCTTACACTGCAAGTCATTATGGTATTAGCATATTTGGTTAAAGTTATAGAGAGATGTCAAGGTCAATAGCTGGCATAGCCTCAATTTCTAGATTCTTAAGAAATTGAACATTGCTAATTTACTCAAATCATTCATCCCCATTAAGAAAGTGATGGTAACCCCATCACATTGATTTCTAATTGGGAAACAAATGCTTGAGTTGATCAAGTGTGTACCATCGAGCTTGGGCTACAATTTGATAGCTCTTAACAATCTTAAACGAGTTGAGTCTCCCTTGTTGATACACTTGGTAGTAACATCAATCACCTGGTTTGTAGAAACATGTACTAAATTGAGTAAGATCAAGACTTTTTATGATGTTGTCTATGAGAGACTCTAACAAATGAATAAGATATGGATTGAGAAGTTCTCCATTGAATATTGGATGCATACATAAGTATAATGTAGACACCAAAAACATGTCATTTTGTGATTCCCCCAATAAACCCATAAAACATCCCAACTCCATCTCAAATTTCCCTAATTTTATCCAAAATCTTCAAATTCCCCTCAAATTCATCTAATCTCTTCTAAATTTCCCAAATTCCCTCCAAATCCTTGTTAATTTCCCCAAAATCCCAATTTCTCCTAATTCCCCAATTCCTCTCAAAATCCCTAATTCTCACTCTAATTTCTCTAATCCCCCTAAATTCTTCTAATTTCCTCTACATCTCCCTAATCTCCTTTAAATTCTACAAATTCCTCTATAATCTGTCTAATTCTTCCTAAATTCCCCTAATTCTACATCTAATCTCTTTTATTCCTCCAAATTAATCTCTAATTTCCTTAATTGCTTCCCAATTCCTTCTAATTATCTCCTAACCTTTCTAATTTCTTCTAACTTCCCCTAATTCTTCCTTAACCCCTTTAATTCCTCCTAATCTCTCCTTAATTAGCCTAATCCTCTCCATTCCCCATAAATTCCTCTTTCCTCTCCCTAATTTCTCTCAAAATTCTCATAACCTCACTTAGCCCCCCATTTTCTTAATCAAACCCTCAATTAAGCCCTCTAACCATCCTCTAATCCCCTAATCCAATCCCAAGGTAAATGTGCATTAAAATCCCCATATCCCAAGACAAATCCTAAAACTTCAAATCTGCTCCCATAATTCCTATGAAATCCCCTAGAAATCCCCACCATTAAATTCATAAATCCTCCCACACATTTCCCTCCACTTTTAGGTGAACTTAAAATACCACTAAAATGCCAAGTCAACTCTCCCTAATAAATCCACATGTCCTCCCACCATCGACCTTGTATTTTAGGAATTTAAAATTCCCCTTCACTTCATCCCATGTGCAATTTTAAGGAATTTTATATTCCTTTGCTTTTCCTAAAGATCCCATTCCCCAATGTCAATTTATGACACTTGGGTGGGTGAGAATTCACCCTACCCAAGGCAATAAATTTGGAAGGTGCACAACCCCCAAAGAAAATCCTCCAAATTTTCCTTGGCCCTTGCACCTGCCATGTCACCTCCACATCATCTACAGTTCACCCCCCTCCCTTGTTAAAATTCTATAAATACCCCTCTCTTTCCTCTCATTTTAGAAGAACCCTTGAGAAATAAGCCAAAACTATGCCAAAATTTTTCTAGCCATATTAATGCCCCTTTGTGATTGCCTAAAACTTTGAGTGTGATCATCCCCTTTGAGAGACTAAAACCATCCCAAAAATGAAATTTCTTTGAGGTACCTACTAATTTTTGTTTTGTAGTTATACATGAATCAGGAGACCAAACAACATCAAACTTTCACCAGCATCTTCAAATCTCACCAGGAGGGTTTATAAGAAGTTTCACGGTTATTTATATCTTAGAGGCCCGAACGACACCCCCCTACCATTTGCATAGAGCCAAATGACACCCCCTTGTCGTTTACACAATTCCTAACAAAAACCCCTTACCGACTGCATTTTGGCACCAAATAGAAACTCCAAATTAGCTACAAAAGGGTAAGCAAGGTAAGAGAAGTTTTTTTGCATGGTTTTATAACCTCTTTGCATGATTTTGTAACTCCTAATCAAGTTTTTGTAAGTTTTGTGTTACCATTTCCTATGAAATTTGGGGCCTAACCAAGGTAGGCCCCTTGATGTTACTAACTAGTTTTTGTGGGCTTGTGTGTAGGAACTTTGGAGTAGCTTCAAGCCTAGGGTGGTCTATCAAGTCATAAGGCTTCCAAACCCACCCATGTTTGATTATGGCAAGAGAAAATTTTGTGAAGGCACCATTGGATTTGTTGGTTGTATAAGAGAAATCTCCTCACCTTGAGGATCTTATTTGTAAGCCCCTAGAGGGCACTTTGTAAAATAACAAAGATCATTGAGCTCCTAGCCCCTTGAGGATCATAACAAAAGATCATTTTTCTCTATTTATATGCATGGTGCTTTTTCTCTTACTACATATAGAGTCAAATTAAGAATAAAAGTATTCTCACTTTCCACGTGTTGTGTGGTGTATGGACCATAACATAGAGGTTTGATATTTTAGTGTAGGGAAAAAATTGTTTCTTCTTTAAGTGGGGCCAAACCTAATCTCCAAATTAAGAAGTATGAGGCATGTATTGTTGATCATGGTGGTCCTTGTACTCTTGGTTTTGATACACCATATCTCATAGACTTTGTGTTGTATGTGTTTTATGTTTTGCAAAATGTGTTTAGTCCTATTATCTTCTTTAAGCTATGTTGGCATTATGACTCCATTAGGAATGTAGAAAGTGAAATCAATTAGTATGTTAGGGTGCGATCCAAAACATGCCTAGGATGGACTATAGCTTGTGAAATTATGTTGAGTATTCTTGTAAGAATTTTGAATGTATGGTAGACTTTCATCCCAAATATGAGAGTGATCATGGTTGTATGTCTTGAGTAGGTATAATAATATTCATTTCACCATATTTGTTTACCCATCATTCTATAGATGAAATGTTATATAATATTCTAACTTGTTGTCCAACTAATCCCATAGGTGGCACCAAGAACAACTAAGAAAATAAGGATATTTATTTAACATAATTTAGTTTAGATATCAAAATGAATTATGTAACTATTTCCAACATGTCAATGCTCTTCCTATAATGGATCATGATCACCATATTCAAAAACCTACCTATGAAAACAAAAAAATAGTTATTTTGATGCTTAGTGGAGGGTAGGCCAAAAAGATGAACCATATTCATATATTTCTAGATCCTAAAAGAAACTAACTATGGTGTGTAGAGACCCATATTCTTATTTTTTAGCTTAGCAATGGTGCATGGCATACAAGATTTGGTATAGAGCTCTACCTCCTAGTGCATGCAAGTCTAGTTGAAGTGATATTGTATCGCTATGTTTTTTCCTAATAACAAAGTGCTTAACAACCTTGGAGTAGTGTGCTTCCTATATGAAGCATTGCCATATAGTGTTGAAAGTGATACAAAGCTTCTGTATATGGTATAACAACTTGCCAATGAGGTGATGCTCTAGAATTGAATTACTTTGTAGAAGATGGTGATGTATGGAGGTAAAGTCAACATTGTTGGAATATAATGACTTTTAATGATTGAGATGATGATTCTTGATGTTAATGATTATAAGTAGTGCATGAACTAAAGAATGAAATAGACAATTGAAGACATGTTTCTCTTTTCACTTGTGATGCTTGGTCATAAGGTAGAATTATTGCAAGCATGTCATCCATTTTATATAGTGTGCATTCTCTAGCTTACTCTACGTATGGAAGAATTACAAAGGCCTAAAATAAAATGAACATTATTTTTTTTACTAATGATGTACTGGTGATACTATCAAAATGATCAAACAATGGAATATAATTTATTATCATAGGTAGAGTAGCATTGGAGTGTGTCGTCGAGTGTTTCAAAATGATATGCAACAAGTGTCCATTCTAAATCAAGATGGTACTAAGGTCATAATCAAATATACTAGTGTTAATATTAATGGGTTGAGCGATGTTAAGGATGGCTAGCATTTGTGTTAATTAGAAGCATTATTTGAGTTCTTCAAATACTCATTGCTATTATTGATTCTAACAAAATATTTTCTTACTTATATGATCTAGTTGAGTAGCCATGACACATGGTAATATAAGAATAAACGATGGTAAAAGTGACAAAGAATTGAAAATCTTCTAAATTTTGTTAGGTTATATGGAACATTCCATTCTTGGATGATGCATATCTTTTTTGAGTTTACGTGTATGCCATCATAGTCAATTATGTAGCTAAGGTAGGAGATCTTTCTAATACCAAAAGTATACTTGGACAAGTTTACATGAAACTTGTGTTAGTATAGGTTGTTCGATACTTGACACATATATTGTAGATGTTCCCCTTAGGTATTGCTAATTATGAGAATGTCATCCAATCAAACAATGATGAAGGATATTATGAATGGTAATAGAACATTTATTCATTACATATATGGATGTAATAGGATTATTGGTCAAAGCAAAAGGTATAATCAACCACCCATGCAAACCTAAGTTGTATCCATGATGTACAATAATTACCAAATACTTGGAAAGAGAGATAGTTTGATTCATAATAGATCAAGAAGCTATTTCAAAAAATAGTTATAAAATTACTTGCTTGGTTCTTTTGGAGATAACACTAGTTAGCAAGGTGGCAAGTAGCAAGGTTATGGACATTTAGAATTGAGAATATTCTCTATGTAGATTATGTCACTTTGTGGTGACATAAGATGTTGGTACCATTGATGGTATATAAGATCCACAGGTATTGGTTCCAAGGTAGATATGAAATCATATTAAGCATGTCACCAAAGGTAGTATTAATGCCATGAGTTACCTTAGCATCATAAGTCATTATGGTGTTAGCATATTTGGTTAAAATTCCAAAGGGACACCAAGGTATATTAGTTGGTGTAGCCTTAGCTTCTATATTCTTAAGAACTTTAACATTCCCTATTTACTTAGATTATTTGTTCTCCTTGATAAAGTGATGATGTCTCCATCACATAATATTTTTGAGAAAACAAATGTTTGAGTTGGTCAAGTGTGTACAATCTAGCTTGAGCTAAAAATTTCTAGCTCTTAACAATCCTAAATAGGTTGTATCCCTTTGTGAATATACTTGATGTTAACATAAACCATCTAGTTTGTAGAAATAGGTATTAATTGAGTAAGACCAAGATATATAAGATGTTATATTATCATAGGCTCTAAGAAATTAGGATGGTATGACTTATGAAGTCCTACATTAAACACTATATGCATACCCAAGTATAGAGATAAATCAAGAATGAAAGCATTATAACTTACCACATGTTGTATGGTGTATGGACCATAGCATATAGGGTTATATTCCAATGCTGACCAAAGAAGCACTCCTTTAAGTGGGGCCAAACTTGATCTCCAACTTAAAAAGAATGAGTGGAGTATTGATCATAATGCTCGTTGTAATCCTCTTTTTAATTTTCCAGTATCTTTTGAACTTCGTGTTATATGTAATGTAAAAAGTATGTAGTCCTATAAAATTATTTAACCTATGTTGGAATCATGGTGCCATTAGGAATCCAAAAAGTGAAATCAACTATTATGCTAGGGTGGAATACAAAACATGCCTAGAATGGACTCTAGGTAGTGAAATTATGTTGAGACATCTTGTAGGAATTTTGAATTAATGGTAGACTTTCATCCCATATATGAAGGTGACCATGGTTATACATCTTGAGTAGGTATACCAATATTCATTTTGTTATCTTTATTTATCCATTAGTCTATAAATGAAATGCTATGTAATATTGTAATTTATCCAAAAATTACTCAAAATTTAAGGATTTTGAATAAACATAATTTATTTAGGATACCAAAGTGAAGATAGATGTGCTAAAAGAACAATATAGCTATTTATAACATGTTAATGCTCTTCCTATAATGGATAATAATCACCATCTTGGAAACCTATCCATGACAACAAAAACACAATCATTTTGATGCTTAGTAGAGGGTAGGCTAAAAATATAATCTATGTTGATATATTTATAGATGCTAGAAAGAATTGATAATGGTATGTAGAGTCCAATATTCTTGTTTTTTGGATTTGTAATATTGCATAGTATATAAGGTTTGATATAGACCTTTACCTCCTAGTACATGCAAGGCTAGTTGAAATGATAGTGTACTATTGTAAGTGTTTTCCTGATAATAAATTTTCTAATGACGTTGAAGTAGTGTGCTTCCCATGTCAAGTTTTGGAATAGAGTATTAAAAGTGATGCAAAGCTTACATAGATTGTATTACAAAGTGCTACAAAGTTTACAAATATGGTGTAACAATCGTTATTGAGGTGATGCTCTAGCATTGACTTGCTTTGTATAAGTTGGTGATGTAAGTGGTAAAGTCAATGTTGTTGGAATATAGTAACTTATAATCATTGATATTATAACCATTTTCATTCATGATTATGAGTAATACATGAACTAGAGGATAATTAAAACAATTGTTGACATAATTCTCTTTTCACTTGTGATACTTGATCATAATGTGGAAATATGTTATTCATTTTATATGGTGTGCATTCTCTAGCTTACTCTAAGTATGCAAGAATTGCAAAGGCCTACATAAAAAATGAACAAGGTTTTTTATATCATTGATGTATTGGTGATACTATCAAAAGGCTTAAACAATGGCATAGTTTCTTCTCATAGGTGTACTAGCATTGGAGTGTGTCATTAAGCATTTTAGAATGATATACAATAGGGTGTTCATTCTAAATTAATATGGTACCAAGATCACAGTCAGATGTGTTAGTCTCAATCCTAAAAGGTTAAGTGATGTTAAGGATGACTAGCACTTATTTTAAGCAGAAGTGTTGTTTTGGTTTCTCAATTACTTATTGCTAGTACTAAATCTAACAAAATATTGTAACTCATATGATCTAGTTGATTAGCCATGATACATGTTAGAATCCAATAATAAATATAGTAGAAGAGGAAAAGAACTAGAAAACTTCTAAGCTCTGTTAGGTTTTTATGGGACATTCCATCCTTGGATGATGCATATATTTTTGGATCCATATGTATACCATAATAATCAATGATGTAGCTAGGTTTATGCATAAGGGGTATGCCCAAAAATGTATATAGAAAAATAAGGTGAATCAATTTTGAAACCAAGGCGAATATGGTGCAAAGTCATGTAGAGGCAATGGTGAATTGATTTTTTTTCACAAGAAAAATAAAAGTAGGCGAATTCATCAAAATTATTGAAAAACATACCATAAGATACAAATAATCACTAAACATGCTCTGATTCCCACGCATAATGTCTACAGACTCACAGGGATGACCCAAGTGAGTCAGTAGGCTTCATTTGAGGGATGACCTAGGTGAGTCAAGGACGACCCAAGTAAGTCAGTAGGATTCATTCAAGGGATGACCCTATTAGTTTATTTTTATCAATTTAAATTGTATATCTCATCAATCTATGTGATTTAAAAAAAAATGAAAACAAAGCTCTGGATCAAAATTTATGCCTCCTAGAAGGTTGCAAGGTAGTTTGTAGTGACGAGGGATGACCGACAAGGGACGACCGACATCATGTGAGGGATGACCTATGTGAGTTAGTAGGCATCATATGAGGGATGACCGATGAGGGATGACCTATGTGAGTCTATAGTCATCATGCATGATGACTACCGACTCACATAGGTCATCCTCGTCGGTTGTCCCTCACATGATGCCTACTGACTCAAGTGAGTCAGTAGGATTAATTCGAGGGATGACCCTATTAGTTTATTTTTATTAATTTAAATTGTATATCTCATCGAGCTATGTGGTTTAAAAAAAATGAAAATGGAGCTCTGGATCAAAATTTATGCCTCCTAGAAGGTTGTAGGGTAGTCTGTAGTGACAAGGGACGATCGAGGAGGGACGACCAATATCATGTGAGGGACGACCAATGAGGGATGACCTATGTGAGTTAGTAGGTATCATATGAGGGATAACCTATGTGAGTTAGTAGGCATCATGCATGATGACTACAGACTCACATAGGTCATCCCTCGTTGGTCGTCCCTCACATAATGCCTACAGACTCACACAAGGATGACCTATGTGAGTCAGTAGGTATCATGTGAGGGATGACCTATGTGAGTCGATAGGTATTATGTATTATGACTACATAATCACATAGGTCATCCCTCATATGATGTTGGTTGTCCCTCATTGGTCGTCCCTCGTCACTGTAGACTACCCTACAACCTTCTAGGAGGCATAACTTTTGATCTAGAGCTTCATTTTTAATTTATTTTTTAAACCACATATCTCGATGAGATCTAAAATTTAAATCAATAATAATAAACTAATATATAATATTTTTTTTTATCATTTTCACCTCTATAACCAATTGATAAAGTTAGACGACCCTGCAACCTATAGGGACGATCGATGAGGGAGGACCTATGTGAGTTGGTAGGCATCATGTGAGGGATGACCAATGAGGGATGACATATGTAAGTTGGTAGGCATCATGCATGATGACTATAGACTCACACAAGGATGACATATGTGGATCGGTACACATCATGTGAGGGATGACCTGCATGAGTCCATAGTCATCATGTGAGGGATGACCTGCATGAGTCCATAGATATCATGCGAGGGACGACCTAGACGAGATGACCTGGGTGTAAGGGATGACTTGGGCAAGTCTATAGTCATCATGCAAGGGATGACCTAGGTGAGTCTGTAGACATCATATGAGGGATGACCTGATTGAGTTCATAGGTATCATGTGAGATACAACCTGCATGAGTCTATAGACATCATAATGCCAGGGATGACTTGGGCAAGTCTGTAGTCATCATGCAAGGTACAACCTAGGTAAGTCTATAGATATAATACGAGGGATGACCTGCATGAGTCCATAGGCATCATGCAAGGTATGATATTCAAGGGATGACTTGCATGAGTCTGTAGACATTATGTGAGGGATGACCTACAGGGGATGACCTAGGTGCAAGGGATGACCTAGGTAATTATGTAGTCATCATGCGAGGGATGACCTAGATAAGTTTGTAGTCATCATGGGAGGGACAACCTATAGGGGATGACCTACATGGGATTGTAGACATCATGTGAGGTAGAGGGGCAACCTGCAAGGGATGACCTGGGTGCAAGGGATGATCTAGGCAAGTCTATAGACATCATGCGAGGGACAACCTGCATGAGTCCATAGAAATCATGCAAGGGATGACCTGCATGAGTATGTAGACATCATGTGAGGGATGACCTCATGCAGGGGATGACCTGGGTGGTTCTGGGATGAGCAAGGAGTCTATATGGATGGAAGCATTGACAACAAAAAGTAAAACAAGGCATCATTTTTTTTTGGTACCTGGAGTCTTTTCTCTGTAGTCTTGTATTTTGTCCTTCGTCTCTTGTTAATCACTCTTTTTTTGGCTTCTCTGGTTTTGTTCTTTTTTTGGCTCGAATTTGGGTTCTCCTTTTTTGTTGAATGTATAACTATAACAAGTAATAGTATGTTTTAGTATATATAGTGGGTGAATTTATCTAGGTTAATAAAATTATATATAATTTTAAGGCGAATTGGTCCAAAATTTGTGCGGGAGGGTGGGCGATTTAAATTTTAAAATTTAAAATATTATAATTTTTGGGTGACCCGAACCAGAAAAATATATTTTTCCAAAAATTTTGGGTGAATGGGTTGACGACCAGGGTCCCAAAATTCGTAAATTTACATTTTGAAAAATGTCATTATTCACTTATTAACGAATTTTCGCTCCTATGCATAACCCTAGATGTAGCTAAGGTAGGAGATCTTTCTAATGCTAAAATTTCACTTGGGTAAGTTTGCATGAGTCATGTGTTGGTATCGGTTGTCCAATACTTGGCACATATTGTAGATGTTTCCTTTAGGTTTTGCTAAAGATGAGGATGTCATCCAAATAGACAATAATAAAGGATATTATTCATTAGACACATGAATGTAATAGGAGTATTGGTCAAGCCAAATCACATTATCAACCACTCATGCTAACAGTCCCTGGTACTGAAAGTTATCTTTTAAATATTTGTAAGATTGACAAGAACTTGATGATAAACTGATTTGAGATCAATATTGTAGGTATAGATATCCTTGGATCCAATCTAAATTATAATCAATATAGGGTAACATTTATTTATTTATTATTAAGATATTGTTCAACACTTTATAGTCAATGTACAAACCTATTTCATATAATATCCTTCTTTAATACCAAAATAATAGAACTATCAAAATGATAATATCTTAGTATGGTATTACCTCAATCAATCAAATGCTAAATTTAATGTCAAATCTCATTGTTCTCCAAGACTAACTAGTCGTATACTGAACTATTGGGCAATTATGATCTAGGAATTAAATCAATATAATACTTAATTGAATAGTGAAGTGGCATTCCTTATGGATTCTAAAAAATATTTGATTATGGATGAAGTAAGGTTTCCATCTATTGAGTCTATCCTAAATCAACTTTGACTGCAATAACAAGAAATAACTTCCTGGTACTATGGTTGTTTGGTCAAACCATAAGCAATATAAAAATTTAAGAATGCAAAATGAGTTTCTTACATTAGTTTTGTAAAATAAATAATTTCTTCTATGGCAGGAAGTCTTAGATGTGGTAGGTTATCCCCATGGAAAACACTAGCCTTCCACTATGGGAAAACTTTATAGGTTACTTGGTTTCAAAAGAGATAGCACCTCCTTAGTAGGATGTAAATATTCAAAGACACCATGTTAGATGTGATGGTATTGTGCATTGGATTATATCATAGTCAAGGGTGCATTGGTATCAAATGTATAATCCTTTTCATAAGTGAATCCATCCATGGAAATAAGGATGTAGGTGCATCATGGTCTAGAAGTCAAGTTGCTTTATGATACCTATGCAATGACATTCTTATGATTTCTAGTATCAATAATGATGTAAAGGGGGTTTTCTCTTACTAAGTAGCGGGTGTAAAGTAAATCCTCTCATTCATAAAAAAATTAGGGGTTGAGGTCTTTCTAGTCCTTAAAATAATAGTACTCTAGCATGTGATATCTACATCCTCTTAATTTTCTAATGTCAATGTGTACTTAATAATTTATCCATGTACCACAAAAAATATTTATTAAAATTTGCAATTAACATCATTGTGATGTGTCTTATAATGGCTACACCACTTAGTTCCCATTTTTTGCTTACCATTTTCCTATGTCATAGATGGATTCTTAGGGTTTGTATATCTCTTTGATGATGGCACCATAGGTTCTCATAATAGGTGGACTTGGCTTAGGCACCAATGATACCTTATGTGTTATGCAGACTAGACCTGTACACTATGCTTGAGACTTTTCTTCTAGTTTTGTTGGAAAATGGGATGCTTGTACCAAGGAATCAATAGGAAAAAATTCCATCATTGTCAATGTAGAGGTGGTAGATTAGTTTGTTAAACTTGTCATTATATTATTGGATAGTTTAATTTTGGTGCTAATACAACTATTAGAAATGCATGTACTTGTATTCATAGTGATGCAAAGGGTAGAATAAATTTCAAACTAGGTTGAAAAATGCTACCCAAGTGTTGGTAGGAGTTCTATTATTTGTGAGTCACTTGTTAATTCCTTTCCATCAAAAAGCAAATAATTTAGATATCTGCAAGGCTATGAAAGCAATTCTATCAATATCAAAGAAATAATTAATAGAGAAATGTACTTCTAGATTCTAGATCTAGGTATCCAACTTTTTGGCATTAACATAAATTAAGAAGATAGGGATGTTAGTGTTGACCTACACATTGCACATGTTGTAACTCTAGAAGGATGTAGGAATGCTAGTGTGGATGGTGTGCCCATGTTGTTCAATGATATCAAACATTCCCAAATAAGATATTCATTTATTCTTGTAGGGTATCTTGAATGATTTTTTTGATGTCCTAGGGTTTGGTATTTGTCAAAGATGACTCTTCTATATTGTACATTGTTTTATGAGGGTAATTGGACATGTAATATAGTGTGATTCTTTTAGTCTAATACTATGAGCATGTATGAGTGGACATATAGTGGTGGAATGTATTGAATGCTCTACTCTTGGTGAGAACCAATGTAAACAAATATAATTAGGATTAAAAAGGGTTATGAAATAAATAAAAAAATTACTCTGATTCTAGTTGATTTAAACCATGGGGCTCAAGAAGTTATAGTATGAAGGACAATTCTCCTAAACTAGACTATGGAGTCAAGTAAGTTATGTTTTAGAGTTGTGCAATAGAATAGGGAATAATATAATCTTTTCAAAACAATGAGAAAACTTAATCTAAATGTAATGAAAACATACATAGACTACAAAATACAAGGGTCATGTAGCACTAATGGTGATAGTATAAATGCTTTATTACATGAGGTGTTTTATGCATAAGGGACATCCAAATTTTTTTCTCATGTCATGAAATAAATAACAAAATAAAATCTTAGTTAGCTACAAGGATAACAAGCTCTTCAAGAACAAAGAGGAGAGAAGCAACCAAGAATTAGAATCCAAAGAAGAAAAGTGTTCAAATATAATGCTAAGGCCCACCAATTACCAAGTAGTTGGAGGGGAATATAATTTGATTGTTGGAGAATATTACATTATTTGGTAGATGCTAAAGTACTCCCATGGCACTATTGTACATATTGTAAATATTATATTAGGGTGTGAGTAATTAGATTAGGATGTGTGATTTATATTTCCCCTTAAAGCACATGTAATTGTGTAGGATGAGTCCAAGTTTCATGTAATAAATTGAGCAAGTGTGTAATGTGTAGGTGTGTGCAATGCGGCATGTGTGTATGTGTTAATTATGCAAGCAAAGAGTCACATGTATGTGCAAAGATGTAAATACAAGAGACATGAGATGTTGTTTTATGTGTATAATAGGAAAGGATGCATCTATCAGATATGTGAGGAGAGTAATAGTCCAAGTATTAAAATGTCACATCTAAGGCTATGTTATGGAGATACAACTTCATGTATTGTAATGAAGATTGAATACAAATATTGTATATTTGATCAATAATATTGCAATTATTATTATGAAATATTGTTATTATTTCATGACTATAATTTGATTTATATTGATCACATATTAATAAGATTCAATATTGTGATTAATATTAGATCTTGGATATTGTGACCTATAGTTTAATCTAGCTAAAATATCATCAGTGGTATCATAGCTACATTGGGTAGACTCTATCAGAGCCACATTACTCAATCTTGGATAAAAGCTAGCACTAAAAAAAATTTGTGTGAATTTTTCAAAGAATAATGGAGAGATAAGTTTTAGATTGAAAACTTAGCATTAGAGATGCAATCTAATGTGAATTTGAATTAGTAGAAGATTGTTGAAAGAAGTTTAAAGATTGATAGAAGAAGAATTGGAAGAATTTAATATTGCTTTTTGCCTGGAATATTATTGAAAAGGTAAAAATTTAGAACATAATTAAAAAATGATTTGGATAATAGAAGATTGTGTTGAAGGTATTGTTATTCATTGGAAGGAGTTGTAGAATGTTTTTTTTTTATTTTACATGGTGGAATTAGTAGCTACCACGAATCTGGGTAGGCTATCCAACTTTATGGCCATCACATGCGTTGGCTACCCTAAAAGCCACCACATAGATCTCCAGAAAGTCCGCCCCTATAACCACCATGTCACAATCATTTAAAACCTTTCACACCATTGAAAGCACCAGTAAAGGGACAAGCGTTCAGTCCGACGATGCCCAAGATTTGAACCTTGGACCTCCACCCCTCTTATAGGGTTTGGGGAAACCAATTGGTATACACCTCGGACCTAGGAGTTGTATAATTTTAAAGTCTACAAAGATTGAATAAAGCACCTATGAAGATAAAAATTGTAAAACAAGTTAAGATATCTGCAAAATACATAGACTATGACTCCATGAAGGAGGATACATTGAATAACCTACTACTATGATGGACTACTAGAAGTCAAAGCCAAGAAGATAGTATAAAAGTCAAATGTGAATTACCTGGGTGAAATCAGGTTTATAACCGAAGAGCCAAGTTGATAAGATGGTAGTTATATAGAAGAGCTACTTGGGTGCATAGAAAGTGCCTTAGAAGTGAAGAGGATATTGAGTGCATTAATAGTGGAGAAGCCTAAGTGCCTTAGTGGTGAAAAATATTGAGCCCCTTAGTGGAGAAGAAGCCTAAGCACCTTAGTAGCGAAGAGCACCAGAGACTTTTAAAAACCTAAGAAACGTCAAGTATGATCCAAGAGTAGAGAAGGTTAGAAAACCTGGAGAGAGGAATAGTGCCTTGAAGGAATTCAAAATGCCAAGGTTTGAGAAATTGTCTGAAAAGATTCAAAGGAGTGCATAGACCAAGGAAGGCAAAATAAATGTTTATGAATTGTTTAATGAAGTAAATATGATTTGTTAATGATTTTTTAATATAAACCTACCTAACATGATTGACATCATCTGATAAGGAGTACAAAAAATTATAAGATAAGGTATTTGAACAAATTATTCTCAATTTATTTGAGCACCATATATATTAGGAGTCATAAGGTTTCATGAATGAAATTTGAAATTTACTTTAATAAAGGTATAACATTTGAGATTGAATAGGAGTTATAATGAAAAATATATTTGATTTTTTTTTTAAATTAATTTGGAGTAACAAGGATTGATTAGTTAATAATTGATTTGATTATTGAATATTGATGAATGCAAAATTGATTGATTAATTTTGAAAATTGAAATTTGAAATTTGAAGAAATTTGATTGTTGAAGAATTGAAAAAAATGAAGATTGCTTGATAAAATTTGAAGAAATAAGGATTTCTACTCCAAAGGAATTAATTTGAAGAATTTGAAAATTTTGAAGAAATGGATAGAAGGCAAAGAAGAATGAATGCATCAAGACAATCATATGAATTCAAAAGACCAAATTTTATGAGAGGAAAATTTTAGAATCAAATATTTTCTCAAAGACATGAAACAAGATCACTTGAATCTCATCAAAACATGAGAAATGAAAAAGGCACATGGTATATAGATTCATGTGCTAGTGACCTAATCACGGAGAGTGCACCTAGCTACTGTATTTATCTATACCATCATGAAAGCATAAATATTCACACAAGTACATAAATTGAACAAAAACAACGTAAGTAATATTTCTTGTATTAATATTTGAATGAGCTTTGATTACAAAAATGCCCTCTTAGGGTCACTTGAAAGATGATACTGATATTACAATTTCCAATGCCCTCAATAGGGTAGGCACACTTATAGTGCTCTATTGATTAGTCACAAACTGCCTTGGGGTGGAGCTGACCCCCTTCTTCGTGATGTGGAAGGATTATGACATAAGCTCCTCTTGCACCTATCTCCCTGTGAACAAGAAACAACAACACATGATTAAAAATATTGATAGCCTCTCGTGATGAGGCCCTTTAAGGAAATATGTATGCAAATGCCATTAAACTAGTAAAACAAGAAAACATAAAGAAAGACTTTAAACTATTCTAATTTGATCAAGAATTATACTACAACATGAAGGACATGAACAAGCAAATGATGCATGGATCAAATATCAAGTTAGGAGCAATAAAGTGCATAAAATATCCAATATAATCCTACTTAATACAATGCATGAAATGACTAATTCCTACGGTCAGATTTTCTCTAAAATTCAATTAAACCTATGAAAAGATTAATATAACTAATCTATGAGGTCAAAAGCAAAGCAAGTAAGGTGATCAGTAACCTGTTGCAAACTGCAGCTATGGTGGGCGGTCTACACTATGAACTACGGTTGATAGTCGTGGTTTGACATCTAATAGGTTTACCCTCAGAATTAGGGGCAATGGGCTTGACCTCCTTGTCCAAATTGATGTTCAAGGGTCGCCTTCATTGTCCTCAGACTGATTTGGAGGTCAATTCAATGTGAAGGGCCTTCGTTTGCTTGGATTTGCATTTCTTTATCCTCCTAAGCACCTAGGGCATCCATAATGCAATTCATCATGAATGGTGACAAAAAGGTCAGGGATTAAGTACAATAGCTCTATCTCTTAGTATACTCAGTTTGAGTGTACAATTTGCCAGGGCTTCATTGCTCAAATCTCCAATGCTTGCTCTCCATTTTTCTCCCCATTTGGAGGGGGTATTTATAGCATACCCCTAGGGCTAGGTGTGGCTTCATGGAGAAGCCAAGACCAAGAAGAGTGGTTAGGACAGTTGGGATGGAAGCCTCTGGAATATTCCATCCTTCAACTGCCTCCTTCTAGATCTTTTGGCTGTTCCAACCGATTTGGCTTGGATGGAAGGCCTAACTAAACTTTAGTTTAGGTCACAGTTGTATTCCATACTGTAGATCGTAAGTGTCAACCATGGTTTAGATTGGAGACCGTAGGTATGGACTGCGGTTCAGACTGCTTAGGCCAAAATGCCTAAATTGAGTGGTTAGAACCACTACTCTATCTTGGAGTCTATCCAATATTCTCCATATGGTTTTGTAGCATGTTCATATGAGTAGTCGCCCTCGACATGATGCATTTTAGGTGTCTACAAATGCCCCTTTTAATATGCATTGTGAGATCAAACAACATTGAGCAAAAATATACATCTTAAAATGATTCCAAAGGTTCTATGATGATCATTAGTCTGATCAACATTAGATGCTCCAGGTATAGAAAAAGGACGCGCATCCTGGAATTATTGCTTCCAACTTGGAAAGGCTTACATTTGAAAAGTTTGCACTCTCCATTAGACGTTCGAGTAGCTTTGGTGCTACAATAGGAGTTAGGCCTATATAACCGAAGGATGAGAGTTACAAACAAAATTTTATATTTGCTATTTACCTTAAGCAAAGGGGGAAGCTTATGATAGATGTTAGCAATGATTCACAAGAACGAACGTAATTTTGACAAGATTAAGGGATCTACGATCTCTGAGATCTTCTGTTGATTTTGATTATGACATGAAATTATGACTACCCCCTCAAGTGATGAGTCGATGAGGGTAATGACATTGTATGAAGTGACAAAATCACTTGACCATAATGAATGATTATGAACAACTTTAGATTTGAGCCTTTTAATGCCTTGGCTAGGCCTGGTTCAACTTATGATTGCAACTCTTAGTAGTATTTGCACATCTCTATCCATGGAGCAATCAAGCTACGATAGTCGTATTAGGGAATCAAAATAATACAAATGCAATTAGAATTGTGTTGAATCCTATTATCGATGATTTTTTGAAAGATGTCATAAAATAAATGACAAGTTTACCCTAAATGTCCTTATGGTGATTTACTCATCTTGTCAGATTGCATGGATCGCGAGTCGCTGCAACCGCAAATTTTATAGGATAAATCATTGAATATAAGGCACATTTGGTTTTTCATTATTTGATTTTTTTTGTTTAATTTTGCATTTATTTGATTGATCCTGGTGTTTTTGACATCACTAAATTTGCAATTTTTATCATTGATTTTGAATTTTTATCCAATGGGAGTCATTAATTTATCTTTGTAGACCTTCCCACGATGGGTTTTGAGTGCATTTATTGCTAGTTGCAGACCGTGGGTACGGCTTGCAGTTTACATTTCCAAATTTTGGGAATTGTGACCCGTGGGAAAAAACCCTAGTTTCAAAATTGTAGGTGTTAGCTACGGTCTGCGGAGACTAGAAGGACCTATAAATTGAATTCCCATTTGAAATTTTTATTATTTTTCTTGCAACTACTAGCAATTTGAGAGTTTTGAGAGAGATAGAACATTCCTTGATCAGAAACTCTGCCAAACTCTATCGCAATTACACTCATCTACCTCTATGGCGGATCCTGATCAACCATATACTAGCTGGGGCCAGGATGTATGCAAGGTAACTCGAAACTGAGACCACGCACTCAATACTAGTAAAATGAACTACATTAAGTAATGCAGAAAATGAACCTTACTAAACTACTGGTAATGAACCCCACTAGTTTAGGCTAGCTGTAGGATTTAATTTTATGCCTTAGTGGTCTAGGAGGGCACCTGAAATAGGTGCATGTTCTGAAGGGGATTAATAGGTGACCTAATCAAAGCTCATTCAAATATTAATACCCAAAATAGGTGCACGCTTTGTGATTAGGTCCGTGTTTTAGGTGTCTACAACTAGTCATCCTCTAATTGGGAATTTGTATTGGTTTGAATCATTAGAATTCAAACAAAAAATTCCACTAAAAATTGTAGATGATAAGATTTACTATGTTCAAGGATTTGAAAAAATTATACCTAGCATGTCATTTTCAAATTTTGTGCTAGATGATATTTTATGTGTTCCAAGATTATAAAATAATCTTATCTTAGTTGCTCAATTGGTTGAGAGAGGTAGAATAGTGGAATTCAAATACATAAATGGAAATAGAAAATATGTTATAAAGAATAAAAATGAAATTGAAGCTACAGGTTACATCAAGGTTGGAATATTTGCTCTAGCCATAATGGTTTTCACAAGAAATATTAGAATACCTTTTACCTCAATAAATGCTTAATTTGAATTGTTTGATTTCTCCAAAAGATAGGAAACAATACAATGGATCATAACAGTGCAATATTGGTAAGCAGGATCAATAGACAAAGTCATTGGATGGACACAAGATGAAGGATGACGATGAATATTGAAGAATAAAGTCTTAAAAAATCAAATAATGTAATACATGGGGGTGTTGGAGAATATTATATTATTTGGTAGATTCTAAAGTACCCCCATGACACTATTGTACATGTTGTAAATATTAGATTAGGGTGTGTGATTTATATTTCCCCTAAAGTATGTGTGAATGTGTATGATGAGTTCAAGTGTCATGTAATAAAGTGATAAAATGTGTAATGTGTAGGTGTGTGCAAAGTGTCATGTGTGTGTGTTGAGTATGCAAGTGAAGAGTCACATGTAGGTGGTAATATGTAAATACGAGAGACATGAGAGGTTTGTCTTATGTGTGGAATAGGAAAGGATACATCTCCAATATATGTGAGGAGAGAAATAGTCAAATTATTTAAAGGTCACATCTAATAGTATATTATGGAGATAAAGATCCATGTATTGTAATGAATATTGAATATATATCTTGTATATTTAATCAATAATATTGTGAGTATTATTCTGAAATATTGTTATTATTTCATGACTGTAATTTAATTTAAATTGATCAGAGATTTGTATTATTCATTATTATGATTAATATTAGATCCTGGATATTAGGACTTATGATTTAATCTGGCTAAAAATCCATTAGTGGCATCAAATATATGTTGGGTAGACTCTATCAGAGCCACATTACTTAATCTTGGATAAAAGCTAGCACTAGATCTTTTTTGGTGTGGATTTCTTACACTATAATTTAGAGATAATTTTTAGATTGAAAAGCTAGAATTAGAGCTACACTCTAGTGTGAATTTGAATTAGTAGGAGATTATTGATTTTTTTTTTAAGATTGATGGAAGAAGAATTGGTAGAATTTAAAATTGTTTTTTCCTGAAGTGAACAATTTTTGTTTGGAATATTATTGAAAAGATAAATTTATAACACCATTGAAAAAATGTTTTGAATAATAGAAGATTTTTCTAGAGCCATAATTATTGATTAGAATTAGTTATATAACGTTGAAGTTTGTGAAGATTGCGTAAAGCACTTACAAAGACAAAGATCATAAAATAAGTTAAGGTAGCTGTAAATCCACAAACTGTAACTCCATGAAGCAGCTACATTGAATAACCTATTGCGATGATGGACTGTTGGAAGTTCGATCCAAGAATCTAGCATAGAATTTAAAAGTGAAGCACTTAAGTGAGATTAGGTTGATAACCGAAGAGCCAAGTTGATAAGATGGTAGCTGGCTAGAAGACCTACCTGAGTGCATATAAAATTCCTTAGTAGTGAAGCATCTTGAACGTCTTAGTTGTGAAGAGGAGATTGAACATATTAGAAGTACAAAAGCTTGAGTTCCTTAGAAGAGAAGAAGCCTAATTGAATTAGTGGAGAAGAAGCTTGAGTGCCTTAGAAGCAAAGAGCACTAGAGAATTTTGGAAACCACAATGATGTCAAGTCTGAGTTGAGAGTAGAGAAGGTTAGAAAACCCAAAGATAAGCATAATGCCTTGAAGGAATTCAAAATACCAAGGTCAAAGAAATTATTTGAAAATACTCAAAGGAGTACACAAACCAAGAAAGGCAAAGGAAACGTTTAATGAAGTAAATATTATTTGTTAATGCTTTATCAAATCTAAACCTGCTTGACATGACTGACATCATTTGATAAGGAGCACAAAAAATTATAAGGTAAGGTCTTTGGATGATATATTCTCAATTTATTTGAGCACCATATATATTAGGAGTCATAAGGTGCATGAATGAAATTTGAAATTTACTTTAATAAAGGTATAACCTTTGAGATTGAATAGGAGTTATAATGAAAATATTATTTGATTTTTTTTGGAAATTAATTTGGAGTGATAAGGATCGATTAGTTAATAATTTATTTGATTATTGAAGATTTATGATTACAAAATTGATTGATTAATTTTCCAAATTAAAATTTGAAATTTGAAGAAATTTGATTATTGAAGAATTGAAAAAAATTGAAGATTGCTTTATAAATTCTAAAGAAATAAGGATTTCTACTCCAAGGAATTAATTTTGAAGAATTTGAAGTAATATATAGAACACAAGGAATAATGAATGCATCAAGACAATTATATGAATTGAAAACACCAAATTTTATGAGATAAAAATTTCAAATCAAATATTTTCTCAAAGACATGAAACAATATCACTTGAATCTCATCAAAACATGAGAAATGAAAAGGAACATGGTATATAGATTTAGGTGCTAGTCATCATATGATTGGAAATTTGCATTGGTTTGAATCATTAGAAGTTAGACCAAACATTCCACTAAAAATTGTAGATGATAAGATTTATTATGTTCAAGGATTTGGAAAAATTATACCTAGCATGCCATTTTTAGATTTTGTGCTAGATGATGTTTTATATGTTCTAGGATTATCAAATAATATTATCTTAGTTGCTCAATTGGTTGAGAGAGGTAGAATAGTGGAATTCAAATACATAAATGGAAACAAAAAATGTATTATCAAGAATCAAAACAAAACTGAAGCTATAGGTTCCATCAAGGATGGAATATTTGCTCTAGATACAATGGTTTTTTCACAAGAAATATTAGATCACCTTTTGCCTCAAGAAAAGTTTAATGATGAATTGTTTGATTTTTCCAAAAGATAGGATATATGACAATGGATTAGACATAGTGCAAGATTGACAAGTAGGGTCAATAGACAAAGTCATTATATGGACACAAGGCAACATATGGACATGAATATTGAAGACTAAAGTCTTAAAAAACTAAATAATATAATATAGGAGGTGTTGGAGAATATTACATTATTTGGTAGATGCAAAAGTACCCCCATGACACTATTGTACATATTGTAAATATTAGATTAAGGTGTGTGATTTATATTTCCCATGAAGTACATGTCAATGTGTAGGATGAGTCCAAGTGTTGTGTAATAAAGTGATCAAATGGGTAATGTGTAGGTGTATGCAATGCATCAAGTATGCAAGTGAAGAGTCACATGTATGTGGCAAGATGTAAAGACAAGAGACATGAGAGGTTTATCTTATGTGTGGAATAGGAAAGGATGCATCTCCTAGATATGTGAGGAGAGAAATAATTAAAGTATTGAAAGGTCACATCTAAGGTTATATTATGGAGAAAAATCTCCCTATATTGTAATGAATAATGAATACAAATCTTGTATATTTGATCAATAATATTGTGAGTATTATTCTAAAATATTGTTATTATTTCATGACTATAATTTGATTTATATTGATCACATATTAATAAGATTCAATATTGTGATTAATATTAATTCCTAAATATCATGACATATGCTTTAATATGGATAAAAATCCATCATTGACTCCCAACTAATCAAGAAATAATTTTAGAAAATAGTTGTAAAACAATTCCTTTGTCTATTTTGGAGATGGTTCTTGTTAGCAAGGTGCAAAGTGGAAAGATTAGGTAGTTGTAAATATTTTTTATGTTTGGTATTAAGGATATTATTTGCATATATTTTGGCACCTGGTGGTGACACAAGACATTGGAACTATAGGTATTTATTTTTGGATGCATGGAACCAAGATAGAGATGATGCCATAGTAAACAAGGTGTTGAAAGTAATGTTGGACTAGTAGTTGTGTTGGTTCTATGAGTAGTCCTAATGTTGTAATCCACTATAGAGTTTGCTTGTTTGGTTAAAAATACATAAAGGAACTAAGTTTTATTAGTTTACCTCACCTCAACATCTAGATTCTTGAGAACTTAAGCAACCCTTGATTTACTTAGATGACAATACCACCTTCATATTTTCCTTAAGCTTTGTAATTACTTAAACCTTAATATTTAAGGTGCAAATGAGGAGTGAGTGTGAGCATGGATCAAGTATTTACTTTGATATTTAGACTTTGGAATATTGCTCTAAATATTTAAAATAATTTTGTAGACACCTAAAACGCGTCATGTCGATGGTGACTACTCATATGGACATGCTACAAGACCATATGGAAGATCTTGGATAGACTCCAAGATAGAGCAGTGGTTCTAACCACTCAATTTGGGCTCCTTGGCCTAATCAGTCTGAACCATAGCCCAGACCTATGGTCTACAGGCTGAACCATGGTTGAGACCTATGGTTTACAGTCTGGACCGCAGCTGTAACCTACGGTCTTAACTAAAGTTCAGTTGGCCTTCATCCGAGCCAAATCGGTTTGAACGACCATTTGTTCTAGAAGAAGGTGGTTAAAGGATGGAAGCTTCCAATCCAACTATCCTAACCACCCCTTCTTGATCTTGGCTTCTCCATGAAGCCACCCCTAGCCCTGGGACATCCTATAAGTACCCCTTCAAAATATAGAGATATATAGAGCATTTTGATAGCGAAGCGCTATCAAAATATTGTATGAGAGAGTGCATTTGGAGATCAAAGCAGTGAAGCCCTATCAAATTGTGGACTCACTTGAGTGCATAGAGAGAGATTTGTTGTCATCACCATTGTCAATTTGTCAAGCATCATGACGAATTAGGCCATGGATGCCCTAAGGACCTAGGAGAGCCAAGAAATGCTAATTCGGGCAAACAGAGGCCCAATTCAACGATTCAACCACCAAACCTATCAAAGGACACCGAAGGCGACCCTTGAACATCAATTGGACAAGGAGGTCAAGCCCACAACCCTTGAATTTGGAGGGCAAACCACTTGGTTGCTCACCGTGGCTTTCAGCCATGGTTTACAGTGCAGACCGCACATCAGTGCTGCGGTTTGCAACAGAGGTGAATTTTCCTTATTGTTTCTTTTCCAGTATACTTAATTAGATTATATTAATCATTTTAATGGTTTAATTAGTATTTTAGAGACTTTACTGACCGGTTAAATATTTGATTAGTGTATTTCCATCTTGGCAAGTAGGACTTAATGGTTTCTTTTTATGCTTTAATGCTTCATTTCGTATAATGTATGCCATAGATTTATAGTTGTATTTCTTGTTCATATATTTCCATAAATATTGATAGGATTTGCATATGTTTAGCATAGTTTATGCACTTTCTTGATTTTATGTCATTATGCTATTCTCATGCCATTTGTCTTTAAAGGGCCTCATCATGAGAGGCTTCCTATGCTTTTGACATTCTTGTGTTGTTTCTTGATCGTAGGAAATAGGTTTCAAAGGAGCTACAACCATCCATTTCCTTCCTCAACGTGAAGAAGAGGGTCTACTCCACCCTAGAGCAGTTTGTGTCAACCTAAAAGCACTTTGAAATCACACCTACCCTTGAGAGGGAAATAAAATACCTCCTATTGTAACAATTGTATCAAGATGATTATCCCTAAGAGGGATGTACTTGTAATTTGAGTTTGGCATCAAAATATAATGGAATAAAGCATCTTTTATTGATCATATCATTGTCAATTTCTTGTTCTTGTATGCATTTTGTATTGTTTTTTCAATTCTTGCAATAGGATACATTAGGTGTGAGCCTTTTTGGTGGTTACAGAAGGCGATCACGGTGGAACTCCACAATTCATGCGATCTAACTATTGTTTCTTGATTTTTGAGATTGTAGGTATAGACCATAGCTATCAGCTACGGGCCAACAATTGAACCATAGGTTCAACACATGGTTTACAGTGCAGACCATAGACCAGACCTACGGTTTACACCTGACAACACAGACAATAGAAAGTAGAGTGCAGACCAACTCAGGACCTGAGGTAGGCCCTATTTTCCACTCTCTATTTCTTTTTACTTCTCTGTGTTTTTATAGAATGCTTATTTTCGAATGCAATTAGGAAAAGCAAACTAAAAAAGGGAAATCAATCATGTCCTAGTTCATTTCAAATCTGCATTTGTAGAAAGGCATTGCTAGGAACAACGGATCTCTGATTGCAATCCACCCTAGAATCCAACATGCTTGATAGAACTTGTGTGTTTGGTTTGCATGTGTGAGGCCCAAGTAGTGGCCATTACCATCGTAATATGCATTGTCTAAAGGAGCATCTAGAATAGCTTGCATTTTCTGAATTTGAAATGTTCTTTCATTTGCATTACATATAGAAAATGATCATTTGTGCTATATGATGCATTTGTCATTTTATGCAAATTAAAATGAACCACACACACCACTTGGCACTTAAACGCTAGTGAGTTGGGCTTGACATCCAACCACTAGTAGGGTTCAATGACGGTGGGTGTAATTTCCATCCGCTGGCCCAAATCCTACGTACCCTTGGATACTAGACCAATACCGGATCCAAGAACCTTTCGTACCCTAGAAAATTTGCATGTATTCTCTTCGGAGGGTATAACATTGACTGGGGAAAATGGGTGAGGATCTGGGAGGACCTGTGCTCCTTGTCCGGGTGTGGACCTTCATTACCACACATAGGGGATTTACGCGGCCTGGAAGTCACATCCAGGTTGTCGAGCTATGAGCATACAGGTGAAAGCCAATTTAACTAAGAATATCATTCAACGCTTTTCAAAACATGATAAGGAGTTCTATACTGATACAACAAATCATTGAAACAACATCAAATAGTCTAGGGCTCATTTTTAAAAATTAATATGAGATAAACACTATTGTATACCTTGTTTGCTTAATAAAGAATAAATCTAGACATTAGGTACACCATGGTGGAGACACAGGGCGGTCGACAAAGGCATAAGCCTGAAGCCAATGACCAAGCCCCAACTGATTCACATTAGCAGCACATGTCGAGTCCTCACCCACATGCACTTCTCGAACATCGTTCGACAAGCATTAGAGGAGATAATTCGACAAGAGGGGAACTTACTGAGCATACCCCTACTAGAGGAGTTTTTGTGCATTCTTCTAGGCATAGGATAGATCAGGGAGCCTCTCAGCATGAGGGTGTTCCACTCGAAAGCCATTACTAGGATCGCATTGCACGTGCATCTATGGGATCGGTTGAAGAGTACATTATATAAGGGTCTAAGCTAGTACCCCTACGTCATAGGTCTATAGGAGGATCCATGGCTCCACCTTCGGAGTATAGATGGGATCGAGATCCACCCATTCAGGGGCATTCAGATAGGGCTACCATTGAGCATAGGCCTATGCAGACTCCCACATGTAATGAACATAGAAATATCACCATTGATATGGCTAAGGTGGGAGCCAATGGCACACCACCACATGAGTGGTGGAGATCCAGATAGTTGGATGGCTTAGGTAGCATCCTTGAGTAGCTAGGCTATAAGCCTTTAGCTCCACCCACTCGTGCCCCGAGTGAGCATAGTAGGAGTTCTATAAGAACTACTAGAGAACATGGAGAGGCTTCTAAGCACCCTCATGTGATACATCCACCATCCATGCATGGTGGCATAGAGCATAGAGTTCAGTAGGATGCCAATGTCATCTTTACAGACAAGGGCAAAAGCATCACAAATCAGTCAGATGGGTATAGAACCCATAAGGTCACTCACACAGAGCATGCATACTAGAGGCCTATCATGGCCAATGACCTTGATAGATCACATAGACTGGTATCTGAGTAGTGATGACAACTTCTCCAAGATCAATTGGAGGATGCTCACTTAGAAAGATAATGCATTGAAGATGAGAATCTTCAATCGTAGAGGCTCATTCGATAGAGACTATATGAGCAGCGCATGCATGAAGAACGCATCCTTACCCAAAAGGAGTGTGTAGAGTAGGAAGATAGGCTAGCTAGGGCTGGCCTATATACTCATGTAGAGAGTAGAGAGCGCATTCAGAGAAAGGCTTTCTCACAAGTCGATGTGCACCAGGAGCGTAGAGATGCTCATACTCATATTAGTGCCCTACCAAGAGAATGACCACCACCATTCGACTATGAGAGGCAACAACAATATGAGGAAATTGAGGGAGATGGAACTGAGCAAGAGTATCTTGAAAACTCCCAAGATGAGGAGGAGGAAGAGCAATGTCCTCCACCATGATTGAGGAAGAATGTACCTCCTAGACCACCGCCATGACAACTTAGGGAGGAGGACTTTCTATCTTCAGAGGCCTACAAAGCCCTAGCGGCTAAAGTGAAGGTGATTGAGAGGTAAGGCATGGTTGTTCAAAAGCTGACCTTAAGAAAGATTCACAATGAGCCTCTCGACCCCTTGATACTTGCTCCTGCCTATCCTGAGCATTTTGTTATGCCTAGGTTAGACAAGTTTAAAGGTGACGAAGATGCATAGGAGCATGTCACAGGATTTTTGGATGCCTGTTTCTAAATAGCTAGCAATAATGCCTTACTTTTGCACATGTTTGTCATGATGCTCTCAGGCCCAGCTCGAGAGTGGTTCAACTAATAGAAGAGGCATAGCATTACCAGTTTTGAGCAACTAGCAGATGCTTTCCTTGAACACTTTTCTTTTGGCATCAAGAAATAGGTAAACCTTTCCGATTTGGCTGTGCTAGCTCAGCGCGATGATGAGCCAATAGAATAATATGAAAAGATATGGAGGAGGTTAATGGTAAAGCTACCATTCCCTATTCCTACTATGGAATTAACCTGAATGTTCACTAAGAGTTGTGCCAAGCACATCTCACTATTGTTGTAATTGCAGCAATATTCAACATTCGAGGAAGCTTTGGTGCAAGCCAAGGTGATTGAAGACATCAAGTTGCAGGAAGGCAACTTGAAGCTTAAGAGCAGGAAAGAGGGGCCAAATAAGAGCTCCATGAAGCATAAGGGCAAGTAGGCCCATGTCAACCAAGTGGTGTTGAACCTCTAGAGAGAGGATAAAGGGTAGCAAAAGCAAAATTATCAAGCCCAACCTCCTCCTGCGTAGTACGAAAAGTGCAATAATAACTATAAGGGCAAGAACAAAGAACAATGCCCACCTCACCAATTCATGCCTTTGATAGAATCACTGACATCGATATTCCACCAATTGTGTGAGGCCAAGGCAATAAGATTACCCAAAATCAATATGGTCGATCCAAATCAACCCAAGGCAAAGGGGTACCAGGATGACCTATTTTGCATCTTTCATCGAGCGAAGGGTCATGACATCGAAGTATGTTGGTCCTTCAAGCATATTATGCAAAACATGATTGAGAAAGGAGAGCTTGTAGTGCCAAGTAATCCACTAGCGCTTGACAACTATAACATGGGGATTTACAAGAATCCACTTCCAAACCATGAGGCACCGTGCAACAACGTTGGTCACATCAACCAGGTGCACGTCGAACCACCTACTCAGGGGTTCGTTGGTATGGTTAATGTTGTCACAAGGCATGGGAGGTATGAGTAGCTGAATCAACCATGTGCTCCCATAAGAATACAAGCCATATCGAATCAACAATCGATATAGAATATTCTAGGCCCACCAACGAGATCGATGGTGACCATACGGAGCAGGCTAGTCCAAAACCTGTAGATAGCTCCTATGAAGCTGTCTATATATGAATTGATACAGTAGTCCCCTAGGCATAGGGAGACTCTCATGGACATTTTGAGGTCTATTGAAGTACAATCCTAGGATGCTCAAGTATTCACAAATTTTGTGGGACATGTACAACAGTGCCAGGAACCAATGATCCAATTTTATGATCATGAAATCAGGATGGTTCCCACTGATACGGCTGACCCACCATTGCATATTATTGCATGTATCAACCACATGCCATTCAAAAGGGTCTTGGTCGACACTGGTTCATCGATCAACATCATAACAACTAAGGCTTTGAGTCCCTTGAAGCTACCAAAATCACACATTGTGCCAACTGCATTCACGTTGAGAGCGTTTAATGATGCGTTATGTTCGACGGTTGGTACGATTGTCCTACCCATCCAAGTAGGCCTAAAGACCATCTCTATGATGTGTCATGTGATAGAAGGAGCCATGCAGTACAATATCCTACTAGGGAGGCCTTGGATTCATGAGATGCATTGCGTTCCCTCGATATTACATCAATGCATGAAGTACATTCATGAGGGACAAGTTCACGTGGTACCATCAGATGGAGAACCATTCAAATTTGTGAACATGGCAGATCTACCAGGGGGTTTCATACTCCCATCAATGCACTTGGACGTCCGGCCAGCATCATCGGCTAAGATTCTAGAAAGAAAGCAAAGAGTAGATGCTCAACCATCGATATCTGTGTCACACAGATCTGAGCATACTACTGCTACTTCCTTGAGACCGACTGCATCAATGATGCTTCGAGATAATAGGAAGTTAAAGGTAAAATTGGGTGAAAAAGAGAAGATACATATGCCCAAACCAATCATCGAGGAGGCTCCCATCCCCATGGATGTAGAGGAAGCCCAAGATATAGCCGAGGAGGTACCTCAGCCTACCTCACCTGCATCATCAGTAGGGTCATCCACACCATGGGTGATTGTACATCTCGCCAACATAGGGTTAGGTGAGTATATTGTGTAGAATGTAACCTTCGGACCTATTTTGGAGACTACATAAGAGATGGGCCGACCACATGCCCATCAGTTTTTGGTTGGATCGATGGTTCCATTAGGAGAGCCACCTAATCAGACTAACTTCATTTATGCTGGGCTGGATCAGCTTCCAGTGCGAACGCCTATGGATGAGGATGGTGATGAACCATTCACTGTAAATGTTTGCTATTTATCCAACCTAGAGTACTCCATGCATATTTTTGAGTTATATCATTGGCATGGGTATGGACTTGGCTTGTTTGAACAAGGATGTAGGACTCCGCTCGAGCCACGTTATCAGCTAGCAACTGATAGGTTCAGCCTGGGATTATAGATACAAGGACAAGATGACTTGCTCATAGCATCCTTAGATCACTTGTACCTTAGTCTAGGGGATGATGTGGACTTTAACCCATATCATCCTGATCCATCCAACTTCTGGAGGACTCACCCAATGGTATCTGTCATCACCGTTGAGCCACTTGAAGAAAATCATGAAGAGCTCCTAGAGCGTACTGATATAGAGTGGAACCCCAGAGACAACCTGGGTCATCAAATCCATAATGCTACCAATGACATAGGTGTGCAGGGGCATAACCCCATAGTTTTGGGTGATCTCGAGTCAGGAGATCTATACAGTGATGATGGAGAGGAGTCCACCTCCGAGATGAGTGGACCAAGTTATGATGCTGATAGTGAATCCTCAAACAATGATCAATCTGAGGATGAAGCTGAGGTGACCTATCTAGGGTCTTTGCATGCGCATCACCTACCACCTACAGAGTCGGTACATGTTATCGAAGAGACTCTTCCCAACATTGATCATTTGGGGGAAGAAGCAGAGCTAGATTTCTTGGTAGTGTCACACTTACGGTATAATTATCCAATTTTTCTGGATAGTGATGACAACAATCAAGAAGTCAGATTCATGGGGCCGCACTTGCTAGAGCGCCCCATAGGAGTAGGAGTGAATGATGGGTTCTGGTTGTCTGACAGTGATGAAGAAGATGAGTTAGAGAGGGCCTACCTTGGTCCTCCTTATTTGCGTTACCATCATCAACCCATCGACATAGATGAGGTCTATCGTCAGTTACGTGTTGGTCCTCGTCTGAGAGCAAGATGATTAAACCTGGATCAAATTTATCGGTTGGTTAATCCCCTTCCACCGACCTACATGGAGCTCCATGAGCCAAATGATCCTATTTTGCAATTAGTGCATAGGGAGGATCCAGTTGTCCATAGTCCTCATAGAGAAGACCCCTTTGTGCCTGTGCCATTAGAGCCAGATCTTGGGTATGAGGACTACATCGATTATGTAGAAGTTTGTCCGTGTGGTTCTGGAGACCAATACCATTCCATCAATATGGTCTCCATTGATTTGACCACTCCACTCCACAATCTAGCAGATCCATCTAAACCATTGCATCTTAATATAGATGCTATCGACTAGGATCACGTTGATTCACCTATAGAGCCTGAAGATTTCTTCCCTAATGAAGAAATGTTACAACCTTTCCATTTTGTGCCAGGCTATGCTTATGATGTGTATCATGCTGAGGGTGCTTCCAATGTGGAACCTATGAACCCAATGGATGACATCCATTTGATTCCTACGCCTCATCATCTTGAGGAGGGATCACATATGTCAGTAGAGGAAACCTTCGAGGTGGATATCAACAATGATCCCACCAATTCAAAGAAGGTTAAATTTGGAGAGAGTCTCACTCCAGATGAGCGGGCCACCCTCATCCCTCTACTGAAAGAGAGACCAAATCTGTTTGCTTGGATGTACAAGGATATGCCAGGTCTAGACCCAAAATTGGTTACTCATAACCTTTCGCTAGATCTGACGAAGAAGTCGATCAAGAAAAACTTAGAAAGATGCATCCAATAGTAGCCTTAATGGTGAAAGATGAGCTACAAAAGTTGTTGGATGTAGAATTTGTGATTTCCATCGACTATCCAGAATGGGTGTCCAATATGGTACCCATAGGAAAACCTGATGGAAGGATCCATATTTGTATGGATTTTAGAGACCTCAATAAGGCAACACCCAAAGATTCATTTTCATTGCCTAATATCGATGCTCTTGTGGATGCAACTGTAGGTCATGAAATGCTCTCCTTAATGGATGGTTTTTTTGGTTACAATCAAATTCGGATTAAACCCGAAGACCAACATAAAACCATATTTATAATGCCATGGGGAACATTTTGCTATAAAGTTATGCCATTCGACCTCAAAAATGTTGGTGCAACATACCAACGGGCCATGACATACATTTTTCATGACTATATGCATAAGATTCTAGAAGATTACATGGATGACTTGTTAGCCAAGTCATTGCTATGTATTGAGCATGCGGAGGTCTTAAGGAAGGTCTTCGATCACCTAATAGAGTATAATGTTAGGTTGAATCCTAAGAAGTGCGTATTTGGCATAACTTCTGGTAAGCTATTAGGATTCATCATCTCAAAGAGAGGCATCGAAGTTGACCCAATGAAGGTCAAGGCTATCTTAGAAATGTGTCCTCCCTCCAATATTAAAGAGTTAAGAAGCCTTCAGGGTAAAGTAGCATCGATAAAGTGATTCATCGCTCAGTTATCGGATAAATGTCGACCCATGAATCGACTGCTACACAAGGGGGTCCCATTCAATTGGGATGAGGATTGTCAAGCAACTTTCACTAAAATAAAGCAATACCTGGTGACGCCGCTAGTGCTAGCTCCACCAAGGCTAGATGTGCCTTTTTTGCTATATATATCGATGACCGACTTTGCATTAGGGACCATGTTAGCCCAAAAGAATGTGCAAGGCAAGGAACAAGCCATATATTATATTAGCCGAACCTTGGTGAGTTACGAGCTAGGGTATGCATATGTGGAGAAACTATGTTTAGCAGTAGTGTTCGCTACAAAGAAATTGTGGCACTATATGCTGAGTCATACAACATATGTTATATCAAAACAAAACCCTTTGTAGTACATGATGAGTAAGACGTATCATAATACATGTACTATGAAGTGGATCATGCTATTGATAGAATTCGATCTGGAATTCATAAGCCAAAAGTCCATTAAGGGATAGGTCATAGCTGATCAATTAGCTGAGGCACCATTGTCAAACAGTAGGCCTCTAACCATAGAGCTTTCGGATGATGCAGTCTTCATCGTATCTGAAGCTCTCAAACCCGAAGAACTAGAGAACAATGCTGATATGACTCTGTTCTTCGATGGTTCAAAGTGCGAGCAAGGGGGTGGTGCTAGAATAGTGTTTTTCACACCATAAGGAGCTCCAATGCCCTTGTCATTTAAATTAGATTTTTCGTGCACCAACAACAATGCTGAGTACGAAGCCCTACTACTGGGCCTCCACACAGCCATCACCATGAATATTAAAATATTAAACATCTTTGGTGACTCCTTGCTCATAGTAAATCAAGTCAAGGGGCTCTTTCAGTGTCGATGTCCCATACTGAAAGCCTATAAAGATCTTGTAATTATGTATTTAGCTAAATTGGAATGGTATGACATCGAGGCAATCCCTCATTCATCAAATAGGTTCGTAGACACCATGGCATCTTTGGGATCCTTAATCCCTCAGAATCCATCTATTGATTTCACTACCATTCATGTTAAAATGCTCTCGCATCCCACAATGGAGCGAGAAGCTTTTGATAATAAAATGTCAGTCAATATGATTAGCGTAGAACCAAAAGTTGAATGGTTCTACAGAGCTGAAGACTTTTTGAAGAAGGCACCCTAGGGGTCATTAACCTCTCAGAGTCTGATGGGGAGTGGTACTACCATTCACCATAAGGTTGTTTCCCAGTCTGCATTTGCAAAGGTAAATACGTAGGGGGAGCAAGTCATCTTAGCAGTCAAAGCTGAGATTTATCAAAATTGGATGTCACAAATTAAAGACTTCCTAAAACTTAGTATGATCCTAGAGGGATTGTCACGTGCCGCAAGATGCACATTTAAACAAAAAGTGACTAAATATGTCTTAATAGGAGACATCTTGTACCACAGAGGTTACGATGGAGTTCTCCTTCATTGTCTAGAGCCCCAAGAGTCATCTTGGGCAATTTCACAAGCTCATGATGGTACATGCGGTGGCCATTTTAGCGGCATGGCCATCGTCAAGCGCATCCTTTGAATGGGCTACTATTGGCCCACTATGGAGAAGGATTGCAATGTGTATGTCAAGAAATGCATCAAATGTCAGCATCATGCTAATCTTACGCACTTGCCATCATAGGCCTTACAACCCATCCAAGCGGCTTGGCCATTTTCTCAGTGGGGACTAGATCTTATAGGCAAGATCTCTCCCCCATCATCGGGTCGACATACATTTATAATCATGGCTACTGAGTATTTTACAAAGTGGGTGGAAGCAATACCCTTAACAATGACAACTGGAGCTCGTATAGCAGAGTTTATACTAGAGCATATCATAAGTCATTTTGGGATTCCATCCAAAATAATATCGGATAATGGAACATCATTCAAGAACAAAACTATGAGAGCTTTGACATCTAAATATAGAATCAAACATAGTTTTGTGACTCCATACTATCCACAAGAAAATGGGTAGGCTGAAGCTTCAAATAAGATAGTGGTGGCCATCTTGAAAAATATGGTCCAAGAAAACCACAAAGATTGGCATATCCAGCTGCCCCTTGCATTATGGGCTTACAGGACTAGTATTCGGATGCCCATTGGGGCAACTCCGTTCTCACTAGTATATGGCATTGAGGCCATTATGCCCTTGGAATTGGAAATTCCAATGCTGTGCATCACATTGAAAGAGTTCATCGATGATGACACCGTATGACAAGCTCGATTGGATCAACTGATGTTGCTTGATGAACATCGCGTGAATGCCCTGGAGCATCTCTGCGTTTATCAGGAGTGACTAAAATGAGCTTACAATATCAAAGTCCACTAGAGAGACTTTGAAGTTGGGGATCTTGTCTTGAAAGAGAACCAATAGAACTCTAATTTATCGCCAGATATGCGAGACAAATTCATGGCTAATTGGCTAGGACCCTATATCATATCTAAAAAGATTGGTCTAGGTACCTATCGCCTAACATCGCTAGGAGGTGTTGAAGAGCTTGAACCTCTCAACATCATCCATATTAAGGTATTTTATGCTTGAGAGTATAGTAAAAGGCTTTGAGGGTTTTAAACTGTTATCAAAAGGCTCCAAGGGTTGCTAAAACTGCTTGGTCATGTCAGTAAAAGGCTCTAAGAGTTTGCTTAAAATTGCTCGGTCAATCCCAAAGGCTTTGAGGGTTGCTAAACATTGCTCGGTCATCCTAAAAGGCTCCAAGCTCGTCTATGAGTAGTTTGGTCAATCAAAAGGCACCAAGAGTTTTTAAAAAACTGCTTGGTCAACCCAAAATTTATATAAAAGCTCCAAGGATTCTTAAAAATTGCTTGGTCATCCCAAAATGCCCCAAAGGTGCTCATAATCCCTTTGGTCAATCCTAAAAGCTCCAAGGTTTCCTAAGAATCGCTTGGTCAATTTAAAGGCTCCAAAGGCATGTACTCATCGTTTGGTCAGATATGAGGCTCAAAAACTCATAAAAATTATAAAATCAATAAAATCCAAAAAAAATTGGTAAAGCATAAAATCCAAAAATATTTGCATTTGCATTATGCATTTTCATTCACACATGCATTCATTTCATTGCATTACATATAGGCATTCATCATCCATTGCATTCCATAATAGAAGGCATTGTGTTTGTCAGTCTTACAAATGACACCACGTTTGTGTTTAAATCATGCACCTCTGCATTTATCATAATCCATCATTCATGTGAGTAATTGTGTTTTTCAACACAACCCATTTTGTTGCTATGGAGAATATACTCGGGTTTTTCGGTCACTCAACCATACCTAGAGGTCTTATCAAGAGTTGATAGAAAGCTTGCTTTGCTTTTGTAGTTGAGGTCTAGTTAGTATAGCCTTTAGCATATCATAATTCTATCACTAATCAATAAATTAAATAATCCTAATAAGGACTAGGGGAAGATGAAAGCCATGAAGCAGGACCGGGTATCCTGAAGTGAAAAGAGTTATTCTTGCTTATCCCTCTGTGTGGATGGTATGGGAAATGTTGGTAGTTGGCAAAAGGACAGGTTAGTTCCCTATTCATAATCCCTTGCTTATGATAAAATGAGCAATATCCTAGAGTGATATCCCACATCAATCCTCAATATTGATACCCTAGATCGATATCATAGATCGACTTCCCAGATTGATATCCTATATTGATATCATAAGATCGATATCCTCAATCGATATACCAGAAATAGTTTCCCAAAGTAAAATCCCCAAAGGAAAGTTTTTGAAGAAAATTATCAAATGTAAATGCCTAAAAGTGAAGATCAAATGAAGATCAAAAAATAGGCTCAAATCAAGTTTAAAGTGAAGATCAAATGAAGATCATAAATCAAAGTTCGAGTGGAGATCAAATGAAGATCAAAAATCTAGTTTGAAGAGAGATCAAATGAAGATCCAAAGAAAGTTCAAATTCAATATGGAATCGACTCCCTTGCTTCACCACATATGAGCAAGTATCCCAAAAATTGAAGGATAGAAAGGAATGAGCCTGAATCCCTAGAATTGTCGGCACTACTGTACCTTACGCATGATGATATGTCTGATGCATTAGCACCTTGCTTATGAACAAGACCAATGTTTGAATGTGGAAGAGCTAGCTTTAGGTGTCCTATATCGCCTAGTGGTCTAGTCCAACTAAAATCTAAACTTAATATTGGATAAGACATTTGTGGATCCCCTATCTTAGCAATGGGCTGAAAGAATCCTGCCTGACATCGGGGTATGCTTGTGCCTTATCTTAAAATATTCATGTGCACACATAGGGATAATGAACAGTTAGGGCCTATCCTAGTGAAAGCCTTATATCTCATAAGTCTAGTATGGTTAGTATACAACTTTTGATAAGTCTACTAGGGTGTTTGAGTCTCATGGAAAACCTCAAAAATCTCTCTAATAGCAACAAAATATCAAGTATCGCAAACCATATAAAATCATCAAATTGCAAAGTATCGAATACATGATACATCATTATATAAAGCACAATCAAGATATAGGATAGATACCGGATGGATATCAAAAATGATATTTAGATGACCACTGACTATATTGTGCATATCATTCAAACTGCAAAAGAAAATAGAATGACATATTATATCATTCGCATCATAAACCTCATATCATTGCATTTCATATATGGGTGATTAATTGATTAAATTCTTATTATGAGGATTTTCAATTACATTCATGATTTTTATACATTCTGTGGTGTCATCCATTAGATTGTTAAACATATATTGCATTCATTCCTTATGTTTTAAAGTGATTAAAGCATACAGGTTCATTTACATTAGATTATCATCATGTAAATAAAGCATTACATACATTATAAAATGCATACAATAAAGCAATATCAAATATGCATTTAAAAATATCACATCCATATGCATCCATCATAAATCACACATCTAAACATCTAGATCACTGCATATCATCATCATAAATTAAATAGCTATCTAGTGCATGTCATCCATACATCACATCATATAGCATCAAATTAACATAAGCATTGCATCCATGTGCATCAAATAAACATAAAATTAAAAATAAATGAGTACACATAATGAGCCATAAATGATCAAGTCATATATATATATATGTGTGTGTGTGTGTGTGTGTGTGTGTCCAAAAGAGTACACCAAGAGTACAAAATACTCATAGGCTACAATCGTGTAGGTCCTAGACCTTACACCAAAAATGATACATATACAAAAATGTAGCCTAGATCTGGTAGAGCCCTAGCTCTAGCTTGCTCCTCCTGATTGGAGCTCTCATCGCCTCCCTCAGCCCTATGCTCTGGAGCTTGCTCTATAGTCGGCTCTGGTGCCTGTTGTGTGCCCTACTGAGGGCCTTGTGTGCCACCTAATCCAAAGAGGCCTAGCACATGAGATACTGGTATCTCTATGCGGCTAGACCTATGACTAGAGGTCACACCCATCTCTTGGCCTGGTATGGGAGCTGCCTCCATGTGTGCTAGAGGACCTATGTGTCCTCTCGGTCCTATGAGTCCACTGACTAGAGCTCATTGTGGACTATCCTGTAGTCCTGGACCTGGTCCTCTGAGACCCTATAGCATGTGAATCCTTTGGGACCTACCCACCAATCAACCTAATGTAGCCCTCTAGCTGGTCTATGCGAGTACCCGATGTCTATCATTGCCCATCCTCTATGAGGGCTATAAGCATTGAATCTCTGACATCGGGTCATGACCACTGGTAATAATGATAATGGTGCAGTTGGAGGTCCCATAATAGCTTAGGAGGATGAAGGATCCCCCTTATATGCCCTAAGCAAGTCATGCTCTATAATAGCCTCACCCCATTGCACTAGTGCCACATCACATGCACTAGTGAGATCATGGACCTGAGTCTCTATCATTGTAGCCCATGCTATCAGACTCATGATCTGCTCTTGAGCCTCTACTAGCTGCCTATCCCTATGAGCTAGCTTCACCTCTAGAAGGGTGATAGAAGTATCTCACTACAACTATTGAGTCTATAGCCTCCCAACCTGACTCTATAGGTCTACAACCTGAGTGAGGAGCTACCCTACATCATTATCAGGAGGCACCTCACCCTCCTCAACCTCCTCCTCCTCCACCTATGGAGCCTCCTTGGTGGTGGCCTCTACACCCCATCCACCCTCAGTCCGTTGGTGCACCCTACACCCATCTGGATCGACCTCTACCTCTACCTGGTCATCTACCCTACCTAGAGGTCCTGATCCCTACCACTGTAGTAGGGACCACCATGTGTCATATGTTGGGGTGGTCCTAGCCCTATCATCCCTAGACTCTTAGAAATTATTAGCCTCATCTCCAAGTGTCGTAGGCTGAATCCATGATAGGTGCATCTCCAAGACTAGATGCCTATAAACAAAAGGAATCTCTAGGATGTCCTACACTAGGCCAAACTATCATAGGATGTGAGAGTAGAACTGGTACTCCCTAACCTCGACCTTATGATCGAGTAGCCACCTATCTCGGTGAGCCTATCGTAGCCACTCACCTACCTCTAGCTAGTCCAGGCAATCCATGTAGGGATGCCACTCAATGTCATCCACTCAAGCGTTACAAATCATGCAATGTAATGATCTACATCACCAACATGAGTCCTACTATGGAATCCCTCCTCCTCTTAAGGCTAGCATGTGGTGTAGCACTGATGCTCATCATCAATAGTAGTAATGTGAAGAGGTAGATCTATAGGATGCTCGATCTTGATATGCTGCCAACCCTAGATCTATAGTAGTAGGCTATAACTAATACCATGATGACTTCGCTCGTGATCTGATATAGCTCTCGGTAGAGCTAGCATAATAAAGTGCTCCCCCAGGCTAGGAGTAGTGGCTGAGTAGTGGAGCTCTGAGTAACTCTCCTGACACTGGCTAGGAGGTTCTAGGGAATCCTCATGCTCGAGGAGTCTAGAAGAACAATCTGCACCACCAGGTGCATGAAGATCACCTCTCTCATAGAGAAGATGTGCTGACCCTACCAATATCCGATATGGACTCCTCCATGATCAATCATGCATTGAGCCTCCTGGCTCTGTCACCAAAGATAGCATCAAAGACTGCCCCCTTGCTCTAGGAGGAGGAAGAGGTGATGGCCTCACCATCAATAGGGATCCTAAAGATCCGATAGACGTCCTCAAGAGTGATGGTCATCTCACCTGTAGGTAGGTGAAAGGTGTTGGTCCATGCATTCCAATGTCGGGCCAACGTAGTCAAGTAGGCCTGATCTACCCTAATAGTGGGTAGATCTAGAATGTAGCCAAAGTCGATAGCTCTAAACCATGTCCGCTCTCCAGGAGTGAGCTATCTATGGAGAGTCTTTAGAAGGTCTGGCTCATGAGCTCTAGAGGTCAACCTCTGAAATAAAAGCATTGTATAAGAGAAAATCTAACTAAAAAAAGCAAAAATAGATAAAAAATGACCTTAAAAACATCAAAAACATTCAAAAATTGATAAAAAGACAAAAACATGTCACAAAGCATTCAGAAAAATCAAAAAAATCAATTAGGCAAGTCAGAATTGCATTAAATGATATTAATTGCCTATTAAACCTTAGAAAAATTAAAAATTTGATAATTTTTTTCTAAAGTCAGTGAACCGCGGGTCAACCCTGCGGTCCACATGCGATCAAAATTTGACCGTTGGAATTTGAATTCCAACTATAGCTGATACCTATGGTCCCCAATCTGACAATTGGGAACCACAGCTGCCAGTTGCGGTCTAGGAAGGATACCCATTTTGGGTCCCTTCCTAGCCTCGTTGACCAAAAAAATTAAAAACTAATCTAACCTAATCTAGTGTGGGGTTCATTACCAACTATTTAATGAAATTGATTTACCGCATTACTTAATGTGGTTCATTTTAAATTGGTATTGATTGTGAGGACTCGGTTTTGAGTTACCTTGCCCACTCTGCGGCCTCTGCTAGTCGATGGCTGTCCAGGATCCACCATCGGGGTATAGGTGTGAGGTATGGTCGAGTTTTAGGTAGCGTTCCGGATCAAGGATGTCTTCTACCTCTCAGAGCTCTCACAAATGTAGTTGCTTTCAAGGAAATAATGAAAAATTCAAATGGGAAATATTATTTATAGGTCCTCCTAATTTTTACGGACCATAGCTGACACCTACGGTCTCGAAATTAGGGTTTTCACTCGCAGGTCCGATCTGCGGTTCCCAAAATTTGAAAACTTCAACCGTAGACCGTACTCACGGTTCGCAACTAGCATTAAATGCACTCAAACCCCACCGTGGGAAGGTCTAAAATGACAAATTAATGACTCCTAATGGATCAAATTTCAAAAAGAGCAATCAATATTGCAAATTTGGTGATGTTCAAAGCACCAGGATCGATCAATAAATTCAAAATTAACAAAAAAATCAAATAATTAAAAACCAAATGCGCCTCGTATTCAGTAATTTACCCTATACACTTGGCGGTTGCAACGACTTGCGATCCATGCAATCCGACAAGATGAGTAAATTACCATAAGGACATTTGGGGCAAAAATTGTCATCGTTGATCTGATATGCTTCTTTTCAATTCTGAAGAAGGCCTTTGAGGCTGGACTGCTCCATGAAAATGAGGCATTGCATGTCATTTCCTCTATGACATATTTTCAGCAAATCATCGATAAATTGATTCAACACAAATCTAATTGGATTTGTATCATTTCGATTCCCTAAGATGACTATTGTAGCCTAACTGCTCCATGGGATAGAAATGTGCAATTACTATTAATAGTTGGAATCATAAGTTGAACTAGGCTTAGCCAAGTAATTAAAATGCTCAATTCTAAATTTGTTCAGATCATTCATTATGGTCAAGCGACCTCATCGCTTCATACATTGTCATTACCCTCATCGACTCATCGCTTGAGGGGGTAGTCATAATATCAAATCATAATCAAAATCAATAGAAGATCCTAGAGATCGTAGATCCCTTGATCTTGTCAAAATTGTGTTCGTCCTTGCGAATCATTGTCAACAACTATCATAAGCTTACCCCTTTGCTTGGGGAAAATAGAAAATATGACAATTTGCTTGTTGTTCTCTACCTTTTGGATATATGGGTCAAAGATACCTATGGAATGCACAGCTACACCGAATGAGATGAGAAGGGCACAAGCTTTTCAAATGTAAGCCTTTCACCTAGTTGGAAGCAATGATTCTAGGATGCGCATCCTTTTGCTGGACAAGAGGCATCTAATGTTGATCTGACTAATGATCATCATAGAACCTTCGACATCATTTTAGGAGGTCTATTTTTGCTCACGCATTGTTCGATCTCACAACGCATCTCAAAAGGGGCATCTGTAGACACCTAAAACACGTCATGTCGATGGCGACTACTCATATGGACATGCTACAAGACCATATGGAAGATCTTGGATAGACTCCAAGATAGAGCAGTGGTTCTAACCACTCAATTTGGGCTCCTTGGCCTAATCAGTCTGAACTACAGTCCAGACCTACGGTCTACAGGCTGAACCATGGTTGACACCTATGGTTTATAGTCTAGACCATAGCTGTAACCTACGGTCTTAACTGAAGTTCAGTTGGCCTTCATCCGAGCCAAATCGGTTTGAATGACCATTTGTTCTAGAAGAAGGTGGTTAAAGGATGGAAGCTTCCAATCCAACTATCCTAACCACCCCTTCTTGATCTTGGCTTCTCCATGAAGCCACCCCTAGCCCTAGGACATCCTATAAGTACCCCTTCAAGAATAGAGATATAGAGAAAGAAGAAAGAGAGAGTGCATTTGGAGATCAAAGCAGTGAAGCCCTATCAAATTGTGGACTCACTTGAGTGCATAGAGAGAGCTTTGTTGCCATCACCATTGTCAATTTGTCAAGCATCATGACGAATTAGGCCATGGATGCCCTAAGGACCTAGGAGAGCTAAGAAACACTAATTCGGGCAAACAGAGGCCCTATTCAACGATTCAACCACCAAACCTATCAGAGGACACCGAAGGCGACCCTTGAACATCAATTTGACAAGGAGGATCAAGCCCACTACCCTTGAATTTGGAGGGCAAACCTACTTGGTTGCTCACCGTGGCTTTCAGCCATGGTTTATAGTGCAGACCGCACATCAGTGCTACGGTTTGCAACAAAGGTGACTTTTCCTTACTGTTTCTTTTCTAGTAGATTTAGATAGAATAGATTAATCATTTTACTACTTTACTTGGTAGATTAAAGACATTGACTAATCGGGTTAAATATTTGATTAGTTTATTTCCATCTTGGCAAGTAGGACTTAATTAGATTCTTTTTATGCTTTAATGCTTCATTTCGTATAATGTATGCCATAGATTGATAGTTGTATTTCTTGTTCACATATTTCCATCAATCTTGATAGGATTTACATATGTTTAGCATAGTTTATGCACTTTCTTGATTTTATGTCATTATGCTATTCTCATGCCATTTGTCTTTAAAGGGCCTCATCATGAGAGGCTTCCTATGCTTTTGACATTCTTGTGTTGTTTCTTGATCGTAGGAGACAGGTTTCAAAGGAGCTACAACCATCCATTTCCTTCCTCAATGCGAAGAAGAGGGTCTACTCCACCCTAGAGCAGTTCGTGTCATCCTGAAGGGCACTTTGAAATCACACCTACCCTTGAGAGGGAAATAAAATACCTCCTATTGTAACAATTGTATCAAGATGATTATCCCTAAGAGGGATGTACTTGTAATTTGAGTTTGGCATCGAAATATAATGGAATAAAGCATCTTTTATTGATCATCTCATTGTCAATTTCTTGTTCTTGTATGCATTTTGTATTGTTTTTGTCAATTCTTGCAATAGGATACATTAGGTGTGAGCCTTTTTGGTGGTTACAAATTTATAAAACATGGCCTCTCATGAGATAATTTGGGCATGTTGTATAGGAAAAATATTAAGGATGTCCAAGTTAGAAAAAAAATAGCTTATGTTTTAAGAACAATGAAAGAAGAAATGTAGGGCAAACCCCATTGAGTCAACAAGTGATTCATTAGAGATGACTATAAAGGAATATATGGTCAAGCATGATACAATGTTAATATCAAATTATATCAAGTAATTTTTGTATATAATGAAATAATAAGTATACACACTATATTACTGGTTAGTTCTCCTTGAAATATTACGACACTTGAAAAGGAATAATTGTGCCACAAATAGAATGTATATAACTAAAAAGGTATGAAAATAATATAATAGTAGATAATTATCACAATGAATAGCAAAATTCAAATATAAATCTTTATGGTAGAAGTGTCTTCATTATCATGAAATATATTTGTATCAAGGCCAATATATCTTGGGATATTATTCAAATAATTAAAGGTATGATAATATCTATAAGTTAAAAATACTTTGAAAAAGTATAATGATATTTTGAGAAATATTATAAAAATATCCTAAATATATTATCTACAATCCATGTAATATCTAGACATCTACAACTTTCCATATTCTAGATGTAATATTTTTCTATCTATATATCTATATCTATATCTATCTATACATACATAGACACCTAAGTTTGCACACATTTCACCACCATTCAAGTCTACTAAAATGCATCAATTAACCCTAATTTGCAATCCTTTCAATCAATTAAATTAAATCAACCTTCTTCATACCCAAATTTAGGATGTTTGTCACCCCTAAAACATACATCATCTTTGGGATATTATTTTCCATAGTGAAATTTCATAAAATTTTACATAAATGCTTCAATTAGAAAAATGCTCAAAAAGATATTTCCAATGAGTATATATATGCATGTACTTCTATAACAATTAATGCCCCAAACTATGATCAAATAGCACTTTCAATGTTGGTGGTGCAAATGCATCACCCTGCATTTGTGCCTAGGTGACACAAATGCCATATTTGACTAATTGATCCTATCTCACTCAAATTTAACCTTCAATGATCACTTATAAAGTATTCCAACTATGTTTGTGCTAGCAATGGATTTGTGGGTGATGGAAATGCTCTAACATGAAAATAACCTCAAAAATATGCCCACTTCAACATGCAAATTATTTCCATCACTCTTAGGCATAATTGTGCATGCCACATCACATCCCTTGAGTCAACACCCCAAGACCTTCTACAAAATTCCAAAGGCATATTTTAATTTCCAATTCCCTCCAAGAAATACTTCTAAAATTCTATAAATACAACCATGGGAAGGGCATTTCATCAAGCAATTCTTAGTAGCTAAAATTTGCTAATTTTTCTTTAGAGATTTAATGATCATAACATTATCTTGCCAAGGTGCTTACAAGTTCTTGGTTTAATATTGTTTCGAATTCACTTCCTAGATCTCAACCCTTAGCATATAAGCAAGCAACAAATTCTTACCTTAGTAATCTTAGGCTTTTAAGGAGCTTCCAACAAGTAAAGAGAGGGGAGTAATCTAGGTTGTATCCTTCTTCCCTTTCTCTCTTGTTTACTTCGGATTAATCTTTTTTTTTTAAGCGAAAAACCCCTTGTGGGGCCGCCTTGGTCTAAGAGACCGCGAACAGGGGGTTCTACATCGTCAAAGTCACCCGGGGGTCACACCCAACCCTGCCCGCACCAACATTATCAATTGGATTTTGGGTACCCAATTCAGCTTTTTGGTAGGGTGGATATTCGAACCTGGGACCTCCCTTGGAGGATTGCCCTCTCCTCTCCAACTCACCTACAACACTTGGTTCGGATTAATATTTCTTTTATGCTTCAAAAATTTCTTTATTTTGCAACATTGAACTTCTTTTTATTGTAATTTTACTGATATCTAACTTTACATGCTTTTGATTTTGTCCTTTCTACATATCTCATCATCTTTTTGCATTTAATCTAGTTTAATGAGCATATTCATCTTATTTATCTTATATATCAAGGTGTTCATCCCTCTATAAGACATCTTGTATCTATACTCTCACATATATTTACATATTCTACACTTTGTTTACCTAATTTGCTATAAAAAGTATTTATGCCACCCAACTGTAGGAAGACAGAGCAAACACCTAGGTCTATTTTTTCATGTTTTTATGTGATTTTTTCAAATTCCTTAAATGGATAGGGGTTTGACCTATTGATGTGGGAAGCTCACTATTTTTCCTCAGGTCAGGCAAACCCTAGACTCTCATTTCTTATTTTTCTATGTTTTTTTTGTACGGTTTCAAGTTTGTGTTGATTGGGAGACACTTGCATCGACAGAGCTACAGACGGTACATTTGTAACTAGGTGACACAATTTAATTTAGAGAAAAATTAGGTACCATATTTCTAGGGCCTCCTCTATTTCATTCTTACAATCTGTTTATTGTTTGTTGTGCCTGTGATTTGATTTCATTCTCTAATTTTTTCACAAATTTAACAAAGGCAAAAATTGCTCTTATTTAATCATTATTGAAATGGTATTTATTATTCTAATTTAGGTAAGAAATAAACTTGTATATAGTTGCATTGTAGGCTAATATTGCATGCTCACATCCATGTCTTGTTTTCCATTAAAATAAAAGGACCCCTTATTTTTCTTGTAATTATTTGAAATGAAAAAGTTATGTAGCCTAGATTTTGCTTGTTTGCATATTTTGTATGCTTGCATTCCTTTTAGTTTTTTTTTCTTTAGGTACTAAAGGGTTTTGGTAAAGGAATCTTAGTTTGAAATGCTAGGTGTTGGTAAATTTACTCATAAAACATAATTTGAAATTTTAGGTCATATACCTTGTAACATAAACTTATTGAGGTAATACAAAAGGGGATTAAAAACTCCTCATGTAGGTTGAGAAGACCTCTTACCCCTTTTGAAAATATTAAAAATAGACTTGTTTTTATAAAAAAAATTAGGCAAGGAATCAAAAGAACATTTAGGTGCATTTAGGGTAATCTTGTATGCTTGCACAATCCCTTGTATGCCCTTGAAAGAGAAAACACTTTTATATTCCTTGTAATCATTTGAATAAAAAAAGCATCTAATTAGGATTTTCTTGGTTGCATAATTTGTATTCCTATATACCTTCAATTTTTGTTTTAGACCCCTCTAAAAAGGATACTTAGGAGTAGCTTTTGAACCCTTAGGTGTTTTGTGAATTTACACATTCAACATAGTATAGGATTTAAACATAAAATATATTGAGGTAGACTTACCACATGATTATGTCTTGTTTGGAAAGGAATATGGGGAATCAAGCCATGTGTGGCTTGCTATATATATTTTGGTGAACCTAACATGAAACACATCTAGCCTTAATAAAACATAAAATTAATTTAAACCTAAATAATACCACATAAAATTGTTTGATTAGATTAGTTCACAATAATCAATATTAAGAATTTATTCCTTTTACCAGTGTTATATATCAACCATGAGTCACATGTTTAGGTGTGGTTAATCCTTGCATTGTTATTTATTCATGTATCTCAAGGTTTTTCCTTACATACAACCACATATATCAGGGGAATTGAGCCTCTTCCATGTATAAACGAGTATTTTAGGAGGTTAGGCATATAAAAAAGGTTTAGGTCTATCAGGAGACCCTCCTAAGGTATATCATATGGTTTGATATTCATAGCACTTTCTATATTTCTTAATCAACATCAAAGAAATTAATCAATTTTCTCTTTCAACCTTATCCAATGGCCATCTTCCTAAACCAAAAAATCTTATTAAAATTAATTATCTTTTCCTTTCAATTCTTCCTATTGGTCAAGATATCCCTTGTGACTCACAAGGTAACCTATCAACTAGCAATCCATCTAGAACCTTAAGTGGAAGATTATGAAGAACCTTACACCCATAAAAACCCTAGTTTTAATAAAGAAAATAAGGGTGCCACCCTTTGGACCCTATAACCCCCTCATATTATGATCTTAATCATATGATATCCTCTTTGTAAGAGCATGAAGACATCATCAATGAATTTCTTAATAAATTTCTTAATAATGATCAAAATAGAATAACCTTCAAATCCTCTAATCTTATGATATATTTATTAGGAACCTTCTAATTAAAATAAGCACATTCACATAAATATTTTAATAAAAGTAGTAATTCATGAAAGAAAAAATATTACAATGCAAAATATAAATGTAGAAATATATATTAATCTCACAAATCACAATACAAAATCATGGGCCTCTTTGAGGGGGCAACCTCCTTCAATACTTTGATTTAATATGCAAAAATGTACATTCATTTATACCCTTTTGTATTTTAAAGATACATTTCATGCAACCCTAACCTAACAGTCAAGAGTTGACTTACATGCAAAGTGCCACCTAAGCTAGAATCTTCTACCAACAAACAATTACTTCCTTTATAATGGTTACATGATATACCTTCATTTGTCTAGGCACCTCAAGTGCCACATACCATTACAAAATATCATTATAATAGGATCTCTACATTAGAAAGGGGGCCATTACATAATAATTTTAGGATGGGGTCCTAACATGCCCTTCCCCTTCTAAAAGATTTATCCTTAAAGCTAGAGATGAGGAAATTGCTATTGTAGTTATTGGAGAGACTCCCATGTGACATCTTTTGGTTGTAGTCCATGCCATTGAATAGGTACACTATCTCTAATCCAATTTTTTTTCAAGAGCATGATGGAATATTCTTCATCTAGCTCTGGTAAAGTGGATTGAACTTACCCCTTGTTGCCAATAACCATCTTGAGAGAAGAAACATGGAAGACTAGATGAAGCTTGGATGCAGCTAGAAGAGCCAATTTATAGGCTATTGAACCAATTCGTTGTAATACCTAGTAGGGTCCATAGTATTTGGAAGCTAAATTTTAACATATATAGAGTTGGATTAATGACTACTTATAGGGTTACAAGCAGAGAAAAACCATATCCCCCACTTCAAAGCTACACTCAGAATGATGTTGATCAACTTTCTAATGCATATGATTATGGGCCATTTAAATATTCAACTTAAGTTGTCGAAGGAGAGTGACATGTTGGTTGGGAGTGGTGTCTACAAAATGAACCTTAGAGCTTCCTAGAATGTAGAAGGAGGGTTTTTATGGAGGATAATTATATATTTATTCAAAAAGTGTAATCTTTGTTGCGATGTGATATGAAGTATTATGCCACTATTCGATCAAAGGAAGCCACTTCGACCACTGTGCATGATGTTCAAATGCAAAGCAACAAAGGTAGGTTTCCAATAATTTGTTAACAATTTTTGTTTGGCCATTAGTCTAAGGATGATAATCCAAACTCATTTTGAGTTGAGTTCCCTGCAACTTAAATAGTTCCTACCAAAAATGACTAGTAAATATAGGGACTATGTATAACACAATAGATGTGGGTATTCCATGAAGGTAAAATATGAAGTCTAAAAATATTTAGGCTACTACGAAGGCTATGTAGGGATGGGATAAAGATAAAAATTAAGCATACTTTGTGAGATGATCCACTACCACTAGAATAATTGATTTTCCTCCTAACTTAGCTAACCTTTCAATAAAAGCCATACAAATATTTTACCATACTTATTTTGGAATTGGTAAGGGCCGAAGGGTTCGATGGGGACATATAGTTTCTCCTTTTATTATTTTGCACATGTCACATTCAACCACAAAATTTAAATATACTTCTTCATTCCCTTCCAAAATAAAGTATGCTTGGTCCTTTCATAAGTTTTGAGAAACCTAGAATGTCCTATTGTTGGTGAGGTATGCATTTTCTTCAAGATGATTTTATGCATTTGTGAGGTTTGAGGAATAAAAATTCGATCATGATATCTAAAATCTTGTCCATCCCAAGTGTATCCAGGGCATGAGTTAGGCTCTATTTTAATTTTGGTGATCAAATTTTGCAATCTTGAATCCTTGGCCATTTATTCTCTAAGATAATTAACCCATTGAGGAATTGATGAAGAGATAGCATTTAACATACTCTAATATTAAAACTATTGGTATAGTGCATCAACCATGAGATTATCCTTTCCTTTTTATATTGATTTCATAATTATATCCCATCAATTTAGAAACCCACTTTTGTTGTTCAGGTGTGGCTACCCGTTGTTCCAAGAAGTACTTGAGACTTTGGTGGTCAGTTTTGATTGAAAAATGATACCCAATGAGATATGGCCTCCAATGGTTAATTATAGGTAAAATGGCTAGAATCTCCTTTGCATAAGTATATTTTTCTAAATTTTGGCTTGAAAGTGCTTTACTAGTTAAGGCCAATGGTCTTCCTTCTTACATCAACACGATCCTAATTCCATTGCCCAAACCATCATTTTTAATTATAAAAGGTTTAAAATAAAGCATTTCTAACATCGAGGTGATTAACATGGCTTGATTTAATTCATTAAAGGCCTTCTACATTGGTTTTTACCAAATAAAATATTTTTTTAACATGACTATTAAAGGAGTTGCTATGTTCCCATAGTTTTGTACAAATTTATGGTAATACCTCATGAGTCCTAAAAATTCTTGAAGTCCCTTGAGGGTATGAGACTTTGGCCAATATTGAGCAACCAAAATATTTTTAGGATCAAATTTAACTCCATATTTGGTGACAATGTGATCCAAATTATACACTTATTTCAATCCAAAAGAACACTTAGACCTCTTGGCATAAATTTTATTTTTAGACAAAATATATAGAGTCTAATCCAATGTATGAGGTGATCCTCCTAAGAGAGACTATAAATCATATTATCATCAAAGAAAACTAGAATAAAATTTCAAAGAAATAGTTGGAAGATATTATTCATGAGGTTGTGAAATGTTGATGGTGCATTAGTTAGGCCAAATGGCATGACCAAAAATTCATAATAGCCCTTGGGGATATCTTCCTCCTTGAGCCTTATCTGATGATAGCTCAAGCGAAGATCCAATTTGGAGAAAAAGTTTGTGCCATGTAGCTTATCCAACAATTCATCGACTTTATCCTTAGTGGTGAGCTTATTAAGCTCACAAAAATATATACACAACTACCATGACTAGTATTTCTTTCTAACCAACAACACTAGAGAAGAATAAGGACTGTTACTAGGTCAAATTATTCCAGATTTTAGCAATTTTTGTGCCAAATTTCAATTTGACTTAAGTGCATAGGGGTACCAATAAGATATGATGTTAGGTGGCAAGGTACCTAGTATCGATGATATTGCATGATCATGGGAATGATGTGGAGGTAATTCTATAGGTTCCATAAAAATTGCATCATGCTTAGTCAAAATGAGTTGCAAATCATCTTGGGTCTTAACTTCTTCTAAAGTTTGCGGTTGAATTGTAAATAATTGAGCTACTACCCCATGTGAGGATTTTTTTAACAACTTATCTATATGAATTGAACTAATAATCTATGGAGATCCTATTGGTGAACCATGGAGAGTGTAGGACTTACCATTCTATGAGAACTACATCCATAATTCAATAAAATTATAGGCTATTATTCCCAAGGTACCTAGCCACTATGATCCTAGCATAACATTAAATCCTCCTAGTTGAAGAGCAAACATATTAGTTTTGAGTTCATAGTCCCCTATATTCAACTTAACATTATGAAACTTATCCTTACAAGGTAATGTTCGTCTATTTTCCACCATAACTTAAAAGGAGTTGCAAGCATGTATATAATAGTTTGCTTGCTTGGATAATTAGGGATCAATAAAATTATACATACTACCTAAATAAATGAGAATTATAATATGTTGCCCTTTGAAGAATCCTACTACTTTCATCATATATGAGGTTGAGATTCCTACAAGTGCATAGATAAATATCTCTAGCTATGGTTCTTCCTATATTTCACCCTCATCTTGAGGCTATTCCTCTTGTGGTTCTACTTCATTAGGTATTTCATTCCCTATTGATTCATCCACATCCAACAAAAATAACTTCTTTTGGATGCATTTATGCCCTAGTGAATACTTCTCATCACAAATATAACATAATCCTTGTGCTCAATGGGTATCCATTTTATCTTTACTTAATTGATTGATTGGGGTAGAATTATTGCTAGTATTTTATATGAACTTGGAGGAAAATGTGGGTCTATCTTCTGGGAATTTGGTTGATCTCCTTTGGGCCAAAAATTTATCTTTCTCTAATCTCACCAATCCTAAGTCTTGTATCATAGATTGTGGTTTGAATATTTTCACCTCAATCTTGATATCATATTTCAATTCATTGATAAAACAACTCTAAAAAAATCCTTCATTCAACCCCTTTTTCCTATTAGCCAATTTATCAAATTAAGTTTGATATTCTTGGATATTAGAGGTTTTTTTAGTTTGGTGAAGGCTCCTGTAAAGTCCTCATACTCACTAGAGCCAACGCGAGTGAGTAATTTGGACTCAAAGTCCCTAAGAAGGGTTAGGAGTTATGTTATGTAACCATTTTTTTTAAAGTAGGGTTTTGAAAGGGTTGCCCTTTCCATTTTACATCGACTTAGTTACACTGAACTATTTAGTGCCACCAAGATTTGAACCTTGGTGTGAGCCACATCAACTATTATTCCCAACCATTGAACCAAGGACCCATTCACATCATGTTCTATAACCATTGATACCATTATAGGGAATCAGATTTAAAGTTAAAATATGCCATGGTGACCCACAATTATTCGAGTACATTACGAAGTTTGAAGAATTGATCTGCTTGACACAATCAACCATCAACATACTTTCTATTAAAATTAGGAAAGTCAAATTTAGGCATCTTAAATGGGGTAAATGTTTCAAAAAGAGAATTATATACTTCTTTATATTTATTGACTGAATTGCCACCTAGTCCTTTAATGTTAAGATGCTCGAACACCTTTGGGGATTCCCTTAATCACTCTTCAACCTCTAGGGATTTTTATTTAATTTTAGATTTGGATTTAATTTTTTCAATTATGATAACCTATGTGTGATATTTCATCTTTGAAACTTTGTCTAATTGGGGATATTTAACTTTTTAAGGTACTAAGTGAGTGGTTTAATTACTCCATATATTTTCTTTGTTCTAACTCCTTCATTGATCCTCTAGTACCTCCAACCATATATGTATGATTTGGACCACCCACTAACTCACTAAAAATAGAAGTGTTGTTCTAGGACTTACTATTTTTAGTAATAATCGAAAAAATGTGCTTAGGTGCTATATATCAAAATGATCAACTTGAGAAGATGAATGTAATGGGCTAGGTCTCACAATGACATTTTTTTACACAAAAAAAAGTGTATGGAGGCTATATACCAAAATGATTAGCTTGAAAAGACAATCACAATGATCTATATCCCATAAAAAATTTTTGGTACCCTGGACTTTTATTTTATTTTATTTTATTTAGAGAGGTTCTATCTTCAAGTGTCGTTTGTTCTTCTCCTAGAGTCTTTGTTCACCCAAAAAGAAAAAAAAAATTGATAACCCCTTAATAGGCTTTACAATATCCATTACTAACAACTATTCTATCTGACTCTACACCTCATTGTTTCTAACAACTATATTAGAAAACTCTATTTCTAAGAAATACCTTGACTGTTATGATTTTCAACTATAACTATCAATTGTATGGTTAGATTTTATCTTAATTGTTACTGAATATATAATTGACAATTGCAGGAACAAACTCTATATTAATTGTTACTGACTATGGCCTTGACCAAAATCATACTTGACTGTTACTGGCAGACTTTGTCTTGATTTCTACTTTCACCACCAACTCTTTTGTTTGCTTTTTGTTAAGTCAATTTTGTGGTAGTGTAGTCTCTTCAATATGCTAACTTTCAGTGATAGGGTTTTTGGCATATGTAGTGAATTCTCACTATGCTCAAAAGTTACTTTGATTAGAATCTTAAGTAGGGGGAACAAGTGAGAGGTTAAATATAAAGCATTGGATAAAGTATAAGTAAAAGTTTTGATCAAATAAGATCCAATAAATGGAAGATAAAAGTCCAAAAAGTCAGAAGTTATGAAACTCCCAACTAAGCACACAAAGCATAAGTTTCGATGTAATAAGTTTTAAGGTCAGAGGAAGAAAAGTATAAGATTAGAAGATGTTGAATACACTAAAGTTAGATGATAAATGTCTATTGGATAATATTACATTATTTGTTACATGAAAATGTATCTCATTGGTACCTATATGGTACAAATGTAAATATGTAATAGATTAGGGTTTGAGTCTGTAGTTTAGATGAGTGATTTATATTTCATATTTATACAAGAGTGTAATATGAGGATGCGCACAAGTGTCTTGTATTAGTAGTACATGTAGGAGAGTAAGATTCATGTAGAAGTGTGCAAGTGGCATACAGTTAAAGTATGCATGTAAGAAGAGAGTGAAGAGTCTAGTATACAAGTGGCAACATGAGAAGCCAAAGGTGAAGAATAGAAAAGGATGCAACTCCCAAATGTGTGAGGAGTGTAATAGATAAATTATTGAAAAATCACCTTCTGTGTATATATTATGGAGACAAAGTTCCATAAATGTTTTGAGAAAACAGTTTGTAAGAGATCACCAACAAGCATTCATAATATTAAAACTTGTATACAAATTTTGAGCAATTTTATTGTAAATATTTGTCATGTTTGTACATGAATGAATTTGACTTTTTACATTCATATTTGATATTATTGTGAATTTTATTTTATTTATATTGGCTTGGATATATATTTTATTGTTCATATATTTAATTCTACTCCTGATTATTGATATTATGATCTAAAATATTATGGCTTAATTATATTGGGACCTATGATAATTTGAGGTAGTTAGGCTTAAAATCCAATAGTGGTATTGAAGATACCACTTAACTCTATCCATTTTTTATAGAGTTATATTTCAGAGCCACCATAATATTGGAGTCTATCCACTTCAAAAGTAGTGAATACTTGGACTCTACTTTATAGGTTTAATTGATTACATATTGAGGGGATAGATAAAAGTTACCCTGATTTGGATGCTAGGGTCTATTCACTTGGTTCAAGAAAAACCAGTGAAGACAAGGACTTAGCCCAAATTTATTAAGAGCCAACTCAGAAGAAATTTGGATATAAAAGGACATTCAAAGTCACCCTAATAATATTTTGGATTCTCTAGAAAAAAGGAGAATCATATTGTTCTTAGGTATAACCTAAGACATCGTATAGTTGAGAAGCATCAAATATTCTAGATATTAGAGAAGCATAATAGCTTCCATAGAATTGAGGAGTAATATAATCTTCTAAATATTGGAAGAATATAAGATAGCTCAGATAAAATCTAGAGTATAGTAGAAAGAATAGAATTGAAACTTTCTACTAATATTGAAAGAGTATTTTGCAGCTAAGTTTACTCAAAGTAGGAATAACATTCTCTTGAATGTTCAATTTGTAGTCTATCAATATTAAAGTAAGAGCAAAGAAGTGAGGGCCCTAGTAGTGCCCAAGTATTGAAGAAGCACCCAAGTTTGGTAGCATCCAAGAATATAGTAGAAGTTCCTAAGCCTAGTAATACCTAAATATAGTAGAATATCCTAAGCTTGGAAGTGTTCAAGCATAGAGTAGGAGTGCCTAAGTCTGGTAGTGCTCAAGTTTAGAGCAAAAGTGATCAAGTTTGGTTACACTAGTCTATAGCAAGAGAAGCACCAAAGAAAATAATCACCCTAGATAGGTAGCACTCAAGTAGAGAAGCACCAGAGAAAGGAAGCACCATAGAGAGGTAGCACTCAAGAAGAGAAGCACTTGAGAGTGGAAGCTCTTGAGTAAGGAAGTATTTGAGTGCATAGTGGAAGCACTCAAGAAGTTATCAAGAAGTAGAGAGTTGACAAGCAATACACCCAAGTAGCAATCTAGTTATTCAGTGAAAGAGCTCATCTTATTCCAACGAGAGATACCTATAGTAGAGTTGTCCTGTGAGGAAATCATAGTCAATAAAAAACTAAAATTAAGCCAAATTTAGCATAATAAAGGAAAGAGACCAACATTTAGCTAATAGTGAAGCCAAAGATAACATGGCCAAGGAGAGAGGCCAATGATTAACTAATAAAAAGTACAATGAGCAAAGTATTTTAGGTTATTCATAGCAGAGAAAAAAGGCTAACATCTTCAAAAATACCATCATAGAAAAGAAGTCGATTGAATATTGAGTCTGAGGGGAAAATTCATAGGGAAGAGACCAAATGAGCAGTCACCCCAACCAAGAGAAGAGAGGCCAACATTTGCGTAGAGGCATTCATTGACATAGATATTGAAACAAAAATTGAAATGTCTATCACCTATCTGATCACCTATTCTAATGTGTATTCAAATGCATGTCATTCAAACATATTTTAATACGTGTTGAAGGCATAAGGTAGAATTGTAACATCTGCTATAGTCATATTAGAGATGTTATATATTTTTGAAGCTTTTCAGCAACAAGATAGCCAGGTGGAGACTAAGGTATGGTATATTTATGAATTACATAACTAAAGACGTAAATAGAATATTATTAAAGTTCTTTTTTAATATTAGGTAATTTAATTATTAAGTTGGATTTAAAAGGAATACTACTTTAGTGATTTAATTATTACGTGGGAGTTATAAATATTTCTACTATAATTTGAAAATGATCTTTCAATTTTTTTAGTTTTTTAATATTTAGTCCACACAGAATGAAATAGATTCCTTGACAAGATAATGTTCGATAATACAACCTTCGGTCCTGGCTCGGTTCTTTACATACCCCTTTAAAATCTTCATAATTCTAAGAAAGGAAACAAACAATTTTTATTAGATGAGACATTACAAAAATTAGAAAAAATGTGGTTTATGAAACTGATGAATGCATACAAACCTCTCAAAAGGGTACATCCATCAATATTGTATAGGTCCATATAGACGTACCTCCCATACCAAGTGAATAGTTAGGTGCACCATGATATCAAAAAATAAAGGGGGAAGTACTTTTCAAGAAAACATAATGTCTCCATGACCTCTACCAATAATTTCTCTATTTTTATGGGATCCACCACTTTAGCGCATATATCCTTGTAGAACATGCAAACCGACAAATGGTTTGTCGCACTGGTTTATCAAGCAAATGTTGTAGCACTACCGGAAGAGGTTGTTGCATGAGAACATGGTAGTCATGTGATTTCAAGCCTTGGATCTTAAGTTCTTTCATAGAGAAAAATTTTCTAATATTCAAACTATATCCATATGGTACTTTCATATTGTATAGTGTACAACATAACCTTTCTTTATCAACCTTCGATATATTGTAGGGTGCTAGTGGAAGAAATGTCTTGCTTCTAGCCATTACTAGCCATAATGTATTCTTGATACCCATATTTTTTAAATCCTCATGGGAGTTTTTGCCATCCTTTAACTTTTTATCGATCCCTAGCAGTGTTTTGAATAGGCTTTCATAGATATTTTTCTCCACATGCATCACATCCAAGTTGTGATAAACTAGAAGATGTTGTTCATATATAGCAACATCAAACAAAAATTACTCGACATTGAGAGACATAACAATAGATACAAAAATAAAGTTGCATGTTGTACCTCCCAATATGGTAGATTGAATAATATAGATTTCTTCTTCCATCTTGCTATGATAACAAACACACTATCCTCATCTGTGTTGTGTTTCCTTTTATTTGAGTTGCTCTTTTCCCAATTTGGTGGAATTTCCTATACTATTTTTAGTATTTTCATCCCATTTAAAGGTTTGGATGGTTTATCGAGCTCTTTTTTACCATTGAAAGATGCCCTCTAATGACAAAATAGATGATCTGGAGGAAGGAATCTCCTATGACCCATGTAAGCAATCTTTCTACTATATTTAAGATATTTTGCATAGGTGTTCTCCTCGCATATTGGGCATGTTGTGTTTCCCTTTGTCATACATCCTAATAGGTTTCCATAAGCAGGAAATTCATGGATGCCCCACATCATTATTGCTCTCGTATTAAACATAGTATTGGAAAACACATCTTACGTTTTTTCTCCTTTATTCCATATTCTGTGCAAGTCATTAGCCAATGGTTGTGTATAAACATCAATATCATTTCTTGGTTGCTTGGGTCTAGGTATTAACAAGGTGAGCATCAAACATTTTCTCTTCATCCACATCCATGGTGGGAGGTTGTAAGTAACCAATACAATAGGCTAGCAACTATAAGCAGTACTAAAGTTAGCAAAAGAGTTGAACCCATCGGTTGCCATTGCAAGTCGTACACTACGTGGATCATTGTCAAAATATTTCCACTTAACATCTATAAATGTCACATATTTCTATATGAACTTGTGTGCTAGGAATACCAACTCATATTCTCTGTAACCTTTGCAGAGCTACAGGAAGAAAGAAACTCACTTTAATCGCGTCTAACAATGTTGAAAGAAACAAACACAACAAAGCTAATGATATAATAAAATCCCTTATCTATAAATTATCTTCAACCTCGATATAATGGGGAAATACCTCAACACCTTCACATGAACATTAATACATATCTTTTGTGAACGAGGGTCAACTTTCCATCAAGATTCACCACATGTTGGGCAAGATTACTTCTTTTCATGATCTTTCCAATATAAAATACAATCATTGATGCATGCATGTATCATTACATAATATAATCCCAATGGCCTCCTCATTTTCTTTACCACATATGTGGACTCTGGAATTGTATATTTGATTGGGAGTATATCTTTCGATAACTCCAGTAAGTCATCAAAGCTTATGTTTGACCAACCATGTTTTGCTTTGAGATTATACAATTTAGTGATCACTAATAGGTTTGTGTACTTTGTACAACCTGGGTATAATGGTCATTTCACATATTTGAGCAAGCTATGATATTCATCAGTAGGAATTGCTCCATACGATGATTAGAATTCAACATCATTATCTTGTATCCACTCTCTATGCAATTAACATTGAACAATCCATATGTGTCATTGACCATTCCAACAATGTCATCTTGTACATATTCAATAATTAGATCCTCATCAGTGGTAAAGCAAGTGTTCGATGCATATTTTTCAAAACTAGAGGGTTGTTCTCCATGCAAAACAAACTCGGTATATGTCTTGTCAATCCCGTGCCAAATCAGGTGGTCAAAAACCTTCAAAAACCAAGAGTTTCCATATTTAAGCACTTTTGACATGGACATCTAGTTATTTTAGGATCCGTTGAATTCTTTCTTGTAAAATCTAGAAATTGGTGAACCCCATGATAATAACCCTCACTGTTTCTATAAATAGAACCCCCCAAAAATAAGAAAGTATAGTTATACGAGTAGATCTGATCGAAAGCACAACTTTTCTTCATTAATGGAGATAACATAGTTGAAATACCTGGATGCTCCTAGCCAAGCTTTGTCCATGATACTTGATGGACATTAAATATTGACCCAATTTACCTAGCTAGAGTTGGTGCTCTAAGTCTTGAGGATGATCCAACTATTAAAAGTAAATATAATAATCCTACTACCCAAGCACAACCTGCACAAGGTAAGTGGAGTTTCTTATGTAGCTTATTACTACATAGTACACTCCAGGGAAAGCTTTCCACCTTTACTAAAGTTGATGATGTAATAGAAAGATTTAATATGATTTAAAGGAGCAAGATTCAAATAATTTTGTAGTCACTTTGTGCATGGGATCCAAACAAAAGTTATTCGAGTATACAATAAATCTCAAGGATAGAGGCAAGAGCCGATCTGAGAGCCAAATAAATTTTGCAAGCACATATAAGTATATTTTAATTATAACAATGACAAAGTACTCCTCTATGGACAAAGAAGCAAGTAAAATGGTAAATATTAGCCAAAAAAAATATAGTTGCAATATTTTACACAATAAGCCAAGGTTCCAATCCCATGAGTGAACCTTAACAATTTTACAATCCCTAGGGATGCCATGATAATAAAGTTTATCGTATTCCTACTATGTTGTTCATTGAAATACAAAGGTAATGCAATCATGAAGTAATATGGGTAGGGCTCGTTTCAATCCCATATAACCAATTTAAAAAGGCAATTGTAGTACAATAAAGCAGAAGGAGAATACAACAAGTGAGAGATTCCAAAGGGAGACCTAGCAAGATATTAATTGCATAACCACCCTAGCACTAGAATCATGGCTACAAAATTCTATCATGTGCATGGTCCAAATGCATAAGAAAGCTTTTATTATAGTTGAGAATTAAATTTAATATTAATTAAGAATTTTTACACTACTATATTTGGAGGATTAGAGACATAAGCAAGATGTTTCTTAGCCCTTGTTTAAAAAACAATTTACTAAATAATGATTTTTTTTTTAATGTTTATTTAAGAGTAGACTATCCCGAGAACAAGTCCACCATATTCTCAATGACTAAAAATAATAATATCAAGGAATATCAAGTCTAGACCACACCACAAACATGAATAGATAAATGTCAACAAAGCTTGAGCTCTTTCAATATAGACAAGGATTTTACAATTTTATATTATAATCTAATGTATTGTTCATGATATTATATTTTATTTGATATATGGATTTTGACTAAAATTTAGTGTGGTGTCAGAGCTAATGCTTGGTTGCTTGTTTACATCTAGAAAGTTCACAATGCCAAAGAAAAAAATATCTGCAACATATTTTTTTCTTTCAAAAATATTTTTATCCTGGTAGAAGAAGTCTTAAAAAAAAAGGACAAAGCAGAATGCAGAAAAATATCCTACAATGGACTTGTGTGGCCTGAAAAAAGGTCCTAAAAATGAGACTTATTGGTCTTATTATACAAGGAAAATAAAAGAAAATTTTAAAAAGTGTCCATTGCATTATTGGTCTTAGAGAAAAGTTTAAAAAATATCCATGAAAAGCTACCTGCAAAGGAGCATTAAGAGAAAAATTTTAAAAATATCCCTGAAAAGCTAACTGCAAAGGAGCATTTTTGGTCTCTGCAAAGGAGCATTGTTGGTCTTCTTATAGAAGGAAAATAAAATAAAAGTTTAAAAAATATCCATTGCATTTTTGGTCTTAGATAAAAGTTTAAAAAATGCCCATGAAAAGCTACCTGCAAAGGAGGTTAAGAAAAAAAATTAAAAAATGCCCATGAAAAGCTAACTGCAAAGGAACATTGTTGGTCCTTGCAAAGGAGCATTAAGAAAAAATTTTAAAAAATACCCATGAAGGAGCATTTTTGTGGAGCATTGTTGATATTTTAAAAGGAAAATAAGAGAAGATCATTGTTGGGGAGTATTGTTAGTCCCTGCAAAGGAGAATTAAGATAAAAATTTAAAAAATGCCCATGAAGGAGCATTGTTGGGGAACATTGTTGATCTTCTAAAAGGAAAATAAGAGAAGAGCTAAAAAAATGCACATGAAAATCTAACTGCAAAGGAGCATTGTTGGTCTTATAAAACTTTCCCATGAAAATCTAACTGCAAAGGAGCATTTTTGGTCTTATAGAAGAAAATAAGAGAAGAGTTTAAAAAAACTAACTGCAAAGGAGCAGTGTTGGTCTTACAGAAGAAAAATAAGAGAAGATTTTATAAAATGCCCATGAAAGGCTACAATTGTTGCAAGGCCACCAGGATATTGATGTTGCCCTAAAACATACCAAACCAAAGCAAAAGCAAAGAGGAAAAAACCATTAGCAAAAAATCAAATCAAAGCAAAGGGGAAAAAACCATTAGAAAAAAAATCTCAATGAAGTGTGAAGAACACAAGCTTATACTGATAAGGGGGGCAAACAATATAAGACCACTTTTTACTTTTCTTTCCCAAATAATATTATGCAATATATCAATGGCAATATCAACAATAGTAATCAAAGCAATGCACAAATCACCATACACAATAGAGACACCAATTTAACGTGGTTCACCCAATGTGGGCTACTCCACGAAGAAAATATTTCATTAAAATCAACAAATATCTTGGGAATCCTTCCCTATTACAATGTTTATGGATCTCTATCCAAAGGATACACCAATACCCTAATCAAGTTTATGGATATCTATCCACAAAAGACACTAATCCCCTAAGTTGGTTCATGGATATCTATCCACATGAGAACTCCTTCTCCTTTGCTCTGGCTGGGGATCCTCTAGAAGACTACTACCTCCACTGCTCTGGCTTGTGTATTATCCATATAAAGACTTTATCCTCACTCAGAATATCTCTATCCTCACTACCCTAGCTAATGGATCTCTATCCACTAGAGACTATTATCCTTTGCTCTATCACCTCCAAATCTTGCTCTCAACTCTATCTCAAATTTGCACTAAACATAGTCGTTCGGTCTAGCACAAATCTTCTCAATTTCTATCTCAAATCTGCACTAAACACAGTCCTTTGATCTAGCACAAATCTGCTCAATCTCTATCTCTGATCTGCACTAAACATAGTCCTTCGGTCTAGCACAAATTTTCTCAATCTTTGTCTCTAGTATGGCATAAACCTATCCTCAAATATGCACCAAAATATATCCTCAAGCCTTAACACAAATCTTGATTCAATTGCAAATCAACTCTGCTAGATCTGCCCCAAACCTTAACTCAAGGTTTGAACAAATCAATCAATCAACTTTTCTCTCAAGTCTTCTCAAATACTTACCTCAAATTTATCCATAAGTCCTCTCTAGAACTTGCTTAAACTGCTCTCAAGTCTTCACCAAGACTTGCCTCAAATCTACTCAACAAGTCCTCATTAGAACTTGTCCAATCTACTCAACAACTCTTCACCAAGACTTACCTCAAATTTGATTGTAAGCTTTCATAAAATCTCACACAAATCTATCCTTAAGTCCACTCTAGGACTTGCTCAAATATGCTCACTATATTTCACAAAAGCTTGTTCAAATCAACTCAATCTATCACAAAAAACCTCTTCAATCACATAAAAAAGTTTCACACAATATTATTTTAATCTCGCATAAACATATAGATAATGGTTAGAGACTCGATATGCTTCACACTCATAACAATGCTCAATCACTTTCAATAACTTTTGTTTTACCACATAAACATATAGATAATGATTAGAGACTCAATATATTTTACTCTCACATAACACTCAATCACTTCCAAAACTCTCTTCAAATAAATTAAGAATAAAGAACAATTTGTTTCACAGAACTTGAACTATCACTCCAACACTTTCAATCAACTATGCTCAATCAACTCCACTCAACCAATCACTCAATGAAAGCTTAGTCAACAATGCTTATCAAAAAAACCTCACATACAATGATACTCATGATCTTTCACAAACCCTAATCATGCACATGAAGTCTCACTCAATATTTCCAACAATGTTTATCAAACAAGGTTTCTAGCATCAACCTTCATTCCAAAAAACCTTCATCAATCAATATTGGATATCTCAAAACCAAACTCAACAATGCTTATCAAACAATTGTTTTCACTCCAACTTAGCATTCACAACACTCAATCCAACAATATTTCACTCATAAGGAAGATATGCCCATACCTTTTTCTTGATGTAAAAATGAGATCAAAAACTTGTCTCAATCATAATAAACCTCTTTACCAATCTCAAGGGTTAGATAGCAAAAATCCTCATTCAAAGATTACAAGATTAACAAAACTCAAGTACACCTTATTATCTCCAAATTTTATCAAATAAAACTTCAACCTTTCAGTTTCACAATAATCCTTTCATAAATTTAATTCATAAAGCAATCCAAACACTACTTATGTCTCCCTACTCAATATTGCATTTTTCAAGTAAATTACTTTATAAAAAAATGCAATATATTTTAACCCTCAATAAAAATTAATTACCTTATCCTTTTATCTCCCTAAACACTTTAGAAATATCAAATAACTCATGGGCTAAGAATGAGACTCTTAGTTTATCCCCTCCCCCACCTCCTCTTGAGGTGGTTAATTTTGGGGTGGGAGTATTTATACTCCCAACATGCACTGATATTTACCTTTGTCCACTTTCTTCCCCATCTGATCCTTCTAATTCCTTTGACTATTCTTGTTCTTGCTTGTCAATGGAAATTCTGGTCTACACCACTTTGTTGCATGTCCATAATTATTACACTTATAACACTTAATGTTTTTATTCCTTGGAGGTACAACTATCTTGAAGTTTCTTTTGGTAAAGACATATCCATTCCTGTCATGAACCCTATAATTTACTGTCTTGTGACTAAACTGATTACAAGAGTAGCAATACCCTTGAAAAAGATACATGTTTATAAAATTCTCATATTCTTGTCTTCCACGTGTCCTGCACTGTGTAGACTTGTGTCCAAACCTACCTATGACATGAGAAGCATCATCCATTGAAATTACCTTGCCTTGACCTCATTGGTCTCTTAGTCTCTTCTATCATGTGTTGCTTTATATTCCATTTGTTCCTTACTTGTGCATTGTTCCTTTTGTTGTTGAACTTTCTATTGTCCAACTCATTCTCATAAGTCTCACTCTCTTACACTCTCTTCTTCTGAAGCTTCTTCTTCTTTGGATCTTGATATTGACTCCTCTCCTTGTTTTCTTTGTACATGTTCAAATCCAAGACCTTTCTTGTTTGATGTAGGTTTTTGTGTATTGATAATCTTATCCAATTTCTTTGAGCTTCTCCCAAACTTGTGTAGCTTGTCTTTAGAATATTTTAATTCCTTCCTTAGTGAAGCTACCTCATGTTCTAACTTCTCATATTCTAAAACCTTTGCTTCTAACTTCTCTTTGAATCTCCTTGTTTTAGCTATTGAGTTGGTTAGATCCTCTATAAAATTTCCTTTCTCTTCATCACATTCTTGAAATTGAAGCTTTAGTTTTGAGTTCTATTTTCTTACCTCGCTTAATGCATCAAGTTCATAAATAAGATCACCCTCAAGATAAAATTCTCCTTTCCCTAATTCTTCCTCTATTTATTTGCCTTTGGGATCATCTTCATTCCTTTCTGATTTATCTTCAATAGGATCACCTCCTTCTTCTATTGCCAAAAGTACTTTCTTATGGTCCTTCACTAGCATATTCATATTCATCATCACTGAAATTGAATCCATTCCTTGTACAACTATCTTCAAGATGACCAAAGTTACCATATCTAAAATACTTGAGAATCATTGGTAACTTGTTTCTAACCACTTCTTTTTCTTTTGCTAGAAATAGTACTTTATCTTTATCATTATCTGAGGAACTTTCATCACTATCACTTGAGCTCTTACCTACCTTGTCTACATAGAAACTCTTCTTATGCCTTTGGAAAAACTTATTTCCTTGCTTGCCTTGTCCATCCCTACTTTTCTTTTGGTACTTGTATTTTTCCTGTTTCCCTATTCTTATGATCTTATTTTTATTCATCATTGCTATTTCCAACCTCTGGAAAATCAAATGCATAGTGACCATATTTTCCATAATTGAAACATCTAACTAATTTTGTACCTTTATACTTTCTTGAGTCCTTGTTCCTTCTGCCATAATTTACTTCTTCATCATTGGATGACTCATTACTTGAATTTAACTTCTTACCCTTTGTCTTCTTAGTAACTTTGAAGGCTGCTTCTTTTTGGGGAATAGGTTCCTCTTTTGTTCTCATCTCAAAAGCTATGATAATTCCATGTAATTCATCCCTTGTCAAAAGTTCAATATCCTTTGACTCTTCTATAGCTGAAATATTTTCACTATACCTTTTCAAGAGTGACCTTAAAATCTTATCACAAACATTTGTTTCTTCAACCTTAATCCCAAGTTCTTACATGGAGTTAACAACCTCATCCACACAAAGTAGATATACCACAATATTTTCCTCATCCTTCATCTTTAGGTCTTCAAATGCTCTCTTGAAATTTTTCAACCTACCCTTTTGACCTTTTTATCTCCTTCATATATGCCTTGCAACTTATCCTAAATTTCCTTTGTTGATGTGCAATGCATAACCTTTATAAACTTTGTTTCACGTAAGCCTCTTAAAATTCCATTCATTGCCTTTGAGTTACTCAGTTGTAGAAACTTACCATATTTATCTGTAGGTGGAGTTGATGGTGGTATGTATCCATTCTCAACTGCTTCCCATATTTCATTTCCAAATGCCATTAGATGAAACTTCATCCTTGTAATCCAAAGTGCATAATTATTCCCATCAAACAATTGTGTTGAATTCCTTGAATATCCATTTTGAGAATCCATCTATGTTCTTGTGATCTTTTCCTTCAAGTTGTTAAACTCTTTCGAAGGATCTCGCACTGATACCAATTGAATAACATAAGCTTATACTGAGAGGGAGGGTGAACAGTATAAGACCACTTTTTACTTTTCTTTCCCAAATAATATTATACAATATATCAATGGAAATATCAACAACAATAATCAAAGCAATGCATAAATTACCATACATAATAGAGACACCAATTTAACGTGGTTCACCCAATGTGGGCTACTCCACGGAGAAAATCTTTCACTAAAATTTTCTCAACAAATCTCTTGGGAATCCTTCCCTATTACAATGTTTATGGACCTTTGTCCAAAGGAGATACCAATCCCCTAATCAAGTTTGTGTATCTCTATCCATAGGAGACACCAATCCCTTCATCTGGTTCGTGGATCTCTATCCACAGGAGAACTTCTTCTCCTCTGCTCTGGCTAGTGATACTCTAGAAGACTACTACCTCCACTACTCTGGCTTATGGATCTCTATCCATAGAAGACTTTATCCTCAATTAGAATATCTCTATCCTCACTTCCCTATCTAATGGATATATATCCACTAGATACTACTATCCTCTACTTTGTCACCTCCAAAGCTTGCTCTCAGCTCTATCTCAAATCTGCACTAAACACAGTCCTTTAGTATAGCACAAATTTGCTCAATTTCTATCTCAAATATGCACTAAATATAATCCTTCAATCTAGCACAAATCTGCTCAATCTCTGTATCTGATCTGCACTAAATATATTCCTTTGGTCTAGCAAAAATTTGCTTAGTCTCTATCTCTATTCTGGTACAAACCTGTCCTCAAATATACACCAAACTCTATCCTCAAATCTATCCTCAAGCCTTAACACAAAGCTTAACTCAATCAAAAATCAACTCTGCTAGATCTACCCCAAACCTTAACTCAAGGTTTGAACAAATCAATCAATCAACTCTACTCTCAAGTCTTCTCAAAGACTTGCCTCAAATATTTCCACAAGTCCTCTCTATAACTTTCTCAAATTGCTCTCAAGTCTTCACCAAGACTTACCTCAAATATGCTCAACAAGTCCTCACTAGAACTTGTCCAATATTCTCAACAAGTCTTCACCAAGACTTACCTCAAATTTACTCAACAAGTCCTCACTAGAACTTGCTCAAACTGCTCTCAAGTCTTCACCAAGACTTACCTCAAATATGATTGTAAGCTTCCACAAAATCTCACACAAATTTTTCCTTAAGTCCACTCTAGGACTTGCTCAAATATGCTCACTAGCTTTCACAAAAGCTTGTTCAAATCAACTCAATATATCACATAAAACCTCTTCAATCACACAAACAAGTTTCACACAAATATTTTTTTAATCTCATAGAAATATATAGAGAATGGTTAGAGACTCAATATGCTTCACACTCATAACAATGCTCAATCACTTTCAATCTCTTCTGCTTTACCACATAAACATATAGAGACTGATTAGAGACTCAATATGTTTCATTCTCACATAACACTCAATCACTTCCAAAAATCTCTTCAAATCAATTAATAATAAAGAACTATTTTTTTCACATAACTTGAACTATCACTCCAACACTTTCAATCAACTATGCTCAATCAACTCTACTCAACCAATCACTCAATGAGAGCTTAGTCAACAATATTTATCAAACAAACCTCACATACAATGATACTCATGATCTTTCACAAACCCTAATCATGCACATGAAGGCTCACTAAATATTTCCAACAATGCTTATCAAACAAGGTTTCTAGCATCAACCTTCATTCCAGAAAAACCTTCATCAATCAATATTGGATATCTCAAAACCAAACTCAACAATGCTTATCAAACAATTGTTTTCACCCCAACTTAGCATTCACAAAACTCAATACAATAGTATTTCACTCACAAGGAAGATATGGATGATGTAGAAATAAGCTCAAAAACCTGTCTCAATCATAATCAATCTCTTTGCCAATATCAAGGGTTAGATAGCAAAAATCCTCACTCAAAGATTACAAGATTAAAAAAACTCAAGTACACCTTATTATCTCCAAACTTTATCAAATAAAACTTCAACCTTTCAGTTTCACAATAACCCTTTCAAAAATTTAATTCATGAAGCAATCCAAACACTACTTATGTCTCCCTACTCAATATTGCATTTTTCAAGTAAATTACTTTATAAAACAATGCAATATATTTTAACCCTCAATAAAAATTAATTACCTTATCCTTTTATCTCCCTAAACACTTTAGCAAAATCAAATAACTCACGTTGATAATTTCCCCCTCAACACTATAGTCCAAGCATAAAAAGTATATGCCTTAGCGCCACCAAAGACCTTGGGCAATGCAAAATATAATTAAAAATTAAATACCTCCTTGTGTGCTCTTGTGGGATTGATCCCTGGTCAAAGTGCCTACCATGCCTTAGTCATGGCTCCCTAGCCATGTGAGCTAAGCGCTCACATGGGAGTCAAAGGCGCTAAAAGCTCTTTGACTCTCCCTTGCCTGCCAAGAGCTAAAAGGCTCTTGTTCCACATCATCGATGGGTATCGAACGTAGCAGCTTTGCATTCTCAAAAACCTTTACACACTTCGAAATCACCACTAGCCAAATTTTTGGTTGGTTGGTGGACTCTTCCACCTTTAACACTTTGACTTCCACAAAATTTGTGGGTAAATAAAATATATCCTTTGTCCTTTTGCTGCTCACGAAAATATTTCGCATTCACACCAAACTCACATGCATGAAATTAATTTCAAAGACTTACTTTCTTAGGGGTAAGGTTATGGTATTTATACCATATGCCTCCCTCTCTCTCACGTCGGTGGAGAATATAAAAATTAAATTGTTTTTGGCGCCCAACCCAACTTTGGGTTAATTAAATATTATTTTATAAATAAATTTATAATATAAATATTATAAATTATTTATAAACTACCTTAGGCATAATTAAACCTTTTAATATTATAATGAAATATTATAATATTATTTCCATTGGGCCTAGGTGTTTTCCTCTTTCGCCTTTAGACCTTTTTTGACTGCCTTTAATATTATAATAATAAATATTATAATATTGTTCCTTTTAGGTCTTTTCTTCAGGGTATTTAACCATCCTTTTGACCAATCATGTGGAGCTCTTAAACCAAATCTCTTGGGCTAAAATATAAATACTTTAACCCTTATTTTGCCAAGTCCTGCACTGATTCCTGATACTGACTCTTGACATCAATGACAACACATATAACTCAAAATTACCAACAAAGTGCATTATGTGCATTCTATATCAAAGAGTTTTGGATTGCTATAATCTTGTCCTAGAACTAGAGAAGAGAAGTGGTTTTGTGGTTTGATGACACCATTCTCAAAGATGGAAAAAATATCTACACTATTGGTCATTAAATGGAACTGTAAAGGAACTACAAAATATTGAATAAAATAATATAAAAATACACATGCTAGCTTACAAAGATACAAATATACAACCTTACAAAGGTACAACCTTAAAGTGGTGGGTAACCTTAAAGTGGTAAGTATGAAAGTCAAGTTGGAAAAAAAATATCCTACAATGAGCTTGTGTGGCCTACAAAGTTGGCCTACTAAGGAGGGTACACATGCTAGCTTATAAAGGTACAACCTTAAAACACATATGAGTAGTAGGCGTCAGGCATGAAAGTTAAGTAGGAAAAAAATATCCTACAATGAGCTTGTGTGGCCTACAAAGGAGCATTGTTGGTCTTATAGAAGGAAAAAATAAGAGAAGAGTTAAAAAAATGCTCATGAAAGGTTGTAATTATTGCAAGACCACTTGAAGGCTATTTATGTTTCCTACAACCAAAAATAAGAGAAGGGTTAAAAAATATGCTAATGAAAAGCTGCAACTGTTGCAAGGCCATTTGAAGGCTATTTATGTTGTCTGCAACAAACCAAACCAAATAAAATCAAAACAAAGAGGAAAAACCATTAGAAAAAATTAAAATCAAAAGATAAAAAACCATTAGAAAAAATTTCTCAACGAGAAAAAGAAGATTTAAAAAATGCTCAACAAAAAACAAGAAGAGTTAAAAAATGCTTAGCTAGAAACAAGAAGAGCTTGTGTGGCCTACAAAGGAGCATTGTTGGTCTTATAGAAGGAAAAAATAAGAGAAGAGTTAAAAAAATGCTCATGAAAGGTTGCAATTGTTGCAAGGCCACTTGAAGGCTACCAAAAATAAAAGAAGGATTAGAAAATGCTAATGAAAAGCTGCAACTGTTGCAAGGCCATTTTAAGACTATTTATGTTGCCTATAATAAACCAAACCAAATCAAATCAAAACAAAGAGGAAAAACCATTAGCAAAAAACCAAATAAAAAGGAAAAAAACCATTAGCAAAAATTTCTCAACGAGAAAAAGAAGAGTTAAAAAAATGCTCAACAAAAAAAAGAAGAGTTAAAAAAATTGCTCATGAAGGTCACTTTAAGGCTATTTATGTTGTCTGCAACAAACCAAACCAAATCAAAACAAAATGAAGAGGAAAAACCCATTAGCAAAAAATCAAATCAAAAAGGAAAAAAACCATTAGCAAAAAATCAAATCAAAAAGGAAAAAAACCATTAGAAAAAATTTCTCAATAAGAAATTGATAAGTTGCTAAGTCCATTATGTAAATGGTTTTGAAATAACTCTGCAAATTGCTTTAATATTCTCCTAGGATTAGAGAAGAAGAGAGGGTTTGTGTTTTGATGGCAATAAAGAGGAGAGGTTTTTTGGTTTGATGGTAGCATTTTGTAAGGTGGAGAAGTAGCTACACTATCAGTCATTATATACTAGATCAAAAACTAGTAGCTACAGAGGAACTACAAAAGATTGAACAAAAGCTACAGCTAGGTGTAGGGAGCATCATGTAAAATAATATGCTATAGTATTTGAAAGATATTAGATTTTGGTAAAAAATGAGAGAAGCACATGAAGAATGTAAAAGGACATGTGATAGCTTACAAAGGTAAGCAAGGAGGAAGCAGGCCCAAAGAAAGTCCTTGACTAGTCCACCTCAAAACACATATGAGTAGTAGTAGATGGTAGTGGCAAGCATGAAAGTTAGATTGTGTATTTTCCTCAAAGAATTCAAGATGGTTTTAGAAGACCATGACAATATCATGAGGGCACAGGAGCCCACAAGAATAACGTATTTCATATAAGAAATTTTTTGCAATCGTTAAAGTGTGTAAATATATAAGTCAATCTATCTATTCTCTATATATAATATCTACTAGCATTTTTTTACACCTTAGCTATACACCAAGAATGTCCCTAGCCAATGGTATGGTATTAAGATCTATTCCCCTAAAATTTTGGGATTTTCACCACAATATTAGCCTCGCATAAAAATAACAAAAGTTATGACTTTGAACTTGATGTTAAAACTTATTAAAACTATTAGTGAAAATGAACTCTTAAAACTGAAGGAAAAACTTAGAGATACAACAAAATCATGTAATGTATATTTTGATTTTATTCCTCGAATATATTTTTTGATTTTATTATGAAATTTGTTAGAATCGGAATGTTTGGAATTGAGAAGGTAAATTCACGGTCCAAAAAAATTGGAAAATATATGCTCAAATATGCATTTTGGAGGTATATAAAGCCAAACTTAACAATGCATTTTGATGGTACAAAGCCAAAATCAGCAACCTTTGCTAACATCTTGCAAGCATTCTCACAACTTGTGCCATTGGGCTTTGGAACAAGGTAAAACTTAAGAAAGACTAAATGCAGACAATAATCAACCCAAAATCCAACAAGCTTGGATAAATAAAAGAATTTAGTTATAAAAATGAGTTGTCTTCAATAGCATGTGAGGAAAAACAAAATAAAGAGGGAGAAAAAAAATTATTCTATTTTTCATCAAAAGGAAGTCTGGAAAAAAGAGCATACTTAAAAAAATAATATAAAGAAATTCTCATTTCCATGGGACTCCCTCATAGAGCTCCCTTAAATATGGTGTACAATGGAAGTTTTAGTATTAACATCATCTTAGGGTTTAAATTTTACAAATCTCATGCATAAACACAAATTTAAAAACTAAAAAATTCCAAACCCTAAAAGGATATGGGTTCCCAAAAGTTACAATAAATACTAAAAATAATGCAAAATTTATTGAACCTAACTAACCTCGTCTCTTCCAATATTAAATTCGTCTTTGTGCCCATTTTTGTGCCTTCGGCTTTTGCTTTGGCCCTCATCTCTTGCCATTTCGAATCTTATCTACTCTATGAGAATTCTTAGTGAAGGATAGTCTTGGATTATAGAAAAGAAAACCAGCAAGGATTTTTGGGTTATAGATTTATTCAACAAAGTGAAGAACTAGGGGTAAAGTAGTAGATGCCACATTTTCAAAGAAATTTTAGGGTAAATACCAGCCAAAAAATGAACAACACGATAGTTTTTACCTACTAAAATTAAAAAAATGAACGCACATTTTTACATCAAAGGAATTCAATTCTAAGGCCATGCTTTCAAGGTTCTCGCAAATGTATTTATGCACATAATAAAATATGAACATCACATCATGATATGATGTGATGTGATGTTCATATTTTATTATAAAAAAAATTATATAACCTAAGACGATGGTTATAAACCACCGTCTTAGGGTACCCACCATCATCTTTGGGTTCCCTTAAGAGGGTGGTTATAAACCACCCTCTTAGGTTACCCTAAGATGATTGTTTATAAACTGTCATCTTAGGGTGACCTAAGAGGGTGGTTTAAAACTACCCTCTTAGGATCACCCTAAGACGACAATTTATAACCATCGTCTTAGTCCTAATAGGGAAGTTTATAACCACCCTTTTAATGTGACCCTAAGAGGGTAGTTATCCTTAGAGGGTGGTTATAAACCGCCCTTTTAAGATCTATTAGGGTGGCTTTTTACTACCATAAAAAACCACCTTATTTTAACCATCGTTAGCCTTTTTTGTAGTGTTTGCATCTATTTTGCACTTATTTACTGTAGATTGATTTTGGTTTACTATTTTGAATATGGGCCTCACTTTGAGAGGCCCACCATATACTACTCATATGTTTGCAATTGACTTGTGCACAGCTACATATATCCAGTAAGAAGATCCAAATGCTGATACTCAAATCAAGTAAGCAAATCTAGACTCAGGTACACAAATATATTAGATCTCGCTTTTTGCAGTAGTAGGAGACTTTTGCTTTCTATCGCTTAACCTCAGATGTTCTTAGTTATCAATCATTCGGTATCTAGATGACTAGAAAACTCAATCGTCACCCCCTAATGGCCGGCATGCAAATGCAGATGCAAATGCATATACTTAATATCTAATGGACTTAGATCCAAACATAGGTGTGGATACCTCATATCCAACAGACTCAGATCCATCAAAGTAGTAGTCATGAGAAACTCACATATTTAGTGTTATAGCGAAGAGAAGACACATGCACCATTGCACTTTGTAAAAGGGACCCATCCCTTTCATGCATTTGTATAACCCCTCGGGGATTTGATTATAAACAAAAATAGGACAAGTCACATATAATATAATATGTTTCTTGCTTTATTTTGTTTTATGGTGTGTATTTTTATCATCTACAAAAGCTAACAAGAAAATTTTGATTGTTTGAATCAATTAATGATTAAGATTTACTTTAATGTTTTCTATTGGTAATATCTACTTTATTTTGTAACAGTAATGTGATTTCATATAAACTATTTATTATAATTTTATGGTTGCACTTGTGTGGAACGAAACTAGCAATCCATATTTGATAAAGTGGACTATGATAGTACGATGTTTTAGAAATATTACTCTACTAAGATGTAATGCATAGATAATAGAGGTGAAGTTTTGGTATTGTGAATACTGCAATACGAAAATGTCAAGAAGGATGTTGAATTCTAGAATATTTGTATTCATACAAAATATTGAAAAGACCCAAAAAATAAAAATCAAGAATGCAGACATTTTATGTTAGCTATAACATCTCAATTGAGATAAGAAGTATATCTATTTGTAAACTCTCAAGCTCTAAAGAAGAGAGTTGTAATTTATCAAGGGTGGGGGACTTGAGTACAACCCCTTATTATCCAATGAACAAAAGTTGATTCTATCCCAAATATAGCTCTAATGGTTTTTAGATTTGAGTCTTTGGACTTAACTAGAGGCCTTGGCATGATAATATTTCTTTTTCAACAATATTTAGAGGCTCTTTTGAAACGCTTTATTTTATAATAGGTTCAAATCCAACTCTTACCAAGTTGTAAACATTTTTTTCTCTATGCATCCTCCACAACAATTGCACATGCCTCCATCACATGCTTCAATATTACCTATATGTAATCCATCTCATCTAAGTTCAATATTCACAACATTACATGACAAAATGACACTCTAAAATGGAGTACAATTCATAGAATAACTCGTACCAAGTATCCATGCCCATTAATTAGCAACTCAAATACCACTAATAACAGTGTCTAATAGCCCACCTTGGAAGGACTTTTCCTTGATGCTTGATTTATGTATTGATGTGTGGATATCAAATGCATAATCTTATTTTATTTTATCAAGATGTGTTGATAGTTGCACTTTATGCTTTCTAAAGTTGGATTATGCTACTTTTAGAATATGGTATTGTTAATGAATTTTTTGGTTGTAGGACCAAGTACTCTCACGAGTGGATTGGTATGGGACAACCACCAAAGCTAATAGAAATAGGGAAATGATGGATGAAGTTCTCATCGATAGATCAAGGGTAAAAGAAAACCCTCATATAGATACATTTGCATATGTTTGATTACAAATGCATCTTTAGGCAAAGAGGTTGTTATTTAAGCAAAAAAAACATCCTTAATAGGTGGGTGATAAAGTTGTAGTTATCGTAAAGCCACCTACTTAAGGAAAAAAGTATTGTTTTTGCATATTATTGGGGTTATTAATTAAATTAATTGGGTGAGTAATTAATTTAATTATTATTATATTACACTAATGTTAACATTGGCATTAGAAAGTAATAATATTATTATATATTAATTTGAGTGAATTCTTTGGATATTAATACTTTTCTTTAAAAAGTATTAATAAGTAAAAACCTTATAAGGGTGCTTTTATTAAATAAATATTATATGAATAAATTCATAACATTGGAAGGGAAATATTGGAAGTCTTTTTAGATTTTTGAAATGTTGGAAAAGTGGCTTCGAAATATTTTTAATATAATATATGGAGATGTTAGTTTTTATGTAATGGACAAGAAAGGAAGGAGTTTTAACAGAGGAGCTTCATCTCCTTTCCTTCAAAAATATTTTTGGAAAAACTAGAAGGGGGGATTAAAAATTAAAGGGAAGGTTGGAGCAGGAGGGAGTTTTGAGCTTTCAAACATTTTCAAAATGTCGAAAGCTTGAGTTTGAAGTTGAGTACTTCTATATGTTATTTACATTCGTGTACCCTACTAGTTATTGTAGAATAACAATACATTCTGGTAAACTTAGTATGCATAATTGATATATCATATTCCTTGGTTCATGTACCTAAAAACTTTGTGTATACCTATAATACTACTCTACTAGGTCCTAAGTGTATGCATGTGTTATAGAATTAAGTTGAAAGGTTGTTTAAGCAGTTGAGGCTTTAAAGTTTTCCTTTGCATCCATCGAAAGTAAACGTCCATAATTAATTTGATAGGAGAAGCATGTTATGATTGCTTGAGTTTAACCATGAATGAGATTCTAGAATGTGCATTTTCATTGATGGATGTACCTAATTATTTTAGATGGATTTTCTAATATGTTTTCCTAGAGGTTGACCTTGAGTTTTTTTGTTAATGTATAGCAAGTTTTAGTATTGTTAGAATTACATTCAACGGATTATTTTTTAGATCATTCTCCAATAGGTTATTTCTAGATATAGGCTCAGAAATATTGTCGATGGAGTTAGCAGGTTTAAGATCTGGGTGGAATTGCTTATGCCATTTCATTTGCTTGAGTTTATCCTAGAGTGTTTGTTGTGATAACTTATCAAGTTTATTTTGTTGACCGCATGTGTAAAAGCTTGATTCTTGCTACCCTATGATTGACCTAAATTCATTTTTCAACCTGTGTAAAACGTTTGTGGTTCAAGTATTTTATTTTATTGGAAGTTTTTTATTTATTTTTTTTTTTTTTTTTTGAGTAATACTTCTTATACACATCCACCATGGGGATTGAACCCGGGTACACATTTCCAATATTATATAAAATATAGGTTATAGGGGTGAAATTAATATTTGTATTTTGGTAAGTTAAATTTTATTAAAAGGGGTTTTGAAAGGGCCCTAAAACCTTAATACAACAGGTCACAAGACCACAAGCAAGGCCATAGGCAGGAAAGGCCATCGGAAAGGCCAGAAGAAAGGCCTAAGGAAAGTCTTAAGGAAAGCCTTCAGGAAAAGCAGAAAAATAGAACGTCCCACCCAGTCACAAAATTGAATATCCCACCCAACAGGAAAAGGAAAAGTGGGAATTTTAAAATTTGAACCCTCCTGCCCAGTCACTAATTTGAACAACCCATATAGAGGAAAAAAGAAAAAACCCTCCAAATAAGGGAAATTACAAAAATGCACAATCCCACATAGGGAAAAAACTAGAAACCGGTAAGGTACCACTGAAAAATAGAACTGCTAAACAAAAAACCACCCTGAACAGCAAGATGGAGAAGAAAAATCACTGAAAAAGGAAGAACCTGTCCAGGGAGGGTTGGGAAACATGTAGGGATGCAAGAGAACATCTTGCTTAGGCTTGGAAAGTGGAACAACAAACTAGGGATCACCATAGGCCACAAAATCCCCTTGTAGCGAGGAGTGCTACCTAGAGAATAACAAAAATAGAGGAAATAGCAGCACAAAACCACAAGCCACAAAAAAAATGTAGGGAGGTTCCCAATAGAAGGAGCCACAGGGTAAAGCTACAGCCGTTTAAGCACAGGTCTCCCTTCAAGACAAAAAAATATAGTAACCATCAAAACCACCTTCGAGTAGCTCCAGGAATTCAGAAAAGGAAGACCAACGAGATAACATTAGCATGCAAAACAAAAGCCCTTCCCATGCCACAAAAAATGTTGAGAGCCCACCACAAAGCCCACATCCGAAAACCCAAAGAGCAGCACCATAGGAATAAGCACGTGGCCTTAACCAAGTAATTAAGATGTTGTGAAGAGCTGTTCATGAAGCCACACTCCCAAGATCATGGAACCACAATAGAAGGAGCCACAGGGTAAAACTGCAATCGTGAGATTAATATTTATTATTAATATTTTGCCTTATTGAATAAAAGAAGGGTTTGTTTTATCATGATATAGAAATGAAATTAATTTTTATCATCAAGCTATTTTCCTATTGAATAAAAGAATAGTTTATTTTATTCAAGATATAGGAATGGAATTTATATATTATTATTTAGACTTTTGTCACATTGAACAAAATATGGATCTATTTTATTATGAAGCTTTTTAATATTATTGAATAGCTAAAAGGTTGTTAAATAAAGGTTATATTTTGGACTTTATTAGAGTAAATCCGTGATAATTTAATTTAAATTGGGAATAGCAAAATACTCTAAGTTTTTGGAAATGATAAATATTATGAAGGATTATGTAGAATGTTATTTTCCAAATGGATGAGGCTTGGGTAGTTAAGGAATCCATAAATGAGAGAAGTATGGGATTCTCTCAGTATGTTGCATGGTTTTTCTTTGCATAATGCATGTTGATGCATGATTGTATGAATATCATAGTGCATGTTAAGCTTGCATTTGCATTCAAGAGTTTTCATGACCCCTATGTTTTATTTAAAGTTTGTTGAAGAAGATCCATCATGTGAAATATTGGAGAAAGAATATGGAATTAAGGACCATTTTATGTCATACATATATGTTGAAAAATTGTGTCTGGACATGAAAAGTACTTGGAAATTATTGTATGGAAACCATGTTATGCAAGATTTTAATGAAGGAAATGATGTCTTGTAAATGCTCTTGTTATGTTAGATTACACTTGTTCAATAATAAAAGATTAATTGTTGTTCTTTTATGTAAAAATTCTTGGAATATCTAGTTATTTGCAATAATGGAAAGGATGTGTTATTGATGGAATTGATAGAATCTAATTTATGGATTATGGTGATGATTCATTCAGATGTTGATTTTATCATTTTCATTGTAAATAAAGGAAATTCTAAATTCTAGTATTATTTTTTAAAGTATTTAAATTCCTAGTCTTTAGCAATGCGTTATTTATTATTTAACATAACACTTTATTTTATTTTGAGAGACATGTTTATTTATTTTAAAATGTTAAGAATCTTGGGTTTGGAAGGGGGGTTATTTTTTGCATGATACTAGAGCCATTTTGGTAAATCCTTAAGTCAAGATACCCAATCCTAGTTAAGTTGTGGTGAGGCAATAACTAGGTATTTTTGAATGATAAACCCTGAATGGTGAGGCTTGGGTGACCCAAAGCAGTGAGCTTTTGGTTAGTCCAAGTGGTTAGGCTTAGACAAGTCCTAAGCAGTGAGGCTTGGACATATTCCTAGAAGTGAGGCTTAGAAATATTAATGATGGATTGGTATGGTATAATTCATTGAATCATTCACAAGATAGTATAGTGGTGGTACTTTACGATGAGGCAAGAGTGGCCATGATCATGACCAAGTGAGTGGTAAAGGTCTTAGTTATCTTATGGTGAGGTGAAGCTAACTAATCACTAAGGTATCACACAAAATAATCCTACATAGATGGACTTATATAGGGTTAGGGAATATGCATCCCCCTTTAATTTTTATGGACTTTAAAGGATAATTTCTATATCATGGTCTAGTTGTCCTATACTAGTAAGAGTATTGGAAAAGTGGGGGTACCATTGATGGTGTCTTTTCTAAATGATGAGGTTTATAAAAGCAAACACTAAAAGTACGATAAGTTGACCACTTTTGTCCACTTGAGTATCATCTATAGTGATAATAAACTCAAAATGTGATTATGCCTTAATACTGATGAAAAATATTGGATCTTCTTTGTGAGTTAATCCTTGTTGAAAAAAAATATCTCTCTCCTTTGGGTTGAGTTGGTGGGTTGTTACAAAGTGGAACTAGATGAATATGATGATTTGTATTATTCAAATAATAATATCTATACAAATTTTCTTGTCAAATATGGACTCTACCAAACCCAAATCATCTTCTAAAGGATTGCTACATTTTTACACATTCTAATATGTAAAAATCCCAACCCAGGTGTTGTAGGTGAGTTGGAGAGGAGAGGGCAATCGTCCAAGGGAGGTCCCAGGTTCAAATCTCCACCCTACCAAAAAGCTGAATTGGGTATCTAAAATCCAATTGATAATGTTGGTGCGGGCAGGGGTCGGGTGCGACCCCCGGGTGACTTTGACGGTGTAGAACCCCCTGTTCATGGTCTCTCAGACCAAGGCGGCTCCGCAAGGGATTTTTTGCTTAAAAAAATATATATGTAAAAATTCCATCACCAACTTTTTAAACAAATTCTATCCTTCCTACAAGAGTGGTTTCCTACCACTCAATTATTTATTTTTTTCTTAAAAACACTACTTTATGTAATGAATTCATAACAAATAAGGCATCTAAGCTCTACAAATTTATAACTTTTAAAGATATAAATCCTAAGGAATGGAAATATTTGTATGCTTATGTTGATGAAAGAAGCAACAATTGGCATATTCGCATGGGTTACTAAATTTTGTTTCTCTTTGCCTCATGAGTAGAAAGTATTGTGGAAGATGTGTAAGAAAAAGAAATACACCCAAACAATAAAATGTTGAAACAAACAATATGCAATAAAATGATTTGTACTGAAATTTAATGAAGCCTTGATCTCCGTTTACAATGCTTTTTGCCCTGAATTGTAGGGGTTACAAAAATATATGCTTGTCCTTGGATTTACAAATAGATACAAAAGGGGGGAAAACCCCTTGGCCAAGATAATGAAAATGGGTGTCTTAGATATCCTTTTGCTCTAATCAATTCATGGATGGGCTTCAGCTATCCTTATGGACCATCCATTGCTCTAGCATCCAATGACTTGTAACCTGCACACATGAATTTGTAAACACATGAGGTCAATAGCACTTGTTAATACAAATGAAATAAAGCTACCAAAACTAAAACCCTAATGTTTGTGAACTGTAAAATGAAATGCAGGAAACATGAACAATGAAATCAAAGTTGCCTTGCTATCACCTGACTCGATCTATGTCTTTTGGGACTGAAAATATTGTTGGATAGATGTGAGGCCACGTCTAAGGATTGGATAAACATAGTCCTGCATATCTATAGATGCAAAGACATACCTATGACTATGTAGGAACACTACCGCATTTGGATCTGAGTTGCAGAATTGATGGGAATCGATTTAAATCTTGATGTCTCAATCTCCAAACTTCAATTAGGGCTACTCTTGAAATTTCAGCAAAGTGTCATCACAAATATTTGACTCTACCTTCTCTTTTTTTTCTCATTCACAAAAGTGAATTGGGTTTTATAAAATTTTGGAAGGTGAGGGTTAGGGTTTAGAATTGGTGAGCTAGAGTTACCAAATGGAAATCTAGGGTTAGGGTTTGGCTAGTGGTTAGGAAATAATATATATATAGAAAATGTCTAGGATTTGGTGTCTACAGATGCCCAGTTTTGTATTGCGTTGTGTAGAACACAATGCGGTGCAAAAACAAGAGACACCTGGTTTTATTGGATGGAGAAATGGACTCTTTCCTCAATATGTAAGAAGAATGATTTTGTAAATTTTGACTTTATCTTACCCTCTCAATTGATGAATGGTAAATAATGAAAGCCATGAATCAATTTATCAAATGTGAATGATGAAAAGGGGTGGATGTGATGGATGAAAATGTTGAAAATTAAGATCAATTTGGTTACCCCAAGTTTGGGGTATATATGTGTTGTTGAAATTTTATCTTCGGTAGCATTAGGTGTAATTCAATGTGATATATGGACCAGCCATTATGGGTGCATTTAATCCATTTGTGACTGAAGTGATACCTACAATTTGAATTTTTTAAAAAAATCCACTTTATAACCCTATGGAGAGGTATTAATGAAAACCTTGAGCAAATTTTCTTGAACGCAAGCACATTCCAAAATTGAGGGACCAAACTAATTTGATTTCAAGAATGATAATATGGGATGATGTTTTGGATGGCTTGATTGGCTGATTTGATGCTTTTGTGAACTTTTGGATTATTATAGGACATTTTGAAGTGTTTGGGGTATTTTGTGACTTTTGGTCGTATTCATAAATTAAGCACCCAAATCAATCTAGTTTACCACAAAATAATATGTAATGATGGGATTGACGCTTGAATGGGCTGATGTAATGATTTTGTGGGGATTTGTAATGTTTTGGAGTCTTTTGAAGCCTTTTGCAATATTTTTAGAACAAACGCAAGACTGCATCTATGTCTTCCCAGACAAAGAGGTGCATCTGGTCATTTGCAAATGCAAAAGTGCATCTACACACATCCTCTAGATGCAGGGTCACATTTGGATGTACCTACTAAATGCAGGGGTGCATCTACATATGCAATGTAAGGTATAAAAGGGTTGCAGGGGTCGATTTCACTTTATTATTGCATTTGAGAGCTTTGAAGTTGATATTTGAGAGGAGAAGAGTGTAGGAGCTTGGTGATGATGATGGAGGGAGCTGGCACGATGGATGGAGTTTGCAGGCAAGTGGTGAAGGTAAGCTCTTTTACCCTTCTCGTTTATTTTTTTGCATTTTTTTTTCAAGTTATTGTTTAAATTTTGAAGTTTTGTAATTTGATTTTTTTTTGTTGGAAACAGAAAGGGGGAGGGCGAAAAGTTCTTTTTTTTAAATGGATGGGATGTGAAAAAAGTTTTTTTTTTTGGAAATGGAAAAATAGAGGGTGAAAGGATTTTTTTTTAAATGTATGGAATTTGAGAAATGTTATTCGTACACATGTATGATATACTGATGTGTATTTATTTTATTTTTTGTTGCAGTTGAAGATTTTGGAGGCTCGACATAGATTTTCACCTATCCAACCTAGGGTGAAAAAGGTGTTGAATAAGGTCAACTAGGAGTGGATGGGGAAAGTGGTATTGGATGGGTGTGCATGAGTTGAAGTGATGAGGGTGTATGAGAGGTACCTCTCTGTCTTAACAAAGAGGTGGGATCCAAATAGGGGGACCTTCCAACTCCTAACAGGGGAGATGATGGTGACACTCAAGGATATCTACCATATCTTTTGTGTACTTGTAGAGGGATTATGTGTTCGAGTTAGACCGGATAAGGGGTACGAGATTAATTGCATTATGGTAACACCTAGGAGGATGTAGTGATTGAGAGTGGCATTCAATATTTGAATATGTACTCGAAGAAGGATTTGGAGGTATTACTAACCTATGTGATGTTCATTCTATCCAATATGTTGTTGTCAAATAGTACATGATGCAGTGCTCTTGGAACCTAATTAGGTTGGTGTACAATATGATTGATGAGCCTTAGGTGTATGCTTAGGTGCTTGCCTTACTAGCTTAGGTGTACACAAAGTTGTATAAGGTGAAGAGGTGAGGGCAAAAAAGATTAGGGTGTAGTCTACTTATTTAAATCTGGAGTTGGGAGCACTTTAGTGTAGCTCATTTTATGGGCTTACCTTATGAGTGTAATAGGGCACATCCCTATGCACTCAAGTGGTAAGTAATCAATAAGATACGATCAAGCCATCCTAGTCACATCGATCAGGAGTACAAGGACATATGGGTGAGATTGGTACTTGATCAGGTGTATTGGTGGTCACAATGAGGGGCTAGATGGGTTATGGATGAAGAGCAGATACAGTGGATCATATAGGCCAAATGGGTTGTTGAAAGCCATAACAATGAGATAGAGTTGATCTAATTCTTCTATGTTCTATAATAGTTTGGGATGCTACAATGATGCTCTAGTGATCTATAAACATCATGGTGATGAGTTGGGCTTACCCTATGCTATTTCTTGAGAGGTGGAGTAAAAGGATGATGCTGACATGGATATCCTAAACATGGATGACATCAAGACTATAGCTAACTATAGTGTCTAGTTTATTTCTCAACCTCCATGGTTACCGAGTTAGGTGGTGGATGAGGTTAGTGGTGATGATGGGGAGACTACGGTCGAGATAGAGGAGACTCCCTGATGATAGATACATCATTAATCTAGTAGTGGGGGGAGGCAATCAAGGGCCAAGGTAGATCAACCTCCTAATATTAGAGGTGGTGGTGAGGGTGAAGGTGATGGTGGGGGTGATATGGGAGAGATTTTAAAGAGACATCTAGCATAGAGCAAGGAGGAGTGGATTGTGCTCTTGGCTGAGTGAGATAACCTAAATAAGGAGTGGGATCAACTCCTATAGGTTGTGGTAGAGTAGGATGCAAGGATAGATGCTTGGGATGTCGATATTGCATGGCTTTGGAGGGAGGTGGAAGGACTACAAAGTGCCTCTGGTGGAGGTTATGACACAACTATGATAGCTACCCTTCATACAGAGATAGTGAAGGAAAGATGGATGGGATAGGATCTATCTCTCCTTCATGCAAAGGAGGATTGTATGTGGTCATAGGAGGTATACATTTGATTTTTAGAGGATTAACTTTTGCAGGGAGGTATATCACTACTTTTTTGGTCCTCTTCTTCAAGATCTGGCTCTAGCAAGCGAAGCAACTCTAGGCATGGCAATTATTGCTCTAGAGCTCCACAGTGTTCTAATCCATAAATATCGTATGGTTCTGTCCATGGGCCTCATTTTTTACCTCCTAGGGATCGTGGTGGTGCTAGATAGTAGCACTTATTACATATTTTTATAGTTTTCATTTTTGTATATGAGCCTTAGTGCTCTATTGTATACAACCTTCAGATGTACTTTATACTTGCAATTCATATATATATACATGGCTTTTTCCTTGTGTATCATTTTGTGCTGCACTTTTTGTGTACCTTTTATTATGGATGTATGGATGGATGCATATGTGTATGGTTGTATGAATGCATTATGAATGATGTGCATACTTTATTATGATAATGGATGTAAATTAACTTATGGTATCTTGCTCTAATGATCATTCATAGAGATTCTAGACTCTTACTTAACCAACTTTATCTGTGTTGCTTAATCAAGGACACCAATATAAAATGTGAAGTAGATTATAAAACTTATGTAATAATGTGATGATAATATGGGATGTAAGCTTACCTATGACTTGGTTTGCCTTAGGGATAAAAAATCTAGAGTTTTTTTGTAGAGACTCAAACATCCTAGTGATTTCAAAAAAACTCATCTATTAATCTGGAAAATCCATAAGGTACCAAGGTTGTCCTAGAGAAGTCAAATTTCTCACTGACCAATTGTGTGTGCAATGGATGTTCATTTATCAATCATGATCATGGTAATGACTTGAGCCAATTAAGAACCACTATGTGTGCAAATGAATTCATTAACCCATATTAAGTGAGGTGATATTAAACCATACATGGAGAGAACTAGAAAGCTAGTTTGTCCTTATGTGCATTCAGAGATCTCTTGAAGAGAGACATGTCATTGTGCATGAGCATAGTCCAATATTAGGGTCTTTAAGTTTTGGGGAATCAGATTCTCAACCACTCGAATCGATTCCTGATGTGAATTAAAATCTGTCCTTACTACTTGAAGGCCTATTATTATTACTTTGTGATTTAAAAGAGAGAGCTTTGGGGAATCAGATTCTCAACCACTCGAATCAAGTCCCAATGAGAATTAAACCCTATCCTTACTACTCAACCACTTGAATCAAGTCCTAATGAGAATTTTTACCCTTATCCATACTACTCTTTTTGTCATTTCTGTAAATTGAGCAATGATGTATATTTAAAATGGTGAAAACCATTGTTTTCATTGTTTTGATTTTTGGACTATGTGCATAATGGGACAAGCAAGAAGAATTTTTTGTTTCAAGGTTCAACCCAATCATGGTGTCATCCCTCTCTTACATAAGATCTTATTAATAAGTGTTAAATGTTTGGTTCAAAAATTGTAGATTCAACTCCTAGAACTCAAAATTTTCTTAGTGAAAAGTATGTTTTGATCCAATATGAAACTTGATTTAACTAGAAACAACCTATAGCACCTAGATATTGTTTGATGTTCAGAGACTGCAAAATAAATGAGGTACTATGGGTTTTTATTTTTGCAATTTTTTTGACATGACTTATGTGGTTGGGAAATGAAACTAACATTGACCAAGGGTACCCCTAATTAAGGCAACAAGATTTAGTGGATGAACAATTATCCAAACTAACCTAATGATGATTAATACAATGAGTAGCCTAAATGGATGTAATGGATACAAATGTGTGTATGCAATGTAGGTGGAATGCATGAATGAATACATGAAATGCAATATGTATATATTTTTTAAGCCATGTATATATGTATATATATAATGTATATTAATCATAGAATGCTCTCAAGTATATAATATTCAATGGCTCGGTCTCTTCTATTCCCTAAATACTGGCAAACCCATATGTTCTTAGACCCAATTTTTGTTTGATAAAATATGGACCCACCCAATTAGCCATAAATTTATCACGAAGATGCATCAATGCATGGGTGTTTTGTTGATTCTCTTTAAGTACGATATCCCCTAATTGGAATTTGCATGGATGGACTTTTGCATTGTAAGCACGCTTGAGATGATCTTGTTATACTCATAAGTACTCCAAATAATTGATTTACCTTTCATCGAGGAGCGTAAGTTGGTCAAAATGTGCTTGTCTAGAAGTATTGTCATCCATGAATTCCTATGATGAAATGCATAGTGAAGGGATTTCAAGCTCAAGAGGTATGATAGCCTCAACACCATAGACTAGTGAAAATGGAGTTGCTCTTGTAGGCATATGGATGCTTATTCGATAAACCCATAAAGCCAAGGGAATTTGAGTATGCCAATCTCTATGATTTTCTTTGACTAGTTTTTTTAGAATGGCTATCAATGTCTTATTGGTTGCCTCAACTTGTCCATTTGCTTGTGGGTAGTAAGGAGTCGAGAAACTATATTGGATATTATGTTTCTCACAAAGCGCTTGAACATATTTATTCTTAAAAGAATTATCATTGTCAAAAATGATCTTTGAGGGAATGCAAAAATGATAGATGATGTGTTGAAGCATAAACTTTGTAATTCGAGGTCTTATCGTACTGGTCATAGGAATTGCCTCAACCCATTTCATGAAGTACTCTACTGCAGTGATGATAAATGTGTGTTATACTAAATATGGAGGTGAGATTTTTCCAATTAAATCAAGGTCCCATTATGAGAAGGGCCAAAGACTTTGGATTGGTTGTAACACCTGTGATGGTACATGAGTTAAATTAGCATGTTGTTGAGGGTTAGGGTTTTTACGGCCAAGATGACAGTGGGCGGGAAAGCTTCTGCGGGAGAGCATGGGAATGCCAACAGACTGAACCAAGGGCACAGCAGGGCGAAGGGAGGGCAGTCAGAGATCGAGGGCGCTAAGGAGTCCTCTCCAACCGAAGAGGATGTAGGTCATGACAAGGATCCACCAGAAAAATGGGGAGGTGGACCTCAGAAGTCATACGCTCAGGCAACGGCTTCAGAAACCCTTAGCGATCTGCTCTCCAAGGAGTTGTTTCCTGTCGGGGACGAGTTGGACATCCCGATAGAAATTCTTTCAAGCTTTGTGGAATTCGAAAAATTTACCCTCATCGGTAAGTTTATTGGCGGTCGTCCCGACATGGAGACCATTCGCAAGTGGGCGGCAGGTAAATGGCGAACCTCTGGTCACATGGAGTTGGCGGCCTTATCCCGGGGTTTTTTCATGATTAGACTGAATAACAAGGAGGACTACTGTAAAATCTTGGCTGGTGGTCCCTGGTTCCTAGGTCGCAGAAGTCTCTTTCTAAGGAAGTGGGGTATGGACTTCAACCCCGAGACCCAAAATATCAACATTGCTCCAATATGGGTTAGACTCCCGAGTCTCCCCCTCTTCTGTTGGCATGAAAATGTAATCAGAGGAATTGCACGCTCCATTGGTGAGTTGGTTACCATTGACCCTCCCACCAAAGCTCGAACCAGATTTGTTCAAGCTCGGTTCTGCATTCTGGCAGATTTGGAGGCTGACCTTCCATCATCCATCACTCTCCGGTCTGGAGATATCATTCTTCACAAGCAAGCCATTGTGTATGAGAACAGACCGGCTTTCTGCCCCCTGTGCAGTTCTCAAGGGCACCTCCAGTCCAACTGTCCTCTTCAAAATCTAGGGATGAAGAAACGGGATTCCAGCAACCCCTTGGAACACGGTGAAGGTCAGACAAAGCACCCTGCTGCAAAAGGGCATGATTCTCCAGGCCCGTCTAGGGACCATCTCGAATCCTCCCACCCGGTGGAAGCAGTCTCCCCCCAAACGGTCTTTGAGCCGTGTGGTGCAAGCCCTCACCTTGGACCACAAGAGGAGAAGGACCAATCCCTTCCACCAATCACCGCACAGGCAGATTCACCCAAAATCTTGGACCATAACCACCCCGAGTCCCAAAATGTGCTGGAAGATTACCTACTAGGAAGAAGGGGTGAGCAGTCTGGTAATATCAGCCCTCGTAATATGAGAAGCCGAAAGCAAGGTGTTGATTTTGGTAGCGAAAGGAAGCAAGGTCGTCCCCCCAACAAAGACAGGCGGGACAAGGAGACGACGACAGATGTTGCAAATGGTACTCAACGGCTGCTTTTTCAGGATGATTCTGATTCCCAGATGGGTGACTCGTCTGTCCCAAAACCTCCCCTCCAGCAAGGAAAGGGAGGTAAGAAGAATATCAAACTGTTGAGATGAAAGTCCTCTCATGGAATGTGAGAGGGCTTAATGCAGCTGCAAAACGGAGATTGGTGGCTGATCTCAGAAAAAGGATGAATCCGTCCATCCTAATTTTGCAAGAGACTAAGACCGATGCTATCTCTTCTGCCAGAGCTGCTAAGGTCATTTGGGCTAAGGCAAAATTCCTCTCCAGTCCTACGGTGGGAACGACAGGCGGTCTCATGATTCTTTGGGATCCAGAGATTTTTGAGGGCAGCCTTCTCTCAACTTCCAGCAGGATTATCAATGTTTTGTTTCATTCCAAAGCCATTAAATTTTCTTGGATCCTGTCTAATGTGTATGCCCCAAACTCTATCTCGAAGAGAGCAGAAATGTGGAAGGCTATTTCCCAGATGAGGGAAACATTCTGTAATTTCCCTTGGGTTCTAGGGGGAGATTTCAACTGTCCTCTTCACCCATCTGAAAAGAAAGGAGGATCAGACCACTCTAGCCACAGTCTGGAAGACTTTCGAGATTTTGTTTCTACCAATAACTTGCTTGACATTGACCTCAAGGGGGCATCCTTCACTTGGAGCAACGGGAGGATTGGGAGCAATCTTATTCAAGTCAAGCTTGATAGATTCTTCATATCCCAAGAGGCTATTCCCATACTCGGTGCGGCAACTCTCTCGGCCTTACCGAGGATTGGGTCTGATCATAATCCTATTGTCCTAGAGATGGTTGATGGGCCTGTTTTTAAAACCCCCTTCAGATTTGAGTCCATGTGGATTTCTCACAAGGACTTTAGAGGGTTGGTTACGGCCTGGTGGCAGCAGAAGGTAGCAGGTTCCGCTTCCAAGAGAGTGGCCTTAAAACTCAAGTTAATCAAAAGGAATTTGAAAACATGGAACAAGGAGGTGTTCGACAACATTTTTGAGTCCAAAAGGTCCATTTCTACGAACCTAAAATTGGTGGAGGAGAGAATGGAGCTCGAAGGTTACACCGATTGCCTCAGGGAGGAGGAAAGGAGGCTCTTGGTGGATTATCATTCTATTCTTGCAAGGGAAGAAACTTTCTGGCGCCAGAAATCTAGGGACCTCTGGTTGAGAAATGGAGACTCCAATACGAAGTTTTTTCACGCGTCAACTTTGCGGCACAGAGGGGCTAACAAAATCAGGGAAGTGGTGTGCAAGGATGGACGCGTTACCAAGGATATTGAGGAAATCCGAAGTGAAGCGGTTGACTTCTTCCAGGATCTGCTCGGTGTTCCTCCCGACAGTGATCTCCAGGTTCAGAAATCTCTGTTGGATAACTTCCCAGTCAAAGTTCCTCCCGAGGTAAGCTCTAAGCTTCTGGAGCCTTTTTCTATGTCTGAGATTAAAGAAGCTTTGTTCTCCATGCAACCAGACAAGGCCCCTGGGCCTGACGGTTTTCCCCCCCATTTTTTTCAAGTTATGTGGGATGTTGTGGGTTCGGATGTGTGCGAAGCAATTCAGGAGATTCAAGCCTCCAGATCCATCCATCCAAAACTAAATTCTACCTTTCTTGCTCTCATCCCTAAGTCTTCCGCTTGCAAAAGTTTCTCTGATTATCGTCCCATTAGCCTGTGCAATGTTTTTTATAAAATCTTAACCAAGTCCATAGCCAACCGTCTGAGGTCCCTTCTTCCCTCCTTGGTTGGTCCTTCTCAAGGAAGCACCGTGAAAGGCAGAAACATTCTCGATGGTGTCATCACCATCCATGAAACCCTCCATTCTGCTCATCGCTCCAAAAATGCTGCTCTTTTCCTCAAGCTGGACATGAATAAAGCTTTTGACAGAGTTGACAGGAGGTTCCTCTGTGCTTGTCCTCTTCAAGTTCGGTTTTCACCCTCAATGGATTGACCTTGTCAGTAGTTGCATATCCACTCCCTCCTTTTCTGTTCTAATCAACGGATCCCCTGCTAGGTATTTCCAAAGTGCCAGAGGCCTCAGACAAGGTGACCCTCTGTCTCCTATTCTATTCATCCTTCTGGTTGAGGTTCTGAGTTGGTCTTTGAAAGAGGCTCTTCGTCAGAATAAGATCTCTGGCATTTTTCCCACCTCCAGAGTCGATCCTGTCTCTCATCAGCAATTTGTGGATGACACCCTCATCTCCACTGGGGCGTCCGTCACTCAAGCCAAATCCATCAAGCGAATCCTCTCCCGTTATGAAAAGGCTGCCGGACAGAAAGTCAATTACATCAAAAGCAAAATTTATTTTATTAACACTCCTATGCGAAGGCAGCTCCGCATAGGCAGAATTTTGGAATGCACTATTGATTCCCTGCCTGCGTCTTATCTGGGTTTGCCTCTGGCTTGTAATGGCCGGGCCAATGGAAGCTTGTGGGACATGATCCTGGAACGTCTTCACAAAAAGCTGAGCACTTGGAAAGGCAAATTCCTGTCGCAAGCTGGGAAAGCCACCCTTACCAAAGCTTGTCTCCAAGGAATCCCAACTTACTTCATGTCTGTGTTCATGCTGCCTGTTTCTGTCCATTCCAAGATTGAAAAGATTCAGAGGACCTTTCTGTGGTCTGGCAATGAAGAAAAATCTAGAATTCCTCTTGTGGCCTGGGATAAGGTTTGCTTGCGAAAGGACCAAGGTGGCATGGGAATGAGGAGATCAAGACTCATGAACACTGCTTTGATCGCTAAGCATGCTTGGAAGATCCTGACTAATGACCCAGCAGAGTGGGTCAAGCTGGTTAAGAGGAAGTATCTTGGATCGAGTTCTCTTTTTGATGTCGGGATTCCTCCTGAAGCGTCTGCCTTTTGGAAATCTGTGCTTCAAGCCCGCTCTCTGATCGACTCTGGTGCTCGTTGGATTTTGGGTGATGGCAACTCCATTCTCTTCTGGAAGGACAGGTGGGTTACTGATGGAGCTCTCGAGTTGAGAGCGGACCTTGCTGGCCTGAAAGCCCAGGTGGATCCAAATTCCCAACTCAAGGTTGCAGACTTCATTGATCGGAGCTCTCTTCCCCCTCGGTGGAATTTGCCAGTCCTGGACGGCTTTAACAATGAAATGACTTTTTTGTCTAATATTCTTCGGTCTGTTTTAATTCCATCTGTTAGAAGAGATGACAGAATCATCTGGCGTGGCACAGAGGATGGTCTGTTCTCTGTCAAGACTGCCTATGACCTTCTTACTTGTGAGATTGCCATGGATCACCGATGGAAAGTGATTTGGAGGAAGGGTATTATTCCTAAAGTTAATTACTTTGCATGGATTGCCTTTCATAATAAAGCCTTAACCATCGACAACCTCCATAAGAGGGGTTTTGCTATTCCCAACAAGTGCTTCTTGTGCTTTGCTGATTGTGAGACGACAGACCACTTATTTTTGCACTGTCCTTTTTCCCATTCTGTCCTCGGCACTGTCCTGTCTTCCTTTCAAATCCTTTGGTGCACTCCCCGCTCCCTCAAATATGCCTTCCACCAATGGCCCAATCCTTTCAAGAATCCTAAACTTCACTTCCTTCTTGAGGCCTCTTTCCACCACTCCATTTGGCAGATTTGGCTAGAGAGAAATTCCAGAGTCTTCGGCAAGGTCCCTAGAGTACCTCCTTGTGTCGCTCAGAGAGCCTTATCCTTCGCCATTGAGAATTCTAAAGTTGTTCCTAGTTCCCATCCCCGCCTTCCTGGCGAAGCAGCGATCTTCCAAAGTTTGGGCCTTTTCCCTATTCTTGATGGTGTTTCTAAGTCTCAGCGTGGGGATGTTATTTGGACCAAGCCCCCTGTGGGCTGGATTAAATTAAACTTTGACGGTGCGGCCAAAGGCAATCCTGGCCCTGCTGGTTCTGGTGGTGTGGTTAGAGATCATAACGGGAATCTCGTGCTGGCTTATTGTGAAGATTTGGGTGCCCAGACTAATCACTATGCTGAAGCCAGAAGTGTTTTGAAAGGTATCCAGATCCTCTCCGAGGATCCTCGGCCTTTGATAGTCGAAGGTGATTCGCTCAATATAGTCAACTATCTGCTAGGCTCTAAAGACCCGTCTTGGAGGGTCTACAACATCATTCTTGAGGCTAGGATGCTCCTCTCTCAACGTGACAGGTGGAAGGCATGCCATATTTTTAGGGAAGGAAATCGCGTGGCAGACCACATGGCCAACAAAGGGCTTGTGACCACGTGTCCTGTTGTGTGGCGCTCATGCTTCCCGTCTGAGGTGGTGAGTTTGGCCAATGCGGATATCCTCTCATGATGTTCTCCTCGCTTCAGAAGGTCATTCGTTTGGTTTGGCTGTTTTTGCTTTCGATGGTCAAATTTCTCCAGCTAGTATTTTTGTTTTCCTTGGTAAAATGTGGTTTGTTTCCAGGATATTCAGACATAAGGGCCCTACTTATAGCCTTCGGGCAATTAGCAGTTTTTGGTTTCTGTCATCAAGTTTATTCCTCCAGCCACAAGGCATGATGCACATTCCAGCCAGGCTGATTTTGTACATAAGGTTTTGGGATCCTCTATAAAAACCCATTGTTAATCTATTAAAATAATTACCAAAAAAAAATTAGCATGTTGTTAACATTTCTGATTTTTTCTAACATAATTGCAACAATCGCTTTCCATGGTGAGCCAATAGTAATCCATGCACAAGATGTGCTTTGCGATATCCATTCCACTAAAGTGACCACCACAAGTACTATCATGAGCCTCAGATATGGCTTGTTGTACCTCTACAATCTTGAGACAATGAAGTAGGACTCCATCATAACCACATCTATACACTACATCCCTCAAAAGAGTGAAACGAGTTACCTTATGTTTGAAAGTTTATTTGGTAGTTTGTGATAGATTTGGTAGGAGTGTACCAAACTTGAGAAAGTATTTCACCTTATTAAGCCAAGGCTCATATGGCTCTACTTGAATAAAATAAACATCCTTCTCATCCTTAGACTCAGCTCGTGAGATTACAAAATTAGAGATTGTTGTGATAAGTAGTGGTTGGACTTCCCCTACAGAGTTCTTTGGAATCAATGATCCTAGGGATGCCATTGCATCTATAAATCTATTAGTCGAACGAGGCAAGTTGGAGTCAAATTTTGCTAGCAATTTCATTGCTATTTTATTGTAAAGATTTAAGACTGGGTCTCTACATTGGTATGATCTCTTCACTTGATAAACAACAAGTTGGAAATCGCTAAATATTCCTATATGCTTTATACCCATAGCTATAGTTTCCTGAAGTCCTAATATTAGGGCTTCATATTTTGTATTATTGTTTGTACATAAGAAGTCAAGTTTGAATGATAAAAGGATGGGTATCCCTTGAGTTGTATGAAATACAACTCCTGCACCTTGTCCTTTCTTACATTTGGAACCATCAAAGAATAAGGTGATATCAACATCATCTTCAGGGAGGACATCTTCCTCTTGTATAGTGATATTGAATACTGAATCATTTGGTATCTTAATAAACAAAGGTTGATCATTAGGAAGCAGAGCTCTCGCAAGCTAATTGACTATCACCTAACCTTTAATGGACTTTTAGCTAATAAATTCAAGGTTGAATTTTATTAAAAGCATTATTTATTTTGCAGTACGGGTGGTGTATGTGCAAGTCATCATATAGTGCAAAGGATTTTCTTGAGCTATGACATAAGTGGTGTGACGTAGCATATAATGTCTAATTTTTTTGTGGTAAAAAACACTGCTAAACATAATTTTTCCACATACGTGTATCTAGTTTCATAACTTACGAATGTTCAACTAATATAATAAATTGCTTACTCTCATTTATTTTCATTCTTCTATACAAGCATTGTCCCTAATGCAAAATTTATTGCTAAGACATAAAGATGAAAATGGATTCCCAAGTGAGGTGGTTTTAGGACTGACAGAGAGGCTAAATATTGTTTGATGTTGTCAAAAGCCTCTTGATATTCCTTGGTCCAAGAAAATATGACCCCCTTTTGTAGTAGGTGATTGAATGGCCTTCATTTGTCTAAGAATTGCGCAATGAAGCAATGAATCGGTTGAATGTTTCCTTGTAAGCTACATAACTCCTTTAAGTTTGTTAGGGGAGGCATTTCCATAATGGCCTTAACCTTATTTGGGTCCACTTTAATGCCACACTTGGACACAATGAACCCAAAAATTTACTTGATGTAACTTTAAAAATAGATTTCTTAGGATTCAACCTCACGTTATGATTAAGAAGCCGATCAAAAACTTTTTCCAATACATCGATGTGATCTAGACGTGTTTTAGATTTAGTTATCAAATCATATACATAGTCTTCAATGATCTTATGCATATAATTATGGAAGATGTACGTCATGGCTCATTGGTATGTAGATCCTATATTTTTTAGGCTAAATGACATCACCTTGTAGAAAAAAGTTCTCCAAGGTATTGTGAACGTTGTTTTGTGTTGGTCATGAGGATTAATTCAAATTTGGTTATATCTTGAAAAACCATCCATTAAAGAAAGCATTTCATGGCTTGTAGTAGAGTATACGAGAGTGTCGATATTTGGTAAAGGAAAGTCATCATTAGGATACACTTTATTGAGATCTCGAAAGTCGGTGTAAATGTGAATCACCCTGTTAGACTTGTGAACGGGTACCATATTTGAAAGCCACTTAGGATAGTCAATGGATTGAATGAAACCCACATCTAATAACTTCAAAATTTCATGAGGGCTATGGTAGGATGTAATTTTCTTAACTTTTGCTTAACTAGCTTAGTGTTAGGACCCAAGGTGAGGTTGTGAACTACCACATTAGGGTCAAGGCTAGGCATGTCTTTATAGTACCATGCAAAGATGTCATTTTTTCTCATGAGTACATATATGAATCGCTCTTTCTCTTCAGTAGATAGACTTTGTCCAAGTTTTACAATTTATAGGTTATCTATATTTGTGCTTAGGTTCACATCTATAGTATCTTCAATTTCCATGTGGGAAGCCTCTTCTAGTTGATGGGGCATTAGGATTAAATGAATATCATTGACGATATTGTCAAACTCTATTGGTACAGTCTCTTTTATTTCAAAATAAAAGATAGAAGAAGAGAAGGTTGAAGGTGAAGGTAAAGGTTGTGAAGGAATGTAAGCACCAGAAGCTCTTAATAATTCCTTTGAAAGGATAAATTCAGAAATGGATAGGGGTGATGAGATCTTATCCACATCAATGAAGCTTATATCAATAGGAATTGGTTTTTCCAAATCGTATGGATTGTGGAGGGGTGTCATCAAGTCAACAAAAATCATGTTAACTTGGTGGAAAAGGGTTGGTTGTGATGTGGAGGATGGATTTTCTCATTCCTACTCTTGAGGGAGCAGCTGACCTAGGATTGGTGGATTAACTTGATGTCACTGAGGTGGCCAAGGTGGTGGTATTGGATCGATAGGTGGCTTAGGTCACTCTAACGGGAGAATTAAACCAAATACGGGTTGATATATGGGAAACAAACGAAGGTAGAAATCATATTCCTCCATGAATGATACAAATAGAGCTGACTCTTATTCAAAATTGTTCAAGGTGATCGATAGTACTTTGTATTCCTCATACGAGTTTTCCTTAGAGTCATCATTAGAAATGGTATTTATCATAGCAATGTGTAGTCTCATTTCTTAAAAATACTTGTATAGAAGAGGTATAAACTTAGGGTCTATGTATTTATCCTTGCTATAATTGCTATCCTCATCCTCCTCACTATCCTCTTTGAAATCTATAGTGAGTTATTCAAATGCTTGCTTGATGGGGAGAGTAGAGGATAGTGGCCTAAATCCTAATCTAGAGTGGTCATGCACTTCATAATAGCAAGTGATGTCACGAATGCTCTGTTCATGTCATCCTAGCCCATATCCTTGCTTGTTAACCTGATGAAAGTATCTCATTGGGAATTTTGGGTTAGACATATATTCTATATTGGCATAAACTTGTTGTCTGGGTTCATCAGGAGGGAGTGGATCGGACGAAGAATTGACTCCCCCATATATGAAGTTAATTATATTCAAAATTGAACCCATGTTATAAACCACACTTATGGCTAGGGGTGGATCGTGAGGGTGATCATAGTTCCTAACAGTCCCAATAATAGGTTGTTTATTTTGATGCTCTCAACTATGTACTCACCAATACTGGGATTGGCGAGATAAACCACAACTTGGATTGGAATGGATTTGGATGAATTGGATGCGAAGGTAGAGACTTCCAGGATCACTTGTGGTTCCAGTGGAATAAAAGGCATATGCTGCAATGATGCCTCATAGACAAATAGATCGATTTGTGCAGTGTTGGCTAGTTAAGGTGGAGATGAATCTTGCTGAACAGAATGGCTAATGGCTAGAGGTTTAGGCTAACATGAGATGATGGGAGGTGCTTGTAAAATTGAAGGTGTGGATGATGAAGTATGATTTATGAGTGGTGATGTGGAGGATGTGGAGGCTTATTTCCCTTGTATGGATGTTTGATGTGATGATTGGATTTGACCAAATGTGAATGGTGCAGGTTGTGATGAAGGGTGAGATGTGGAAAGAATGTGATGAGATGTTGAAGTGGAAGTTTTATTGGGATTAGTGACTGGTAATGCTTTCAAAATGGGTGCTTTGGATGATGTGTTTGTGATTAAGGTGAATCTAGTGGTGAGTGGATTAATGGATAGATGAGTGGATGGGAGTGATGGCTCATAGGGGTTTGAAATGAAGTTGCAGTACTTAAAGGGCTTAGTGTCGGCTATAATGCAATGGACCTTTCCCTCATGCACATATTTCAAACATTGGTGCAATGTTGAGGAAACACACCTCATATCTCTAATTGAGGTATGACCAACAAGTATGTTATACTACATGACCCTCTCCAAGATATGAAACAATATATGAAATGTCTTCACCCCCACTGTCATAGGTAGGACAATTGTTCCTACTGTACAACATAGGTTATCATTGAAATCTTATAAGATGAAGGTTGATTTTATGACATGTGAATATGGGAGGTTAAGGTGTTGAAGTGTTGTGGTGGTGATGATATTGATAGAGGAACCAATGTCGATTAGCACTAACTTAAATGGTTTATGATCAATATGAGCAATGATATGCAATGGTGGATCTGATGACTCTAATGGAATTGTCTTGATTTCAAAATTATAAATGCAATCGAGGGCTCCATGCACATTTTAACACTCCCCACAAAATTTTTAAAAGCATTAGGGTCTTGAGTCTAAACTTCAATGGATTTTAGGATCTCCATCAATGCCTCTCAATGTGGAGGAGACTATTGTATAAGCTCATATGTTGATAGTTTGGTCAAGGCCAACTTTAGGCTATGCATCAACCAAATTCTTAGTGTGATGGTTTGTCTTGGTGGATGGTTTTGGAGATGAATTGTAGATGGTGGATGGGTGTGATCCGGTTGTAAAAGCACAATAGTGGATGGTGGCATAGGAGGGAGTACCATTGATGTTGGTTCATTTGATTGTTGTGTTTGATTAGCATTCCTTTGACTTAGAGTAACTATGTGGATAGCCCCCATAAAACCTTGGTATTGTTGTGCATGGTGTATATGGTTGACTTGGTTAGGGGCAACTATAAAAGTTGGCATCCTCATTGTTTGTTGTGTTACCTCATTATTAGGCAATGGTGTCTGATAAATACCAAGGTTTTGGTTTTGCTATGCCAAAGGGTTATCAATATTAATAGTCCCTTTGTTTATAATATCTTGGACTATATATTTTAATGAATAGCAATTACTAATATCATGACCTTTCTGATGATGAAAGGTGCAATATTGGTACTCCTAAAAAATTTTGCCATGCTTATTGGGGTCTTCAGGTTTAATCTATGGTAGTGTAATCATTTGTGCCTCATACAACCATTGGAAAATATTGGCAAGTGGCTCAGGTAATGTGGTGTAATTATGAGCTAGCCAAGTATACTGTCAACATTATCTATTATCTACTATGTTTCCCTAATTTTGAATTTGAGGTGGGGGTGGTATCGCTTGATATATCTATTGTTGTGGTTGTTGTTGTTGTGGGGGGTTGTTGGAATTGGACTTAAGCTTGTTTCTATTGTTGAGGTTGGCTCAAGATCACTTGGTTTACTTGACCAAATTTTTATTGGCCTTGATTGTTCCCCTTTGATTCTTTTTTTGTTGTTCTTTCTTTTTAAGCTTTATCTCACCCTATTGTATCTTAATCTCTTCGATGACTCAATCTTGGGCAAGAGCTTCTTTGAATGTTTTATACTATTGCAATTGTATTAACAAGGATATAGGTTTGGAAAAACTCCTTGTGAATATTCTTGTGATTGCCACCATAGGGAGGGAGAATGGCAACTTGGTGATAACTGCCCTCCAATGGTTTCCATAATCATAGATCGACTCATATTCAAATTATCGTAGGTTGAACAAGTTTGTTAATGTTATCTCCTATAACATGGCTTCTAGTCATCTTAGTAATTTTAGGTTGGTTGATAATCACATGGTAGGAAAGAAATGGCAATAAGACTTCGAACCAGAGCCACGTGGACCACCAGATAGCCATCACCATAAATCTAGCTAGCAGGTTCACTTATCCAAGGCTGATTGGCCAAGACGGTATATGGTCCCAAAGCATGTCATATACGAAAGAAAGCAATTACCAAAGAATTATTAAGAGTAACTGTCAATACAGAGCATTGGGGAGTTTTTTTTAGTAATCTGCTATGTGTGTTTGCAGCTTTTTGTTTCTCCACTGTTTCAAGGAAGGGATCTGTGTTTGTTTATTTTTTTTGTAATTATGATGCAGATTTGTTTTCTCGGGGTATACCCAAAATGTTGTATGGGAAGTTTCTTTTTATTACAGGCTATGTGCCTTACTATATGTAATGGCTTTGGCGACATGTAGATTTTACATATATAGGATCCTTAGTAAGGACATGTTCATCAACAGCCCTGGGCTAATTTTTGTAAAAGGTTTTGGGTCAACCTATAAAACCTGATATTAATGCTATAGTATCTTATCTACCAATCCTAACATTCATGGAAAAGCACTCTAATAATTGATCTACTAATTGCTTGAAATTAAATAAGTTGTGATGTGGTAAATGATTGTACCACTTTAGAGTGTCTCCCCTAAATGTCTAAGGAAAGGTTCACGACATCAAGGTATTGTTGCCTTGTTTCCTAAAAATGTGTTAATAAACATACTTACATGCTCTCTAGGATCCTCTTCCTCTTTAAACTAATTAAACTTAGGTAAGGTGAAATCCATCGGATAAGGTGGTGATGACATCGAAGAATGGATCGAATGATTGACCAGTTGTCTTAGGATTGGTTTATCATATATCATGCCAAGCGTTTGCATAGCCAAGCTATCAATTTGATTTTGGAACTTGGGATCCTCTAATGGTGCTTGGAAGCCCTGGTTTTCTTGGTAAGTGTAGGTGGGTGGGGTTTGTTGAGTGATGAATTGTTGTGATGAGATGAGATTTTGGTTGGCTAAGGGATTGATGTGAGTGGGTATTTGATGATGTTGAATGTTTTTTTTGGAATTGATTATGGAGTGATTGATGTGGATGAGGTGGGGATTGATGATGATGTGGAGTTGGAGGAATGCTTGTGTGTTGAGCTAATAAGGTGATGATGTTGTTAAGCGAATGAATGGGTATGGTTATTATGGATGGTCAAGATACCCAGGATGGATCTTGAGAAAAAAATATGTTTTGATTCAAGGTGGGTTGATGATTGAAATCTACCACTTATGATTGGTGTTGTGACATGGGGTGAATGCTTTGATTAGAAATACCTACAAGAAATTTTTGTAGATGTTGCAACATTTTTTGTATGGCAATCACAGATGGGGGTTGCATGGTTGCATGGGTGGTAGAAGTTTGCATATGATGAGTGGCCATGATATGTGTCAAGGTTGATTGAGGATAAGTTGTGAAGGATATCGTTATTGAATGATGAATGGCATGGTACATAGGGTCAATGGATCTTAATTATGTAGGTGGAATGGAGGTTGGCACTTGTAAAGTACCTCTAGTATGAGTCTCAAAGAGTGGGTTAGAATGAATGGTGGTGTTGGTGGATGGAATTGAGATGTATGGATTGAATGATGATGGTGGATTTTGATTTAGGGATGTAGGTTCAAAAATGGGGTTAATGAAGAGATGGCTAGTGTTTTTAGGGTGTGCATGGGTGGGTTCCTACTGAAAGGTAGAAACAATTCAGGGTGGAATGGTAAGGGACAAAAAATATGGGAAGGCCAAGCTCAAATAGGCTTTGAGGGTGTCATAATATATGTAGGTGATGAGATTATCAAAAGGTGTGGATGGTTTAGTGTGTAGGGTTTCATGGATAGAAGGGAGGACTGCCCTCTGCATCATGTCTACATTTGAGATGGATTTCAGGTGAGAGGGTCCAATGGATAATTCAAAATACATGGTCCACAACACATTGGCTTTCTCAACCACATAAGTGACTAGGGGATGGGAAGTTTGAGCAAAGTGCTCCATGGGTGAAGGTGGTTGGTTTGCAGGCAACTGGTCCAAAGCTCTGGCTTGACTTTGGGTCAATACCATAAGCTAGAGGAATAACAAGTGTGCAAGGTATGTGTGTGTCAAGATGTGGTATCTACACTATAAACTAAGCAAACAATCACACCAAGAAAATAAAAGTTTTCAATTTTTGCACTATTCTATTTTGAATTTTATTTTATTTTTTATTTATTTTATTTTATTTTTTTGTGTGTATTATGTAAACCCTATGCCTAAAAATTATGCAAGGTGGGTGGTGGATTGAATATAAAAATAATGTGTGCTTGCACCCACCCCTCTAATGAAGGATGAATCGTGAACAACTAAAATATCTTCCTAGATGAGGCTTGGCAAAGGGTGTAACCTAGGGGAATAAAATACTTCTAGAAGAGGCCACGCTGTCTAGTGCCTTACTATCGGCCCATATGGGCTTTCACTTCACTCTCGTGTGAGCTTGGGCATAAATGATAGTTGTGATTCCACAAATTATTAAGCCCTAGGAATTGAAGGGTGTCTAACCTTGATTACCCTAAGCTAACCTCAAGAATAACCAGTTTTTTGGTGATTAAGTCCAAGAAACTATTGTACTAACTATGGCTTATTCTAGGGCTCTTTGATGGTTGGTGATGAAATCCAACTCGTTTAGGAGATTTTCCTCGCACTTGTTATTCAGCAATGTGGAATGATGATTTTTGCAAATGTGTGTGAGGTTTTGATTTTTTTTCTAAGGTTTTGTAAAAACAAAGTATAATATTACTCTAAGATGCAAATCTACCATGCAATTCAACTTTATTACCTAAAAATATAATTAGGAAACATAAAGAAGTAGATAGAAAGGTAAAATAGATAAAACCCTAACTTAAGTGCAATAAACAAGCCCCAAATAGGCCCTAGGATGCTTTAGAAACACAAACCCAAATACAAAGGTGCATTTGGGATTGAACAGATATAGAGTTGCATCTACTCAGACGCAGGTCTATGTTCAAAGTTGACCAAACATAGATCTACATCTCTAACTATGTGTCAAAAATAAAATAGAGCAAATTTGGAACCCTAATGCGACTTAAGATGTTCTCTAAAATGTAAATTTACCCCTATATACAACTAGTATGATTTTTGCAACCTAAAAAGACAAAGAAATGCCCTAAAACATCATCTTATTTTGGATTTTTGCAAAAACACTTAAAATGCCTATAAAAAAATCTAAAATGCTTACAAAATGCTTTATCTATTGCCTACACTAAAAAAAATATGGAAAATCAGATATTTCTTTTTATTTTTATTTCAAAAGTAACAAAAAATAGAGTTAGGGTTTCAAAAATGGATTACCTGGAAGCCTTTTGCTTTTTCCTGCAAACTCTCCAAATGCAACACCGCATCTGCTTAGGATCCCAGATGTAGAGAGGTATTTTCTTAGGACCCTAGATGTAGAGGGGCATTCACTCAGATATCCCAAATGTAGTTTTGCATCTGCTCAAGCTCATAACAGACCAGAACAAGCTCTAGAATTCCTGAATCGAATTTTAATTTTTTTTTGTGATGGGCTCCAAAACCTTCAATAAAACAAACACAAATCAGTAAATCATAGATAGCAAGGCAGATCCAAAAATAGAACCCTTTGGGGGTACCACCATGATTTCCATTTTGTAATCCAAAAATTTATGACACCAAACAATGAGAACAACAAAACAAGCAATATGAAATCAAATGAACTTTGTATTGATATGGGAGTCTTGATCTCCTCTCTTTTACAATATTTTTACCCCGAACTATAGGGGTTACAAAATAATGTTTGTTTTAGATTACAATAAATCAAAAGGGGAAAAAACTCCTTTTGTGGATCAAATAAACTTTAAAACAAAAGAAATACACCCAAACAATAAAATGCTAAAACAAGCAATATGCAATGACATAATTTGTATTGAACTTTAATGGAGCCTTAATCTTCGTTTATGATGCTTTTTGCCCCAAATTATAGGGGTCACAAAAATGTATGCTTATCCTCATATTTACAAATAAACAAAATGGGGGGAATCCCTTAGGCCAAGACAATGAAAATGGGTGTCTTCGATCTCCTTTTACTCCAATCAATTCATAGATGGGCTTCAGCTATCCTTACAGACCATCCATTGCTCCAATAGCATCCAATGACTTGTAACCTGCACAAATGAATTTGTAAATACATGGGATCAGTAGCACTTGTTGATACGAATGAAAGAAAGCTACCAAAATTGAAACCCTAATGTTTGCAAATTGTAAAATGAAATGCAGGAAACATAAAAAATGAAATCAAAGCTATCTTGTTGTCACCTAACTTGATCTGTGTCTTTCAAGGTTGAAAATGTTGCTATATATATAGAAAATGGCTAGCTGCTAGCTAAACCCTAACCCTATCTTGCTATTTGGTAATGCTAGCTCACCACTTTCAAACCCTAACCCTAACTTTCCAAAAGGTTATAAAATCTAATTCACTTTTGTGAATGAGAAAGGAAGGAAGAGAGCCAAAAATCTATAATGACATTCTGCTAAAGTCGTAAGAGGAAACCCTAATCGAAGCTTAAATCTTGAACCATAGAAGTCTTGAATCAATCTTGATAGTTCTACAACTCAGATACATATGCAATAGGGCATCTACATAGACCCATATATGGATCTGCATCTACAAAGATGTAGGACTGCATATGCATAGTCACAAATGCGGCTTCGCATCTACACAGATGCAACACTACATCTAGCTATCTCCTAAATGTAGCTCTGTATTTGCATAGATGCAACATTGCATCTAGCCATATCCCAGATGCGACTCTGCATTTGCACATATGCAACACTAAAGCTAACCATTTTCCAAATGCAGCCCTGTATCTACCCATGCAATATTTTTAGTCTCAAAAGACAGATCAAATCGGGTGACAACAAGGTAGCTTTGATTTCATTTTTTATATTTTTTGCATTTTATTTTATAGTTTGTAAGCATTAGGGTTTCAATTTTGGTAGTTTTCTTTCATTCATATCAAAAGGTGCTAATAACCCCATGTGTTTGCAAATTCATGTATGCAGGTTATAGGTCAATGGATGTCGTTGTAGCAAAGAATGGTCCACAAGGATAGTTGAAGCCTATCCATGAATTGATTAGAGCAAAATAAGATCGAAGACACCACCATCCATTGTATTTTCCAAAGGGATTTCCCCCCTTTGTGTTTGCTTGTAAATTTGAGAACAAGCAATCATATATTGTAATCAAGCCTCCACCATTTTTGGGTAAATCATTGTGTAAAATGAAAGGAGACTAAGGCTCTGAAATATCAATAAAAATCCTTCATTTTACTTTATATTGCTTGTCTCTTTATTCGTAATATTTGGTGTTATTCCTTTTGCTTGCAATATATAATCATATCTATATCCCCCTCTACTAGTGTATGTGAAGGATAAAAATTAGGTAAACATCATAGAGATGCATTTATGGAAGGAAAATCATATATGGATTTTTCTCTCTTAGATTTCGTACATTCAGATCTACGTGGACCCGTGAGAATTCTTTCTTTTGGTGGGTCTAAATATTTACTTACTTTAGTTGATGATTGTTATAGAAATTTTTGGTTGTATTTTCTAAAGCAAGAGTGAGTAATTTTATAACTTTGTTGATATAAAAGCTATGGATGAAAATCAAAGTGGTATATTCATCAAATTTTTGAGGATTTATAATAGTGGTAAATTTTTTAATCATGAGTTTCGTTCCTTTTGTAAGTAGCATGGTATAGTTCAACAATATAGTGTTCCTTACACTCCTCAATAAAATTGAATAATCGAAAGGAAACACAAGATACTTGTTGATATGGCTAGATGATATTGCATGCTAGGAATATTAATTTGAGATTATAGAATGAAGTTATTTTTTATGCATGTTTATTGTTAATAACTCACCCAATAAATATTTTAATAAAATAAGCCTTTTTCTCTAAAAAATATCTCATCTTTTAGGAGCCATATCTTTGCAAAGGGTTATCGGATTCAGGTAATCCTTGGACCAACTTGTATGGAATTTGAATAGCTTTAAAATGAATGGTCATATGAAATAATATGAGCAATATTGAGGGAGATACAACCCTATGAATTCAACCATCCGAAACAAGGGTAGTGATGATTTTTGAAGTCGTAAAAAATGAAATTGCAAATATTTGTTAGCTAGGGTTTAGATGATGGGAAGAGCAATGAAGGGATAAGACTTTAGTGAGGCAAGATATTCTATCTAGACATAGAACATTTTAGCTAAGTTTTTTTTTCCTTATTTATCTTAGAAATTTTGCATGCAAATTATTAGAAATTTTTATCAAATATTATATTTGCTTTAGGAAATTTTGATAAATTTCAATACATTTTGAGTTTTAGTTTCTTTTCCATGGATCAATTTATAATTAAATCCTTAGATTCATATCTAGTGGTAGAAATTAGTGAGTGCACACCAGAGATATCCTCTTTGCTCCAATATAGGGCAGTTTTTGGTAAATTTAATGGGTATTGGCCAGGGGCTTCGACCTTGAGAAAATGGATTGATAAGAGTTGGAAGTCTCTAGGAATGGTTCTATACTTTCTTACCAAAGGTTTCTTCCTAGCCATTTTTTTTCTATGGAAGAAAGAGAAAAAAATCCGAAAAGGAGGTCCTTGGTTTATGGGAAGAGCAGGATTCTGCCTTACCCACTGGTATGAAGGATTTATACCTAAAAGTGTAAATCTATTCCTAGTACCAGTCTAGGTTAGGATGTTTGGGTTGCCCATTGAATTTTGGAAAATAGATACCTTCAAGGCAATACACAACACTATAGGAGAATTCCTTCAGATTTTAGATACTATGAAATATGGATTCTTGGCTATTTATGCTCGAATATTGGTCATGATTGATATAAGTAAAGCTTTACCAGAATCAATCATTCTTAAGTACAGGGATAATATGTGGATCCAAACCATATATTATGAAAACATATATTTTATATATATAATATGACATGAGGTGGGGCATATTCAGATTTCATACCCTAAGAAGAGCCCAATAGAATCATATGTAGAAAACTGCAAGAGAAACTTACAAATGGTTATGGATGAAAATGGTTTTCAACTTCCAAAAAATAGATCAAGAAAAATTAAAGAAGATAAACAGTGGATACTAGTCAGGAAGGATATTGGAAGAAATACCAATTCTTTTGAGGCTTTATCCTATGAAGAAAAAGTAGATCAAAACTTAGAGAACATAGTACAATAGGTTCAACATATTAACAAGGAACCGTCTATTCAGTATGATCCTAATTTAAGGAAGAAAATTCTTGATGAACCTAAGGAATATGTCTCATAAGATTTTGAAGACTCTCTTGAAGTACCATGCACCATTCAAGAGAAAAAAATTGGTAAATAAAATGCAGTTTTAGAAATTAATACCTCTACCATTAATAAGGAAATACTAGAAAATGAGCAAGACAAGACAAAAGCTTATGTAGTAGAGCTAGGATATGATGAAAAAAATTATGGAAGAAAAATGAGGAATAAAATAATAAGACCTACTCCTAATAAAGGTAAGGCAAAAAGAGGAAAACCCTCAAATTATCAAGCAATATCCAGGGAAGCAAGAGCAAACATAGAGAAAGGAACACAAACTAAGTTGGTTGAACTTCTATTTACCAAACAACAAAATGATATTGGTAATATGCAAGCGGGTCCAATAGCCCCTAGTGAGACATGACTATCATCTCATGGAATATAAGGGGTGTTAATGACCCCTCAAAGCAAAGATGTATCAGGGACCTATGTTTAAGTAATAAACCTAATATTCTTTGTATCCATGAAACTAAAATGACAAAAGAAGTTTCAAAAACTATGAAAGCAGTATGGGCAAGATGTGAATGGGATTCTATGGATTTAGAAGGAGTGGAAAGAAGAATTCTAACTTGTTTTAATCCTTCTAGAACCTCCTATGTAACCTTTCATAAAACTAGGCATTGGATAGCCTATTTAGTCACTTGCTACTTTGTAGATATTAATTTTATCCTTATCAATATCTATGGACCTACAACTCAGTCAGGTAGATTAGAAGTTTGAAGTGAGATTGAAGCCTTTATGAGAAGTAAAGACCAAGAAACCCAATTCATGATCATAGGAGATTTTAATGCCATAACCAAGCTAGATGAAAAATTTAGGGGAATTAGGAAATTAACCCAAAGTATGAGAGATTTCTTAGCTTTTATTCAAAATAATAATTTATGGGAGGTTGAATTTGAAGAAGACAATTATATATGGACCAAAAATAGGAGAGGTCGGAACCTAATAGCAAAAAAATTAGACAAATGCATACTCTCAAATCATTGTCTAGATGAAGGAACTTGTGCTAAAATTAATATCTTAACAAGGATTGGTTTAGATCACTAGCCAATAAGAGTTAAAATGGTGGTAAGTGAATTTAAAAAATATCATATTTTGAATATGAGTAGATGTGGGAAGACCATCCTCAATTTCTTGACATGATAGCACAAACATGGATTTCTTCAAGAAATGGTGGGTTGTATGCTCTTCCAAAATAAATTAAATCTATGATATCTAGATTAAAAGAATGGAGCAAGAACACTTTTGGAAACATTTTTTAGAAGAAAAAAGAAGAGATAAACTTTCAAGATTTCAAAAAGGTGATCATAATAATTCAAGATTAGAGAAAAGGGAGTTGCTTAGTGAATATCATAATATTTTGAGTAAGGAAGAGAAAATTTGGAGATTAAATTCAAGACAGACTTGGTTAAGAGGAGATAGAAATACAAATTTTTTCATAGGATGGCTATAGTACAAAGATCAATATTCAAAATTAGTAGAATTAAATCAATAGAAAGGGTTTACATTGAATATCGAAGTGAAATTAGAAAAGAGGTAAAGTCTTTTTATCAGAATATTCTAGGATTAGAGGAGACTAAAGTTCTTAATGATAAACTTCTTCAAGGCGTTCCTTCAGTTATAGCGAATGAAGACAATAGGAAATAAATGGAACCTATTACTATAGAAGAAGTTTATTTAGCTCTTTTCTATTTTAATAAGGATAAATCCCCTAGTCCAAATGGGCTTTTTGCAACTTTTTACCAACATAATTGGGATATAGTGAAGGATTATTTATTGGTGGTAGTGGAACAGTCTAGGATAAAATAATACATACCTTATAAAATAAATGCAACATATCTTACCCTAATTCCAAAAAAGAAGGATGTTGAATTGTTTGTGTAAAGTAAAAATGAACAACACCAATAAAGTAATAGATCAAAGAAGACAACAATATATGTAATAAATTGATAGATTTGATTTATTATAACTCAAGGATCCTGGATATCCAATTTTTACAATAGATTTACCCCAAATCTGGGTTTACAATGCAGTGTATGCTTCAATACAATTATTACAATGTAAGGGTTATGAAACCCTTATTCAAAATAATGTTGGTGTCTTTTAAAATCATCTTCAATCCAAACAATTTGTGGGTGGGCTTGTGTATCCCTATGGGACCACTCGAGCTGCAACAACCATCAATAATATAGCTTCTATACCTACAAACATATCATAACACAAAGAGATTAGTATAATATGTGAGGGCTCCACTGTGTGAGATCCTTTGAACAATAGATCTCCAAATCCTAGGTGTAGTAATGATAAAATGTAAGTAAAATATATAAAATATAGGTTAAAAAGCAATAATGCCTTATACCTTGTCATAATAATACCTATAATGTTGATCTATTTCTCTGCTTCTGTGATCTGGTATCGCACAAATGCCTGCAAGCATTCGAGGATTTGTCAACAGCAAATTGTCTGTTGGGAAACACCCTAGAGTATTTGAGGTGAGCTATGAATGCCCTACAGTATTCCCAGAATGCTCAATGGCATCTAGGGAACATCCCATAGAGTTTGGGGATTTTGGGGAGGTGTACTACAAAACCAAATCTAGTTTGTAGGGGTTTTAGCAATAGAAATGGAGGATGTGGTAGTGACGAGGAGGGAGGATGTTAGCGAAATGCTAGCATTTGGATGATGATGGATGCAAGGAATCAACAATCAACTTTAGAATTGATCAACCACTTAACAAATCAATAAACTTCTTAACCACTTAACCTCATTCACAAAAGTGAATGATCTTTTATGACTTACCTTCAACATGTTAGGGTTTCGATGACACCAACGCGTGGCCAATATTAAATCATGATGAAGGGCTAAGATTGTGCATTGATATGTGATATGGATCAAGTTAAATGGATGGTTGAGATTGATATGTGATGAGTGGCTGAGATTTATTTATATATAAATATATATTTATATAAAAATATATAAAATATTTATATTTAAATATAAATATAAATAAATATACATATATATATATATATATATAAATAAATAATGGATGGTTGTGATTGGATGATGCGTGGAAGACAAATGGTTAGGATTTGGTGTCTATAAATGCACCTTTTTGTATCACATTGTGTGAAACACAATATGGTGCAAAAACAAGAGATACCTGGTTTGGTGAAGCAACTTCTTTTCCTTAGTGCAAGAAGATCTTGGAGATAGAAATTGTAGGTGTAGCTTACCCCCTCAATTGGTGAATGAGTTAAGAATGAATCTCACGAGTCAATTGACAGAATTATGGGTGATAATGTGGGTGATAGTATGGGTGATATAAATGATGTAAATGTTGTTAGCTTTTGATGAATGAGCCTTGGGAGATAACAATCACAAGATGCAGATAATATGAAATAAAGTAAATCTCCTAGATCACTGAAATATGTTGTAAATAAAAATCATATAAAATATTACAATGTAGCTATGGAGGAAATGAACACTCCATTAATAAAGCTATTGAACTACATTGTATCCATCGCCAATGGATGGTGAGGTACACAGAATTGTACTATCCACCAAGCTACACTTTCGGACTATGTCCTTCGACTTTATATCTATATATCTATGAGGCCATCCTTATATAGGTAAAATAGGATACTTGGCCAACACTCTATCTAATTGTGCAAGGGACAACTTGCACATGTACAACTTGCACATTGACACTTGTGCATTTATTACATTCATGAAATAACTAGATAACTTGCACATAAAGTAATCTAAGTAAGTATCTTGGAAGATACATTTACATAACCCAAATGATGGAATAGATACTATTTCTAACAAATGTATGCGTAGCGAATATGTATTGTGGATGATATGAATGATGTAAATGTATTTTGTGTTTGGCCCAATAGAATAGGGAATTTTGCTAATGTGGGTGATATGGATGATGTAAATGTATTATGTTTTTACCCCAACATAAAAGGGATTTTTGCCAATGTGGGTGATATGGATGATGTAAATGCATTTTGTTTTTGCCCCAACAATAAAGGGTTTTTTGCCAATGTGGGTGATATGAATGATGTAAGTGTATGTGAATGGTGTATTCCGATGTGGGAAATCAAAATCAGATTTGGTTACCCCAAGTTTGGGGTGGTTCTGTATTGTTGAAGGATATGCCTTTTTGGCGTCATTAAAATGCAAAGTGATAAAAATGTAAGATGACATGGGGGATTTTTCGTATAGTGACTATTGAGAAATTCCTTCAATAAAAAAAAATCATCCTAATAGGCCTGTATATCTTATGGCTATGGATGTAAAAGAGATGATGTAATGAATGTTATCCGTGTTTCAATCCCACGGATCAGGACATCAATGATAGTTGTTAGACAAATTAATCTGAGCACAGTCTCACTCAAAAAATGAGAGACCAAATGGGTTGTGATTTTAAATAAGAGGATGTTGAATTATGTTATGGGTAAGCATCCTTATGGTGATCTACCCATCCTACCAAATTGCATGGATAACCAATCACTGCAATCAATAAGGGTAATAGAGTAAACCACTAGATACAAGGTTCACTTGAAAATGTGAGTGGAATTGGTAAATGTTGAATGGAAATGCAATGATAAATGAATTTGATGATTGTGAATGATGATGTATGAAGAAAAATGCATTGATGAGTGAATTGTATGATTTTGTGAAATTTGGAATTGTTTTGGAATGTTTTTGAAGCAATTTTGGATAATTTCATACCTTTTGGTCACAAACAAGATTTAACTACCCAAATCAATCCATGTTATCATAAAATGTGATGAAATGGTGTGATGAATGTCACAATTTTGTGAAATTTTGAACTATTTTGAGGTGTTTGTACATGATTTAGGTTCTTTCATGACTTTTGGTCGCAATCAAAAATGAAGCGTCCAAATAAATATGGGTTTTCACAAAACATAATGTGATGATAAAATGGATGCATGGATGGAGTTTGTGATGATTTTGTGGAGGTAAGCTATATTTTTAAGCCTTTGGAATCCTTCTACAACATTCTAGAATTGGACGCCAACCAACATCCATGGTAGGCATAGACACGAGAGGGTGTCCACCACCCTGCAAATGCTGGGAGGCATTTGAGTGCACCTAGAAAACACCATAGAGTGTTTGAGTGCACCAGAATCAGCTATAAAAGGTTTATAGAGGTAAATTTGAATTTATTCTTGCATCTGAAGGTGTGAGAAGCAACATCTAAAGGAGAGTGAGTGAGTGAAGGAGTGTGGAGGTGTGAAGTGATGATGATGGAGGGAGTGGATGCGATAGCAAGCATGGAGGTAAATGTGGTTGAGGTAAATGCCCTTAGCACTCTTTTTTGGAGTTTTGCAATATTTTTTTATGCAATGAATGTGCTAGTAATGTATTTATTGTTGTGTTGTGCTATAGTTGAGGATCTTGGAGGCTCAACACTAATTCTCACCTATCATACCAAGGGTGAGAAAGGCCTTAGAGAAGGCCCATTGGGATAAGTTGGAGTAGATGGGGTTGGCGGGATCCACCCAAAGAGAGGTGGTGAGGGCTGATGAGGGGTAACTATCTACCTTAACAGATAGGTGGGATCTATATAGGAGGAGCTTCCAGCTCTTGACAGGGGAGGTGATAGTGACACTAGAAGATGTATACAATATCTTTCGAGTGCAAGTGAAGGTGTTGCATGTCCAAGTTGGACATGATAAGGAGTATGCGTTGAGGTGAATTTTTAGATATGGATGGAGGGATGTGAGTGTGAGGGATGGAGGAATAATGTATTTGACAGTGTATATAAATAAGAAGTTAGAGGTATTGCCCACCTTGGTCATGTTCATGTTGGCCAACATATTGGTTCCTAACAACACCGACTATCAGTTCCCATGGAACATGATTAGGCTGGTGTAAGATATGATTGATGAGCCTTGGGTATATGCATGGGTGTCTACACTACTAGCATAGGCGTATCTGGAGCTATATGAGGTGAGGATGCAAGGAAAAATGGATTGTGTTGCAGTGTTGGGGCTAGGAGCACTTTAGTGTGGCTCATATTGTGCGCTTTCCTTGCGAGGAGTGAAATAGGGATCAGCCCTATGATTTGAGGTGGTAGGTGGTTGAGGAGGTTCAACCGAGTCATCCTAGTCAGAGTGATCAGGAGTAAAAGGATATATAGGTAGGTTTGACACTAGATCAGGTGTACGAGAGGCCATGGTGAGAGGCTAGGTGGCCTTTTGATGGAGAGTAGCTTCAATAGATCTGGTAGGCTAGATGGGTGGTTGGGCGACATGGGAGTGAGGTAAAGCTAATCTAGTTATCATGGATGATATAGTAGTTTGAGTTAAGCCAAGGAGTACCTGAGGTTCATGTGCTCTATATGCATCGATCTAATGAGTCGAGCCTACCTTGTGTGGAGGAGTGGTGGATGGATTATGAGGATGATAAGGAGATAGATCTCCTAGATGTGGATGATTTCAAGATATAGTAGAGTATGATGTATGGTTTTTTTTATATCCTCCATAGGTATCGATTCATGTGGTCGATGAGGGTATCAAATATGAGGAGGCCATAAAGGAGGTAGAGGAGGCTCCCTAATGTCAAAGATGTCATTGATTCATCATAGGGAGGTAAGCGAGAGATGTAGCTGAGCAACCTCCAAATATTGGAGGTGATGATAGTAGAAGAGATGATATGGAGGAGGTTCCAAAGATACCTCTAGTTTAGAGTGATGAGGAGTGGGCTAGGCTTGAGGTAGAGTAGGACCAGCTCCGATGGATGGTAGTAGAGTGAGATACAAAGATAGCTCGACTACGTATGAATTTGGATGCTCGGATGGTGGTAGGTGGAGGTAAGGATGTGATAGTAAGGATCCAAGTAGAGATATAATAGAGGTACTCTCATTAGAGGTATGATGTACTATGCCTTTCATCTTGAGAGAGATATATCTAGGATTTAGAGGATCTACTTATGCAGCACCACATTGGGCTACCAGATAGACCTTATTCCTCTATAGTGGGTTTTGTTAGGTATAGTGACTCTAGATCTAGGGCTCCATCAGGGTCTCGAGAGTCTACCTATGGGCATTAGCTAGTGCTTACATGCACTTTTATATATGATCCTTGGTGCTCCATTATACATAGCCTTCGAGCATTCATTATACATGTGATATATACATGGCTTTGTTGTGTGTTATGAATTTATGTGGATATTTGTGTGAATGCATGTGTATATGTGATGGATGATGATGTAATGATGATGTGTATAAATTGTGATAATACAAATGAATTGATGTTCTAATGATCATTTGTAGTAGTTTAATTTTTCTTGACCATTATTATAATTGTTGCTTAATCAGGGATACCAATATGGTGGTCTTTGAAATGGAAAATTCATGTAATGGTGTGATAATGCTATGGATGTTGTTTGGGCTTGTGGATGACTAATAGTTTTGCAAAGACACTGATATACTAGTGATATCAAACAAACTCGCTAAATTATATCTAATTTCTCTAAGACCAAATGTGTGTGTAGTGAAGATGTTCATTTACCAATCATGAGCATGGAAATCAAGAACCAATGTGTGCAAGTGAGTTCATTAACCCTCTTGAGTAAATTGAGATGAAAACCTATCACGAAGGAGACCAAAAAGTTATCTCATCCTTATGTGCGATCAGAGGTCTCTTCAAGAGAGATGTGTCACCATGCATGAGCATAATCCACTACCATTCAAGCATATATAACCCTGGTGGAGGTTAGATCTATAGTCCAACAATCTGATTTTTAAGCATTGGAGATTCAATCTACCTAACCACTTGGATGGAAATGTAGTTCTATCCTTATGACTTGTATATTTATGGTGTGTGACTTGTAAAAGAGTTAGAGCTTTAGAGAATTATATTCTCAACCAAGGTATGATGAGAATTTAACCCTATCCTTACTACTCGTTTTTTTATTTGAAAGTGTTAATAGTGGTGAAGACCACTATTTTTTATTTTGGACTATGTGCATAATGGGACAAGCGAAGATAAATTTTTCACTTTGAGGTTCAAACCAATCATGGTATTATCCCTCTTTGAAAAAAAATGTTTTTATATGTGTGAGATGTGTTTTTTTCAAGATAGTTAGAGTCAAATCCTAAAACCCAAGATTTTCTTTAGTGAAAATGTGCCTTGGTCCTAGAGAAAACTAGACATGTTTTGGAGGTTTTTTGAAACACTAAGAGTGGTTGAGTGAATGAAAACACCTAGGCATAATGGGAACTTGTAGTGCTAATGATGATTAGACGTGTGACATAGTATGGATGTTGACTTGAAGGTATCCCTAATTAAGGCTACAAGATTTATTGAATCAATCATTGTCTAAACTTAACAAATGACCCCTAGTATGGTGGATGAAATTCATCAAAATAAAGATAACTATAATAGATCAAACACAAGAAATATTGCACAATAAAGAAATGATATTATATTGATATTATGGGAGCCTTGATCTCCACTATTACAATGCAACTTGTGTTGATACAAATGATTTTACAATCAAAGGGTTTAAAACCCTCGTTCAAATGAATATTTGGTGTCTTCAAGTCGTCTTCACTCCAAAAAATTTGTGAGTGGGCTTGCGTATCCTTGTGGGGCCACTCTAGCTGCAACAACCATCAATGTAAATGCTCCCTACAACCTGCACACAAATAGATCAAAAAATAGGTTAGTAACACCTGTAGGGCCTCCACAGTGTGAGGCCCACTAAAATCTTAAAGTGTACAATATTAACCCTAACTAAAATATTTGATGAAATAAAGTGTAGATGTACCAAAAATATAAGTAAAGCAATAATAAATTATACCTTATCAGAATAATACCTGCGATGTTGATCTATGCCTCTACTTTCTCGATCTAGTGGTGCACAAATACCCGTGAGCATTCGAGGGTTTGTCGATGGTAAACTAGCTGAGGAGAAATGTCCTAGAGCATTTGGGGAGAGTTGTGAATACCCTACAATGTTCTTGGAACACTTGATAGTGTTTGGGGGTTTCAAGGAGGTGTACAGTAGAACCAGATCTGGTTCATAAGGGTTTTGGTGATAGAAAATGGAGGATGCGATGGCGATGAGGAGGGAGGATGTTAGCGAAATGCTAGGGTTTGGATGATGATGGATGAAGGGATCTAATGATCTCAGGAATCCACAATCAACTTTCAAATCAACTAACCAATACTTAACCTCATTCACAAAAGTGAATGATCTTTTATAACTTGCCTTCAACATGTTAGGGTTTCGACGACACCAACGAGTGGCCAAGATTAAAACATGATGAAGGGCTAAGATTATGACTTTGATATGTGACATGGATCATGTTAAATGGATGGCTGAGATTAAGATGTGATGGGTGGCTGAGATTTATTTATATATATATATATTAAATATATATATATATAAATATATATATATATAAAATATATATATATATATATATATATATATAATGGATGGTTGTGATTGGATGATGTATGGATGACAAGTGGCTAGGATTTGGTGTCTATAGATGCCCCTTTTTGTATCATGTTGCGTGAAACACAATGCGGTGCAAAAACAAGAGACACCTAGTTTGGTGAAGCAACTTCTTTTCCTTGGTGTACAAGAAGATCTTGGAGATAAAAATTGTTGGTGTAGCTTACCCCCTCAATTGGTGAATGAGTGAAGAATGAATCTCACAAGCCAATTGATAGAATTGTGGGTGATAATATGGGTGATATGAATGATGTAAATGTATGTGAAGCGAATATGCATTATGGATGATATGAATGATGTAAATGTATTATTTTTTTTCCCCAATAGAAAAGGGATTTTTGCCAATGTGGGTGATATGAATGATGTAAATGTATGTGAATTGGAATATGATGTAATATTTCCAAGAGAAAAGGGATGTTTTTAAAATTGTATATGTGATATGAATGATGTAAATGATGTATCCTAGATGTGGGAAATCAAAATCAAATTTGGTTGCCCCAAGTTTGGGGTGGTTTTGTGTTGTTGAAGAATATGCCTTTTGGTATCATTGAAATGCAAAGTGATGAAAATGTAAGATGACATGGGGGTGATGATCATATAATTGTTAAATTAATGATAGAGAAAGTCACTAATAGATACTGACTTGTAAAAGAGAATGATGTAGTAAAAGTTATCCATGTTGGGGATCCCATGGAAAAGGGCATCAATGATAGTTTTTAAGCAAATTAATCTAAGCATAGTCTCACTCAAAAAATGAGGGACCAAATAGATTTTGATTTTGAACAAGAGGATGTTGGATGATGATGTAGAAGTGTCCTTATGGTGATCTACCCATCCTACCAAATTGCATGGATAACCAATCACTACAATCACTAAGGGAATAGAGTAAACCACTAGATACAAGGTTCACTTGAAAATGTGAGTGGAATTGGTAAATGTTGAGTGGAAATGCAATGATAAATGAATTTTATGATTGTGAATGATGATGTATGAATAAAAATGCATTGATGAGTGAATTTTATGATTTTGTGAAATTTGGAATTGTTTTGGGATATTTTGAAGCAATTTTGGATAATTTCATGACTTTTGGTCGCAAACAAGATTTAATCACCCAAATCAATCCATATTATCACAAAATGTGATGGAATTGATGAATGATGAATATGGGAGTTTTTGTGAAATTTTGGACCATTTTGAGGTGTTTGTATGTGATTTAGGTATTTTTGTGACTTTTGGTCATAATCAAAAATGAAGCATCCAAATCAATTTATGTTTTCACAAAACATGATGTGATGATGTAATGGATGCATGGATGAATTTGAGGTGATTTTGTGGGGTTTTGCTATAGTTTGAGGCCTTTTGAGTCCTTTTATAACATTCTAGAGTTGGATATCAACCAGCATCCATGGAATGCATAGACGTGGGAGGCATTTGAGTGCACCAAGAAAATGCCCATGGGTATTTGAGTGTGCTAAAATCAGCTATAAAAGGGCTTGTAAAGGTGAAATTGGATTCATTCTTATGTTAGAGGTTCCAGAAGTTGCGTTTGAAGGAGAGTGAGTGAGTGAGTGAAGGAGTGTGGAGGAGTGAAGTGATGGTGATGGAGGGAGTGGATGCAATAGTAGGAGTGGAGGCGCAGGTGGATGAGGTAAGTGCCCTTGGCACTCTTGTTTGGATTTTGTAATTTTTTTTTGCAATGAATGTGATAGTAATGTATTTTTATGTTATGTTGTGTTGTAGTTGAGGATCTTGGAGGCTCGACATTGATTCTCACCTATCATACTAGGGGTGAGAAAGGTCTTGCAGAAGACCCATTGGGATTGGTTGGAGTAGATTGGTAGGATGCACCTAGATTGAGGTGGTGAGGGTTGATGAGGGGTACCTCTCTGCCTTAGTGGAGAGGTGGGATCTAGATAGGGGGACCTTCTAGCTCTTAATAGGGGAGGTGATAGTGACACTCGAAGATGTATACCACATCTTTCGAGTACTAGTGGAGGGGTTGTATGTCCAAGTTGGGCATGATAAGGAGTATGAGTTGAGGTAGATTTTTGGAGATGGATGGAGGGATGTGAGTGTGAGGGGTGGAGGGATAAGGTATTTGGACATGTATGCGAGGAAGGAGTTGGAGGTATTACCCACCTTGATCATGTTCCTATTGGCCAATATATTGGTGCCTAACAACATCGGTTATCGGTTCCCATGGAACATGATTATATTGGTGTATGATATGATCGATGAGCCTCGAGTGTATGCATGGGCACATTGCTAGCTCATATTTATATAGAGTTGTATGAGGTGAAGAGGTAGGGGTGAAAGGGGTTGGGTTGTAGTGTGTTATTGTAGTGTTGGGGCTAGGAGCACTTTAGTGTGGCTCATCCTGTGGGCCTACCTTATGAGGAGTGGGATAGGGATCAACCCTATGTATTGAGATGGTGGGTAGTTGAGGAGGTACAACCTAGTCATCCTGGTCATAGTGGCTAGGAGTGTAGAGATATATGGGTAGGCTTGATACCTGATTAGGTGTATTGGAGGCCATGGTGGGATGCTAGGTGGCCTAGTGATGGAGAGCAGCTAATGGGTTAGGTAGGCTAGATGGGTGGTTGGGTGGCATGGGAGTGAGGTGGAGCTGATCCAGTTCTCATGGGTGTTATGGTAGTTTGGGTTGAGGTAGGGAGTACCTGAGGCTCCTGTGCTCTATAGGCATCGATCAGATGAGTCAAGCCTACCTTGTGTGGAGGAGTGGTAGGTGGAGTATGAGGATGATGAGGAGATAGATCTCTTAGATGTGGATGATGTTGGGACCACCATGGAGTATGATGTATGGTTTGCTTCACAACCACCATGGGTATCGAGTCAGGTGGTTGAGGAGTAGAAGATGAGGAGGAGATTAGAGGAGGTAGAGGAGACTCCTCGATGTTAGAGATATCATCGATCCAATATAGGGAGGTAGGTGAGGGATGTAGTAGAGTAGCCTCCAGAGATTGGAGGTGATGGTGGTAGGGATGGTATGGAGGAGGTTCTGGAGAGACCTCCTGGTTAGAGTGAGGAGGAGTGGGCTAGGCTTGAGGCTAAGTGAGACCAGCTCTAGTAGATGGTGGTGGAGTGGGATGCAGAGATAGCTCGCTGTGGGTGGAGTTGGATGCATGGGTGGTGGTAGGTGGAGGTGAGGATGTGATAGCGAGGCTCTAGGTAGAGTTAGCATAGAGGGACTCTTATTAGAGGTATGATGTACTACACCTTCGATCCTAGGAGAGGTATATCTAAGATTTAGAGGATCTACTTATGCAACACCACATTGGGCTACCAGATCGACCTTCTTCCTCCCTAGTGGGTTCTGTTAGGCGTAGTGACTCTAGGTATAGTGACTCTCGGTCTAGGGCTCCATCAGGGTCTCAAGGGTCTACCTATGGGTGTTAGCTAGTGCTAGATGCACTTTTTGTATATGAGCCTTGGTGCTCCATTGTATATAGCCTTCGAGTATTCATTGTACATGTGATATATATATATATATGGATTTTATTTTGTGTTATGAATTTGTGTGGATGTTTGTGTGAATGCATGTGTATATGTGATGGATGATAATGTAATGATGATGTGTATGAATGCAAATGAACTAATACTCTAATGATCATTTGTAGTTTAGATTTTACTTGACCATATTTATCATTGTTGTTTAATCAGGGACACCAAAATGGTGGTATGTGAAATGGAAGACTCATGTGATGATGTGATAATGCTATGGATGTTGTTTTGGCTTATGGATGATTGATTGTTTTGTAGAGACTCAAACATACTAGTGATTTCAAACAAACTCACTAAGTTCTATCTAATTTCTCTAAGACCAAATGTGTGTGTAGTGAAATGTTCATTTACCAATCATGAGCATGGTAGTGACTCAAGGCAATCAAGAACCAATGTGTGTGCAAGTGAGTTCATTAACCCATCTTGAGTAAATTGAGATGAAAACCTATCATGGAGGAGATTAGGAAGCTAGCTTGTCCTTATGTGTGGTCAGAGGTCTCTTCAAGAGAGATGTGTCACCACGCATGAGCATACTCCACTACCAGTCAAGCATCTATAGCCCCGATGGAGATTAGCTCCATAGTCCAATGATCTGATCTCTAAGCTTTGGAGATTCAGACTACCTAACCATCTGGATGGAAATGTAGTTCTATCCTTACGACTTGAGGATCTGTGGTGTGTGATTTGTAAAAGAGTTAGAGCTTTGGGGAATCAGATTCTCAACCAAGGTATGATGAGAATTTTACCCTATCCTTACTACTCATTCTTTTATTTGGAAGTGTTGATAGTGGTGAAGACCACTATTTTTTATTTTGGACTATGTGCATAATGGGACAAGCAGAGATGACTTTTTTGCTTCGAGGTTCAACCCAATCATGGTGTTATCCCTCTTTGACACAAGATGTTTTTAATATGTGTGAGATGTGTTTGGTTCAAGATTGTTAGAGTCAACTCCTAGAACTCAAGATTTTTTAGTGAAAATGTGCCTTGGTCCTAGAGAAAATTGACATGTATTGGAGGTTGCTTGAAACACTAGGAGTGGTTGAGTGACCGAAAACACCTAGGGATGATGGAAGTGGTAGTGCAAATGATGAATTGACTTGTGAAATGGTGTAATGAGATGGATGTGAACTTGAGGGTGCCCCTGATTAAGGTAACAATATTTATTGGATCAATTATTGTCTAAACTTAACAAATGACCCCTAGTATGGTGGATGAAATGCATTGAAATGATAATGAATGTGATTGTGCAAAATGAATGTGTGAAATGCAATGTGTATGAATGCAATGTGTATGGATGATGTTTTTGTGTATTAGCCATGTATATATATACATATATAAAATACATTAAGCATAGAATACTCTCAAGTGGATAATGTTCAGTGGCTCAGGCTCTTCTACTCCCCCTAGACTGGTAAGCCTATATGTTCCTTGGATAGCAACAAGCAACACGTATAAATATAAATGACAAGGCCATGCAAATGCAATGCAAATATTTTATTTTTTATTATGTACATATGTTACATGATGTTCTAGTGAAGTGGATGAGGTGGAGGTGGTGGTTCACCAGTTGGTTCAACTCGCTCCCTTGGGAGGAGCAAATAGAAGATGGGTTGATGGATGGGGAACATTCTGAGATAATACTCATCTTGTTCAGTGAATGGAGTGATTGGGATTGATTCCTCTTTGGATTCATCTGAAGCTATCGACATGATATCATATTCTTCATAGAATTCTCCTCAAAGTCATCATTGTGATTGGTTTCCTCTTCTGAATTTAAATGGAGGTTTTGAAAAGCTTGTTCAAAAGAGGAAGTGGAAGAATGAGAATGGTATCCCAAACTTGAATGGTCATGCACTTCTCGATATGGAGTTTCAATGATTTTATGCATACCTTGTTCATGTCATCCTAGGTTATATCCTTACCAATTGACTCGATGAAAGTATCATGAAGGAAAACCGATCATGTGCTCTATGTTGGCAAGGACTGGTTGTGTAGGTTCATCTAGGGAAGGTGGATCGAATGATGAATCAACCCCCATATATGAAATTAATTTTATTAGGTGTTGAACCCATATTGTACACCGCTCCTATGGATAAGGGTGGGTCACATGGATGACCGTAATCCCTAATAGTTTGGATGCTTAGTGGTGTAATTGTGATATCTTGGACCACGTATTCACCAATGCTAGGATTGGTGAGGTGGACTACAACTTGTGAGGATGGATGAGGTGGATGGAGTGGATGTGGAGATGTGGGGCTCATGGGTGGCTTGTGGCTCAAATGAGGGAAGGGATGTATGGTGAAATGACATCTCATAATCTATTAAATCGACTTGTGAGACATCATCTGGTGGAGATGAAGATGGATTTGGTTGAGGTGTTTGATGGATGGTTGATGATGTTGATGTGGATGGAATGATAGTGGGTGTTTGTGAAGTTGGTTGGATGGGTGATGATGAATGAGTGGTGATAATGGGTGATGTTGATGTTGATGATGTGGATGGTGTGGATTGGGTTTGACCACATGTACATGTAGTCGACTATGATGAAGGTGGAGGTGTGGAAGTGGAAGCTTGATGTGGGGTAGTGATGGGGAGCTCCTCAAGAATAGGAGATTTTGATGAAGAAGTGGTGTGATGTGAAGTGGATGGTGTGGTTGATGGAGTTAAGAATAGGTGGGTGGATGGAAGTGTGGATTCGTATGGATTGGAAATGAAGTTGTAGTACTTAAATGGTTTGATGTGATTTTAGGAAGTATTGAAGGGACACATTTCATCTCCCTTATCCAGGGGTATCCAAGGAGTACATTGTAATCCATGGACCCCTCCAGGATATGGAACATGGTATGCAATATCTTAACCCCCACTTCTATAGGTAAGATGATAGTGCCAATTGTAGAACAAAGAGCATCATTGAATGCTCTCAAGGTGAATGTGGATTTGGTTATGTGTGAGGGTGGAAGATTGAGATGTTGAAGGGTGGATGTGGTGATGATGTTGATGGATGAGCCAATGTCAATCAACACTCATTTAAAGGGCTTCCTATCAACTTGAGCCATAATGTGTAATGGAGGATCCAATGATTCTGATGATATTGATTTAATTTCAAAATCATAGAATGTGATAGAAGGTTCCATACATATTTGAATACTCCCCATGAAATTGTTAAAGGCATTAGTGTCTTGGGATTGAAGTTCAATGGATTTTAAAATTTCCATTAATGCCTCATGGTGTGGGGGAGATTGTTGTATGAGCTCATAGATGGATAGTTTGGCTGAAGCTATTTTAAGGCTAGTTGTTAGTCGACTACTTAGGGAGATGATGGGTCTTTGTGGATGGTTTGGGGGATGAATGGGTTGGGATGGATGACTTGGAAGGTGGATGGGTTGGGATGAATTGGTAGAAAAATGGATGGGTGATGATGAATTGGTAGGTTGTGGAGACACACTTGCTTGTGGTGCTATAGGAGGTTGAACTACCTGTTGTTGTTCATTTTATTTATTGGTGCTTCTTTGACCTTGGGTGACTACATGGATAGCCCCCACAAAACCTTGGTATTGTTGTACATGATTAACTTGGTTAGGAGGAGTCATGGTATTTGATCCCCCTATCATTTGTTGTTGTTCCTCATGATGAGGAAGTGGTGTTTGGTATATACCAAGGTTTTGGTTTTGTTGTGCCAAGGGACTATCAAACTTAATGGCCCCTAGGTCTATCAAATCTTGCACCATGTTTTTAAATATAAAGCAGTTGTTAATGTCATGCCCTTTATGTCGATGGAAAGGATAAAACAAGTGCTCCTTATAGTTCTTGCCATGTTTGATTTGATCTTCTGGTATGATTTTGGGTAAGGCAATAGCATTGGTGTCATACAACCTATGGAAGATGGAGGCATATGATTCGAGTAAGGGTGTGTAGGTGCGGTCTTGTCGAACATATTGTTGATGTTGATGATTTTCCATAGTTGGCATTATGTTATGAAGTTGTTGTGGTGGGGGAACCACTTGATAAGACACTTGTTGTGGTTGTTGCATTGGTTGTTGTTGTTGAGTCATTGTCGGTTGACTCAAGACCACTTGATTTACTTGTCTTGGTTTTGATTGGCTAGAATAATTTCCTTTAGATTGGCCCTTATTTTGCCATTATTTTTTCTTTGGTTTTATCTCACCCTCTTGGATTTTTATCTCTTCAATTACATGAGCTTGGGTGAGAGCTTCATCAAATGTTCTATATTGTTGTAGTTGCAATAACAAGGAGATGGGTTTTAAGCAACTCCTTGCAAACATTCAAGTCAATTCTTCCATTGGTAGGGAGAATGACAACTTAGTGATAACTACCCTCCAATGGTTTCTAAAATCATAGACTGACTCTTCTTCGAATTGTCTAAGGTTGTATAGGTCGGTCAATGTGGTTTTCTTATGAACATTGAGGGAAAACCTTTCCAAAAATTTATCTACCAATTGTTCAAATGTGTAAATGCTATGGTGTGGTAGATGATTATACCAATCTAAGGCATCTCCCCCAATGTCTGAGGAAAATTTTTGAGCATCAAAGCATCTTGATCTTGAATTTAAAAGCATGAGTGAATGAATGTGCTGATGTGCTCTCTAGGGTCCTCAGTCCCTTTGAATTTGTCAAATTTTGGTATTGTGAAGTCTATCGGATAAGGTGGTGATGGTACCAAAAAATGAATAGGTTGATTGATCAGTTGTCTTAGTGTAGGCTTCTGGTACATCATACTAGGAGTATGCATAATCAAGCTATCAATCTGTTGTTGCATGGCTTGGATTTTAGGGTCTTCCACATGTGTGTAGAAGCCTTGAATTATTTGATGATTGTGTGGAGGTGGGGTGTGTGGAGTGGTGAATTGTTGATATGGAATGTGATGTTGATGGTTTGATGGATTGAAGGGTATTTGATGATGTTGGGTATGTTGTTGGGCTTGGTGATGGAATGATTGTTGTTGATGGAGTGGAGATGAGGTTTGGGGAATGTGAATGTGTTGGGTTGTGGAAGTGGGGTTGATGTGGGTGAATGGAGGTGTGGGTATAGCAACCTAAGAAGATTGTGATACCCAAGATGGATCAGGGGTGAAGAAAGTGTGTTGGCTTGGAATGGAATGGGGTTTAAAATCTGCTACTTGTGATTGTTGTTGAGGGTAAGAATGAGCATCTTGTTGGCCCATGAGCAATTGATTGAGGTGTTGCCATGCTTGTTGTATGGCAATTTTTGAAGTAGATTGTGTGGTTGTGGTGGAAGTGGATGTAGGTGAGGTGTGAGTGTTGGCAATGTTGGTGGAGGTTAATGGAGGGTAAGTTGTGAAAGGAATCACAACTGAATGAGGGGATGGAATGGTGGATGGAATCTATGAAGTAACATTGACTTGTGCTTCGTAGAGTGGGTTGGAATAGGTAGTGGTGTAGGTAGATGGGATGGAGGTGATTTGGCTACATTGTGGTGGAGGAATTTGGTGTGAAGGTGTGGATGTTACCTCAAAAAGAGGGTTGGTGTAGACTTGGCTAAAGTTGGTGGGATGTGAGTGAGCAAGTTCCTACTGAGAAGAAGGAACTTGTTTGTGTGGGATGTTAAGTTGTTCTAAGATTAGTATTGGTTGGTCTTAAGTAAGCTCCAACTTTGTCCATGTCTATGTAGGTGGTGCGATGGTTGGTTGGTGTGGATGGCTCTATTTCTAGGATGGAGGTGTGAATGGCTCTGTGCATCACATCAGCATTCAAAGTGAATATTGTGTGTGAAGGTCTTACAGATAAATCAAAATAGCTTGTCTATGTTGTGTTGGTTGGGTTAGCCATAAAAGTGGTTGAGGAAGGAGTGGAGCACTCCATGGATGAGGTTGGTGCTTGATTCATGGCTCTAGCTTGATTTTTGGTCAATACCATAAGCTATGAGCAAGCAGGGGTAGCGAATGTGAGGGATGTGTGTGGAAAGGTGCAATGACAATGAAAAGCACATAATCAAACAAACAATTGAATCCTATGTCTTGCAACAATGTTTTTTTTTGTGGTTTGTGTGTTTTGATGTGCCTAAGCCTAAGACTACTATGCAGGGTGGATTCCTAAGGTGGATGGCAAGTGAGGATTTTTTTGGTGATGAAATCTAGAAAAATCACTCATGGGCTGCTAAGGTGTCTATGGGGTGAGCTAATGGATGGAGATGAAGCCCACCATCATTGGTCTCGATCAGTGGTTGGTGATGAAATCCAACTCACTGATGTTGAAAGTGAAGCATGCAATTATGTGTGATTATTTTTAAATTTTGTTGTCTATGGTGTTCAAAATGCAAAGAAACCCTCTTTCACTCAACCAAGTTGGTGACTAAGAACACTAATACTAAGCCCCTCAAAAGAATCTAGGGTACACCTCTTAAGATCCACTCTAAATCATCAAGTGATTCCAATAGTGGAGGGTTCACCTAGTTCTTCCACTCTGAATCAACAATGTGTTTCCAACAGTGGGAGAGAGCTTGAGTACCAATGACTTGTTCTAGCTTAGAAAAGTGAAAAGTGGGAAACTTTAGCCTAAAGTGCAACTACTATGCTTTTTTGATTTATTGCAAACAACACTTAGGGTAGAAAGTAAAAACACCATGAAAGATAACAAAAACTTGAATCTAGTGTAATGAATGTCTAATGCAACTAAGATGAATGCACATATGCAGATCTATCCCTATGTGCAATTCTATATGATTTTGAAAATGCTTATGAATGCCTAAGATGCTTATCAATGCAAAATGTTGCTTTTTAAATAGAAAATAAATATTTCTTTTCTTTTCCTTCTTTTTAAAAAGAAAAAATGTGAGTAGAGTTTAAATAAGACTTACTAGAAGTCCTACGTATTTTTATTCAACTCTACAAATGTGACACAAAATCTCATAGTTTTCTCTATCAAAACCCATAGTTTTCTCTATCAAAACATAGTTTTCTCTATTGAAACCCACCGATATGGCATCCGCATGACCACAGATCAAATATTGTTTCTTCTAAAAACCCTAGCCCTAGATCTCATGATTTTTGCTGATAAATTTTTGAAACCTACAACAAAAATAAAAAATATAGATAAAAAATATTGACAAGGTATATTAAAATATGAAACCCTTTGGGGGTCCCACCATGATCACCATTTTGTAAAGTAAAAATGAACAACACCAATAAAGTAATAGATCAAAGCAAATAATAATATATGCATGAAATTGATAGATCTGATTTATTATAACTCAAGGAGCCTGGATCTCCAATTTGTACAATAGATTTATCCTAAATTTGGGGTTACAATGCAATGTATGCTTTGATACAATTATTACAATGCGAGGGTTTGAAACCCTCATTCAAAATAATGTTGGTGTCTTCTAAAATCATCTTCACTCCAAATAATTTGTGGGTGGGCTTGTGTATCCCTACGGGACCACTCGAGCTACAATAATCATCAAGAATATAGTTCCTGTACCTACAAATAGATCACAACACAAAGATATTAGTAGTATATGTGAGGGCTCCACTATGTGAGACCCTCTGAATAATAGATCTACAAACCCTAGGTGTAATGATGATAAAATGTAAGTCAAATACAAAAAATGTAAGTTGAAAAGCAATAATACCTTTTACCTTGTCAGAATAATACTTGTGATGCTGATCTATGTCTTCTATTTTATGATCTGGTGGTGCATGAATACCCATGAGCATTCGAGGGTTTGTTAGTGGTAAAATGGCTTAGGGGAAATACCCTAGAGCATTTGAGGAGAGTTGTGAATGCCCTACAACATTCTTGGAATGCTCAATAGCATTTTAGGAATGCCTGGTAATGTTTAAGGGTTTTGGGGAGGTGTACTATAGAACCAGATCTGGTTCATAGGGGTTTTGGTGATAGAAATGGAGGATGTGGCAATGGTGAGGAGGGAGGATGTTAGCAAAATGCTAGGGTTTGGATGATGATGGATGCAAGGGCTCTAATAACTTTAGAATTGATCAATTTTGACAATTAATTAACTACTTAACCTCATTCATAAAAGTGAATGATCTTTTATAACTTGCCTTCAACATGTTAGGGTTTTGATGACACCAACGGGCGATCGAGATTAAAATATGATGAAGGGCTAAGATTATGACTTTGATATGTGACATGGATCATGTTAAATGGATGGTTGAGATTAAGATGTGATGAGTGGCTGAGATTTATTCATATATATATAATATATATAATATATATATTTAATATAAATATATAAATATATATATATATATATATATATATATATATATATATAAATAAATAATGGATGGTTGTGATTGGATGATGCGTGGAAGACAAGTGGCTAGGATTTGGTGTCTATTGTTTGATTATTTTAGACCTATATGCCTATGTAATATGGCATATAGTGATGAAGAATCGATTAAGGCTATTGTTAGAAAAAATCAATTCATAAGAGCAAGGAGGATTTGTAAAAGGGAGACAAATTCTAGACGGGATCATAGTAGCTCATGAAGTTATACATTCAACAACTTATAGAAAAGGGAAAGGAATTATCTTAAAACTTGATATGAGTAAAGCTTATGATAGGGTTAAATGAGAATTTCTTTTTGTAGTTTTAGAAAAAATTTGATATGAAGAAATGGGTTAGATGGATTAAAGCTTGTGTCTCTATATTTTCTTATTCAGTATTGGTTAATGGGTTAGTAACATAATCTTTTAAAGCCAAGAGAGACCTTAGACAAGGAGATCCTCTATCTCCTTATTTGTTCATTATTATGGCAAAGGTTTTGAGTAGGAACTTAAAGAAGGCTTACAAAAATGGGCTTATAAGTGGACTTAAGGTTAGTAATAACATCGACAACATCACCCATCAATATTTTGTAGATTATACAACCCTTTTTGGAAGGGCAATGATAAATGAGGCCAAAGCTTCCAATAACTTTTTAAAGGAATATGAAAGAGTGTTAGGGCAAAAAGTTAGGACAAAATCCAAAATTTACTTCCTTAACACTCTAGCTAATATCTAAGCAAGAATTTGTAGGTTACTTCAAATGGAGGAAGAAAATTTGCTAGCAACTTATCTATGGATGTCTTTATTTGAGGGGAGAATGAGGATATAATTATGGAATCTAGTTATTAGTAAAGTTCATAATGAGCTTCCAGCTTGGAAAGGTAGATGGTTATCATTAGCAAGAAGAGTGCAGTTAGGATATCATTGTATACATATCATTCCAACATATTATATATCATTGTATATTATGCCAAAATCGGTTGAAATTTTTTTAATCTATATTATGTGATCCTTTTTATGATCAGGTTTACATGATAAAAGGAAATTTCCTTTGGTGAAATGGAGCAAGGTGTGTGATGATAAAACTAGGGGAGTTCTTGGTTTAAGAGTTCTTATAGATGCAAACTTAGCTCTTAAGGGAAAAGTAATCTAGAGATTGTACAAAGAGAGTCAAAGACAATGGGCAAGAATTCTTCTATGTTGAACCCAATGACCCAAATTTAATATTTATTGCATTCTCTCTACCAAATGGTTCTACTCTTTGGAATGGTTTAAAAAATATATCGATCTAATGATTAAGGGTTTAATATGGGTGGTGGGAACTGGAGAAAAATTTTCTATTTATATGGATACTTGGTGTGATATAAAACCATTCGATTTAGATCTAATTTTGTAACCTTGGATGAGAATTCTCCAAGATAAATATGGTGATAGGATTTCAAACATTTGGTACAAGGATCAGGAAGGAACATACAAATGGAAATAATATTTTTCTACAAGTATACAAGACTTTTATGCTAGGATGAAATTGAGTATAAAGACAACAACTATGATATTTATGAGGGGAGCCAAGGATAAATTGATTTGGGAGTTGAATAGTTGAGGAGAATACACAACAAAAAATGGATATAATGTAAAGCACCAACAAAATAGTAATATCATAAAAATATGGAAAGATATTTAGGATAGCTCAAGCATTCCTAAGTCAAAATGTTTATTTGTATTGTAGGTCATAGAAGAATGTTATCCTGGGATAACCTTCTAAAAAGGAGTTTTCATGGCCCCTCTTAATGTGTTCTTTGTAAAAAAGAGGAGGAGAGTATAAACCATCTCTTGGGACATTGCTCAATAGTCTAGAAATTATGGAAATGGATTTTTAATATGTTTGGTAAATCCATGGTGATGAATAGAATAATTGAAGGTTGGTTAAAGTAAAGGTAAAGCACTTATAAAAGTGAGGCTTTACAAAGAATGTGGGATATATCAAAGATACAATACTGTGGACTATATGGATAGAAAGGAATAGAAGAGTATTTAAAGGTTAGGAAAGCAGTTGAGAGGTAATGAAAAGGAAAATATATTTAGCCATAGAAGAGTCTAAACCAACCCTATCAATTCACATAGTCCCTAATCTAGAAGTAGAGAGCCTTGATAGATGGATTCAAATAATTAAATGGAATTATGATATTGGGCACAAGAGAAGCAAAAGGAAGGCAAATAATATAAAGTGGAAACCACCAGATGTAGAGTGGGTTAAATTAAATTTTGATGGAGCATCTAAAGGAAATCCAGGACTAGCAGGAGGAGGAATAATTAGAAATAATAGAGAGATTTTGTCTCATTATGCTTTCAATAGTGGATTTAAGATAAATAATGAAGTTGAAGTTTGGGTAGCTTTAAAGGGTTAAAAATATGCAAACAAATAAAATGGAACAAAGTATGGATGGAAGGTGATTCTCTCATAGTAATAAATGCAATTTTTAGGAAAGCAAAGGCTCCATGAAACATACAAGAGATAATTGCGGAAATTCAAGATCTTGCTAAAGAGTTTGAAGAAATCAGGTTTATACATACACTAAGGGAAGGAAGTTGATGTGTAGATAGGCTAGACAATAAAGGGGTTTTTATTGAGGATCATGAAGTTAAATTCTCCTTTTCGTGGTTAGAGGAAGTAGTAAGTTTAGCTAAAGATGATAAGAAAATGTTGATTGTCTAAATCAAATAATGATTAAGATTTACTTTAATATTTTCCATTAGTAATATCTACTTTATTTTATAACAATAATGTATTTTCATATAAACTATTTATTATAATTTGTGTGGTTGCACTTGTGTTTTAGGAAGGAAACTAGCAATCTAGATTTGGTAAAGCTAACTATGATAGTGTGATGTTTTGGAAATATTACTCTACTAAGATGCAATGCATAGATAGTAGAGGTGAAGTTTTGGTATTGTGAATGCTGCTATAGAAAAATATCAAGAAGGACGTTGAATTCTAGAATATTTGTATTCATATAGAAAATTGAAAAGATCCAAAAAATGAAAATCAAGAATTCAGATATTTTATGTAAAATGGTGTAGGTTTCTAGCTATTGCATCTCAATTAAAATGAGAAGTTTATCTATTTGTAAACTCTCAAGCTCTAAATAAGAGAGTTGTATTTTGTCAAGGTGGGAAACCTAAGTGCAATCCCTTATTATCTAGCCAAAAAAAAAACTCACCCAATACATCTCTTATGGATATGACTCTTGAAGAGAAATGAAGTTGCATTAATCCTAGTGTATTACATCTTTGTGTGTTTGGATGTGATGATTGGATCCATATTCTAAAAGAAAAGAGGATTGAGTTACATGCCAAAAGTAAGAAGTGCATTCTTATTGGATATTATGAGGTATTCAAATATTATAGGCTTTATCAGCTTGTTACTAGGAAGATTAAAGTTAGTAGAGGTATTCATTTTAATGACACTGATGATTCTTTTGAGTTGTCAATTCTTCTTGCGGGTGACTGATCACAACATCCTTAGCACCATAGGTTTTTAACATTTAAAATTGTCATATGTATTGGCATTTCAATTTTCATGGGGATGGTCTTGATGTTGTTGGTTATGATATTGATCATGATGGTGGAGATGTTATTAATGATGTTATGGACCACAACATGGATAATGGTGGTCACTTTACTCATTTAAATGAGGTTGTTATATCTTTTGATCCTCCAATAGTTGGATCTAACCAACACAAGTGAGATCAAAAGGTCTTTTACAATGCTCTTAGTGAAGCAATAGAGTTGCATGATGTGGATGGTAAGACTCGTTCTCAAAAAATTGGGTCAATTTTACTCTCATAATCAAAGTCAAAAATTGGAGTGATCATAATAGTTTTAAACAAGCTAGTGGGAAACATGAATGGGAGACAATTATGAAGGATAAGTATGATTTGTTTTATGAGGAACCATACTTAGGAGTTGGTTCCAAGACCCTATGGAAAAAATATTTTTGGGTGCAAATGGATCTATAAGACCATGCGTGCTTCCAAGGTAAATGGGGATAAGTCTAAGGATTGTTTGGTAGCCAAAGGTTTTTCTCAAGAAGAAGGAATTGACTACAATGGTAGTTTTTCTCGAGTGGTTTGCATGTATTCTATTTACCTTGTGCTAGCATTGGTTTCTTGTTTTTGTGGGAGGTGCATCAAATGGATGTGAGGAGTGAATTTCTCAATATAATTTGTAGGAGGAAATTCATATGGAGCAACCACTTTGTTTTGTGAAGGAAAGACCCACTCCATATGTATGTAGATTAAGGAATTTATCATATGGGATCAAATAGGTACCAAGTGTATAACATGATAAGATAGACACTTCCTTCATCAACTTATGTTTTGGAAGGTGTAGATCTAAGAATAATGTCTATATTTAGAAGGTTAATGAATATTTCTTTATCACTGTTCTCTATATGGATGATTTGATTCTCAATGGGGATGATACATCATAAATTGCCAAGATGAAGACTAGGTTGAAAAATTCCTTTGTGATGACTAATTTGGGGTTATCGCATTTCTTCCTATGCATCCAAGTTTGGAAAATAAGTGATGGAATTTTTCTTTCTCAACCTAAGTATGCATTGGACCTTTTGAAAAATTTCAACATGATAGATAGTAAACTATATAAAAATCCTACAGCTTTTGGAATGAAGCTTGATCTTCCTCTACCTAATGACTATAAAGTGTATACCTTTTTATATCATTCACCAGTGTGTAGTTTGTTATATTTGATCCATGGGAGATTAAGTATTGCCTTTATTGTTGGACATGTAGCTCGGTACATGGTGGGCCCAAAATAAAATTATTGGAAACTTGCTAAGAGGATTTTGAGGTATGTTCAAGAGACATTGGAGATGGACATCCTTTATGGGAGGGATGTGGGTATTGAAACTTGGAATATGGTGGATATGAGGACACTAGGAAATCTATTTTAGGATATGGCTTCACCTATGGATTTCATCCCATTGCTTAGTTGAGAAAAAAGTATAATGTTGTCTCTTTCATCCATGAAAATGGAGTATAGGAGCATTGCAATAGTGGAAAACACGTTTAATTGATTTGTAATTTCCTAGAGGAAAATGGGGCTAAGTAAAATAGATCATACACCTTTATGTTTAACAACCAAAGTGTCATCAAGATGTCCAAAAATCTAGTTCAACATCAACATACAAAACATATTGAGATTGATATACATTGGATTCAAGAGAATTTAGAATGATCAAATTGATGTGCAATATATTTCCATTGATCAATGGTTGGAAAAAATCTTCAACAAACCATTGCTAGATTTTTCATTTGTTCAATTGTGCAAGATGATTTGGATAAGAAAAGTCATAAAGGAAAGGTTTTTGGGTGATAACACCTTTACTCATGCTCAAGCATATGATTTTGATGATTCCCTAAGCTCATCTTAAAGGAGGATGTTTAAGTTAAGGTTTCACTAGTGATATTATATTTCCTAATGTTATCTTTGACCATCAAACCATTAGAGATCTTCCATTGGTGCATTTTTTTTTTAGCGAAAAACCCCTTGTGGGGCCACCTAGGTCTGAGAGACCACGAACAAGGGGTTCTACACCGTAAAAGTCACCCGTGAGTCATGCCTGGCCCTGCTCGCACCAACATTATCAATTGGATTTTAGATACCCAATTCAACTTTTTGGTAGGGTGGAGATTCGAACCTGGGACCTCCCTTGGAGGATTAGCCCCTCCTCTCCAATTCACCTACAACACCTAGGTTTCCATTGGTGCATTATATTATATTAGGATCAATGTAATTAACTTCCATAGATGGATTATATTAAATTAGGATTACTATAATTTATTTCCATTGGTGGATAATATAATATTAGGATCAATGTAATTTTATCAATTTGTTATATGGGATTGAAACGAGACACACCTGTATTACATAATCAACACAATGGTATTATAACAACTTGGATATTATCCATGTATAACTTGTCAAGTTTTGAACCTAGGTCTCCTTCTTGAATCTTAAGGAATTTAACTATTTGACTTATCACTATTTTATGGGATAATGTAGTTTAACATAATATTTTATTAATATTTTAAAATATGTTACAAAATTAGAAAGCTTTGATGATCCTTTTCATTGATATTCAAGCTCTTAAAAACATTTTTAGTTTTTCCAACATAGGTTGTAACAAACTAACATATTAACTTTCACTTCTAACAACTCACAACTCACACAACTCATATGTGAGTGGTTTAACTACTATTTTTTTTTATGCCTTAATATGATTTATCACATCATATGATGTAATAAATCCCAACATTTTCCCTTATTACATCATGATCCAAACATGGGTAGGGATACTAAAAATAGTACAAATAACCATATGATGAACTAGGACACACTCAATAGTTCATCAAGTACACTTAGAGTATGAATAGGGACACACTCAACTATTCACAATAAGTAATAGTGGGAATGGCCTCACTATGCTTCTTTAGTGGGAATGACCTCATTGGACACTTAACCAAGGATAGGGACAAACTCATCCACCTAAGATCATACAACTCAATTGTATAGGGACACACACTCTATCCAACATCAAAGTTGTAAACAAGGACACTCATTATTATTCACAATATTATGACTAGGGACGCACACAACAAATCACAAAATCATCAGTTAGACTAGGCCTTAGTGATTTATTTTATCTTGTGAATGGGAATGGACTCAACCATTCTCCTTGAGTGCAACTTGGGTCTTAACTTATCCAAATGATAAATAGTGTTGTTGGATGGTCCTTACTACTCTTGAAAAACATTATTGATCTTTGATCACCTAGTGCTTACCAAATACGATCTTAAAAATCTTGATCACGTTGAGCATTGGGAAAGATTAATATTTCTTCTCCCCCTTAATGTGAACTCTTCACTTGTAAAATATTTAGGAGTGTCAAGTACCACCAATCATGCACTCCAAATATACAAGACCAAAGTACAATATATTTTTAATAATAAAATAATTATTTACTCTTTCCGTTAGCTTTTGAAGCTTATTACTTAATATAAACAATCCAAAAGATATCAAATAAAGTACTAAACCAATGTATATGATAATGGCAATATTCTACATATATAAAACATAGAAATAAATCTAATAACTACTCCTAAATATGGCATAAACAAATGCTCATGGAAATGGTGCCATAGCACTAAAATAACCAAGTAATGTTATTACAAGTCATGTCACTTACATCCTCATATTACTATGCATATATAATGTAATGTGACTCTTCATATGGAGCACTCTTGGCCTTCACTCTTCTAGACTCTTCAACTCCCTATTCTATGGACTCATGTACACATGGACTAATGTGCACATTTACATTATTGAATATTATGCACACTTGTGCATTTATTACATTACATAAAGTAAATACCTAATATAAGACATGTACCAAATAATGTAATATACTCCAACACCCTCCATATTACATTATTTGGTTATTGAAGACTTTAGTCTTCAATATGGATCTTCAACTTGTAGATACTTTCTATTGTGTCCTGGTTCATGTTCTACTTTGATTTGTAGGTGTCTTGGTAGTTGACCTCTCATTTTCTTTCATCTAAATTTGGTATCTCTATAGTAGAATGAGTCTGTTTTTTGTAGTCTGTCTCTCAAAAAAGACATTAGTATTATCTTGAATTATTACAAGCTCTTGTGAAAAACCAATGGAATCTAGAAAGTATACTCCCTTGTTAACTAAACCTGTAGCCTCTATTTCATCTAGCCTTCTGATAAGACATTTTTTCTTCTTATTCACACATTTGAATTCTACTATTTTTCCACTTTCAATTAATTTGGTAACTAAAATGAGGTTTGTGGTCAATCCTGGTATATACATAACATTATGCAATATAAAATGTGGATAAGATGCATTAGGTATTACACATCCATATCCATGAACTAGATATTTCTTTCCATCAACTAGCATTATACAAAAGTTATTAGTAACCTCTAAGCAATCAAACCATTGTAGATTTTTTGTCTTATAATGACTTGCTTCTGAATCAATATACCAAATATCTTTGTCATCTTGAATAGTGGAATTATTTTCTTGTGAAACAATTTTGCATTGTTGATAAGAAATAGAGAGAGTGTTTTGTCTTTGCATTTGATGATGATATGTCCCTCTTGCTAATTTATCCATAGTTCTTCAATTACTTAATCTTTGTAGATTCTCTTCTTAGGTTGAATTCCTTATGACTCCAAATAGTAAATGAAAGACAAATTTCAACCACTATACTTTTGTCCAACCTTAGTCACAAAAATATAAACTCTAAATTTCTTAATTCCTATGTTGATGTTGAATACCTTATATCTCCAAACTTAGAAATTTAGATAAACTATATTTACAATTTTTATAAGTCTAATTTGATGTAGAAACCCTTATTACTCCAATGTTATCTAATTGCAAATATTCCAAAATTGTTTTGTAACTCCAAATAATTAGATTACAAAACCTTAGGATTACTCTCTTAATTCTTTTCAACCTAACTTTCAATCCTTAGTATAAATCTTTAAATATCTTCAATTTAAATCTTATATTTTCAAAGATAATTTCACTTCCAACCTTATAAAATATTATCACCCTTATTTCTCCTATCTTAGATGTATAAGCAACTTGAAATAGGATTGATTACCTTAAATTATTGAATGGTAGTTCTCTGGTCAATTGAGCTTGACCAATTAATATCTCCTCCACGTACTCACATTGATTGGCTCTTCCGAATTATGCCTTCTCCATGTACATATCTTGAGTGGGTGCTCTTACACATTCACGTTGATTGATGCACGTCTCCTACGCATGTTTTCCAAGTAATGCCTTGATAATATTTCTCTAAAATATTTCTTCAAACTACCTTGGCTCCCAATGTCTATGTCATAATATTGTGCTTCTATTTCACTGTTGCTACCAGCCTTGACTATCAAATCCACTTCTCGGACTTCCCTTCGATGTTTCCAAGTGTTTTTCCTTCCTCTCTATGTCCAATAGTAATCTCTACCAACTTGTTCAGCTCTTACTATGAATTCTTGCTTTATCTTCTCTATCTTAATATGTTTCTCCTTCAAATTGGTGCTAGAATCAATGGGTGCTTCAACTTACGCGTGTCATATGGCATTAAAACTCTTCCACTTTACTTACTACATCTGCCTTGGTTGTTGAGGTGTTTCCTTTTCTTGGGCATGTCTACCTTGGTGTTTCCTTTCCCTAGGCAAGTGATGATAATGAAACAAATGTTACTATAACGTTCCTTTGAACCTGACGCTCATTCAACATTCTAAACTAACTTCTTCCACATGTCTTTTGCATGCAACATGTTCACCAATACTTGTAGCTTGTTTAGAACCCTAAGCTTTCTCTCTTCTATGTATCCTTTCGAATTATCACGTAGAAGTTCACTTTGCACTTTGTAGGTAAAATTCTTTGTTCTTGAATGCTTTGTAGGTGATAGAATCATGAAGTCCTCTCCAAACAATGATGGTGCTCCTTTGTAGAATTGTGGTGTCTTCTTCAACCAATGGTGGTGCTCCTTAGTAGTGGTGCTTCTCTCTTCAAGAACCACGGTGGTGCTTCTATGAATGATGATCACTCTTTCAACAATGACACTTCCCTGTGTAGTGACGACTCTCTTGGAATTTTTCCAATCCATTTCCTTCGGATTATACTTTCCAATCTAGATGCTTTTGTTCTCCTTTAGATTATAGCAATCTAGTGTCTTTAGACACTACGAGATTCTGCCTGGATCTCTTAACCCTTTGCTCTATTGTTGCTTGTTTAAACTATTGCATTTGATTTCTTCCTTTTCACTTAATAACTCTGCATTTCTTACAAACTATAATATAACATTCATAAACTATATTTTGTTCTTCTTATTTCTCCTTTTCTATTAGTTTAAACTCTTGCTACTTTATCCTTGTAGCTTTAAGATGTAAGCAACAATATCACTTTTGTTTAAAGAACTCCTTTAAGTTCTTATTTTTAGATTCCAAATAATATAATGTAGATCACAAATAATAATATGGTGCTCTCAAATCCTTGATGTAAAGCTTATTTCAATGTTCAGATAATAAAATTATATTGCACCAATATTGCATACCTTTCTAATGTCTATTTGCTAATTTTTTTGGTGATTTGATTCACCCAACTCTCTATCTCCAACTTGTAAATTTGCACCTCTATTCTCCTTCACTCTTCTGCTCAAAGCTTACCAAATTTGTAGCCCTACTTGTTGCTCAATTTTCTCCAATTTTTTTGTCTAATAACTCTTCCAAATCTACTCTAGAGTTCTCCAAACTCGTAGCTCCTTATATTCTTTTGATGTTGTCCACAAATCTGATTTTGTGGCTTCCAAACTCCTTCAAATATATTTTTCCAAATGTTGAAGTTAAAAACTATTAATGTTACCTCAAATGTTGTTCAAAACCTGCAATTACGCAGTCAACTCCTTCCTTCTTTCACTGTCCAAAAAATTCTTCAATCTCCTATTCATGGGCACTCCAAAATATACCCAAATCTTCTCCAAATTGTAGCTCTAGGCTTCCTTCAATCTGCTCTCCTACAACCCTTCAATATCTGCTTCAAAACTGCAATCTTCTCCTATCAAGTTAGCCTTCTATGGTTGTCCTTAGATTTTCCAAAACTATGGGCTCTTTAATCTTCTCTTCTCCTACAATATCCTTGTCAAATTCTAACTTCAAAAATGATCTCCTATGTTGTCCACTTTCTCAAGAATTTGAATGTCTTGAGATTCAAATCCCTTCTCCAATATTTGGCAAACTTCTTACCAAACACTTCTTCCTTTTGGGCTTGTTGTCGGATGGTGATAATTATCCCAAAAACCTATTTATCAAAAAATTCTCCTTGATTCTAATATCCTGTCACAAACCTTCTCCAAATATCCTTCATTGGATACTTCTTCAACTCTACAAAGTTACTCCTCCTTGCAATATCCTACTCCTAGCTTTCTTCAACAACACCTTCAATGGCTACTTCTCCAATTCTGTAGTAGGGCTTTCTCTAGCCTTCTTCCTCTTCTCCAAATTCTCTTGAGACCACTTCTCTCAGGTCTTCTAATTTTGCAACTCTTCAACTCCTCTTCTGCAACTCTTCAACTTCTCTTCTTGAAGCTTCAATGGGACCTATTCCTGGTCTCCTCAATCTCCCAACTATGGGAATACTATAATGAGATCTCTTTGTTGGATCTCCAAAAATTGCTACTCTCAATCTTCTAAATATTCGAAGTCTTTTGTTGCTCTTCAAATATGCAATAGGACCAATTCTTAGGTCTTCTCTAACTCCAATCTCCAATATGTAATAAGAACCTTCTGCATGGGTTTCTTTCAATCTCCAATATGCAGTCTTCTACCTACAATCTTTAATATCCAATTTTCTATCTTCCAAAATTGGAAGTTCTTCAATCTGACCTCTTTTGGGTCTCTTCAACTTCTCCAATCTATAGCTATCTTAAATCTACAATATTCTATGGGGACTTCCTTCTCTATTCTCCTCAATATACAATGGGGTCTTTGCCTTAGATCTCCTCACTCTTCAATCTCTAACTTTTTGCAATAAAGAATTAATCCCCACATGAGGAAAGCACATAGACTTTTAGGCAACTAAGGTGAAATTCTTCTCTTGTAGGAAGCTTCTCAACTTATAGGTGTTAATTTTTTGCAACAAAAAACTTAGATAGTAGTACCAAATATATTAGAATTTCTAGAATTCTAAAATAAATCAACTTCACTAGTTATTCTCAAAACTAGTGGAACAAATTTTGTGTTGAGTCCTAGTCTTCACAACCTTGTGGAAAGACTCTAGACAATCTACAATTTGTAGTCTCCTTCAATCTACCAACTTCTCCAATAGGACCTCCTTATTGGATCTCTTAATCTCCTCAATCTCCACAATATCAAGGTCTGACTTCAAGACCTGAAATATCCTTCTATTTCAAATTTGTTCTTGGAATAGAAATTCTCCAATATTCTCTGGTTTCACCTTCCAGAGGTAATCTCCTCACCTTCACTGGTTTCTTCTCCACAACTTCAAAACTTTGTGCAAGTCCAATCCTTGCAATAGATCTCCCTATCTCTTGTCAAACTCCCTTGTGGATCTGATACCACTGTTAGCTTTTGAAGCTTATTACTTAAGATAAACAATCCAAAAGATATCAAATAAAGTACTAAACCAATGTATATTATAATGGCAATATTCTACATATATAAAACATAAAAATAAATCTAATAACTACTCCTAAATATGGCATAAACAAATTCTCATGGAAATGGTGCCATAACACTAAAAGAATCAAGTAATGTTATTACAAGTCATGTCACTTACATCCTCACATTAATATGCATATATAATGTAATGTGACTCTTCATATGGAGCACTCTTGGCCTTCACTCTTCTAGACTCTTCAACTCCCTATTCTATGGACTCATGTACACATGGACTAATGTGCACATTTACATTATTGAATATTATGCACACTTATGCATTTATTACATTACATAAAGTAAATACCTAATCTAAGGCATGTACCAAATAATATAATATACTCCAACATTTTCTACATAATATTCAATATTGAACAAGACATTTCTTCTATGATATAATTGCAAATATAGTCATGCAACCACTTGTTTCAAAGCCCTTCACATAAATGACACCACACTTTTAGCTTGGAGATGAATCTTGCATCTTCATCCTCCCATATAATCCCATTCTATGAACTTATATCGAAGACCGATATTTTTGTAAGTGAAAATGTCTCATTGACCAATTCTCGATGGCGTTGAGCCAAAGTTGAGAAAATAGCCTCCCATGGGCATAGACCTATGAAGATTATCGTTATATGAAACATTGAAGCTTGATAGAGAAGTGAGGTTCTTAAGTGCATCAGGGATTATGTTGCTTAAATTGTTGGGCGAGAGATCTAGCAATTGAAGACACTCTAGCTTAGCAAAGCTCTCTAGAATGGAGGGACAAAACACAAATCTTGCTAGAAAATGATACCATTGCTTGTACAATCAAGAATGAGTGAATATTTTCATGTTGATATGTAGCAAAAACCTCTCTCACAAAATCCAATGAGAAAGTGTCTATCTCACTTCCCATGTTTTATTTAAATTTGATAGTTTAAGCAATGCTTAACGATGTCAAACCACCTCTAAATTAGGTGACTCTAAGTGGCAAGAATATAGTCGATATTGTTAGAAAAATAATGACATGCTCATAGGTTAAACAATTTTCGTAATCATAAATCAACTCAATAACATGCATATATATCAAACTCTTAATAATGAACAATAAACTCACTAAAAGCTTTATTGAAAATTCTAAAACAATGCATAAATGCAATGCTTCCATAAGTTATATTTTAAATGGATTTGTCTTCAATAAATACATACATGAGACTCTTCATATTACATTACTCTTGACATTTTCTCTCCTCAAAATCATGGGAGAACTAACTCTTCATATTTCCCTCTTACATAATAAATCTCACATATTATATAAAGATAAAGTCTCTCATGATTGCTCATAACTCCCTACTTCTAAACTTAATGCATAACTCATCTAACTCACACTTACTAACAAGACACCTCACACACTTATTTACATGACACATACTCTCACTTAATAACTTGACACATACTATAGACATAAATATTAAACACATATATACCCTAATCTAAACATTTACAAAGGTACCAAAAAATGTAATACCTCCAAAAAATCTAGTATTTGTGTAGAAGCATCCAAACATACATATCTAATGTAGTTGTATTGTTCAATAAAACACTTTAAATGCTACTTATATATACAACTTCGTATACAATGATGTAATATCTTCTTCAAAATATGACTGCCATGAAAGTTTATTTATTGCTACCTGTTCATTATTTCTTAAAGGGAAACGAAAAAGAGTTCCCAAATAGAAATTCCTCGTCATGTCCAAAATCACAATATGGGAAGAACTAATATTGGTAATGACAAAGAGCGACACAACTAACATATTCAATATGCTTTCTAGTTTTTGTTGTTGAAATGTTTGGAAGATAGTTTCTATGTGGATCAAAGAAAACAATATATTTTCTAATGACAAAATATGGAAAGTCTATCAAGTGGTAGAGAGAACAAAAAAAAACCCTGAAGTGCCACTTATTCTAAGCCTATCCATGTTTTTGATTGTCCTCTCTATTGGAAATACTCACAAAATCCTACTCTATAAATTGTGCATCATTATATGCTAAGAGTGTGGGGCCTTGCCATTCCTTCAACTGGATTACACAACAAAGAGGACTACCATGGACCCTATGATCTAGGAAAAATCACACCTTCATGCTCCCTATGTCATTTGCATTCCGAATAATCTCCTTTAAGACCATTCTAGCCTTTGGGTAATTTGTTAAGACTTCATGAATTTGTCAGGTGAGGTTAATCTTTTGTCCAAAGTCCTCCACTAGGAGGCTTGAATCCTATTCCATTGTTCCAAACTGATAGATCATGTAAGAGATTTAATTTTTTACCATGAAGCAATATGGGAGGATGTCCTCACCATCCTTTTAATAGATCATGTTGCTATGCCATTATCATGTGCTCTAATACCAAATGTTAGAAAATCAACAGTTTTCAATGATTTGTTTCATTAGTATTCAAGCTCTTAAATACATTTTTAGTTTACCCAACAGAAATTGGAATAAAATAACAAATTAACTTTCACTTCTAACAACTCACACAACTCCAACATAAGTGGTTTTAACTATTCACTTTGTTTTTGCCTTAATATGATTTATCACATCATATGATGCAATACATCCCAAAAATATAACATGGGATGATTTAACTCTCATATTATGGCTATAAATAAAGGTCCTCCTTTGTATCTCTCCCATAATAGATCATGTGATGTACTTTTCTCTATTACTATCAAGTGTGGTCTATAGACCTTTCCAAATTCTTGTGCATTCACTATGCTCTTTTGGATTATTTATGTAGATGTTTGGTATGTTTGTCCATGGTTTCTTCCTTGGACCTATTGCTTAACTTCTACAAGTGGTGCTATTAATTACAAATGGGATTCTATTGTGTGTGGACCAAAATTGACCTAAACTTACCAATCCATGATCTATGAAGAAAATATGTGCTCAAAAATGGCTTTCTTATAGATTTGTGTGAGACATTTTTGAGAGTTGTGGAAGATTATCATGAGATATTAATATGATGATATAATATCTTAGATTCTTGACACAAAAAAATAGCTATGAAAGAGTTGAAACATAGATTTTAAGTTTTTTAATGGAAGCTGGATTTACTACAAGTGGAGTATAGTAGTGCATAATTTTAAAATTTAATAATTACCACCTTGTAGAAGTTGATGTTATGCTTAGAGGACTTCTTGTTATACCTAAAGACATAATGCTAGGTGAATATGGTGGTGCACATGCACTCCCTTTCATGGCATCTATTCCTCTCCATTTTTAGTTGTTCACCATGTGCACATATCCCTCTCACCCTCTATATGTATTATGTGAGATTAGGTTCAAAGTGGTCAAATTGTAAGTTTATCTTCATATTATTATTATATTCATCTTCATGATCTTGGTTGGGCTAACTTTTACATCCTTGGTTTAACTTAATGGGATGATGAATGTTGGGATATGGAATACAATCAATAAAAAAACACAAAATTATCGTGAGGTAATAGGCCATGTCATTCATTCTAATGACCTCCATGATTCCCTAGGTCTAAACCATAAATGTCTTGAAATATGTGAAAGTGAAAACTTAATCTTCTAGGGATGGATATTCTAGTGGTAGTAAAATGGAGCTAGTTCATCCACCTTTGTAGCACAGGTGGAGAAGGCAAGGTTGGCCTCGTTGAATGGGAGGTCCACGGTTCAAACCTTTGTGATGCAAAGGGGGACACAAAAAATCTCTTGTGGCTTCCCTCTAGATAGTGGTATACCCGGATGGGATGACATTGCTAGCCACCTAAGAGTGGCTCTCGAGATTTCTTTCTAAAAGCTCCCAAGAGCTAGGTGGATTGGTAGTTGCTTGTATGGCCAGATATTTACCAATAAGACACCCAAGTTCAAACCTTGGGGACAACCTATTTACAAATATAGTAGTTTGATCTAAATCCCTTGAGTGTGTGCTAGACCAACAATGAAGATACGAATCCCTAGCTATCAGTGGTCCCCCCGTGTCGGGTCAACAACAACGAGGTGAAATAGGTTTGGTGGGAGCAACCCCTATGGTTTGAAAATTGTGCTTGATAATTACTAAAAATAGTGTGGTTGTAACCAACTCTCCTATGAATATTGTTCTTAATATTTATGATGCAACTCCATACAAAGTGTTTTTTTATTAATATGACTTAATGCCATGTATTTTCCTCTTCTTATTCAATAACTCACGTGGTTTTTCCATATGTGGGCTCATTGTCCCAAATGTCGGTGACCATACAAAATTCTAACTTTACTTTATGATATAGCTATAGAAAACAATTGTCCAAAATTTAAAATTTTAAACTAGGCCAATAATCAAAAGAATGATATGAAACTCAAATGGATCAACTACATTGTACATCACTATTTTTAGAGGGTAAGCATAGCCTCAATCCTAAATATAAGGGATCCAATTACCAAAAATAAACATAGATTGTTGTTGTTGATAGGACTCACTAGGTTGAAACAACAAACGTCTTAGCATGTGAAGACAGAAGTAGAGCTCGTTTTTGTGGTGCCTGCTCCGATACCATGTTGAAATTGCAATATTTTCACATAATGTGCAGGATCAAACACTTGAGAATCTAACCCACAATCAACCTTCAAATACATAAAAGAAACAAATATGCAAAATATGAACCTTGATAAACATTATGATCTTCATGAGATAGTATGATGAAGTTTCAAAGTCCATCTAGTTATGGATATCCATGTCTCTTTTTTAGAAGAGACTAGGGAAATTCATTCTAGATTATGTTTACTACTTATTGGGTTGTATCTTAAAATACAAAAATATATATAACAAATTTTGAATAAAATAATATTTAAATCTAGAGGTTATATAAAACTTTGAACTAGGAGTTTTAAAAAATAAAATTGCATCTCATAGGACAACAATCCAAATATAACATCATCCCCTTAAGATTAACTTGAGGAGAAGGAAGGAGAAATTCCATAATATGATTATCATTTTGAATCAAAATACTTAAGGGTGCCACTTCACAACGAAGAGAATATCATGGACCACACCTTATGTAAGGAGTTAGAAACATCAAATCATCTACTTGTTCATTGTTTCTTTGCTTTGATCATTTAAGAATACTTTAAAAAATAGAAATGTATTAGGTTGCTTCATCAACATTAAAAGAGTTGTCGAAATATTGTATTAAACACTCATGGAGGTTTGTTCTACCATTGTTTGTTAGAATTTGTGGTTTTAAAGAAATAATAATAATAAAAAAAAACATATTTCACAATCACGTTCAAGTTTGGGTTCCTTTTGTCTCATCATGGGAAGTCTTGAGCGTGGAAAGGATATGTTGACTACTTAGTTACAATATTTGAATATGCATACACAAGTATATGTAATAATGGAATCAATGAAAATGATCTACACTTATCTATTGTAAAATAAAAATATTCAAATGCTGGATATATCAAACTTAATTGTGATGGTGCTTCTAGAGGAAAACTTGGACAAGCTAGGTGTTTTTGAGATAAAGAAGGTAAAATTCTCCTCACCTGCTAAGAATCATATGGAATTTGAACAAACAATTATGTAGAGGTCAGAGCAATTTTTACAAAGATCAAGAGAGTTATAGAAAAGGATGACAATATATTTCAATTGAGGAAATGTGATAGATTATTATTAATACCATCAATAAAAATGTATTGGGGGATTGGATCAATAATAACATTATTTTATGAAATTCATTAACTTTCAAGGAGAAGACTAAGGTTCAAATCTTGCTAAATGATACATGTCTAATTGCTAAGTTGTTGTTTCCAGGGGACAGCGCAACAGTTCGAGTGTTGGCTCTTCTTCGAGAGGTCCAAGGTTCAAACCATTACATGGACGAGTGTGAGGGGGTGGGTGTGTGGTGGTTGTGTGTTAAATTCCCTATTGATAAGCATAGCTCTCAACTTTAGGAGAGGTCATGGTTGGGAGGATCCTACTCGGCCCTATGCATTGGTCATAGGGGTTTCTCACACTAACCACAAAAAAAATGTTGTAATACAACTATGTGGTCATCATGTAATGTGATTGAAACCCGTTTCAATCCCATATAAACCATTGAAAAACAATATTTTTAAAAATTGGTTATATGGGTTTGAGATGGACCCTACCCATATTACATCATGACCACATAGTTGTGTTCCAACAACTTGGCAATTGCAAGTGTACCACTTGGAAAAATTTAAACCTTAGTCTCCTCCTTAAAAGTTGAGGGTTATAACCAATTGAGCTAATACCATTTGATTAAAAGTAATAATTTTTATGTCCATCAACTAAAGAAGGAAGTATTTTTGAAATGTTAACAAATCTAAAAAATGAAAATAGGATTTTACTTAATTTATTAAAAAAATTAATTTTTAGAAGATAATTGATCAAGAGAGATTCTATCTCTTACTAAAATTATACTAAAGATATGATAGATAGATAGATAGATATTAGCGTGAATGAAATTCCAATCATGAAAATTAGATGCTGAAAGGATATGAAAATTATCTCTCATTAAAAAAATATTGAATATATATATGTTTTATTTGGTTAGTGTAAGAAACCCTACAATGGATGCCTAGGGTTGAGCATTTTCATCCCAATCATGACCTCTCATAAGGTCGAGAGATAAACTTATCAATAGAGGATTAATACACAACCACACACACCGCAATTTGAACCTTGGACCTCTTGAAGAAGAGCCAAACCCCAACTGTTGCATTGTTCCCCTAGGACAACAACTCATGGGTAGAGAGAAAACCTCCAAAGCCATTCTTAGGTGGCCGAAAATGCCATCCCATCCAAATATACTACTATCTAGAGGGAAGCCACAATTTTTTTTTTGTGTTCGCAAAGATAGTAAGGAGGTGGTTCGAACACTGGACCTCCCATTAATTAGTTTTGGGGCTATGTCCCGAAAACTAAGTGCACTACAAAGACGCATAGGAGATGGTTCAAACATTGGACCTCTGATTTATTAGTGTTGGGGCCATGTCTGAAAACCAAATGCACTATAAATATGGACAAATGTTAAATATAATTTAATTAACCTAAAAACAAATATAATATTTTAATATTTCAGATTCTCTTTATGATGCTGGTGATTTTTTTTCTCTGAACTAGGGTTTCTGGATTTTTGAAAAATCTCTGGCTTCTGCTGGCTTGCAGAAGTGTCTTTGGGGTACGGTGGATCTGAAGGTTCGATCGGTGCCCCAGGAGGGTCCAATGGGGACTTCTCCGGCTCCTTTTACAGGAAGTACCAGCTCTTACATTGATTTGTTTAAAGAAGATTCTCCTCCGAAGAAAGTCGAAGCCTAAAATATGGCATATAAAAAGCTCTTCACGACTACTGGGAATAGGTCTTCAGCACGTCGTGTGAATGGTTGTTTGCCGCAGGCCGAATCTAGGCCAAAAATCGTCATTGAGCCCAACATGGTTGAAGAGTCAGTCCTCTATAGAGCTGACCATGATTTAATCTACAAGTTCATGGGTATTCGACCTTCCCTGAGCTTTCTGCATTCTTGGATCCGTCAGAACTGGGAGCCCCACGGTGAGTATTCATTGTGGTTTATTAGTAATGGTTATTTTATTGTCAGATTCTCGGCTCTGGCCGATAGAAATAAGGCTTTCAAGTCGAAAAAGAAAAACCATGGCCTGACAGGGCTATTGTTCAACCATGGAGGGTAGGATTCGATCCTCATGTTGAACCTACTGCTATCCCAGTGTGGATTCGACTATATGCTCTTCCAATGGAATTATGGGGTGAGCAGGTATTGGCAATGATTGGCAATTTGATTGGTAGACATCTGGGTGTTGCTAGAGACACTATTGAAGGGAGCATGGTGGTGTATGCTCGAATATGTGTGGAGATGGATCTCGACCCGACCTTTGCCAGACGAGTTGGAAATTGAATTGGCAGGTCTTTCCTGGATTCAACAGCTGGACGATGATGCCCTACCCTTTAGATGTAGGGTTTGCCACAAGCATGGACATTTGGCCCGTTTCTGTCCTATTAATATGAATGCCAATATGGAGCCCCCTTCAAGAATGCCAAACCTACCTAAAGAGGATAAGGATGCACCTAATAAAGATCCTATTAGCATCGGTCAGGGCCAGGAAGCTTAGAGAGAGGGTTTTGAACAGCCCAGAAGAAAAAGACGGACAAAGAAAAAGGAGGGAAAGGAGCAATCTCATCTCAGGCCTGCCAATAGGTATGAGATTTTTAAGTCATTGGTTGATGAAGAGGATCAATCTATGGAGGGCTTGGAGGGTTTCAAGGAAACTTCTTTTGTTCTCGGGAAACTCCCCCTCTCATCGTAATAAAATAGGTAGTTGATCCCTCTGAGGTATCACAGCCAATGTGTTCTGGTGCCTTAGTAGTCCATAACCAGGAGCAGACAGTATCTCAAGATGTTCGCATGGGGATAGCAGAGAAGAACAAGGAAAGGCCATCTTTGGGGATAACCCGGGTAGAAAAAAGGTCAAAAAATAGCAATTCTCGGGGGAGCGAGTAGAAGATCCAATAAGGAGCTTCTAGCACCTGAGGGAGACAAATTGATCTTGGGAGGATCGGTGAGGACAATTGACTCTTATTGCTCCCAGGGTAACCCATGATTATACAATCTTGGAATGTGAGGGGTTTAAGCAATGAGAACCCATCAATCTGCTATTTAAAGATTATTAGAGAATAGCAATACTGATTTTTTGCTTTTACAAGAGACTAAGATGTCTTTGGATCTTATGTCTAAAACAATCAACAGAATTTGGAAGGGTGCTGGTCATATGGATGTGGCTACCCAAGGTGCCTCAGGGGGGATTGTTACTCCGTGGAACTCTCTGGAATGGTTTGCAATAGAACACCTTGCCTGGAGGGGTGTTCTCACTTCTCTTTTTAGGAATAATGTCTCTGCGGAATTCGTTCTAATCACTAACTTTTATGGATCTCAAAACCTAGAGGGTTAGAGGCGACAGTGGAAGGCTGTGCATGACATGTGAGCATCAAGGGAAGATCTAGACTGGATTATAGCGAGGGACTTTAATGCTAAATTATCTTCTAGAGACCAGGAAGGGGGAACACCTCTTTTGGATCCAGGGGACAGCTTCATGATTGCTCAAGTCCAGACTTTGCACTTGGTGGACATTAAATGTCCTGGCAATAACTTCACTTGGACTAATAAAAGGCGAGAGCCACATAGTAGGAAGGTAAAGCTAGATCACTTTCTGCTTTCAGAGAAGGCATTTGTAAAATGGAATATCAATTTTCAAATTTTAGCAGGCCCTGTTTCTGATCACTGTCCTATTCTGTTGGAAGGCGGGACTAGGATGGGGCACCATCACAAACCTTTCAGATTTGAGAATTTCTGGCTTCAGAAAGAACTTCGGGAGAAAATCCCATAGTGGTGGGAAGAAGGCCTCCCAGCTTATGGGAGAGCAATGTTCAGAATCCACAAACAATTTCAATATGTCAAAAATCAGTTGAAGTATTAGAGGCGTTCTAATAAAACTGACTTTCAGGCCCAAAGAGCTCCGTTGGTGGCCCGCTGGGATGAGGTCCAAAAACAGTTCAGAGGAGTAATAAATGACCAGCTCAAAGTTGAGGATGATGCCTTGCGTACAGCGGTTGAGGACATTGACAACCAGAAGGAGATCTATTGGAAGCAGAGAGCAAGAACCTCCTGGTTATTAGAAGGGGATATAAATACAAAATTATTTCATCGGACTGCTTGTGCTCGAAGACAGATGAATAAGATGGAGGTCCTTCAAGATGAGAACGATCGTTCCTTTGATACCCTTCCAGGTATACATTCCCATGCTATGGATTATTTTTCTAAGCTTTTTAAGGAAAGTGTGGTTCAAGATGTAGAGGCCCAAAATGAAGTTATTTCTGTCATACTGCTCTTATTTCAGAGGAGGAAAATCGGAGCCCTCCTCAAACCCATTGATAGGGATGAATTGAAAGCTGTGGTCTTTGGAATGAGCACTCGGTAAAACTCCCGGTCCGAGATGGCTTCCCAATTGAGTTCTTTCGAGGCTTTACGGGATCGCTTAGAGGAAGATGTAAGGGTCTGTTGTTGAAGAGTCCGGAGAAAATAAGAGAATGCTTAAAGCTATAAACCACACGTTCATTACCTTGATTCCAAAAGGGGAGGAGGGGGTTCATATTTTAGATTATAGGCCTATTGCCTTATGTAATGTGTTGTACAAAATAATCACAAAGGTAATGGTTGAGCGCCTAAAACCTCTTCTTCACAACATTATCTCCTCTGAGCAAGGGGGCTTTGTTGAGGGACGACAGATTCCGGATGGGGTGGTTGTGGCCCAGGAAGCAATCCATTCAATGCACACTTTCGGTAATAAAGGGATGTTCATTAAATTGGACATGTCAAAGGCTTATGACAGGGTTGAATGGAGTCTCCTGGCTAAAATGATGGCAACCTTCGGCTTCTCTCAGGGCTGGATTGAGTGGATCATGAGCTGTGTCTCTTCCTCGACTTACTCTGTGCTTATCAAGGGCCTTCTTTCGCAACCTTTTGGAGCTTCTCGGGGTTTGCACCAGGGGGATCCCTGTTCCTCTTATCTTTTTCTCATTCTGGCTAAAGGTCTTGGCAGACTTTTCTTGAGGAGAAGACAACAAGGCAGATTATTGGGTATTAGGGTGGGGGATGAAGTTTTATCGCACCTGCAGTTTGTGGATGACACTAGTTTGATGGGATTGGCCAGCATTAGGGAAGCAAGAACGATAAGAGATACTCTTAATGTCTATATCAGGGCTACTCAATAGGTCATTAATGACAAGAAATCCAAAGTGATCTTTTTTAATCTGGAGCAAAGGCTTCAGAATAGAATTTTAGAAATCTTGGGATTCACTAGGACTTCTCTCCCTATGGTTTACTTGGGGATCCCCTTGCACTTCAAGAAGCTGAAATTAGACACTTGGAGGAATTTGTTGGAGTGTATCAAGGATAGAATTAATCACTGGTCTCACAAGTGGTTAAGCTATGGTGGCAGACTAACGTTCTTACAGTTAGTCATTCAAGCCATGCCAATCTACAAATTTTCTATCCTGGCTGCCCGCTTACAATATGGAAAGAGTTGGACAGGATGGCTAGGAAGTTTTTGTGGGAAGGAGCTAAGGGAGAGAGAAAGTGGGCCTTAGTGGGCTGGGATAAAGTCACCCAGACCAAGGTAAAAGGTGGGCTGGGACTGAGAGGATCCAAGTTAAATAATCAAGCCTTGGCTGGAAAGTTGTACTGGAGGTGGATTTCCCAACCAACTTCCTTATTCAATAGAATCCTAACTAGTAAATATTTGGGTCAAGTTAACCCCAATGAGGTGGGCTGTTTCCCTTTGGATGGTACTGGATCCTTAGTGTGGCAGGCTCTCAAGCTAGGATATCAGGTTATTAAAGACCAATTGTTTTGGAAAGTGGGGAGAGGGGAGAAGGCTCGTTTCTGGACCGATTCATGGGATCAGTACCCACCCATCATTGTTGAATTTCTCGAGTTACTTCAAATAAAATCTACCATGGAAACCAAGGGTTGGGTCCAAATTGAAATTTATTTCAACACTACTCAGCTGGGGGAGTATAAGTTTAAGAAGTTTAAGAGGTTGGAGGAGTGGCCAATTCCAATCCCCCTAGAGTTGGCACCCATCTTGACCAAAATCTTGATAGAAAGGTTTCTCATAAGGAGAGACGAGGAGGATGAATTAGCTTGGGGCTATGGGAGCCTTGGTGTTTATACAGTGAAGGATAGATATGACAAGATCCTCCCAGAGCCTCCCCCCCATTCTTATCCGATTGAGGATTGGAGAAAGATTTGGCACTCCAAGGGTTGGCCGAAAGTAAACTTTTTTGCCTGGCAGTTTATGCACAATGGTATTCTCACTTTTGACAATCTCAGATGTAGAGGAATCATTGAACCTTCTCAATGTGTTTTATGCCACAAGAATGAGGAAACAGTTGATCACCTAATGTTTGAGTGCCCTTTCACACGTCAGATTTGGAAGCGATGGTTCTCTCACTATAAAATCCAGGTTAATGGTGACATGAATCGAACTAATATTTGGGAAAGATGGAAGCGGGGTAGATTTAAATCCAAAGCTCTTCAAATTGGGTGGGAGCTTGGCTTAAACTTCATTTGGTGGCAAGTGTGGTTGGAGAGAAATGCTAGAATTTTTAGAGAAACCTTTTCCTCGCTAGATGGAGTTTGGCAAGTCATCTGGAGCAAAGTCACAGAAACTGTTGTCGTCTACACTAAAGAGGAAACTCAGGTTGGTCCTGGGCCAATGGAAGAGGGAGATGAAAAGCAAGAGGGACAGGACAGAGCCAGTTGGAAACCACCCCCAGAAGGCTGGATTAAAATCAATACTGATGGGGTTGCAAAGGGCAATCCAGGTAGTGCCGAAATTGGCATGGTCTGTCGAAATCATGAGGGATCAGTGCTCTATTGGGAACTGCAGGGCTTGGGTAGAGCCACAAATAATGAAGTAGAAGCCATTGCTATCAAATCTGCTTCTATTTGGGTAGTTACTTAGGGCCACAAGAGGATAATTCTTGAATCTGATTCTCAAATTCTGGTTGGAGCTCTTGACTGTATGAGGAACTTTGCATTGAAAGCTTGGAGGTTGAGGATTCTGGTCTCTCAAATCAAGGAATTATGGAGGGAATTAGATGATGTGATTCCAATTTATGTGAGCATAGATTTAAACAAAGCGGTCGATTTCTTGGCTAAGATGGGTGCTGAGAAAGAGGTAGGGGTGCAGTTGCATAGTGACATGCCTATTGAAGATGAGGTGATTAGGCAGGGCCTTGAAAGATCCTTGAGCCAATGATCAAAGAAAAATCTAAGGGTGGTTTTTGTCACGATTTCGCGACCTGTTGCGCCATCGCGGCCATTGGAGGTAAGCTGTCGCGATATCGCGACATGTTGCGTCATCGCGGTCGCTGGAGGAAAGATGTCGCGATATCACGACATGTTGCACCGTCGCGGCCGCTGGAGGAAAGTTGTCGTGATATCGCGACATGTTGTGCCATCGCGGTCGCTGGAGGAAAGTTGTCACGATATCGCGACATGTTGCGCCATCACGGTTGCTAGAGGAAAGTTGTTGTGATTTTGCGACATGTTGCGTCGTCACGGCTGTTGGAGAAAAGTTGTCACGATATCGTGACATGTTGCGCCGTCGTGGCCGCTGTGGAAAAGTTGTCGCGATATCGTGACATGTTGCGTCGTCGCAGCCGCTGGAGAAAAGTTGTCGCGATATTGCGACATGTTGTGCCGTCGCGGCTGCTGGAGAAAAGTTGTCGCGATATCGTGACATATTACGTCGTCACGACCGATGTGGGAAAGTTGTCGCGATATCGCGACATGTTGTGCCGTCGCGGCCAAGGGAGGAAAGTTGTCGCGATATCACGACATGTTGCGCCGTCGTGGCCGCTAGAGGATTTGGTCGTGATATCGCGACATGTTGCATTGTCGCGGCCAAGGGAGGAAAGTTGTCGCGATATCGTGACATGTTGCACTGTCGTGGCCGTTGGAGGAAAGTTGTCACGATTTCGTGACGTGTTGCACTGTCGCGACCGCTGGAGGAAAGTTGTCGCGATATCGTGACATGTTGCTTCGTCACGGCCAAGAGAGGAAAGTTGTCACGATTTTGCGACATGTTGCTCCGTCGCGGCCAAAGGTGGAAAGGTGTCGCGATTTCATGACATGTTGCTCCATCGTGGCCAAGGGAGGATTGTTGTCGTGATTTCGCGACATGTCGCGATTTCACGACAGGTTGACTTTTTGCGGTCAAAGGAGTCTTGTGTCACGATTTTGTGACTTGTAGCTTTTTCGCGGCCAAAGGTGAAGTTGGTGTTTGCTGCGCGATTTCGCGACAAGTTGTTGTAACAGACCAATCAGCTCCCTCAGCTAGCTTGGTATTGGTTCAAGAGATTTGGTTCCATTGCAAATCTTCCTCTTCTCTTGTAATCATGTGCTTTCACTGTTTTCGGTTGGGATGTATCTACTCCCAATTGTAACTGATCTTTGTTTTAATACAAGTTTTTTTCAATTTTTTCAAAAAAATATTTTAATATTTCAATGCAAGGAACTCAACAAAAGCTCAAGTGTATGCATTTATTTATTATTATTATTTTTAAAAACACCGTTTTTTTAAAGCATCTATTTATTAGTGAAATTTTGACTAATTTAACATATTGCTTTTACATTTGATGAGGGAATGTGAAGCTATAAGGACATCATTATTGCATATGAAAACACTTTAAAAGTGAATTTGTGATAACATATTTTAAATAATTGAAATATAAAGCATGAGAACTTCTCATAAAAATTAACAATTAAAAACAATAGTAATAAGATATCAAAATTGCATAGGTAAATCTTAACATTTAACCCAAAAGGCTAGAGTAAAATTAACACATATGGAGCTACAAAAGGCACTTTAGGTAGAGCTAGAATTGGAGTGGTATACAGGAATCATGTTGAGATAATGCTTTATTAGAAATTGTAGGACAAGGTAAGGCCACGAACAATGACGCAAAATCCCTAGCTATCAAAAATTGCTTCTGTCTGGGTGGTAAGACAAGGTTATAAGAGGATAATAATAAAATCAAATTCTCAAATTTTAATAGGAGCTCTAGATTGCATGTAGAACTTTGCTTTGGAGATGTAAAGGTTGAGGATTCTTGTCATCCAAATTAAAGAGTTGTGAAGGGAATTGGATGATGTGTTTCTAATTTATGTGGGTAAAGCTCTGAATAAAGTGACAAACTTCTTGGTTAAGATAATCGGAGGAGGCAAGGGTTCAGTGGCACAATGGCACGACTATTGAAGATGAGAGGATTAGGTAGGTTGGTGAGCCAATCCAGTGTTTAGTTAATTTGAACAATCATACAACCATATGGTTTAGGAGATTTGACTTCAATGTAGATCTCATTTTAGTGTTGTAACCAAAAGTGATTAGTTCTTAGGATCTTGGGTTTTAGAGTTATAGAAGTTTGTTAGAAAGATAAAAGGAGAAAGTGATGCTCTTGTTGGCTAAAGCTAGGATTTTGTCCCAACTTGTAAATAAATTTATTTTAATATAATTTTTTCAAATTCTTTTAATAAATATTTGATGCAAAAGGTTTAGAACAATTGATGAGGAGCCAAGAGTCTTCCAACTTAAATTAAAGTCCATCTCTGATCTTAATATCTGAATTATTATTTTAAAACATTTGTTTCAAGAGTGAAATTTTTTAAACCATATACCATAAATAAAAATTCCAACCTCGTACCTTATAAATAAATATAAATATTAACACTTTAAATTCCTCTACAAAAGAAACCACTCTTAAAATTATACTATGTAGTCAACTAAAATTTTAAAAATGTTAAGCTGAAGAGTCTTGTTCCACGTTATAAATAATCTTTGTTTTAATATAAATTTTCAAATTCTTTTAAAAAAAATATTTAACCCAAAAGATTTAGAACAATTGTCGAGGAGCCAAAAGTTTCCACTTAAATTAAAGTTCATATCTTATGACTAAACCTTAATATTTGATTTATTAATTTAGAACATTTGTTTGGAGTGAAATTTTTTAAACCATATGCCATAAATGAAAATTCTAACCTCTACCTTATAAATAAATATAAATATTAACACTTTAAATTTCTCTCCTTTAGAAGAAACAACTATTAAATCCCTCAGGGCTAAGTGGATTGGTAAGTGGGATGGACACTTAACAAGAGACCTAGGTTCAAAACTTGTGGGAGAAGCCAACCCTTTACAAAGGTAGTAGTCTGCTTCGAATCCTTTGAATTCGTGCTAGACTAACGATGGTGCAAACCTAAGCGATCGGTGGTCCCCATCTTACACCGAGTTAACAACAACGAGACAAATAGGTTTGTTAGGTGCAGTCCTTGTGGTTTGAACCCTGCGCTCTTCGGTTACTAAAAATAATGGTTGTGACCAACTCTTCTATATAATAAAAAAAGCTCTTCAAATTATATTATGTACTCAACTAATTTTTTTAATACATTAAAAAAGCACTATAAACGCTTTGAATTAGACAAAATTGACGAAATCCACAACCTAGTGGTATGGAACTAGGATAGTCAACCGACAAACACTCGACTACTGTCATCTAGTCTATCCCTGCTCAAGTAAACTGTGATTTGAACCTTGGACTTCCTTAAAAAGAGGCTAAAACCCCACGATGGATGCATATAAGTAGTATTGATTATTAAAAACAAAAAGGTCAAAACCCTAACCATTGCACCCCTTATGGATAAACATGTTATTTTTAAAAAATCTTATTTTATAAACTATTTGGTAGGACTAATTCATTGTAAATGTAACCAACTCCTCTAAAGGGATTTAAAAAAAATAAAAAAATTCATTTTCTTCATTTAAAGATATATTTAATAATTCATTTTAAAACGGTTTTTGGCACACCATAGTGGTATGGTTTTAGGTTTTCATGGAGGAGACCCAAGATTCAAACTATTTCACAATGACCAAAACCCTTTCAAAAAACGGGCGTCTTATCCTAAACATTTTTTTTTTTGGCCTAACAGGAGACTTGGTTACAACCACACTATTTTTAGTAGTTGGCAAGTGCAGGGTTCAAACATAATTTTTTTTTTTTTCGCTTGATAGGAGACTTGGTTACAACCACACTATTTTTAGTAGTTGGAAAGTGTAGGGTTCAAAACATAAGGGTTGCATCCACCAAACCTATTGCATCTTGTTATTATTTAGCCTGACGTGAAATGGACCACCAAGTACGTGGGATTCATGCCATCATCTTCGGATCTAGCGTGCACTCAAAGGATTCAGATCCGTAGTTGCTTCCCCTTTATCTTTACCCCACAAGCTAAGGTTTCTAATAAACATCTAAATTTTAACCAGAATCATGCCCGAACTCCCACATGACTACATGGTGTAGAAACCTTGGTGGTGGTTTACCAGACCAAAGCAGCCCACAAAAGTTTTTCACTAAATTAAAAAAAAAACAACACCACTAAAAAAATCCAGTTGACCCCTTTAGGGTTTTAGCCCCGTTGACCATCCCCAAATCACGACCCTTCATTGGCCCTCGCTCCACGTCAGCACGCAGGAGCTTGCATCTTCGCCCTCCGTCTTGGACGGTCCAGATTCCGCAAAACTAGGGTTTTGAATTTAATATCCCTGGCGCTAACCCCGATCTCTGTTTCGGCCTGCGTGCTGTAAACGCCGAAGGCGGCAGAGGAGGAGCGGGGAGGAGAAGGGCGAAATCGGAGAACAAGAATGACGACCCGCTTGAAGAAGAGCAGGAAGAAGAGGGGCCATGTGAGCGCGGGGCACGGGCGTATCGGGAAGCACAGGAAGCACCCGGGAGGCAGGGGTAACGCTGGAGGCATGCACCACCACCGCATTCTTTTCGATAAATACCACCCTGGTTATTTCGGCAAGGTCGGTATGCGCCATTTCCACTTGCTCAAAAACCAGTATTTCAGTCCCATTATTAACATCGATAAGCTCTGGTCTCTCGTTCCCGAAGACATCAAGGCCAAGGCCACACCTGATAATGTGCCCCTCATCGACGTCACACACTTTGGGTATTTTAAAGTTTTGGGCAAGGGGGAGTTGCCCTCGCAGCCTGTAGTTGTCAAGGCCAAGATCGTGTCCAAGTTGGCCGAGAAGAAGATCAAGGAGGCAGGTGGCGCCGTCGTGCTCACGGCCTGATTAGGGTTTTAGATTCTAGGGTTATTTTACGCTTTTAGGTAGGGTTAGGGTTTCGTGGGACTTTGTAATAGGCAAATTTTAAGAGCAGGTTTATTGGATCGTGGCGATTGCCCGAGCGGAGTAAGCGCAAGAGATGAATTTAGACATCTGAGTTTTGGGCAGCTTGTTAGTTTTTTTTTTTGATGTTTTGGATTTACTTGTTCGAGATCAAATGTTTATTACGAACATTGCTGATTATGTGTTTTTTTTTGGATGGGATGATTTGTGAGATAAGATGGACGCACATATTTTCTTTGAATTTGATTGCACTAGATTACTATGCATTAAGGTTCTGTTTTGTTTTACCTGAAATTTATGATATGTTTTACCTGAAATTTATGATGCACCATAGAATATTAGACATTCTGACTGTTCCTGTATCAGTTTTTATAAATCAAAATAGTAGTTGTTTTTGCTTGATGTTCATGCTATTTGTGGGCATTTCAAAGTCCACATGGTTTGCTATTCGTATTTCATAACCGTCGTTTGACTGCCGAAAATTGGTATCAGAACCAATTTTGTTCTTTATCAGAACATGTGTGTTTGAGATGAGCATAAAGTTACAGATTTGTCTTTAAATTTAGATAGGTTGTTTCTTCTTTTTGCATCGATGTTCGTGTAATTTGAAATTGTGTTTTTATTAAATTGTGTTTTTATTTTGGAAGGAAGTAATTTTTTTTAAGGTTTTGAGTGGGTACTCGCTAATTAAATTATACAAACTTTTTGGTATTGTTTGCATTATTTTTATGTCTTAATCTTTGAAGGAAAGTCTGGTTGTATTATGTTTTTAAGGACAAATTTTCAAATTTGTAATCTAATTGTCTACTAATATATATTTTTTAAAACTCACTCACACCCTTCCTCCCCTTGTTTGAGTCTGGGTGAACCATACCACTGCTTTGAGTCTGGGTGAACCATACCACTGCTTTGTGCCACAGGGACGTTTTCTTGTGATTGGAGTGTAAGGTTAGGAAGAGAAGTCATTTGATCTTTAAAGGTCAAAACCATACCATTGCTCTGCCCCATAGGAACTTTTTCTTCTAATATAAATAATATTTTTGTCAATTTATATTTTTGTCATTGGAGTGTAAAGTTAGGAAGAAAAGTCATTTGATCTCTATTTAATGACATGATATGGATAGGTAAATAGAGGCAAAAACCATACTCATTGGAGTGAACAAAAGTCATTTGATCTCTATTTAATGACATGATATGGATAGGTAAATAGAGGCCAAAATCATACCACTGCTGTGTTCGGATGGAATGTTTTCTTGTAATGTAAGGAGTATATTTGTCATTGGAGTGTTAAGGTTAGAAAGAGAAGTTATTTGATCTCTATTTAATGACATGATATGGATAGGTAAATGAGGCATGTCTATTGCTTTGGGTTATTTATGAAGGTCTTATGAGACTGAATCTGACCTTATTTAAATTGTATGATAATCATATAATGGTATTACAATAATCTAATAATTTTACCATGCCATATAAAAATTCTAATCATCAGGTTTATAACTGATTAAACTCATGCTATTTTATATGGATTTGTACTATATTGCTGATCACTACTACTGTATTGCATTGTTTCTTAAAACTGTAAGTTCTCATACCTATATGGAATTCTGATGCCCCATCAAAATAATGAATAATGCTTTAGTCAAGTTTTTGCTGTTCAGTGGCACTGCATTTGCTTCGGATATGAAACACAAGAAGTTGCATGGGTCTCTGTAGCAAGTGCTGCATGTGCTTAATACAAAAATGGAGAGCACATATATATGAAATTAAATTTTATGCTTGTTAAAGTAATATTTTAAGATTTTTCTTATTAATGTGATAGGCTGTCATTTCTATGGCCTCCTAAAACTCCCATTTCTTTTTCTATATCTGTTTGCTTTTATTGATTTGTAAGATTTCGCAAATTGTGATTTACATTACCCATTTTGTTTTCAACAAATTTTGTAGACACCACCTCAGAATGGCTGGTTGACATTCATACTACTAAGGAGTGGATGCAAAAGGAAGTGACTTTGGTTATAATTTTTGGAGGCTAAAGAAAAGTTGAGGTTACTATCCTAAGAAAAAGGATTAAAAGAGATGGAGGTCATCATCCTCAGACGTTAAAGTTGGGATTAACAATGCCCTTTCATATTTCCGTTCTCAGAAGTTAAAAATGGCCTTTTATACTTAGTTTTAAGAAGGCACAGGATTGGCATGGCCTCTTCTAAAAGATAGTGGAAAGAGAAGATTGACATGGCTGGCCCCAAATTTGAAGGTGTGATAGTGAAGAACGATATAAAAGCGAAGTGTTTGGAGGTTGGTATCGGGTAGGGAAGGTGTAACAGTGAACATGGGTGCAAGTGGAGTCCTTACATGCCTGCCATTCGTTGGGTAGGAGTGTGGAGGTGGAGGTGGAGGTGGAGGTGGAGGTGGAGGTGGTTGATTGGCAATTGTAGGACCCTTGACAAAAACAAAAATAAAACTAAATAACCTGTGACTAGCCCTGGTTAGGGAGAAATGAATTGAAATGATATGAGACTAAAACCTTTAAGATAAGATAAGTATCTTATTTTTTAGTTTTAATTTTAGATTTTTGGTGGAGGTGGTTGATTGGCAATTGTAGGATCCTTTGACAAAAACAAAAATAAAACTACTACTGTGACTAGTTCTGGTTAGGGAGAAATGAATTGAAATGATATGAGACTAAAACTTTTAAGATAAGATAAGAATAGAATCTTATTTTTTATTTTAATTTTAAATTTTTGGTTTGAAGTTTTTTTAGTCTTAATAATATTTAAAAAATATATTTTTACAAATATTTTAAATTTAAAATGTTTATTAAAGTAAAAAAATTAACATCCTTTTATTGTTTTTTTGAATTGTGTTTTTTCTATGATTTTAAAGAGAAGCTTTATAGAAATCAGAACATTTGAGGAAAAAAAAATATGATAGTTATAATAAAAAAGGTTCATCATCTTTTAGAGTACGATTCTTTTGATGTTATATGTTTTATTCCCTAACTTTATTCCACATGCCCATGTTTGAATTTTCGCTCCCATAATTTTTAAATTCTTTGAGCTTGGAGCCTGGCTAAGTTTAATATTTTATTTTTTATTTATTTTTGTTTAATTGTTGTAGTATATTATTGGTGTGTTTTTTTCTATTTAGTGTTTTTTTTATTAATTGTGATAATGTGTAACTTTTCATTCTTACTATTTTTAGGCACTTCTATAATCTTATTATAGCTTTCGCGTCTGGTGGAAAAGTCTTACCATAGTTTCTACATGAGTGTAAAGTAGTTGTTTCGACAAGTAAAAACAGTTTTATTATAGATTTTGCATCTAGTATAAAATTCTTGTTTCAGTAAAGAAAATCTTAAATTATTTGTAATATAAATTTTAAATTTTTTTTTTTTTTACTTGATGTATTACTAGTCTATATAATACACCTATATAATTCTATTAAAATATCTAATAATTTGAAAAAACCTTAATTATTTTCTTATCTCATAATTTTTGTTTTTTAACCTTTTGTGTCTTCCTTTTTGAGTAAAGTGTCTTCTAGCACCATGTGTACTCTACTTCAAGTTCTTTGCCATGTTGGGTTATTTTTTATTTGAAATTGTTAAAATTTTGTTTTGGTTTATATCTATGTCATGTCTTTGTAGAGTGGTGAAGATATGTCTTTGCACAGTGGTGAAGTTGCAGTAGCTTTGTTTTTGTAGAGTGGTAAAGTTGCAGTAGCTTTGTTTTGGTAGAGTGGTGAAGTTTTAGTAACTTGATATATATAGGGTAATTTTACATCTACCTTTGCAATCTTTTAAAATTTAAACAACTGAAGTTGAAATTTTAGTTTTACGTAAGTTTAGGTTATAAAAAAAATCCTTTAAGGGTAGGTTTAATTTTATTATAAAAAAAATCTTTAAAGTGTAGGTTTAATTTTAGATTTGGAGAGTTAATTTTTTTTAAGGTGTATTAAAAGAAGATGGAGTTAAGTTATTTGTAATTTAATTTTTTAAATTATTATTATTTTTTTCTGTTCATTTGAAATTTGATGTATTATTAGCTACGTCGATAGGCGTTTCTACAATGGCAGACGGGGTGGGAGGCAAAGAGGTCATACATGTCACGCAGTAAACAATCAATAACTGACATTAACAAAAATATTTTAAAATATTTAAACTAAAACAGCTGACTAACCAACCAACCGTTGCAAACATTTAAAATATTTAAACTAAAACAACCGACTAACCAACCATTGCAACTGTTTATAAAAACTAGCTTAAATATAAAGGATATATAGCTAAAAACGTCGAGAGTTATCAATCTCGAGGGGCCTATCTCACTCCAAGATAGGTGATCTCCTCTTGATAACTCTAGACGTTTTTAGATATACCCTTAGTCTATATGTCACACCTATATAATTCTACTGAAATATCTAATAATTTAAAAAGGATCATAGTTGTTTTCTTATCTCATAATTTTGGTTTTTAAACTTTTTTGAAATGAGTAAAGGGTCTTCTAGCACCAGGTGTACTCTACTTCAAGTTCTTTGCCCTTTTGGGTTATTTTTTATTTGAAATTGTTAAAATTATCTAATAATTTAAAAAGGACCCTAATTGTTTTCTTATCTCATAATTTTGGTTTTTTAATTTTTTTGAAGTGAGTAAAGGGTCTTCTAGCACCAGGTGTACTCTACTTCAAATTCTTTGCCCTTTTGCGTGTTAAAATTTTGTTTTGTCTTATATCTATGTCATGTCTTTGTAGAGTGGTGAAGTTGTAATAGCTTTGTTTTTTAGAGTGGTAAAGTTGTAGTAACTTTGGCTTTGTAGAGTGGTGTAGTTTTTAGTAACTTATATAAGTATGGGTAATTTTTCATTTACTTTTGCAATCTTTTAAAATTTAAACAACTGAAGTTGAAATTTTAATTTTACATAAGTTTAGGTTATAAAAAAAATTCTTAATTGGTAGGTTTAATTTTAGATTTAGAGAGTTAATTTTTTTAAGGTGAATTAAAACCATTTATAGAAGATGGAGGATGTCATAAGAGTAGGCTTAGGGTCTAGTAACTTATATATATCACATATTTATTGTTTTTGTTTTGTTTGAGAAAAAGGGTTTGTAAGGGATTTTTGTTCTTTGACAAAAGTTCTCATTTCAATTGAGTTGCTATTGTTAGATAACTAATTTTTTTATAATATTTATTTTATTTTTTGTATCTTTTTCAATTATTTTTTATAAATACAAATATTTTAGAATTTAACAATTTTCTTGACATTTTCTTGCAGCAACCTTCATAATACCAAAACCCCAAAACCCCACATCTATTGTCTACCCAGTCTTCATAATACCAAACCCCAAAGCCCCACGTCTATTGTTTGCTCACTGTATTATTAGAGTAATATTCTCAAAACTTCGTGTTATCATAGTCCTGCTTTACAAGCTTTGGATTGTTAGTTTCTACACTGCATACTAGTAGAGTAATATTCTCAAAACTTCGCATTATCATAATTTGCTTTACAATCTTTGGATTGTTAGTTTTTTTTTTTTGAATAATACTTTTTATAAACATCCGTCGTGGGGATTGAACTCGGGTCACATCACCAATAATGCAAGTGGTGTCATTTTTGGAGCATAAGTGTAACCACAATAACTATAATAAATAGTTTAGCAATGTCAAAAAGTTGAAAGTTCATGATTAAATCTTATCAAGGAATATATGCATAATAACTAAACTATGGATCATTATATAATACAAGTGGAATTTATTTCAATCCTATATAATCAACTAAAAGAACATTTTATCATTTTAATGAGTTATGAAATGAATCTTATTCATATTACAATGATATTTTAACAATTTATAATAATATTATTTTAATAAATAGTTTAGTAGTTTTAATGAATCCAACCTACCAAGAACTCAAACAATCCATTCAACCATGAAGTCCATCTGATATCATCTTCTTTTGCTTCAACGTACAAAATTTCTACTTGCATTATGTAATTATAGTTCATTTTATCAAATTTGGATTATTAGTTTTCTCCAATGCGTTTATAAATGGATCTTTTGAAACATTTTTGTCTAGTCTATTTGAATATTTGTTCTCTTTCCTTAACGTATGTGTAAACCGGATTTCTTCAAACTATGTAGCAAGGTCTTGTATTTTTACAATGATCTCTTGTATGTTATATGGAGCCTTTGCTTTCCTCAAAATTGCATTTAATACTACTAGTAAATCACCTTCCATCCATACTTTGTTCCATTTCATTTGTCTGAATATTTTTTATCCTTCGAAAGCTACGCAAGCTTTAGCTTCATTATGTCTTAAATCCCCTAGTGAAAGTGTAATGTGACAAAATCTCACCTCTATTATTTGTGATTATTTCTCTTGCTAGTCTTGGATTTCTTTTAGAAGCTCCATTAAAATTCAATCTAACCAACTCTAATTTGAGTGGTTTCCACTTTATATTTTTTGCCTTCATTTTGTCTCTCTTGTACCCACCATCATAATTCCAATTGATGACTTGACACCATCTATCAAGGCTATTTGCTTCGAGATAAAGGATTGGGTAAGTTGATAGGGTTGATTTAGACTCCTTTATGGCTAAACAAATCTTCCTTTTCATTACCTCTAAATTGCTTTCCTTTCTTTTAAATATTCTTTTGTTCCTTTTTAGCCATACAACCCAAAGTATTGTATATTTTTATGGGATTTTGATGTATCCTAAATTGTCTGTAATGCCTCACTTTTAGAAGTGCTTGGCCATTGCTTTAACCATTCTTCAATTTTACAATTCATCACCATGCATTTACCGAACATATTAAGAATCCATTGCCATAGTTCCTAGACTATTAAGCAGTGTCCCAAGAGATGGTCTATTTTCTCCTTTTTTTTACATAGAACACATTGTGATGGGCCATGAAAACCTCTTTTCATTAGCTTATCTGAGGATAAAATTTTCTTGTGACCTACTAGCTATACAAACATTTTGACTTATGGAAAACTCAGGTTATCTCATATATCTTTTTATATTTTTGCAGTATTCCTATTTTTGTTGGTGCTTTACATTGTATCACTTTCTTGCAATGTATTGTCTTGAGCTATTCAATTTCAAATCAACTTGTCCTTGGCTGAATAATCATTTTTATCTTTTTGCTCAACTGCCTCTTAGCAACAATGTGTGGTATACTTGTAGAACAATTTTCTTTCTATTTGTATCTTCCTTCCAATCCTTGTACATAATTTTTGAAACCCTATCACCATATTTGTCTTGAGGTAATCTCATCCATGGTTTCAAAATTGGAACTAGATGAGTGGTTTTTTATCACACCAAGTATCCATCCAAATATTTTTTTCTTCAGTTCCCACCACCTATCTTAGACATTTAATCACTATATTAATTAATTCTTTTAGACCGTTCCATAGTGTAGAACCATCTGGTAGTATAAATGCATTGAAGATTAAGCTTGGGTTATTGGGCTTAACATATTTACTTAGAAGTATTCTTGCCCATTTTCTTTGACTCTCTTTGTACAATCTCCAAATTACTTTTCTCGTTAGAGCTAAGTTTGCATCCATAAGAACTCTTAAACCGAGATCTCCCCTAGTTTTATCATAACACCTTCCTTCATTTTACCAAAGTAAATTTTCTTTTATCATGTAATCCTGACCATAAAAATGATCGCATAATATAGATTTAACTTTTTCTACCAATTTTGGCATAATATACAAGAACATATGTTGGAATGACTGTAAGATTGATTTAATTAGTTGCACTCTTCTTGCTAACTATAACCATCTACAATTCTATGTTGGTAGTTTATTCTAAACTTTACTTATAACTAGATTCCATATTTCTATCCTCATTCTTCCCTCAAATAAGGGCATCCCTAGATATGTTGTTGACAAATTTGCCTCCTCCATTTGAAGTAACCTGCATATCCCTGCTTTGATTCTAGCTGAAATGTTTAGGAAGTAAAATTTGGATTTTGTCCTATTAACTTTCTATCGAGACACTCTTTTATATTCCTTTAATAAATTATTCCAAGCTTTGGCCTCATTTTTTCCTACCCTCCAAAAAGGGTTGTATCATCTACAAATTGTTGATGGGTGATATTGTTGATGTTATTACTAGCCTTAAGTCTGCTTATTAGCCCATCTTTGTATGCCTTCTTCAAGTTCCTTCCCAAAACCTTTTCCTTAATAATGAACAAATATGGTGACAAGATTTCCTTGTCTAAGATCCCTCTTGGCTTTAAATGATTATGTTACTAGCCCATTGACCAACACTAAATATGATATTGTAGAGACAAACTTTAATCCATTTTACCCATTTTTTCCCAAATCTAAACTTCTCTAATAACAAAAAAAAAACCATTTAACTCTATCATAGGCTTTATTCATATCAAGTTTTAAGATCATTACTCTCTTAGAAGCCGTTGAATGCATTACTTTATGAGCTACTATGACTCCGTCCATAATCTATCTTCCTTTTACAAATCCTCCTTGCTCTCCTAAAATAATTGTCTAATAGTGGTCTTAACCGATTTGCCATCACTTTGGATATTATCTTATATGCCATATTACATAGGCTTATGGGCTTGAATGAATCAAACAATTATGCATCCATTTTTTGGAATTAGGGTAAGATATGTTGCATTTATTTTATAAGGTATGTACTATTTTACCTTAGACCGTTCCACTACCACAAATGAAAAATCCTTCACTATTTCCCAGTTATTCTGATAGAATGCTATAGAGAGTCCATTTGGACTTGGGGATTTATCCTTCTCAAAGGAGAAAAGAGTTGAATGAACTTATTTTGGAGTAATAGGATCCATTAGTTTGCTATTGTCTTCATCTGTTGTAACTAAAGGTAGTTATTGTAGTAGCTTATCATTAAGAACTCCAATCTCCTCCGATCCTAGAATATTTTGGTAAAAAAACCTTGCTTCCTTTCTGATTTTGCTCTAGTATTCAATCCAAACCCCTTATACTAATTTAAATCTACTAATTCTAGATGTTGATATCTATATTACTGTCATCCTATGAAAAATCTATGTTTTTATCTCCTTTAATCAAGTTTGTCTTGATTTTAATTTCCAAAACTTCTTTACCTTACTCAAAATATTATGATATTCACTAAGCAACTCACTTTCCTCTGAGCTTGGATTATTGTGCTCATATTTTTAGAATTTTGAAAGTTTTCTTCCTAAAAACATTTACGAAAGTGTTCTTTTTCCTTAATTTTAATCTAGGCATCATTAATTTAATTTGTTTTGGAAGTGTATACAACCCACCATTTTGTCAAGTTCCATGTTTACACTATCATATCAACAAATTGATGATGGTCTTCCTGCATCTATTCATATTTAAAATATGATATTTTTTGAATTCACTTACCATTGTTTTGACTCTTATTGGCTAGTGATATGAACCAATCCTTGCCAAGGTATTAATTTTAGCACAAGTCACTTCATTTAGCCAATGATATGAGAGTATGTATTTGTCCCATTTTTCATTATTAGGTTTTGACCTATTATGTTGTTGGTCTACATATAGTTGTCCTCTTCAAACTCAACCTCCCATAAATTATTGTTTTGAATGAAAGCCGATAAATCTCTCATACTTTGGGTTATTTTCCTGACCCCCCAAAAATTTCATCATCTTGGTTATGGCATTAAAATCTCCTATGATCATGAATAACGTTTCTTGGTCTTTCCTTTTCATAAAGGCTTCAATCCTGCTCCATACTTCTAATTTGTTTGATTGAGTTGTAGGTCCATAGACATTGATAAAGATGAAAAAAATATCTACAAAGTAGCATGTGATTTTTGATGCTATCCAATGCCATCTTAATCTCAATAAAGCCTTGTTATTGTGGAAGATAATACCATCTTTTGTAGTTTTTGAAATCCCAGAGAATTCTCCTAGACTGTTGCCTATTGTCTTAAAGATATCCATTTTCTAGAATTTAATAAAAAATCCATACATCATAGCCTAGAATAATACTAGGAATAGATTTACATTTTCAAGTACAAATCTTTTAAACCAATGGGTAAGGAAGAGTCCTACTCTTTCCAGAAATCAAGGAAGAAATTAAAAAATTCATAATTGTAGGTTTAAGTTTTATATCAAATTTAGATAGAAAAATTAAAATTTTAAAAGTGAATTAAACCATCATGAAACTTTGATGGGGATGTAAGACTATTCTAACCACCTTTGGACCTTAAAAAAAAATGAATAGACAAAAAATTCATAAAATGCATTTGAAAGTTAAATGATGTATATACATGAAAATGCTAAAATTAAAGTTTAACATATTATTATTATTTTTTTTGATACATAGAGGAATCAAAAACTACCTTTTCTTTTTGAACAACTATGAGTCACAGGGTCAAGTCGCATTGGCTCTGATCATAGCGTCAAATCATGGTGCTATCATATAACCCCTATTTCACCTTGATAAACACAACTTGGAGTGAGGGAGATACCTGATGGCTTGGGGTTGGTACCACTATCATCAAGCTAGCGCACACTCAACAGACTCAGGTTAAACTACTACCTTTGCCTAGATTGGATATACCCCCGAGGTTTAAACCTAGGTCTCCTCTTGGTAAGTGCCCAACGTCTTACCAATCCACCTAGCCCTGAGGGACTTTATATATATTTGATTTGGTTAGTGTGAGAAACCCCTACGACCAACGCATAAGGTTGAGCAGTCTCCTCCCAACCATGACCCCTTGTAAAGCCGAGAGCTATGCTTATCAATAGAATTTAACAAACAACCACCACACACCCACCCCCTCATACACTCGTCCACACCGCGATTTGAACCTTAGACCTCCTGAAGAAGAGCCAAATCCCAGACCGTTGCGCTGTCCCCTGGACCAAAGGGACTTAACATATTATTATTATTTAATTGGTTATATAGAAATGTAATGGAATCCATCCATATTATATCATTGACTACAGTGATATTACAATCTAACCTTCTTTGAAAGTTGAGAAATAAAACCGATTAAACTAATATCATTTGATTTGTAAATATTTTTAAATTATAAAAATTATGCTATTTTTTAATATATATAAAGATAAGTTTAAAAATAAATTTAAATAAATATATTAGTTAAAAGAATAAATATGTTAAATTAATACATATAAAAATAAATACAATATAATTGTATAGATAAATTATTTATTTATTTATCATATGCACATATTCAACACAATAATAATAACATAATTTGTGGTTATATTCAAAGAAATGCATAATATTATGAAGATGATTTTTTAATTTATATAATAATACATACAAGATTAAATATATATATTTTTAGCCGACAAGCCAGTTGCCCTAGTGGCTAAATATAGTGGTTGTTTTTTAAGTGGTCTTGTGTTCAAACCCCTTGAGGGTGGTTGTTGATGTAATTTGTAAATGTTCTCCTGAAAAAAAAAATTATTTTTTTGGTTACAATCACAATTTTTTAGTAACTGGCAGCGCAGTTGGCATGGTTCAAACTATCAACGAAGGCTTCCAACACACTCACTGTCTCGTTAATGGTAACTTGGCGTAAGATGGGAACCGTCGGATGCACAGGGTTTACACCATCTTCGTATCTATAATATATATGATATAAGTTAATACCCTTTGACTAGTAGATAATTTTGTCATTTATGCAAATTTTGTATATGGGTTAATACCCTTTGACTAGTAGATAATTTTGTCATTTATGCAAATTTTGTATATGGGGATCTCTTTGGATATGAATTTAGATAAATTTCTTTCTCTATGTGTCCAAAGAGTTAAAAGAGTAAATAATCCAAACGTGACATATAAAAATTAATACAACATATAATATAATATAAAAATTATAATAAAAAATTATTTATTTATTAAAGTAAATACTTTTTATATATCCATTTATAATAATAAATTTTTGTTTTCATATAATTTTCATTGATGTAGACGAGAACCAAAGCTCGAACCATATAAAATTGTACACACGTCTTTAACCTTGGGCACGTTGCGGTTTTAACCTTTGACCTTTCAAAGAGAAGCCAAAGCCTTAACTGTTGTACCCACTAAGACAAAAATAATAATATTCGAATGCGGTTGTATTCAAATAAATGTATAATATGTTATGAAGATGATTTCTAAATTTATATAATAATATAAATATAGGACTAAATATTATATTTATTATTATTTTTTATCAAAGTTTTAAAAAAATATAATATATGATGTAAATTGTTTTTATAAACTATTATTAAATGATATGATTTTAAATCAATGTTTTTTAGCTATAGCTACAAGTTTATTGTAGTGGTAAGGGGTTTGACCTCTTTTTGAAAGATCCAATGTTCAAACCCCATTAAGTATGAGGTGATCGAGATCCCTTATAAAAACCTATGTAAATTCATTGAAAAATCAATGTTTTTTAGTTGGTTATATGAGATTGAAACTGGTTCTATTGGTATTGCATCATTGACTAAATAGTGGTATTATAACAACTTGATAATTATGTATGTATTATTTGTCAAGATTCAAACCTTGTTTTTTTAGAAGTCAAGGAATATAACATGTTGAGCTAATGCCATTTGATATAATTTTAAATCAATATTTTTTGGGGGGATCTATTCATATTTTTTGAAAACCAAGGAATATAACATGTTGAGCTAATGCCATTTGATATCATTTTATTAAATCAATGTTGTTTGAGGAACTTTATCCATATTTTTTGAAAATAAACTATCTAAATGACTCATCCATGATGTATTAGGTGCACCAATAAGATAAGAGCATATCTTGATAACGTATAGGCACTTTTAACATAGACTCTAATATACCCATATCCTTATACCCTCACATCTTGTGTATTCTAGTACCCTTGCATCCACATATCCTAAATTTAAAAGTTCGCATTGGACACTCTATACATGCATCCTCAGTACCCTTGCACACGTATACCCATACAACCTTGTTTTAAATGGTTAAAACCATGGGCTTCTAACATAGATATTAAGATTTAAATATTGTTAGGCTATAGATGTGTAATTGTTAGTTGTATTAGTATGATGTGGTTCATTGAAATATTGTGTAATGCAATCTTAATAAAGTAAGGTTGGGGTCTATTTTATTTTTTTGCTGAAGAGTATGGGGTTGTACTTGTGTTCCTCACCCTTTACAAATCATATCTCTCTCTTTTAGAACTTGAGAGTTTACAAATATATTCAATTTTCATCTTAAATGAGTTGCTATAGCTAGATACCTACATATGTTTCCATAAAAAGTTTGAATTCTTGATTTTTATTTTTTGGATCTTCATTTTTCTTTATAAATACAAACATTCTAGAATTTAGCATTCTTCTAAATATTTTTGTGCGATAGTCTTCACAATACTAAAAATCCACCTCTACTATCTATGCACTACATCTTAGTAGAGTAATATTTCTAAAACTTTGCGTTATCATAGTCTGCTTTACTAGATTTGGACTATTAGTTTCCTTCCTGAAGCATAAGTGCAACCATAAGAACTGTAATGAATAGTTTATATGAAAACACATTAATGTTCTAAAATATAGAAAATTTTACCAATGAAAAACATTAAAGTAAATTTTAATCCTTATTTGATTCAAGCAATCAACATTACCAATACCTAGAAATCAAGTGAAGACTAACATGAAAATATGCATAATATACACATAATTTAAGACCCATAGAATAAAAAAGATTATAAGTTTTTTCATTTTGCTAGAGAAAAATGGGTTGTACTTGAGTTCCCCACCCTTGACAAAACATAACTCTATCCTTTAGAGCTTGAGAGTTTACAAATAGATTCAATTTTTATTGAACTCAAGTTCTTATAGCTAGAAACATACATATTTTTTTATAAAAGTTTTAATTCTTGATTTCCATTTTTTGGATCTTCTTCAATTTTCTTTGTAAATACAAATATTCCAATACTCAACATCCTTCTTGATATTTTTCTGCAGTAGTCTTTGCAATACCAAACTCCACCTCTACTGTCTATGCACTACATCTTAGTAGAGTAATATTTCCAAAACTTCACATTATCATAGTTTGCTTTACCAAATTTAGATTGTTATTTTTTTTCTTGAAGCATAAGTGCAATCAAAAGAATTGTAATAAATAGTTTAGCAATATCAAAAAGTTGAAAGTTCTAATCCATACTATGTCCCTTAATCTAACCAACAAACAACTCAAATACTCTATTCAACCATGAAGTCCATCTGATGTAATCTTCTTCTACTTTAACATACAAAACTTCTACTCGCTTCATGAAATCATAGTTTGCTTTACCAAATCTAGACTATTAATTTCCTCCAATGCATTGATATATAAATGGATCCCTTGAAACATTATTTTGAATTTGCTTCTTTTAGATTTTTCTTGTTAGCTTTAGGTAAACTTTCTCTAACCTTGGGAAAGATAATTTAACTTCATAATCCTTTATTAAAACTCCTCTATTGGCTAGCCTATTTGTATATTTTTTCCCTTCCCTTAACGTATGTGTAAACCTGATTTCTTCAAACTCTATAGCAAGGTATTGTATTTCCACAATGATATCTTATATGTTCCATGGAGCCTTTGCTTTTCTCAAAATTGCATTTATTATTGTAAGTGAATTGCCATCCACTCTCTATTCCATTTTATTTTTTTGTATATTTTTAACCCTTCCAAAGCTACCCAAGCTTTAACTTCATTATTTATCTTAAATCCACTATTGAAAGTGTAATGTGATAAAATCTCACCCATATTATTTCTATTTATTCCTCCTCCTATTGGTCCTGGATTTCCTTTAGATGCTCCATCAAAATTCAATTTGATTAACTCTACTTTTGATGGTTTCCATTTTATATTCTTTGCCTTCCTTTTGTTTCTCCTATACCCAACATCATAATTCTATTTAATGACTTGACTCCATCTATCAAGGTACTTTGCTTCAGGATTAGGGATTGAGTGAGTTAATAGGGTTGGTTTAGACTCTATGGCTAAATAAATCTTCATTTTCATTACCTCTAAACTGCTTTCATTTCCTTTAAATATTATTTTATTTCTTTTTAACCATACAATCCAAAGTATTGTGTTTTTTAATGTATCCTATATTGTCTGTAACACCTCATTTTTAAAAGTGCTTTGCCATTTAGCTTCAAGCTTACTATAGGGGTAAGGTCTTTGGGATCTCTTTGAAAGGTCCAAGGTTTAAACCCCACTTAGTATTGGGGACTAGGAACCCTCATAAAAACCTATTCAAACTCATTGAAAATAAAAGTGCTCTACCATTTCTTTAACCATTCTTCAATTTTGCCATTCATCACCATTCATTTACCAAACATATTAAGAATCCATTGCCATAGTTCTTAGACTATTGAGCAGTGTCCCAAGAGATGGTCTATACTCTCCTCCTTTTTACATAACACACATTTTGAGGGGCCATGAAAATCCCTTTCCATTATGTTATCCCATGATATTTTTTTTCTATGACCTGCTAACCATACAAACATTTTGAATTTGGGAATGCTTGGGGTATCCCAAATATCTCTCCATATTCTTGTAGTATTCCTATTTTTCTGGTGATTTACATTATATCCGCTTCTTACTATGTATTATCCCGATCTATTCAACTCCCAAATTAGCTTATCCTTGGCTCCCCTCAAAATAATCATTATTGTTATCTTTCTACTAAACTACTTCCTAGCAACAATATCCAATATGCTTGTAAAATAATATTCTTTCCATTGGAGAATATTACATTATTTGGTAGATGCTAAAGTATCCCCATGGTACAATTGTATATATGTAAATATTATATTAGGGTGTGAGTTATTAGATTAGGATGTGTGATTTATATTTGCCTTAAAGTATGTGTTAATGTGTGAGATGATTCCAAGTGTCATGTAATAAGGTGTGCAAGTGTGTAAAGTGTGAGAGTGTGCAAAGTGTCATGTAATAAAGTGTGCAAGTGTGAGAGTGTGCAAAGTGTTGTGTAATAAAGTGTGCAAGTATGCAATATATGAAAGTTTACAATGTGTCATGTAAGTAAGTCAAGAGTCATGTGTGTAGGTGTTAAGTATACAAGTGAAGAGTCACATGTATGTGGCAAGATGTAAATTCAAAAGATATGAGAGGTTTGTCATATGTGTGGAATATGAAAGGATGCATTTCTCGGATATGTGAGGAGAGTAATGATCAAGCATTGAAGAGTCATCTTCTAAGGTTATATTATGGAGACAACGCTCCATGTATTGTATCAAGAAATATCTAAGCATCAAAGAAAATTGTAATACAAATATTGTATATTTGATCAATAATATTGTGAGTATTATTCTAAAATATTGTTATTATTTCATGACTATATTTGATTCATATTGGTAAGAGATTTGTAAGCTTTTATATTACGATTGTTTAAGATCCTGGATATTGGGACCTATCATTTGATTTGGCTAAAAAACCATCAGTTGTATCTGAGCTAAACTTTGGCTGTTTGAATTAGAGTTTGTGAAGGATATGGATGGAGTCACCCACATTTAAAATCACTTGATATTTAGTGAAAACAATGATAAGAAAGAGTTGATTTCACCCTGAGAAAGTCTAGAAAAGGCAAGGAAATATTTTTGACAGGTTGATTGCACTCAAGAAACTTGCTTTCTTATTGGACATGAGAAAAGGTGAAGATTAGCCACATGAGAGTACAAATTGAAGAGGAAGCCAAATTTTTGGAAAATAGAAAACAATTTGAAGAAGAATTTAGTGCCATGGAAGGAGGACGTTGGACATGAGGTGTTTGGGAGAAAATATTACCTTGAGATAAAACCTTACATAGAAATTTTATGAATAGAAGATTTTTGTCCTAAAGTAGAGAACCTATTCAAGAGAAGTCCTCATATGGAGAACCAAGGAGCCATTTCCTCGAAGCACCTAAGAAAACGTGAAATTAGACTGTATCACTCAAACAAGCTTGAGAAGGATGTGATAATTCTAAAAGGGATGCGACAAGCCTGAGGACATGAAAAGCCTAAGAAGAATGCTAAGAGGTTGAACTTGAATGTGATGAGCTTGAGAAAAGTTAACTCTTAGGAGAAGGAATGATAGAAAAGAAGTCATGTTGTATATCCCAAAAGGGCGTTCATGACATTTCAAAGTGAACATTTTTGTAAATTCAAAAAACCCTCAGTAAGTGCAAAGGTATAGATTTACCTAAGTGATAACGTCCCTGAAGATGTTTTGATCTCATAATGTCTATCAAAGGTTGAAAATTGCATGAGACATGCAACATAAAGATGATGCAACATGGAATAATGCAACGCGATGGAAACTGAGGTATTTGACTACACATTATATAAGCACTTAATTTCTTTATTAAGCTTGGAGTTAGGGTTGATTTTTTTTTAATTTTTTTTTATATAGGTTTCACTTTTGAAAAGTTGATAAATAGGAGTAACAAGGGAATAAGTTGTTTTAAAAATTGAATTAAAATTGTAATTAGGATATATAAGGAAAATTTGAAATTTGAAAGGTTAATTTGAAAAAATTGATTATTGAAGATTGATGAATGCAAAATTGATTGATTAATTTTGCAAATTGAAATTTAAAATTAAAAAAAGTATTTGTGGGAGTTATAAGAAGATTTAAATTAAAATTGATGAATTAATTGCACGATTGCTTGATTAAATTTAGGAGGAATGCATATTTCTACATCAAAGAAATTCAACATGGAAGGAATTACTCAAAGTGTTTCTTTTGAAGATAGTGAAGAAATGCTAAAGAATATAAAGATTTGCATGCAAAGCATGATAGAGAATACTAAAAAATAAAATGATGCAAAATTAAAAAAGTTATTACAAATAATTTTCAAAGAATCCAAAGATGAACAATATGGAACTCTTGAAGATTATCTAAGCACAAAACTAACAAAAGCAAATGAAGACTCTAAAAATATCATCACAATACCTATTGAGATAATGATAATAGTATATATGGGATTACTTTCATTAGAAATTTGATCTCATTAAAAATGAAAAAGAATTTGACAATAATTATGAAAAAGGAGAATTTTTATATCCTAATCAGACATCAGCAAGAATGATATTGATGAAGGATACAAGTCATATTATTATGATTGTGATGATATATTGAAAAATGTAAAATAAATGATGGATTTTCAACTAGGTTATCACAGGTCCCAATATTTAGGATTAAGTATAACATTAAGAAAATAAGCAATGAATATAAATGGTTAATGTCAAAGAACATTACATTCATAATAATAATAATAATAAAAAATAAATAAATGGCTATAATATCATTTATAAAATAACATGAAGAAAACTTATAATATGATTGCTCAAACTGTATACAAGCTTCTATATTTTGATGCTTGAAATACATACAATATGTTGATCATTCAATACATTACATGGAGCCTTGTCTCCATTATATAACCTTAGAAAGGTGACTCTTCAATACTTGACTATTGCACTCCACATATCCAAGAGTTGCAACCTTTCCTATCCAATATATAAGACAAATCTCACATGTCCTTTGGCTTCTCATCTTCACACTTGTATACATGAATCTTGACTCTCTATCTACTTGCACACTTTATGACACTTGCACACTCCTACTTGCACACTTGCACACTTTACTATATGACACTTGTACACTTTCATACTCTACACACTTGCACACATTGTTACATGACACTTGTGCACATCCTACACATAGACACATACATAAAGGGGAAATATAAATCACACTTCTAAACTATAGACTCACACCCTAATCTATTACATATTTACATTTATACCATTGTACCATTGGTACATTTACATTCCAACCATGGGGGTACATTATCATGTACCAAAAAATGCAATCTTTTCTAACAAGAAACATGAAAAAAAACTGAGAGACAACAGAACATGATCAAGATCAAAATTGAGAAGAACAAAGTAAAGAAACAAAAGAAGATAAAATAACCAAAGAAAGAAAGCTAAAGATAAATAAGATCTGAGTAAAAAATGAAGATTGAGGATTAAAGTCTTTAAAAACCAAATAATGTAATATAGGGGATGTTGGATAATATTATATAATATGCTAGATGCTAAAGTAACCTCATGTTACAATTGTACCTATGTAAATATTATATTAGGGTGTGAGTTATTAGATTAAGATGTGTGATTTATATTTCCCCTAAAGCATGTGTCAATGTGTGAGATGAGTCCAAGTGTCATGTAATAATGTGTGCAAGTATGTAGAGTGTGAGAGTATGCAAAGTGTCATGTAATAAAGTGTGCAAGTGTGTAATATGTGAGAGTGTAAAATGTGTCATGTAAGTCAAGAGTCATGTGTGTAGGTGTTAAGTATACAAGTGAAGAGTCACATGTATGTGGCAAGATGTAAAGTCAAGAGACATAAGAGGTTTGTCATATGTATGGAATAGGAAAGGATACATCTCTAAGATATGTGAGGAGAGCAATAGTCAAGTATTGAAGAGTCATATTCTAAGGTTATACTATGGTCAAACCTCCATGTATTGTATCAAGAAATATTTGAGCATCAAAAAAATTGTAATACAAATTTTGTATATTTGATCAATAATTTTGTGAGTATTATTTTGAAATATTGTTATTATTTCATGATTGTATTTGATTCATATTGGTCAGATATTTGTAAGATTTTATGTTGTGATTGTTTAAGATCATGGATCTAAGGACCTATGATTTGATCTGGCTAAAATTCTATCACTGGTATTAGAGATAAAATTTGGCCATTTGAATTAGATTTTGTGAAGGATAGGGATTAAGTTGACCACATTTGAAATCACTTGATATTCAGTGAGAAAATAGTGAGAAGAAAGGGTTGATTTCATCTTGAGAAAGTCTAGAAAAAAGGCAAGGAAATATTTTTTGACAGGTTGAATGCACTTGAGAAAATTGCTTGCTTATTGGAGTTAAGAAAAGGTAAAGATTGACCACATGAGATTACAAATTGAAGAGAAATATATATTTTTGTAAAATAGGAAGCAATTTAAAGAAGAATCTAATGTTGTGGAAGGAATATGTTAGACATGAGGTGCTCAAGAGAGAAGACTGCCTTGATAAAAGAACTTACGTAGATTTTTTATGAATAGAAGATTGCTATCTTGAAATAGAGAACCTGTTCAAGAGAATAAGCCCTTATATAGAGAATCGAGGAGCCATTTCCTTGAAGCACTTAAGAAAAGGTGAAATTAGACTATATCACTTGAACGAGCCTGAGAAGAACACAATGAGCTTTAGAAGGATGCGATGAGCCTAAGAAGAATGCTAAGAGCTTGAGCTTAAATGTGATAAGCTTGTCAAAGTATAACTCTAAGGAGAAGCATAAGCAATGAAGAAGTCATGTTGTATATTCTAGAAGGGTACTCATTACATTTCAAAGTGAAATTTTTTCTGAATTTAGAAAATCTAGAGTAAGTTAAGAGGTAAGGATTCACGAGAGTGATAACTTCCATAAATATTTTCTAACATCACAACACTTGCTAAAGTTTAAGAATTGCATGAGACACATGACACAAATCTAATGCGATGTGGATCAAATAAATGTGCCAAAAATTAAGGTATTTGACTACATATTATATAATCACTTGATTTATTTGTTAAGCTTGGAGTTATAAGGTTGATTTTTTAAATTTTTTTATTAATATTTTCACTTTTGAAGAAGTTGATAAATAAGATTAAAAATGGAATAAGTTGTTTTAAAAACTTAATTGAAATTAAAATTAGGAGATATAAGGAAAAATTGAATTTGAAAGGTTAATTTGAAAATTTGAAGAAATTTGGTTATTGAAGATTGATGAATGCAAAATTTATTGATTCATTTTGCAAATTTAAATTTAAAAAATTAGAAAGAATTTGTGGAAGTTATAAGAAGATTAAAATTAAAATTGATGAATTTATTGTATGATTGCTTGATTAAAATTGAAGATTTGAAATTGGTTGATTAAATTTGGGAGGAATAAGTATTCTTACAACAAAGAAATTCATGATGGAAGGAACTCAAAGTGTTTCTTTAGAATATAGTGAAGAAATGCTAGAGAATTTAAAGAGTTGTATGCAAAGAATGATAGAGAATACTAAAAAACAAAAAAAATGCAAAATTAAAAAAGTTATTATAAACAATTTTCAAAGAAACTAGAGATGAAAAATATGGAACTCTTGAATATTATCTAAGCATAGAATCGATAGAAGCAAGTGAAAATTCTAAAAAGGTCATCATAGTGCTCATTGAGATAATGATAATAGTATATATGATATTACTTTCATAATAAATTAGATCTCATAAAAATGAAAAATAATTTAACAATAAATATGAAAAAGAAGAATATTTATATCCTAAATCATATAGAAACATGAATGATACTGATGAAGGATATGAGTCATATTATTATTATTGTGATGATCTATTGATAAATTTAATATAAATATGAAAGAACACTGAGAGATAACATAACATGATCAAGACCAAGATCGAGAAGAATAGAACAAAGAAACAAAAGAAGAAGATAAAAAGAGCCAAAGAAAGAAAACTAAAGATAAAGAAGATTAGATTAAAAATGAAGATTGAAGACTAAAGTCTTCAAAAACCAAATAATGTAATACATGGGATGTTGGAGAATATTATATTAAGTGGTAGATGCTAAAGTACTCCTATGGTACAATTGTACATATGTAAATATTAGATTAGGATGTGAGTAATTAGATTAAGATGTGTGATTTGTATTTCCCCTAAAGTATGTGTCAATGTGTGAGATGAGTCTAAGTTTCATGTAATAAGATGCGTAAGTGTGCAGCATATGCAAAGTGTCATGTAATAAAGTGTGCAAGTGTGTAATATGTGAGAGTGTGCAATGTGTCATGTAAGTTGTAACAACCAAATTCTAACCAACTCAGGAGAGAGATTTTTTTCAATAGATAAATATCATAGGAAATATTCACTAAAGATGTTACCATCAGGATTAAAGTTGAAAAGGCATTACCACATTTCTAGACTATAATGCTGTAGACGTTTCTCGAGTGGACAGGAGAGGCCAATCTCTTGTAGGTTCTTTTGGGGTTTACCTTGTATACCTCTGAGAAATTAAGGATGCTTCAAATGGTCACCCCACATTTCTTAAATTCTCTACGAATGCGAGATATATTGACTATAGAGTTGGAATTAATCCTTATCAATATTTAGAGAAGAGGGACGCCAATTCCCTTACCAATCATAATTTATTCTATGATGGTACTTCTAGGTATAATGCCTATAATATTAGATAATTGCACATCCGTGGTGGAACTACTAAGTCTTCAGTGCCTAACTACCCCATATTTGTGATGGAATTAGTTAAGGTGACTATCACTCCATGTGATAATTTCACATGGTCACCTAAGCCTACTCATCCAAGATACCATCACTAAATCCCTTGTTAATGGGTTCCATACCTCCATGGTTAGATGAAATATTCAAGCTACACCACTTAAAATTTTATCCAAATATTTATTATCTTTGGATCCACTTTCGAGTTTCCCACTCAAAGTGTGCCCATTGCAAAGAAACCTAGGTATTGCCTTCCCACAACTACCTCAGGTTTAGTTTCATCTTTTAGTTTTTTTAGACTTGGCTATCTATAAAGTGCCCCATAGAAAACCCTTAAACCAAAAGGTAACATAAATTAACCTTAACCAACCCTCTATCTCTTTATCTTGCATAAATCATTAACTCCTTACTAAAAATAAAAGAATCATAGCATTTATAAGCAAGTTCAGTCACTACATATTTTAATAGAATACATCTATTCCATAAGCATAAACATTTAATATATTTAAATTTCTATTCATCTTCAATTCATTTAGTCATTCATAGAGAGAACACCCGATTTCTATATGAATAACTAGAATCTCATGCTTAAAAAAGTAAATGAAAATGACAGTAACATTATTAAAGGCTTCAGTAACCCAATTCTTTCATGTTCAATACATAAGCATAAAAATTCCTCTTTTAAGAAGAAATACTTAATCTCTCTTTACATCCATCATAAATTTGGATTGTTATACCATATTACTTTTCATACAATAAAAGAAACATAAATAACATGATATCCAAAAGACAATATTTATTTTTACAAAGAAACTAATTTCATCCTTTTCATAGAAGGTACAACATCTTGGATTGATATTAATAGAATACTATGTCCATCTCTTCTTAATCATCCCTGTTTAATCTTCAAGGCAAGATAGTTCTATGAGAGGGATCAGGACAACTCCTAGTCTTTATACATGTATGCAATGCTATCATGATATTTTATAAAACATTGCATTCAATAAAGATAATTTCTTGAATACGACCATTCATGATTGCATCCATTTAAGCCCTAAAGAAATGTTTATTTTTAATTTCTAAAGCTATATATATATAAGGAACCCCATAAATTCCTTATAATAAATAGTCTCCATGGCATTTATCCACTTCCCCATAAATTCCCTATAATAAATGGTCTCTATACCATTTATCCACTTCAAACAATATATATATATATATATATATATATATATATATATATATAAGTATAAGGAACCTCATAAATTCCTTATAGGAAATGGTCTCCATACGATTTATTCACTTCACCATTTAAAGCAAAACACTTTTAAACATTTTATAATAAAATGTATTTCCCATCATGTTGCATAATAGATAGAACTCTTCCAATACAAAAAGAACATCACCTAAAAAATGTGATATAACACTTATCATAACAAAATAACCATATGTTGTGTAGAACAATGGTAATAAAATAAATTATTCTTTCTTTTAAATTAAAAGAGTTTCATCCACACGGCAACAAAAGATCTACTCAACCATTTACTACTTTTTCTAATAAAAATAGAGAAAGACCACATCCTTAATAATCTAAGTACAATTACATATTTTAAAACTAAACTCTTCACTTTGTTTTAAAATAATTAAAGTAATTCTAATTATGGTTTGAACGAGCATTGCATCATCAGGAATGAGTGAGTTGAGGTTTAGCGGGTGCGGCGGGAGTGAGGGTTTGAATTTTTTGGGCAGGAATCTCAGCCAAGGTGGCAGAGGTAGAGCAGGTATGGAAGGGGCGGGTGGGAACCTCGAGCATGGATCAAGCGAGGATCCAGAGGAAGGCGGTCAGGCTACGGTAGATTTGGAGGTGGGCATCATGCGGGGGCCCGACCCTCCTCAGAAAGACCTTGACAAAAAATATACGAAGGACAATGCGGGGCCCAAGAAGTGGTTGTCTTTTGCTGAGACTCTTAGAGGAAAAAGAAAGGAGGTTCTCTCTCTTCCACCCCTAGTTCTAGTAAATAATAAAATTTTGGCCCCGACAAGTTCCATGAGCCCTTTTCTTTCAATGGAAGAATTCTCCCTGGTAGGCAAGTTTTTGGGAGGTAGGCCGGACATGGAGACTATCAGGGCTTGGGCGATGGGTAAATGGTGACCGGTAGGCAGCTTGGAGTTGGTAGCTCTAACTCGAGGGTTCTTCATTATCCATTTTAACAATATGGAGGATGCTAACCACATTTTAATAGGAGGTCCTTGGTTTTTGGGCAAAAGGAGCCTTTTTCTCAGATGATGGGGTGAATATTTTGACCCTAAAAAGCAAAATATTAACATTGCCCCTATTTGGGTTCGTCTCCCGAGTCTACCTACCTAGTTCTTCAATGAATATTGGCTGCAGGGCATAGCCAGAACTATAGGGGACCTGATCTCCATTGACCATGCGACCTTGGCCAGGACAAGGATGACTCATGCATGAATCTACGTAAATGCTAATTTGGATAATGAATTGCCAAGGTTTGTGGAGCTAGAGTATGGAGAATACTATCAAAAATAGTTGGTAGAATATGAGAATAGATCGACATTCTATGCAGAATGCAAAAATCAAGGACATCTATGCAATCAGTGCCCTAACTTGGCAATGAATAGAGAAAAGTAGAAGCAGGAATGCTAGATAGAGGAAATTTGAGGAGTTTCCCTGGTAGAGGTGATTTCAATCAGGCAAACTATGTCTACCAAAAAAATAAAAGAGAGGGTGTAGGGTCCCAACAAGACAAAGGAAAACAATAGGTTGTTGGCAACCAAAATACTCAGGTAAGTTCCAATCCTCTAGTTTCAAATAAATTTTCAATTCTATCCAATATGGGAGTAGGAGGATTATCGAAAGACATGGAAGCCTAGAACCTTCAGGCTAACCTTTCTGACTCTCTAGAATCCCCATCCAAGTCAGGATCCTCAAACCCTAATGCTAAAATTATTGTAAGCCCCATGGGCATCACAAAGCCAAACCCTAATGCTCGATCTCTAGAATCCCCATCCAAGTCGGGATCCTTAAACCCCAATGCTAAAAATACTTCAAGCCCAGTGGGCATCCCAAAGCCAAACCCTAATGTTGAAGAACTTAGGAAGAAAGTTGAGGCATTGGAAAATAAAAAATCTCATCTCCCTAACATCATCACTAGGAGCCAGGTGAATCCTACTGAGGGGTCATCCCGTAGACCAGGGGAATATAGGAAAAAAGGAGAAGATTTGGATGTAGGGGTGGAGATATGTGAAACTCTTCAGACTGAGGAATATGGCAGTCCGGTTCTGCAACAAATTGCCTCCCCCAGTTTAGTCCTAAACAAACCAGGAGCACTATGAAGTCTCCTATAGATTTTGGTAGTGAAAAAAGAAGAGGGAGAATATCAAATGCTGAGCATCAAAAAATTAAAACTGATAATGACATTGCCAATGGAAAATAGAGAACCTTGTTTCAACAGGTTATTCCGGGTTCTGAAGACAACAAATTAGGAAAACCCCCTCAAGGGAGGGGGAGAGGAAGAAATCCCAAACAATCTAAATGAAGTTCCTCTCATGGAATGTGAGAGGCCTCAATGGCCTGCCCAAACATAGGGAAGTCAGTGCAATAAGAAATCAAGTGAATCCAACTATTATCATGTTGCAAGAAACAAAAATGATGAGATTCAGTCAAAAAAAGTAGCAAAAAAATCTGGAATCAAGGGGAGATGGTTTGCAAATCATCCAGAGGAGCGTCTAGAGGCCTTATGACTTTGTGGGATCCTCGGATAGTAGAAGGCACCATTATTCAGAAATATGATAGGGTTCTTAGTGTTTTATTTAAGGAAATAAACAACAACAGGTCATGGATCCTTTCAAATATTTATGCCCCAACTTCAATTCAAGGGAGAGCTCTACTGTGGGAGTACTTAGGCAATCTGAGTGAAATCTTCCATAATGTCCCCTAGATTATGGTTAGGGATTTTAACACTCCTCTTTACCCTTTAGACAAAATGGGTGGAAATGGACCACCTATCAGGAGCATGGATGAGTTCAATGACTTTGTGAACTCCAACATGTTGATGGATGTAAAACTTAGAGGAGCGAATTATACCTGGAGCAATCGACGGATAGGGTGTCATCTCATTCAAGAAAGGCTTGACAAGTTTTTCTATCAAAGGAGGCTACAACTCTGTTCGATGATTCTACCCTGCAAGCCCTTCCTAAAATTACCTCTGATCATAATCCCATTTTGTTGGAGATCCCTAACTCTCTGTCCTTCAAGAAACCTTTCAGATTTCAATCTATGTGGATCAAACATTCTAGTTTCAGAGATAACTTAATTCAGTGGTGGCAGCAGCCTGTCAGGGGTAGTGCAACTTTTAAACTTGTTGGCAAATTAAAGTTTGTTAAGGAAAAGCTTCGAACTTGGAACAAAGAGGTCTTTGGGAACCTCTTTGAAAATAAAAAATAGGTTGTTGAAAGTTTGAAGATAATTGATCAGAGGATTCAACATGGTGATGTTGATGAAACTACTAGGCAGGAGGAACGGACAAAACTAGCAGAGTTTCATAACATTTTGGCCTGTGAGGAAATCTATTGGAGGCAAAAATCAAGGGCTCTTTGGTTGAAATATGGAGATTCAAATTCCAAGTTTTTTCACGTCACCACGCTTAGAAACAGAAGCAATAACAAGATAATTTTAAAAAAAGTAGATGGTTCTATTACTCAGGACTTAACAGAAATCGAAAGGAGGCAGATAACTTATTTCAATTCTATCCTTGGTCAGGAATCAAGGTGCAATGAGGAGGCCAAATATATTCTCTTGCAATCCATTCCTAGCATAATAAATGAGGATATAAACCTTAAGCTTCTAGCTCCCTTTTCTGATGAGGAAATTAAGGAAGCCTTGTTTAGCATGGAGCCGGACAAAGCCCCGGGACCCGATGGCTTTCCCCCTCATTTCTATCAAGATTTTTGGGACATCGTAAGTGAGGATGTAATTTCTACTATCAGAGAATTCCAAGCAAGCAATCATATCCCAAAAGGTCTCAACTCTACTTTTATTTCTCTAATTCCTAAGAAGCAAACCCCTGAATCTATGGCTGACTTCAGGCCAATCAGTCTATGCAATGTTTCTTACAAGATCCTAACTAAAGCCATTGCAAATAGAATGAGAGATGTTCTACCCCGCATCATAGATCCATGCCAGGGAAGCTCTATCTAGGGCAGGTCAATCTTGGATGGAGTTATCACAGTTCATGAAGCTCTGCACTCTGCTCATAAGACTAACATGTCTATTTTTGCCCTCAAGCTTGATATGAACAAAGCATTTGATAGGCTAAATTGGGACTTTCTGATTGTTGTCCTCCTTAAGTTTGGTTTTCACCACCAATGGGTTAATTTGATCAAAGAATGCATTTCTAAAGCATGGTTCTCGATTATGGTTAATGGAACAACTGCTGGTTACTTTCAAAGTCATAGAGGAATTTGGTAGGGGGACCCTATCAGCCCCATGTTATTCATCATTGTGGTAGAAGCTTTAGGTAGAACCATAAAAAATGCTTGCAGTTCAAGGCTAATATTAGGAATCAAGGCAACATCTCTCACTAGGGCTGTTTCTCACCAACAATTCATCGATGATACCCTTCTATTGACTAAGGCATCGGTGGTTGAGGCCAAAATAATTAAATACATCCTGCAACTCTACGAGGACGCTGCTGGTCAGAAAGTTAATTTTAGTAAAAGCAAGTTATATTTCTTGAACACCCCCATTCAGAGGTAAGGAAGGATTGCAAAAATTTTAGGGTGTGATATAGCAAACCTCCCCACTTCGTATCTTGGTCTCCCTCTTTTCATTGGTTCTCCGAGAGAGTCAATGTGGGACAGGGTTATTGAAAGAATTCAAAAAAACTTGTTGGATGGAAAGGTCATCTTCTATCTCAAGCAGGAAAGTTGACCCTCACTAAGGCCTCTCTTTAGAGCATTCCAGTCTATTTCCTCTCCATTTTCAAAGCCCCTATGAAGGTTTTCCAGAAAATTGAGAAACTCCAAAAAGAATTTTTATGGACTTGGATCAGAGGAGAAAAAAAGGATACACCTTGTAGGATGGACCAAAGTGTGCAGACCCAAGGAAAATGGGGGCTTAGGTCTGAGGATAATTGCTCATATGAATTTAGCTTTACTAGCTAAGCAGGCATGGCACCTCATTTCTGGTGAAGAAAATGAATGGACAACTATCATCAAATGAAAGTATCTTCAAAATATGGAATTTCTAAGTGACTCAGTTCCAATCAGAGGTTCTGCTTTTTGGAAAGCAATTCTCAATTGTAAGGAAATCATCAAAAAAGGTTTAAGATGGGTTTTAGGCAATGGTGAGAGGATAAATTGTTGGAATGATAGGTGGGCTAAGGATGAACCACTGACGCAATATCCTAACTTAGCCCGAATCAGAGATATCATGGAAGAACTCATTGGCAGAAAAGTCTCCGATTATATGGTTGAGGACAGAGGCAGAATGAAGTGGAAACAAATAAGGATTCAAGGATTTCAAGCGAAATCAAATGATCTTTGTAACATTCTCGGGCAATAGTTTATCCCCATGAGACCCAAGGAAGATCAAGTGACCTAGGCTCCTACGAAAAATGGGCAGTTCACTGTTAAATCAGCTTACAAGCTTCTGCTTGATGACGAGGATTTTGTCCTCCAAAAGGACTTAGTTTGGATAAAAAATTTAATTCCAAAAATTGTAGTCTTTTCATGGTTGGTTATCCAAGGAAGAATTCTAACCATTGATAATATGATGCGTAAAGGTATTTGTATCACTAATCATTGTTATCTGTGCAGGGCTAATTGGGAGACCATTTATCACATTTTCCTTGAGTGCCCTTTTTCCTTGACTGTCCTAAGTGGGGTTTTTAGGCCTTCAATATTTCTTGGGTTAAACCAGCCATCGTACTTGATTTGTTCATCCAGTGGCCTTGCCCCTTTTCAAGCCAAAGACTTAGATACATGTGGAAAATTTGTCTCAATCACTATCTTTGGCAGGTGTGGTTAGAAAGGAACCATAGAGTCTTTAATGAGTCTATCCATGATCATCAAACTATCATTGCCAGGATCCTATCCTTTGCCAATGAGAATGTGAACCTTATCCCTTTTGATAGTCGTAAACCTCATCTGCAGGAGACCACGATTGCTCAATATTTAAGCTTAACCTTGTTAGATGAGTCTGTGCCTAGGGTAGTCAACCCTAGAGCCAATGTTAAGTGGTCCCCACCTCCTACGGGTTGGTTTAAGCTTAATTTTTATGGAGCGGCTAAGGACAATCTTGGCAGAGTAGGCGTTAGTGGCATTGTGCGAGATCATAATGGGAATATGATGCTTGCATTTTTTAAATATTTGGGAACAAGGATGAACAACGAAGTTGAAGCTAGAGCTATGTGGAGAGGCCTTCAAATGACTCAAGACTTAGAAGGCAATTTGATCATAGAAGGAGACTCTATGCATGTTATAAATCTCCTCAATAATTGGAAAACACCTCCTTGGAGGATTAAAACAATTGTTGAAGAGGCTAGGATCCTTTTCTAGGGAAGACAGGATAGAAAAGCCCAACATGTCTTTCGGGAAGCTAACAAAGTTGTTGATAAGCTGGCCAATTTGGGTGTCGATGGTGATGGACTTTTCAAATGGGAACACGGTGTCTCGAGTGAAGTAGAGGAGCTTATTCAACAAGAATGCCAAGAATGATAGTCGAATTTACCAACAGGGAAGGCACTGTAAGTTCGAAGGCTATGAGTATTCCCGTCTCTTTTTTGAAATGGACTCACAATAAAAATTATCCGAGTTGTCGAGTCTTGGTGGATGCTGCTTGGAAATACCACAAAGACTAATGGGGACAGTCACATGTCGAGATAACATGGCTCCTAGTCATCTTAGTAATTTGAGGTTGGTTGATAATCACAGGGCAGGAAAGAAATGACAATATAAGACTTCGAACCAGAGCCACGTGGACCACCAGATAGCCACCGCCATAAATCTAGCCAGTAGGTTCACTTCTCCAAGGCTGATTGGCCAAGACGGGATGTGGTCCCAAAGCATGTCATATACGAAAGAAAGCAATTACCAAAGAATTATTAAGAGTAACTGTCAATACAGAGCTTGTGGGAGTTTTTTTAGTACTCTGCTATGTGTGTCTGCAGCTTTTTGTTTCTCCACTATTTCAAGGAAGGGATCTGTGTCTGTTTCTTTTTTTGTAATTATGATGCAGGTGTGTTTTCTCGGGGTATACCCAAAATGTTGTATGGGAAGTTTCTTTTTGATAACAGGCTATGTGCCTTACCGGATGTAATGGCTTTGGCGGCATGTAGATTTTACATATATAGGATCCTTAGTAAGGACATGTTCATCAACAACCCTGGGCTGATTTTTGTAAAAGGTTTTGGGTCAACCTGTAAAACCCGGTATTAATGCTATAGTATCTTATCTACCAAAAAAAATTAAATTAATTCTAATTAAGGTGAATCAAATAAAATTTTTTCAGACTATGATTGATATCCCTCTAAATTTTTCTTTTGACCAAATTATCTCTTAGCCCTTCTATCTATACTTAGATAAATACAAGTAACAAAGCTTGGCCAGTTCCAAACACAACAACTTCATCCTTACCAAGATGCAATTCCTAGACGTTATTTAAAGCATTAATAAATCCTTAAATTGATAATAAAGCAAGGCTTGATTAAAGGTTTTAATACAAAAAATAAGGTTTCAAAGAATTGTGACCTCACGTACTCAAAAGATGCACACCCAAATTAAAAGAAAACCACAAATTACAAAACATCTCATAGGCCAAATAATAAGTCAATTATCCTCTAACATTCATAATCTTTTGGTTTTAAAGAAACTCTACACATCTATGACCTTATACAACACAACCAAAGCATGATATACAAAACACTTGAGGATCTCGAAATATGGCTTAACCAAAAAGATAATATGTAACTTGGGTTCTCCGATTATGAAACAACTCGAATAAAGTGATAGTGAACATGACAACCAAAGGAAAAAATTCAAAGGAAATAAAAGAACATAAAGTTCCTTCCATCAACTTGCACCCAAACAATTGTTACTGGCACTTGACCACTGAAAACAAAATAACTTTGATATAAAACAAAAGTCTTCATAACAAGGGAAAAAAATGACCTCACAAACATTCATTCACAAAGAATCCCATAAAAGAAAACTTACGCAAGAAACGACTTTGAGGGATCCTTGAAAAACACTAAGCAAAAGCTTATATCGATGTATTCATTTCAATAAAACATTTTCTCTATTTCTTAAAAAAAACAAATACATGTTTTAAAGCAATGTATTCCAAGAGATAAAAGCATTTAAGAACATACCTTAAACTTATCACTGCCATTACGTACAAGTGATTAACAATGGCATTACACACTCAATTTTGCTGTGGCTAAGTTCAGTCCTTATTTCTTGCTTCCCTTATCCTGTTGGTGGTCCTCTAGTCCTTGCAAATTTACTTATTTTTTCTTGATATCAAGGACGAGAATATTACAATTCCCTCCCCCCCAATAATCTACCCACCTTCTACTCTCATGATATTAATCAAGAAAGCGAATACATGCACTCATCGTGCGATATTCAAGGGGGTAACTAGTACCTTAGTACTATGCATTACCTAATATTATTTAAAGACAATAATAATAATAGCACCCCCTTATGCAATATCATAGGCTTTATATACATTCAATAATAGTTTCTTTCACTAGGAGTTCTTTTTAAATAACAATGCATAAATATTGATTCAATTACCTTTCAAATAACTTAATCACCGATATTATTAATAACAACATTTACTTATTAATATGTCTTCCTTTAAAAATGATTCTTTTAATTATATAAAAAAAGAATTGCTTATCCTATCCATTAATGCATTATTCCATCCCATAAGATAAACATTTCTCAAATACAACGATAAAAAAGAAGTAATACATCACTAATCCATTTTCCCAGGTCCTCAAGTAGAATATTTTTACGCTAACTTCCAAGTTATCAACTTATTGCTATGGATGGCTTCGATTGATGATGATCACTATCAAACATCATTATGAATGCATCTACATGCAAGTAAATTCTACCCTGGGTAATTCTTACCTTGGGCCTATTATCAATAATACTGAACATTATTTCCCTTTTTGGTATCTCGTTTGCGATGGTCGACTCCCTCACCCACATATGAGAGTACTTGGTTTTGCAAACACATACCATTAACAATACTATATCCTCATATAATATAAACCAATCAACAATTGTAAATAAACACCCATAATGAAATTAATACTAAGCATTAAAGCATCACATCAATACAAATTTCATCTCATAAATGAGTCTTTCCAAGGTGTGTCATGGCATACTACCCCCCTTGGACTAAACACAATCCTTTGTGTTTTTACTACAAAATAAAATTTTATATATCATTTTGATTCAAACAAATAAGGAAAATGTCTTTTCATCTCATCCACTTTTTTCCAAGTGGAACTTTTCTCAAAATATTGGTCCCATTGGACCTTGCACTATTCTAGAGTTTGTTTCCTCATCACTTTAGAATGAAACTCTAGAATCTTCATTGGTTTCACCTCAATGATCGAGGGATATTCCATATATAAATTTGTAACATCCCACACATGATTAGGATATGAAATATACTTTCTAAATAAGGATACATGGAAAGTATCATGGATCTTTAACAAGTTGGGTGGTAAGGCGAGATGATAAGCTACAAGATTTATCCTCTAAATTATTTCAAATGGTCCAACATATCGGGGATCCAACTTAGTAGACTTGATGGCACTTTTCATGGGTTTTTCTCTTAAGAATACTCTCTCTCCCACAGAGAATTTTCTAGGTAATATTTTTAGATCCACGTAGCTCTTTTGATGATTAGCGACTTCCTTAAGCCTTTGCCTAATCATTATGAGTTGTTCCTCCATCAATATGACCGTGTTCGATCCGATGAAACCATTATTATAAGCAAATTCTATTAGATGCAAAAAGTCTTCCCACTAAGACTCTAGTCCATGCAATACATGCAAAGCATGTCTTCCAAGACTTGGTTTACCCTCTCTATTTGACCATCTATTTTTGGATGATATGCAAAACTAATGTTCAGCTTGGTTCCCACTGCACAATGAAGAGCCTACCAAAACTCATATGTAAATCTAGAGTTCCTGTCTAAAATGATTACCTCAAGAAACTCATGTAACCAGAATATCTCTTTGGAAAACCAATTTACTACCACCAAAGCATCATCCTTGGTGTTCCCTTGTATGAAGTGCATAACATTAATCAACTTATTGACTACTACAAGGATTATGTCATGCTGGTACCTAGTATTAGGTAAACCCACAATAAAGTCCATAAATATGACCTATCACCTTTGCATTGGTATATCATGTGGGTATAACTATCTTGCTGGATGTCTATGCTCAACCTTCACTTTTTGGCATTCCAATAATCGAGTAACAAAATTAGTGATATATCCCTTCATACCTAACCAATATAAGGTCTTTTTCATGTTCTCCCTTATTTTAGCCTCTCTAAGGTGATAAGAGTAAGAATATCTATGTACTTCTTGCATGATAAATCTCCTCAAATCATCGATTTTGGGTATAACTACCCTATATTTAAAACATAAAAGACCATATTTTATCCAAAATACTTGTTCTCTCTAGGATTTATTTCCATTTTGGCCTAAATTTCATTGCAATATTGGTCCTGAGATCGCATTTTGCTGACTTGGTTCATTAAGTTCATGTGACTATGGGTCAAAGCAAATATATGCCTTTTTCTACTTAAGGCATCAACGACCTATCGATGCATTGGTAAACCCAAAAGGTAATACCATGAACTCATAGTGTCCATTCTGGGTCTTAAAAGTAAATTTGTAAGTATCTTCCTCTCAAATTCATAGCTAATGGTATTTTAATTTAGAATCAATTTTCAAGAATATGGTGGCACCCTTAAGTTGATATAACAGATCAATTATAGGTAAGGGATACCTATTCTTGATGTTCGCTTTATTCAATATTATGTAGTCTATGCATAATCTTAGAAAAACATATTTATTTTTGACAAATAAAACAAGTGCATCCCATGGCGACACACTAGGTTTAATCAAAAATTTTTTGTAGCAACCCCTAAAGTTGTACTTTTAACTCCTGCATCTCAATAGGATTTATACTATAAGGAGTTCTATGAATGGGTTCCACACCCAACATTAGTTTGATCATGAAATCAAATTCACATTTAGGTGGTAGTCCAAGGAGATAGTTTGGAAATACATCCCTAAACTCATGCAAAATTGGATGATTCCTAAAAAATTCTATTAGCTTTTGATGAGTATATGATATAGGAAATGCAACCACAAGATGCAATATAAGCAATCTAAGATATCTATATGATAATGGCACTATAATATGTAGGAAAATAAAGAGATAAACTTATGCAATAACTCAGAAATATGCCATTAATGAAAGCTTACAAAAATAGTACAATGTAGTATAATGGAGGACATGAACACTCCACAAACTATTTTTTAAAGGAACTACATTGTACTCCTCTACCAATCTATACTATGCACTCTCTATATTCTCTCCTCTCTATTTCACTCACTATAAGGCCTTTATATAGGAAGATAGGTTCCTTGGCCCTTACTCTACCTTTGACTCTATCCTATGACTCATGTACATGTGGACTACATACACATTTACATCATTGCATATTATGACACTTGTGCATTTATTACATGCTGAAGTAACTACTTAAATTTACTCTAAAGTAAACTCCTACTCTAGTAATGTACCAAAGGTGATACATTGATATGTACCCAATAATGTAATATATTCTCTAACACCCCCTTGTATTACATTATTTGGGTATTGAAGACTTTAGTATTCAATATGGATCTTCATCTTTAGATGTTCTTCAGCTTGATCTGGTCCTTTGTATTATCTTTAATTCACCTTGCACTATATGCCTCCTTGATCTAGTTCTTCTTCTTCTTCTTCTTCTTTATTCTTGTCTTTGGAGTCAATTATTGCACTTTCATAGGTGGACGTACTATCACCTAATTCTTGCAAAAGTATCTTCTCTTTGCCTTTGTCCTTTTTATCATTTTTCAGGTTTTGTATAGAAGCTTTTGAACAAACACTTAAGGCATCATGATAAGATTTTGAGTTAGTAGAACTTGAAGTATCAATATTACATGAGGATTGAAATATCTTCTCTAGGTATGATTCATCCATTTTTGTTTTCTTTTTAAGTGATTCTATCAATCCTTTTTGTTCTACATTCTCATCCTTGTAACATTTGAATGTAAGTAATGCCATATATAATATGCTACCAAAGTCTAAAGGAATTTGAATGTCACTCTTTCCATTATCAATTGCTTCAATGAGTCGAGCATGTAGATAATATTCCATGGTTTCAAAGTTGTCTTTTAAAGCTTCACTATGAATCACTTTTGAAGTAAGGTCTAAGTCTCCTTCAGAATTTATAAGTAAATTCTTGATTCCAATTTTTATGACACTTGCCCTTTCCTTTCTAATAGTGTTGTTCATATCATTGTTCATTGTATTCTTTGAGGTAGACATCTTCCTTAGTTTTAGCTCTTTATATTTTAAGAACACTTTTGATAGATCCTTTGTAGTAGACTACCTTATGACTCCCTAGTTTAGAGTATGTGAATTACTTTGATAAAACCTTTCTAAGACTTAGGTTTTGTAGGATCCTTATGTCTCCCTAGTGATTAGAATATACTCTAATCTTGGTAATAGTTCACCTTTTGAGTTGATTTGGTAATGTTTTGGGAATGATAATAATCAACTCCTATTTCACCTTCTTTCTTCTATTGAACTATGCACTTATCAATTTGATGGAGTTCTCTATGGTTGGATTTATTTTATCTCTTTAATGTGTCTATGAGACAAGTATAAGTAATTAATTCCAAATCTTTCAAGAAAATAGTAATTTTGCTTCTTTTCAACCTTTAGTTCTCAATAGTTCAATTTTCTAAAGTTTGGTGTAGTATTCCTTATATCTCCCTAATGTAGAAATTTAGAAGATAATAATATTTGAAAACTAATATTTCAATTATCCAATATTGAAAACCTTATATCTCCTACTATGAATATTTGCAAATATTATAATATATATACTTCAACTAATGTACCTTGAAATGTCACTTGAAGATATAAACTTGCTTTATAATTCACTAATGCTTGGTTAATTCTTATTGCTCCAATGCAGTAGTAAATTTAACCTTATATGGTTCACCTTATAACTCCTTTTAACCTTAATAAAAGCAAGTAATTAATTTGATATTACCTTTATAATGTTGCATGCGATATACCTCTATCTTTGCTCCTCCAATAGATCCTTCGAGTGTTGTATTTGCTGAATTATGGTGAGCATTCAATGCTCCTCTTTTAATGGACTTTGTCCTCATTGTGTATAAGTGCTTCAATGCTGGTTGAATATCCTCACTTAAATGTTGCATTCCTTTTTACTTGGCTATTAATAGTGATACATTCCTTCTTGGGATGTAATTTACTTCGTGCATTACTATACCTTCTCCCTTATTGATGCTCTTGAAACTTGGTGCATATGTTGCTTAAATATATAGGTGGAAAATAGATTTTATAATATCTTTGAATGTCAGTTGATGAGCTTTAAATACTCTTAATTTTGAATGAAATTATTACTATACCTTCAACCTTCAAAATATGCCTTCAACGCTTCCAAGATGACCGTTATGTCTATTTTGAGCTCTTTCTCCCTACGCAAACATTAGAAGAATTATGAAACACCTTATTTCATTATGCCAAGTGTCACTTGTATGTGAGGATACCTTCAACATATATTTAACCTTCAATTCTTATTCCTAGAGGGTGCAAGCTGTTCAATATTGTCTTTAACACTTTTATCCTTCTTGCAAACAAGTGCAAGTTGTGCTTTTCCAGCAAGCGATGATGATATTCTCCACAAGGTTAGCTCCAACTATTCTGATTTTAGGGTGCTCCAACACTACCCTTTTGGTTTATGATTTGTCTCCAATCGATGGTCATTATTGGTTGCTTTGATCACTATAGTTTAGTTGAGATTCATATCCAATCGATGGTAGCTCTTGAGAGCTTTAGCTGGTGGTTCGACCATGATATGGCTTGGTAATGCACCTTTCATTTTCTGTAACTTCCTTCTTTTCACTGCAATGAGCTATCCTTTAGCATTGTTCCTTCTACATTGATATACAATAGATGATAGCCACTTTAAGTAGACCTTGTTATGCTATCTTTTACATAGAAGTGCAATAGATAGATGGCTTCTTACGTAGACCCTGTTATGCTGTACTTCTTACATGGATATGCACTCCTTAATTTAGCTTTGATGATATAGGTATATGCTTCTATGGGCACTCAAATTAATTATGGATGTGGTGTCTTTAGACACCTTGATACTTGACTAATATGAGCCGTTTGTTGGCTCTCTACCTTGCTTGAAGTTTGCTCTTTTGTTGGGTGCTTTGTAGATGTGTCTTGTTGGCTATTGAAGTATCCTTGTGTTCAATATTTGTCCTCTTTTGCTACGTAGGATGATAATATTATGGTACAAGAACCTAATGTAAATATTTTTACAATAGTTAAAATAGACTACCTTAAATTTGCATCTGTATTTGAGATCTTTAAATCTTATTTTAAAGCTTTCTTTTTTCTTTTGATGAGGCAACTATTTTGTACCACTTCTTGGAGGTAAGGAATGATCTAATTTTGTTGTCTTTCTTACTAGAAAAATCTCTCCTTTGCTTGGTTAACTTAATAATGAATCCAAGCTCTTAATCATGCAACTAATATACCCTTTAGAGTGGCTTAATATTGCACTAATTTTCACCTTCACTAAAATCCTTAGTGCACCTTTAACAAGCTTTAAGAGAAACTAATATAGTGCAATGGAAATATCTCCTTATTACTCTTGTAAATGAACTCTTAAAGTCACTTGAAATATGCACTATAATCTATGCAACCTTCACTTAAGGACAATGTCTTCTCTTCTATAACTAGATAATAGGAAGATGATATTTTTCTTTCTATCAAAATATATCCAACTCCTATTAATGTGCAGGTATTAAATTTATAAGAAACTATCTTTTGCACTCCCTTGAAGACTCTAATATGTAACCTTCACTTTGCAACTTTTAAACTCTAATATGGTGCTTAACAAAACTTAATAAATAACCAAGTATCTAAAGTTCAACTAATGAACCTTCATGCACCCAAGTTGCTTACCTTAATGATCTTTGTAGATGAAGGATTGCAAGGTGATTAGATTCACCTTATTATTGCCTTTTACTAGGATGAACTTGCATCTCTTCTTTGCTATCCAAAAAAACTTCTCAACACATTAATTTGTAGCTTTGTACCTCCTTATATCTTGTTGCCTGATACTATAGTTTGGTGGCTTTAACCTTCAGGATGTATCTTGGAAATCTAAAACTTAGTAGCTATTGATGTTGCCTAAGTTGTTTCTTTCTTGCTATCCTCAAATATGAAATTTTTAGATTGCAAAGCAGTCAATATCTTCGCTAAAATATTGTCCTTGAATCTCAAAAATCTAGTAGGGAACTCCTCCAAATCACAACTGAGATTTTCCTTCAATAACCCTTCAGTTTTCTGCTATAGAAACCAATATATCTCCTTTCTTCAAATGAGCCTTCTAGCCTTCAAAGGTAATATTCAAACCTCTCAGGTTTGGTAGTAATGTCTAGCTCCTTTTCCTTCAATATCCTTGTCAAATTTTGACTTCAATCAAGGCCTTCTTCTCAAGAATCTAGAAGTCTTGAGGTCTTCACCAATCTCCTCTAAAATTTGGAAAACTTCTTGCCAAATCCTTCTCCCTTGGGCTTGTTGTTCGATGATGATAATTATCCCAAGTTATTCCTTTATTAGGAACTTCTCCTTGGTGGTAAATTTCTCCAATGAGTTATCCTAGGAACTCCTTTAATGGTCTTCTCCAAATATCCTTCAATGAGGCTCTCCAAGCCTTCTCCTTCTTTCTCCTTGAGACCTCTTCTTTAGGGTCTTCACTCTCACAAATTCTCTGGTATTCTCAATGAGACATTTTCTTCAACCTTCTACTATGGAAGTTTGGTAATGAGATCTCCCTCCCGGATCTCTAAAATCTATTGCTTTAGGAACAAGAATTTTGCTAGTCCTTCTCTATCTCTTCCAAAAATGGAAGTTCTCAAATGGGACCTCTTGTAGGTCTCTTCAGATTCTTAGGCTGATTTATTCTACTCCTTCAAGGTGAAGTTTTCAATATTCAATGGAGATCACCAATATCCTATCTTCATCGGGACTCTTCTCTAGAGTCTCTTCAATTTGCTACTTGCAATCTTCAATAGAGATCACCAACCTCCAATCTTCTCCTGGACTCTTATTTGGAGTCTCTTCAATCTGCTACTTGTAGTATTCAATGGAGATCACCAACCTCCAATATTCTCTTGGAATCTTCTTTGGAGTCTCTTCCTTGAATCTACAACAAGGCTCCTATGGCCTTTTCTTCTTCTACACTCTACAAGTCTACAATATCTAGCAATGGGATCTTTTCTTCAGGCCTCCAAATATTTGTTCTTCCATTTGTTGCTTCTGGTGTTGGATTGATTCTAAAGAAGATATTCTTCCTAGCTATTTTGTAGGAAGCTTCTCAACTTTATTTGAATCTCCTTTTTCCTACAACAAAGTATTAGGACTATAATGGAAGAAACTCTAAATCTAGAGATAATCAATCTTCACTAGTTGATTTGTCAATCTAGTAGTATTAATACTGAGTCCTAGTCTTCATGAGTTTTTTTCAACCCTATGGAAAGGCTCTAGCCAAATGCAATCTCAAAATTTTTAAAATGATATTTTTGGATTTCTCTCAATCTTACTTGTGGCTCTTCCTATTTCCTATAGATCTACCATGTGCTCTAATACCACTGTTAGCTTTTGATGAGTATATGATATAGGAAATGCAACCACAAGATGTAAGATAAGTAATCTAAGATATCTATATGATAATGACACTATAATATGCAAGAAAATAAAGAGAAAATTTTACAATAACTCAAAAATATATCATTAATGAAAGCTTACAAAAATAGTATAATGCAGTATAATGGAGGACATGAACACTCCACAAACTATTTTTAAAGGAACTACATTGTACTCCTCTACCAATCTATACTATGCACTCTCTATATTATCTCCTCTATTTCACTCACTATAAGGCCTTTATATAGGAAGATAGGTTCCTTGGCCCTTACTCTACCTTTGAATCTATCCTATGACTCATGTACATGTGGACTACATGCACATTTACATCATTGCATATTCTGACACTTGTGCATTTATTACATGTTGAAGTAACTACTTAAATTTAATCTAAAGTAAACTCCTACTCTAGTAATGTACCAAAGGTGGTACATTGATATGTAACCAATAATGTAATATATTCTCTAAAAAATTCCTCTTTTCTATCATCCCTGGTCTTAAGCTTTCTTCAGCTACATTGTTGAGATCAACTAAGGTTGAAATGATCCCTACTCACTATAGATTCTCAATCTCTATTTATCTTTATCCGTATAGTCTAATCATCTTGGAAATTGATTAGGGCTCCATAAGCCTTTAACTAATCCATTCCTAATATGATGTCGGAGGCATGTAGTAACACTACATATAGGTACCAAATGGTAGAACCATTGGGTAGGGTTATCTCAACTGTGGGAAAATATTGATCCAATGAGTAGGTCTGTCTAGACCCATACTCGACTTTCCACCCTTGTACCAAAAATCCTCATATTTCTAGCATATCCTTGACTATACTAGAAGAAATGAAACTATTCATAGCTCCATTATCTATAAAAATTTTAAATTTCTCATCAACTAAATTACTCAAGAGCATTGGTGTGGCTTTCCTATCTAGGTTTTATTTTGTTTTTGTGTATATCCTATTGTTTGGTTCCTCTACCCTCTTACTTTGTCTTGGCTAATTTGGACATCGGTTTGCATAATGTGGACCCCCATAGTCATAGCAACCACCCTTGGGACCAAGGTATCTTTCTTGTTTCTGTTCCCTTATTTATTCTACTGGTGATATTTTTGGTTACCTCTAAGGTTGAGGAGCATTGTTATTGTTCCTATTTTGGAATTTCTTCTTGAAACTCCCTCATTTTCCATTATTATTTCTCTAAAACTTTGGAATACCTCTAATTTTATTGCTCTGCTCTTGTTCCAATTTCATAAAACTTAGACCTTTTATTTTTCTCAAGGACTGCCGGTCCTACTCTAATAATTTTGCATAATTAAAGTAAGTCCTATTTGACTATAGGTTAGATTCTGCTTGTCGAGCTAGATCATAAGCCTTTTATAGAGTTTCATGCTTAAGCGTGTTTATTACCAATCTAATCTTAGGATCTACTCCTAAGATAAATTTATGTATCTTCATATCCTCATCCTTCTCATATAATGGTACTTACTTAAGTAGGTTCACAAACTTCTAGTAATAAATCTCCACCTTATTTGTTCCTTGGAGAAGTGTAGAGAATTACTCAAATTTCTCCACGTAGTGTTGTTCTATAAGGAACCTCTTTTTAAAGGCTTCAATAAAGCCTTCCCACTTTAGATTTCTAGCTTGAATGTTCTATCTGACTTTAAAAGTGTTCCACCATTCCAATCCTATCTCTTATAAATGAAGAGTGGTCCAAACTGTTCAAGTCATAGAGGAGTAGTTCTTCATGGAGAAGTAGGTCTCCAAATCATTCAACCAAGCCTTGATTGAATCACCTCCATATTTTCTAGTGAATTTGGAGTTTTTAACATTCTTCAAATCCTTAGCTAGTTTTACCTCTATAAGAACCCTAATTTTTTGCTCTCTTGTAGTAGAATCTCCTTCCTATCTAACCTCAAGATTTTTATTCTATGAATTTTGACTCACTATAGTTTCCAACATCTACTTTTGTTGGTTCATTTGTTCCCTCTACTACTCTATTTTCTCCTGTAATAGAGAGACAACAACAATGAGGTTATCCACCTCTCTATTTAAATTTCTTGAACTTTCTCCTTAGGGTCTAGCCTAGGAACTATCTTGCCTAGTTCACCTTGGTACTTGAGAAGATCCTCTTCTTCCTCTTCTCAAGTTTGGTTGCAAAAATAAAGGTTGAGTTAGGTTATGATTTTTTCTTCAAATTGTACTTCTAACCCCTAGTTAGTTACATCATCAATATTAACTATCAACATAGTATTATCATCCACTAATAATATATGGTCACTCTTACTCCATGTAAGGTTACAACCCCAATGGGAGATATTTTCTTCCAAAAATTACTCATCAAGTCTGTCCAACCCTAAGTTTACTCATGGCAGCTTCTAGTCCTAAAATCTAGAGCTCTGATACCAACTATAAAAACCTAATTCTAACCAACCCAAGAGAGATATTTTTTCACTAGGTAAATATCATAGTAAATGTTAACTAAATATGTTACCATCAAGATTAAATTTGACAAGGCATTGCCACATTTCGAGACTATGACGCTATAGACATTTCTTGAGTGGACAAGAGAGACCAATATCTCATAGATTGTAGGTTTAACTTGTATACTTCTATGGAATAAAGGATACCTCAATTGGTCACCCCACATTTCTTACATTCTCCACAAATGAAATATATATTTATCATAGCATTGGGATTAACTGTTCTTAATATTTAGAGAAGGATGCTAAATTCATTACCAATCATAAGCTATTATATGATAGTACTTCTAGGAATAATGACTATAGTATTATATAATTACACATTCATGGTGGAACTACTAAGTATTCTATGCCTAACTACCCCATATCTATGATGAAATTAGTTAAAGTGACTATCACTCTATGTGATAGTTTCACATGGTCACCTAAGCCTATCTGCCTAATATACCATCATTAAATCCCTTGTTAATAGATTTTATACCTATACGGTTGGATGAAATATTCAAGCTACACCACTTAAAATCTTATCCAAAGACTCCCTATATTTGGATCCACTTTCGAGTTCCCCATTCAAAGTGTACCCATTGCAAAATAAACCTAGGTGTTTCCTCCCTATAACTACCTCAGGTTTAGTTTCATCTTTTAGGTTTTCTAGACTTGGCTATCTATAGAGTGCTCCATAGAAAACCCTTAAATCAAAAGGTAACATAAATTAACCTTAACTAACTCTCTCTTTCCCTTGCATAAATCATGATCTCCTTACTAAACAGAAAAGAATCATAGCATTTATAAGTAAGTTCAATCACTACATATTTTAATAGAATACATCTATTCCATAAGCATAAATATTTAATATATTTCAATTTCCATTTATCTTCAAATCATTTAGTCATTCATAGAGAGCACCCAATTTCCATATGAAGAACTAGAATCACATGCTTTCAAAAAGTAAATGAAAATGATAGTAACATTATTAAAGGCTTAACTAACCCAGTTATTTCATGTTCAATACATAAGCATCAAAATTCCTCTTTTAAGAAGAAACATTTAACCCTCCTATCTCTACTTAGATAAAAATGAGCAATAAATCTTGGTCAATTCCACACACACAACTTCATCCTTATGAGGATATAACTCCTAGATATTATTTAAAGCATTATATAGAACCGTAAATTGATAATAAAGCAAGGCTCAATTAAAAATGTTAATACAAAAAAGAAGGCTTCAAAGAACTAAGACCTCAAGTCCTACTCAAAATATGCACACCCAAATTAAAAGAAAACCGCGAGTTATAAAACATATCATAGGTCAAAATAATAAGTCAACAATCCTCTAAGGTGCCTAAGCTTATGGTTTTAAAGAAACTTTGCATATCTATGACCTTCTGCAACACAACCAAAACATGATATACAAAAAACTTGAGGGTCTCGAAAGACAACTTAACCAAAAATATAATACATAACTTGGGTTCTCCAGTTATGAAACAACTCAGATAAAGTGATAGAGAACATGAAAACCAAAGGAAAAAATTCAAAGGAAACAAAAGAACATAAAGTTCCTTCCATCAACTTACTCCCAAACATTGGTTACTAACACTTTGCTACCAAAAAAAACACCTTAGGTATAAAATAAAAGTCTTCATAACAAGGGAAATAAATGACCTTGCAAATATTCATTCAAATAGAGACCCATAAAAGAAAACTTATGCAAGAGATGACTTTGAGGGGTCCTTGAAAACCTATAAGCAAAAAATTATGTTGGTGTATTCATTTCAATAATTTTTTTTTCCTGTTTCTTAAGAATAACAAATACAAGTTTTCAAGCAATGCATTCCAGGAGATAAAATAATTTAAGAACATACCTTAAACATAACACTATAATTATGTACAAATGATTAACAAAGACATTACACACTCATTTTTACTACGGCTAAGTTTAGTCCTTATTTCTTGCTTCCCTTATCTTGTTGGTGGTCCTCTAGCCCCTGTGCATTTCCTTATTTTTTCTTGATACTAGGGAGGAGAAGATGATGATTTCCCCCCAACCATATGCCCAATTTCTACTCTCACAATATTAATCAAGAAAGTGAAGACATGCACTCCTTGTGCGATATTCAAGGGGGTAACAAATACCTTAGTACTTTGCATTTCCTAATATCATTTAAAGACTATAATAATAATAGCACCCCTTATGTAACATCATAGGCTTTATATACATTTAATAGTAGTTTTTTTCACTAGGAATTATTTTTAAATAACAACACATAAAGATTGATTAAATTACATTTCGAATAACTTAATCATTGATCATATTAATAACAATATTAACTTATTAATGTCTTCCTTTTGAAAAATATGATTATTTTAATAATATAAAAAAATGCTTATCCTATCCATTAATGCATCATTCCATCCCATAAGATAAATATTTCTCAAACACAACAATAAAAAATATGTAATACATCATCAATCCATTTGCCCTGTTAGGGTACAATAAGCTAGTATATTGCATTACACTAGTTTAGTAGATTATTACATTTTACTTTGTACTAATTACCATGTAGATATTTACTATTTTTAAATATCTGATGGTAGATAGGTTAATTCCTAAATATCCTAGGTTATCAAATCCTAACCTAACTCTACTTCTCCTACAACGTGTTTGTTAGTGTGGGTTAAGGAGATTAAGTTGGGCATACTATTTTATTTCCTATTTAACATTAGCCCTTATGCTAATGTTTGGTTAATGAATATTTTTGTTTCACTCCATTTGTGTTATTCATTTTACCACATTGGCATCAAAGCCAATTTTTTTTGGCTCGCCCAAAGGTCAAGCTGGTGACAATTGGTGCCACCAACCCACCTCAACAGGCGAGCTTGCTGGTGGGATCAGGCTCAACCCTAAATTGACCAGGGCCTACTCGACCCTAGGCCCATGCTACTCACGAGGGAGGTGATCGATCACCCTCACGAGCCTCTCGATCGATAGCACTCCACTGTCGATCGAGCTCCACGATCGATCGCCTACCGAGCCCTTCGATCGACAGCACTCCACTATCGATCGGGCTCCGCGGTCGATGCTCGAGGAGGCAGGAGCCTCGGCTCCCGCTCACAAGGCCCGGGCCCGTAGAGCCACATGGCCTCTACAACTTGGGAGAGCCGAGAGGGTAGGAGCGCCCTCCCCTCCCAGCTGGACACACATGAGGCAACCAATTTGGGATACGAGAGGGCAGGAGCACCCTCCGATCCTCGACCACCTCGGGATCTATGAGGGTAGGAGGCCCTTCGATCCCTAACACACAACCTGACTCCGATCTCTAACACTTGGTGAGATTTGGAGATCTCTGGATTGCATGCACCCCGAGGTGCCACCTAGACCATTGATCTAGCTTGCATGCACCTCGAGGCACCACCTGGACCGCTAACTAGGTGACACGTGGCTCACAGGCCACGTGCCACCTGGACGTTGATTTAGACCTGACACATGGTGGATAACCATAGGATAGACACTAACTCGGACCTGACACATGGTGGACAACCATAGGATAGACGCTGACTCGACTGACAAACCCTTTGGCACCACGTGGCGACGACCAAAAGGGTGGATGGACCGACTGTGATTGCCCACAGGCAATCAAGACTCAAGTGGAGCGTCGAGGCTTATAAAGCCTCTTGCATCCCCCTGTGGGATGCATGTGGGATAAATCCCACAAATTCCCAATAGGAGCGGTCAGCCAATTTAAAACCAAGCGTCGCGGCTTAGTTTCCAAGCCAGCCGGTAGCTTGGTTGGCCAAGGCGGACGCCTTGTGCCTACCGGGTCGTGAGTTCGAGCCCGCGCGATGCCAAAAATAGGTTTTTTATACAATTTGTTTTTTTTTATGAAATTTTTAAATTTTTTCTAAAGTTGTAAAAGCTCTTTAATTTTTTTTTGATATTTTTTTTATAATTTAGCCAAAAATTGTTAAATTAAAGTCAATTTTTAACATTTTTTTTAAAAATTGATTTTTTTTTACAATTTTGCTTCATTATAAAGAACTTTTATCTCTAAAACTAATTTTTAGCTTTTTTCAACTTAGAAATATTTCAAATTCAACCAAATTATTTTTGCACTCAAAGTTCCCAAGAAAATTTGTGTTTTCTCCAAATTGGAGATAAAGAGACATAGGAACATTTTTTTTGCAAAATCCAAAAGCCTTCTTCAACACATTTTTGCAATAAAATCCTCAAAAGTTCTATAGTTTTCTTCACACATTTTGGAGATAAAAAGACATAGAAACTCAAATTTATATTGCAAACCAAAGAGATTTTCAAACATTGAGGTAGCACATAGGTCATTTCATTTGCAACAAAATCCAAACTTTGCTTTTGTTTTCTCCTTCACAAAAGGAGATATAAGACATAAAATTGCAATTTTTTTCTTGTTGTAAACTTGAGACATCTTTTTGAACTTCATTTTTGATCCTCATGCTTGAGTGTTGAAGACAAAAACCAAAGTCGTGTGTCGACTGGTTTGGAAGCCTTTCAAACGCGGGTCGTGTGTCGACTTGTCTTGAAAGGAGTGCTCGAATTTTTCAATTTTGTAAAAATTAAAGGGGGATAGAAGTCATATTTTGTGATTCTATTTTTTGCAAAATTGTAATGAGAAAGGGGGGATATTTCAAAGCAATAAAGGTGCATTCTCGATTGTACTCGACACCTTTTCTTAAAAATTGACTATACTAGGTGCATTTTCGGTTGCATCCAACACCTAGAGTGATAATAATTTGGGTTGCTCTCTTGTTTTGATTATTGCACTAACAATCATGCTTTTTGTGTGCAATTAAACAATCAGATAGAACATTGAAGAAGCATTTCACAAAACCCAAACTTCACTCCAAATCGTGCTACACCTTGCACAAGTTAAAACAAAGTCAAATTTTTTTGCTCCCCATCAAAGGTCAAAATCCAAACACCTTGATTAACTCTCTTTGTTTGGCTTAATTTCCTCAAACTTTCCATCCTTCTTGAAGGGTGTTAAGGCAGGTGCCATTAAATATCCTAGAGAGCACAATCAAAAGTCTTTCAAAACCTACCCCTTTAATTTGCTCTATTTGTTTGGCTTAATTTCCTCAAACTTTTCATCCCTTGTTAAGGGTGTTAAGGCAGGTGCCATTAAATATCTTAAAGAGAAAATTAAAATCTTTCATATACTCTTTTGAGGGTATACTACAAGATAAAGTCATCTTAGTCATATCAATTTGAAACCTTAACCATGGCCATGATCAACAAGTATCTCACTGAGAGCCAACTGCTCAAAGGTTCAAATTATTCTGCCTAGAAAACTAAGATGAAAGCCATTTTAACTGTAGAGGAGATGTGGGGAATAGTGGATGGCACTGATTCTAGACCCACATCAGCAGGAGTAGATCAAACAACATATGATAAAAAGGATAAAAGACTTTCCTTATTGATCTTGCTAGCTATTACTAATGACATACAACCTCATATAAGTGAAGCTAAAAATGGTAAGGAGGCATGGAATGCCTTAGCAACCATTTTTGAAGGAAATAATCAATCAACAATTCTTAACCTTCAAACACAGCTTCATACTCTTCATATGAAATCTGGAGAGACAGTAGAGCTATTCCTCTATAGAGTCATAGATATAAAAACAAAACTGCAAGCCTTAGGAGAAAAAGTGGAAGACAATGTCCTAACCTCAATCATTTTAAGGGCTCTTCCAGACTCCTATAGAATGTTGATCACTTCACTACAAGTCTCTGGAAGGATAGTGACTTTTGTAGAGTTGGTAAATTTGCTTCAAACTGAAGAAGATAATCAACTCCAAAGAGATGAGGCATCCAACAATGCACTTTTCTCAAACAAGCAAAGTGGAAAGAAAAAGTGGAATCAACAGAAAGGATCTTCTTCTAACAAAGACAAGGGTAAAGGCAAAGATATTAAGAAGAAGAAGCAGTATTGTAAAATTTGTGATAAAGACACTCATGAAACCAAAAGATGTTGGTTTAAGAACAAACCACCCAATGAACAAGGACAAAATAAGGGCAAAGGTAAACCAAAGAACAAGAATAAACAACAACAAGGACATATTGCCGCTAAAGATTCTAGTTTGGACTCTGAACGAGCACACAAAGTGCTCATGACACATACATAATCCTCTCACAAGGATACTATTTGGTACATAGATTCAGGTGCTAGTAAACATATGACTAGCGATAAGTCCTAGTTTGAGATATTTGAGGCTCGAGAAGGTAGACCGGTAACCATTGCTGATGATCAGACTTATCGAGTTCAGGGAGAAGGAAGTGTTTCTGTCTCCCTTCCAGATGGAGAATGTAAGATTCAAAAAGTTCTTTATGTACCAGGATTGAAAAATAATCTCTTGTCGGTTCCACAAATCCTGGACAATAACATGAATGTCAATTTTAAAGTGGACAAAGAAAATAAACATTGCTTTATCACTCATAAAGGAAAAAATAGCAACAGGTTCATACTAGTTGTGGAAAAATTTATTAACTATTTTCAGCAGTTCAAGAAACTTGTTGAGAAAGAATCGGGATGTTTCATAAAGACCCTCCATTCATATCGAGGGGGGAATACACATCAAAAGAATTTTCCTCATTTTTGTAAAAACATGGGATAAAAAGACAGTTAACAACAACCTATTCTCCTCAGTCAAATGGAGTTGTTGAGAGAAGAAATCGTTCCATTATGGAAATGGTTCGATGTATGCTTAAGGGAGCCAATCTTGAGCATATTTATTGGGCTGAAGCTATAACAACTGCAGTATATCTTCTAAATAGGGCACCCACACGGGCTCTTGAAGGTATGACTCCTTAGGAAGCATGGAGTGGAAGGAAACCCTCCATATCTCATCTATGAGTATTTGGGTGTAAGGCTTTTATGCATATACCTAAGGAGAAAAGAAATAAGTTAGATGAGAAGACCCTACAATGTGTTTTTCTTGGATATGATGAATTCTCAAAAGGCTATCTTGATAGATCCATTCACCAAGAAAATACATGTTAGTAGAGATGTAGTGTTTGATGAGGCTTTCACATCTAACACTACATCAATATACCTAGATGATGAGGAGCAACAACCACTTCCTCCTCCACAACAGAAAAAGCCTCCTAAATGGTATACAAGTACTATGAGAGATTCCAAACTCACTTCACCACCAGATCTCACTCTCAATCATCCAAAGATATGAAGCATGTCTCGACAGAGAACGACAGAAGCATCTACTTTAGTTGATGATATTTGTGTATATTTTCAAGAGCTTTATGTTAATAAAGAGTTAGAAAGTGGAGAAGATATGGAAGTTGATGAGGAGAGGGTTTATATGTCATCATATGATGAAAATGAACCTTCTACAATTGATGAAGCACTTAGTCAGCCTCAGTGGAAGGCAACTATGGATGCTGAACATAAATCCCTCATTAAAAAAAAACATGGAAGCTGGTCGATTTGCCTAAAGGAAAGAAGCCCATAGGCTGCAAATGGGTTTACAAAGTCAAATATAAGGTAGATGGTACCATAGACAAGCATAAGTCCCGTCTTGTGGCAAAGGGCTATGCTCAAAAGGAAGGCCTTGATTATGAGGAAACCTTTGCACCCACTACAAGGATGACCACCATTCGAGTTCTTTGTGCTATGGCAGCATAATTCGGATGGAAATTACATCAGATGGATGTAAAAAGTGCCTTTCTAAATGGTGACTTAAAATAAGAGGTATACATGACTCAACCTCCAGGATTTTCTAAGGAAGGCCATGAGCAACAGGTTTGCAAGTTGGTCAAATCATTATACGGGCTAAAACAAGCCCCAAGAGCATGGTATATCAAAATGGATAGTCACCTACTACAACACGAATTTAAGAGAAGTCCATCAGATGCAAATATCTATATCAAGAACACAGGTTCTGAAATAGTGATTCTTGTATTGTATGTAGATGATCTGATCATCACTGGAAATTCAGAGAAATTGATTAATGCCATGAAAAATGACTTGAAAGAGTCATTTGATATGATAGATCTTGGACTTCTCCACTACTATCTTGGCCTTGAGATAGAACAGAAGAAGAATCATCTTAGGGTGACTCAAAAAAAGTATGCCAAGACTTTAGTAGAAAAATATCGTATGACTGATTGTAAGCCCAAAGAAACACCGATGGAATCAGGGCTTCAATTATCATGGTATGATGACTCACCATAGGTAGATGGCATGCTATATCAACAGATGATTGGAAGCCTCATCTATCTGACCAATACTAGACCAAACATTACTTATGCTATAAACTATCTTTCTCGGTTCATGCAGGAACCAAAGGTCTCTCACTGGAAAGCAACTAAGAGGGTTCTTCACTACATTCAGGGTAGTGTAGATTATGGTCTAGAGTATAAGAAGAATAACTCATTCTTCTTACAGAGTTATACTGACTCTGACTATCTTGGATCCCTAGATGACAGAAAATCAACATCGGGATATGTATTTCATCTTGGATCTGGTCCTATCTCATGGCATAGTAAAAAGCAACAGGTGGTTGCTTTATCTTCAATTGAGGCAGAATATCGCGCTACACGTGGAGTTGTGTGTGAAGCGATATGGTTAAGTCACATCTTGGCTACCATGGGCCTACCAAAGAAACTTCCTATTCACATGTTTTGTGACAACTCAAGTGTTTTGAACTTGGTCAAGAATCCAGTCCATCATGAATGCACAAAGCATATTGACACAGATTGTCATTTCATTCGTGATGAAGTTCCTAAACACAAGATCAAGCTCCAATACATTCCCACCGACGAACAGGTTGCTGACATCTTCACAAAGGCACTTGGACGTGTCAAATTTGAGTTATTCCAAAGTAGACTTTGTATATCAAAGTAATGTAATAAAGGGGGGATGTTAGGGTACAATAAGCTAGTATATTGCATTACACTAGTTTAGTAGATTATTACATTTTACTTTGTACTAATTACCATGCAGATATTTACTATTTTTAAATATCTTATGGTAGATAGGTTAATTCCTAAATATCCTAGGTTATCAAATCCTAACCTAACTCTACTTCTCCTACAACACATTTGTTATCGTGGGTTAAGGAGATTAATTTGGGCATACTATTTTATTTCCTATTTAACATTAGCCCTTATGCTAATGTTTTGTTAATGAATATTTTTGGTTCACTCCATTTGTGTTATTCATTTTACCACTTGCCCAAGTCCTCAAGCTGAAATTTTTTATGGTAACTTCCAGGTTGCCAACTTCTTGCTATGGATGGCTTCGATTGATGATGATCACCACCAAAAATCATTATAAATGCATCTACATGTGGGTAAATTCTACCTTGGGTAATTATTACCCTAGATCTATTGTTAATAAGATTGAACATCATTTCTCTTTTTGGTATCTTGTTCTCGATGGTCGACTCCCTCACCCACCTATGAGAGTACCTGGCCTTGAAAATATGCATAACATCAATAGACCATATTCTCATATAATATAAACCAAACAAAATTTTTAAATAAACACCCATAATATAATTAATACTAAGCATTAAAAAATCACATCAATACAAAGTCCATCTCATAAATGAGTCTTGCCAAGGTGGGTAATGATATAAGTCAAGAGTCATGTATGTAGGTATCAAGTATACAAGTGAAGAGTCATATGTATGTGGTAATATATAAATTCAAGAGACATAAGAGGTTTGTCATATGTGTAGAATAGAAAATGATGTATTTCCCAGATATGTGAGAAGAGCAATAGTCAAGTATTGAAGAGTCATCTTCTAAGGTTATATTATGGAGATAAAGCTCCATGTATTATATATAGAAACATATGAGCATCAAAGAAAATTGTAATACAAATATTATATATTTAATCAATAGGACCATGAGTATTATGATGAAATATTGTTATTATTTCATGATTGTATTTGATTCATATTGGTCAAATATTTGTAAACTTTTATATTTTGATTGTTTAAGATCCTGGATACCATAACCTGTGATTTACTAGCTAAACAACCTTCACTTTCCATTTGTATCTTCTTTCATGATCCTTATACAGAATTTTTGAAACCCTATCACTATATTTATCTTGAAGTAATCTCATTCATGGTTTCAAAATTAGATCTAGATCGAGTGGTTTTTATTACACTATCCAAATATAATTTTTTTCTTGAGTTTCACCACCCATATTAGACATTTAAAGGTTGCGGTCTATTTCAATCTAATAAAATAAATTAAAAATATTATTTTATTTTCATTAATTAATTTAGTTATTTAAGTTTTAAAGAAATACATAAAGGTTGAATTATATATATATGTTTTTAATTGTTACCATGGATTGGAATAGTCTCATACCTATTATATGGATTGATAATGCTTGAGAAGTAAGACATTTTTAATATTGTAAGACAATATGTAAGTCTTTAAAATATTAAAAAATAATTTTATATGAAATTTAGGAGAGAACTTGATTCAAACTATTTAAAAAAAATTATTTTAAAGGAATTAAAAAAAATCAAATTTGGTAAGTAGGGAGAGAGCCTCACTTTCTTGTTCTACATCTTTAGAGAACTTAAAAAACAAAATATTCTTACAAGTAGTATGGAAGGAAAGTCATTTATGAAATATCTAATAAGAAGTAAGGAAACAAAAGTTATTTATGGAAGCCCTAACTAGAAGTAAGGATGTCTATAATCAATAATGTGGAATAAGAAAAGGAATTTATCTTCATTTGGTACACTTACAAACTCTTGCTGCTATTGGATTTTGTAAAAAATGTTCTAGCTTATTAGTCCTTATAACAAAGAATATTGGATTTAGACTAATTGCCATACTACCACTGAGCTTATCATGAATATTATTCAATGAAAAATTCTAGTCATAGATGCAAAATGGATGCCCTAATTGAATACACAAGGAAGAGTGAATCTACGATAATCTTATCCATGCAAAACATGTTATACCATAAGTGTTTATCAAGGATGAGATGATCAAGCATGATATGATGGTTCTTAAAAGTGAAGGGTTAATAATCCTTATCCAAGGAGCATATAGTAGAAGTTATTATCAAATATGAGATCATCAAGCATAATATAATGGTTTTTAAAAGCAAAAGGTAGATATGCAAGTTCAGTGGATATTGACCATGTTTTTTAGATATTCAAAAGTGGATCAATGTAGTGAGGATTAAATTCAAATTACTCTACAATATTTTTTTGAATTTTTGTTTTCTCATCTTCTCTAGTTTAGAAATTAATCATAAAATAATGGGTGGAAGCCCATGGTTTAGGAGGGGAGCTTGCACATATTTGAGATCATGGAATAATACATATTTTTTATTTTCATGAAGAAAAACCATTAAAAGGCTTCCAATTTTTGTTAGGATATTTGAACTTCCACATCAATTTATTAGTAAGGATGTTTTGAGGAACATAGAAAATACTGGAGGGAAGTTCATTTAAGAGGGATCAAATACTAAGGATTTAAAGCCTTCTATATACATCCAGTTACATATTTTCATGGATATTTTAAACCTTTGCTAACATTCGTTAAGATTAAATATGAATCAAGAGAATGAAATCAACAAATGGATTGATGGGTGTCATTGATGCCCATCATTTATTTAATTTTTTTAATCTAGAGCAGTGTTCTAGGGCTATATGTGATAGAGGATGTTAATGGATCTGCAGTTCAAGAATCAGGGCACTTGCTTTTCTAAGAAAAACTAAGGATCATAATATCTTTGTAAGAAGTAAACTAATTAACACTTGCAAGATGCCACTTGCATTATCGATGATGTGACCTGGGTTCAATCCCCACGACATATATTATAAGAAGTATTTATTCAAAAAAAAAAATTTAACACTCATTTGCATAATTAAAACTATTTAATTATAGAAATTATCTTGCTAACGGAAAAATGAAACTAAATTACGCTTGCTAAATTAAAATGACAAAAACAAAAGGTGCTTGAATTAAAATTATAGAAATACAAAAATGCTGGAAATAAAGGTTGCTAAACTAAGTTGCTAAAAATAGGAAATCAATGCTGAAAACAATAAAAAAAATACTAAAAAAAAATAGCAGTGACAAAAATGACAAATGCAAAAATGAATGAAGGTTATTTAGCTGCAAAACATAACACAACATGCACCTATGGAACAGGGGAAAATAAGGCAAAAACAAGGGAAAAATAGGGTGTCTAGTCTACTACAGAAAATGAAAGTAAAAACAACAAATTAAAACTTCCACTTTTATATTACAATTTTTCCTCCACTAGCCTTAAGAGTGGGCCCTTTATACAGGTCCAAAATAAGGAAGAAGATAACCAAATATAAGCTAAACTATGAATTCCAATCAACATATAAACTAATTTTGAAAACTGCACTACTGTGTTATTACAAGAAATGCTGACAAAGTCCAAATTCCTAATGGAGTATCTATTCCTATTTCTATGTTATCTTTCAATGTAGATAGAAAAGAATATTTAGACAAAGTATTACAATTATCTTACCCATGGTTGAAAATTACATTATGATCACATGTCAATTAGTTCCTTGTTGTGTTACAATCAACAAATTCTATCATGAATTAAGACAAAATTCTATTTCAACCAATTGTCCTATTTTCCTTCCTCCAAATGCTGTAGATAAACCTTAGAATAGTTCTATTTTTTTTTTATGTTTGTTGTCACGTGCCACCTTGCTTCCCTTCCTTGGAAACCCATAAGAAAGTGAATTCAACCTTTTCTATAAAAATTCCTATAATTGCTTTGAAACATCTAACTGAATAGCTGTGAGATGCAAATGCTTGGAGAAGTTCGTGCTGAGTCAAATTTTGGTGTTTGGTCATATAATCCTTTGGTTATTCCATGCTCCAAGGTGTTTTAGACTCCAAATTACATGCACAAATTCATCCTCATATTATACTACAGGTTGCTACCCGGATGTTACGAAGTAGAACATGCAGGTTCTATTTTAGTAGGCTGGTTGCCCTATTTTATTTGTAACATGGATTTTTTTGATGCCACATCAGTCCACAAGGGTTTCTAAGATATGAAAATAATTCAAACATTTTAGCAAAACATATTTAAAAAAACTCCATTCACAATGCTTCTTTATAATATCTTATTTCTACCTATTAGCTATTGAAGATCATGTAAAACAACCATAAAAATGTAGGAAAGCTATCTTAATCAACATGTCAGTATTTATTATCATTTCACCATGCTAACATTAACATTATAATGCACAATAATCAAAATACTTGGCATTTAACTATATTTGCAGACAAAAATGGTAGTTTTCATGTTAAACAAAACTGAAATAATGAGTTATTTTAGTGTCTCATCATTCCCTCCTACTTAGCATGATGTATGTGCTCATGAATTTTGATTGGAAATAGTAGCATTCAGATATAAATACCTATGCAAACTTCCCCAAAATTTGTGATCTACTCAATGATATCCTCTATTTATTTTTATTTTTGCCAACTAGTTTTAAAATTGCTGTTTTGGTTTAGGATCTAAATAAAAATAATAGAGAAACAATGTGAGTATAGTGGGTGGCCTGAACCAAAGGTATATACACTCATTCTTCATTGCAAGTATCACCTCTACCACTATTACTACCCTCCTATGAGACCATATTAAATTTACTAGTGAAATAAGCTCTCTTTTTCTTAGAGAAATTGGTAGTTCATCCCATTTGATTTTACATATTTCCACTACATTATCAAAATTCTCCCTATAAAAATTCTAAAAATTAACCACACTTGCCATGATATTTTCAATATAAATGGTTTTAATATTCATTTTATCCATAAAAGAGATATATTGGCTGATTAGGGTTGCTATATTGGGCTAGTCATGCCTGAGCATGAGTCCAAGTCCTATTTCTATAGTTTTGTATTATCTCTATTCTTGCTACTAGTATATATGATTATTTAATGTGGAGGTAAAATCCCTAAGCTGCACATCCCCTGTGTAAATATGTGGCAAGAATTGCACATCCTCCACTACTACAAATTTATGTAAATAAAATTTGCATAGTAAATTCCTCTGTTCCTCAAGACTTTGCAAATATGCATCAACAAAATATTGGTCAGAGGATAGATCATAGGAAATATCAAAGCATATCCATATTACCTACCACCTATAAAATATCTCCTTGAGGATAAAATGTAAATTTTTGAAGACCTCCTACATTGTACCACTTGTTATACTATGTGGTACAAATCCCTTACTTTATTTTGCAAGATTATAATTTTTTTAGCTTGTCTTCTATTTTGGTCTTCCAATAATCGTAACTATTGGAATATATTCCATTATTTGGTTATCATGCCAAGTGTCATGTCAGTTGGACCAAGTGTTATAGATAGAGTGAGGAACAAGTAACCTATCCTCCTATATAATGGACTCATAGTTCCATTCAACATTGTATAATTTCATTCATAATATGATCTAATATGTAACCTTTATACTCTTCTTTTCTTTGCCATTATGCCTCTTGAGTAGATAGAATAGTGTAAAAGCTATAAGTGGTATCATAGCCATGGTATATCAGTTAGGATATAGTGAGTGAGAATCATTGGAAGAGATATTCAAGACCAGCTCCTGATAGCAAAGAACTTGGGAGAATTGTTGCCATCTGACAACAAGTCCAAAAGGAGAAGAATTTGGTAAGGAGTGCCAAATTTTAGAGGAGCTTGCTGAAGACCTCAAGATATTTAGATTCTTGAGAATAGGGTTGAGATTGATAGAGAGCATTTTGAAGGAGAATCAAAACCACCATACTACAATTTTAAAGTAGTAAGATAAAGGAGTTACTAAGCTATGAATTCGTGAGTTAAGGAACTGTTGCAGACAACCAAGAATAGCTACAAATCCATCCAGTTAAAGGCAATAATAAGGTGAACCTAATCACCTAGAAATCCTTAATTTACAAATATTATTAAGGTAAGCAACTTGGGTGCAAATAGGTTCGTTAGTTGAACTATATTTTGGGTTATTATCCAGTTCCATTAAGCACCATTTAAGTTCTTTAAAAATTTGCAAAAATAAGGTTGCATATTATAGTCTTTAAGGAGTGCAGAAGGAAGTCCTTTTAATGTTTATACCTACACATTAATATAGGAGTTAGATATATATCTTCCTATTTTTTAGCTATAGTAAAGAAGACTACATTAAATTACATAAGTTATAGTGCATAATTTAAGATTCATTTACACGTGTAATAAGGAGAAACTATTACTACATTGTTAAACCTCTATATGTTAGCTGCATGGTTAAGTTCTTGGATTCATTGATGTTAAAATTATCCAAGTTAGAGGTTAGTGTTGTTTTAAAGGAAAGGCAACAATACATTACTCTAAGGGATTAGAGCAAGTAATCGATATATCTTAGAAGCTAAATAAAGGCTTCAAAAATCTGTCTTAATTTATCCTCAAGTTGTAAGGTGAGGAGTTACCATATCAAAGGAGAAGAGTAGCATAAAATGAAGACAAAGAAATCTCCAAACTTTGGTGCAAAAATAAGGTATCTTATTTATGTTACAAAGAAGCACCATATTCCTCCTAAAGAGGACATGATCCCAAGCCACTAAAGGCAACAAGTATTCTACATCCGTAGAAGACAGAGAAGGTGAGCCAACCTAGGTCACAAACATCAGTTTAAGGTGTCCAAAAAGACACCATCTTCACCAGCTTATCCAACATCCATGATTGCATCAACCTGCATCACAAGTAACCATATCAAGGGAAAAAAATAACGGTGGTAGATCAAGGAGAAAAATGTAGGGGCAATACCTAGTAAGGAGGTCATCATCATGTGATATCTACGTGGAAAAAGGATAGTGTTAAGACCTATGTAATAATTTGCTTATCTCTTGCACTTATACATAAAATATAGCACTCAATCATACATAAAATAGCTATCATCTATCATCTATTGATGTGGATAGAACAACGCTAAGGACAAGCATGAATAAGCAAAGATATATACCTAAGGAATAACTTGAAAGAACCACCAGATGAATTGAAGCCACCATTGGAGCACCCTTATTCATATTAGTTGGAGATACCCACACAATATTGAAGCTCATTTAGAAAGAAGAAGTTGAAGATAAGCAATGAAGGGCATTTGCTGGCGAACAATATACAAGGAGATGTTAGATGAAGTTTTACATGCATGAAACCTAAGTACCACTTGGCACAAAGGGCATCTTCACCCTCTCATTCCTAATGATCAAGAGAAAGACACCCACTGGAGTAACACCTTTTATCATAATTCTAATGCTTGAGAATCTTCAACGCATGCCAAGAAGAATTAGTACCTACACCATGAAGTCTAATGCCTTCAAGGGACAACACGAGTGAAATAAGAGACAGAAGAGTCTCGATAACACCTTGTGCCACTTGGCACACGCATCAAGAAGGTAGAAGCATGATTAAAATTTATATAAAGAGGATCGCTCATAGAGGAAAATACATCTAAAATTAGCACTAAGTGGAGAACACATTGAAGGCACGAAGTCAAGAGTCAAAGGCACATCCGCCAAGCCTGCCATAATCTAGCAAGAAGGTACAACAAATTTTAAGGTAATTGAAGTCAAAAATAGCACCCACCTACCATACAAAGGTATTTTTCATAATGATTAATTATTTACTTTCATAAGGAGTAATAAGGGATAGTATAAGGTTGAAACTATTAACATCTTTTGCATTCACATTTATATGCAAAATCAACCATACATTTGAAAGTAAATTTAAAAGAAGTCTATATAATTAAATAGTTTAATATTTAAAATTAAAACCATAGGAGTTATAAGGGTTTCTAATTGGAAATTTAAATTCTATTATTGAAAATATTATTGTTTTCTAATATTCCAAATTAGGGAGCCATAAGGTATACTACACCAAAAATATAATATTAGAATTTAGAAACATCAAACTATTAATATCAAGGGGCATAAAAGTTCTTAATTTAATTAAAAGGGTTGGAATTATATACTTAATATTATCTCATACTCATACTAAAGAGAAAAGAAATCCAAATATAGAGAACTTCAAATTAAGTGCATAGTTCATTAGGAGAGACAAGGTGAAATATAAATTAATTATTGTTACAAAATCAACTCAAAAGTGAACTATTATTTACTAAGTACTTATAGCCTTCTCTAATCACTAGGGAGTCATAAGGTAGTTTACCTTAGAGGTTGTATCATAGCTATACTCAAAATATTAAACCATGGATCATTGGTATAAAGATTCAGGAGCAAGCAAACATATGACTGAAAACATACATTTGTTTAATTTTTTAGAAAATATAAATGAGAAACCCGTTGCTATAGTAGATAGTAAGACTTATGAAGTGAAGGGGATTGGAAATATTTCAATAGATTTTCCATATGGAAAAGGAGTAATAAAAAATGCTTTGTATATCTTAGGATTGACTACTAATCTCCTTTCAGTTTCTCAACTCATGGATCAAAATATGACTATAAAGTTCAAAGGTTCCAATGGAAGAAAATAATGTCACATTTCTAAACAAGGAAAAAAGTGGTATCAGGCTCCTATAAATATGGTCTATTTGTTCTAGACATTACTATACTCTCTGCTCTTTTAGTCAAAACTTCAAATCTATGGCATAAGCATCTAGGACATACTAGTGAATCTACCATGAAATACTTGTTCAAATATTAAATGGTTGAAGGAATACCAAATATCTCTAGAATCTACTATTTTTCTAGAATTCTTACAGGAAAAAAACATAGAATTCCTTTTGAACTTCGACAACACAGGACTCAAGAACCATTAGAGTTGATCTATACAGATTTATGTGGACCAATGAATACCTATAGCATTGGAGGATATAAATATTTTCAATTATTTATTGATGATCACACCAGGAAAATGTGGGTATACTTCATGAAGTATAAATCAGAGGTATTTAGTCATTTTAAACAATTCAAACTTCAAGTAGAAAAAGAATTAGGAAAGACTATAAAAGCACTTTATTCAGATAGAGGAGGTGAGTTTGTATCTAAAGAATTTGATTCATTTTTGGAATAAAATGGGATTAAAAGACAACTCACTACAACATATTCACCACAACAGAATGTGATTGAAGAAAGGAGAAATAGGTCAATAATGGAAATGGTGAGGTGTATGTTAAAAGAAGCCCATATTGATAATCAATACTAGGAAAAAGTAGTTCAAACAATAATGTACATACAAAATAGACTACCAAATAGAATACTCAAACACATTACGCCTAAAGAAGCATGGTCAGGACAAAAACCAAATGTAGAAAAATCTAAGAATTTTTAGATTTAAAGCTTACATGCATATTATGAAATAAAAATGAATAAAACTAGATGAAAAAACTATGGTAGGAATATTTTTTGGCTACGACGATGAATATACATGATACAAAATACTAGATCCACTTACAAAGAAAGTTTACATAAGCAGAGATGTAATATTTGATGAAAAAGTAAAATTTGACACAAAAAAGTCCAATCATGATACAAAAATATCCTAAACTACTCAGAGGAAGACATAACAAGTGAAGAATAAGAATCTGAATCCAAAAATATGGAATCATCTGCAAACTTACATAAACAACCAATATGGCTTAGAGACACTCTCAAGGACTCAAACCTAGAAAGAATGATAGATATTACTACTACTAGACCTCAAAATCATAGTCAAAGTAGAGTAAATAGAGGGTTACTATGTAACAAAGTAGAATCAATATCAATATCTCAGGCACTGAATCACTCACATTGGAGAGCAACTATAGAATCTGAATATGCATTACTTCAAAAGAATATAACATGGGATCTAGTGAAATTACCCCTAGAAAAGAAAATAGTGGGTTGTAAATGGGTTTATAAGATCAAGTATAAAGCAGATGGAACACTTGACAAATATAAAGCTCGGTTAGTAACAAAAAGATATACTCAAACTGAAGGAATTGACTATGAAGAGACATTTGCACCAACATCTAGAATGACTACTATCAAGATAGTTTGTGTACTAGCCACTCATCAGGGCTAGAAGCTTCATCAAATGGATATAAAAAGTGTCTTTCTTAATGGTGACTTATAAGAAGAAGTCTAAATGTCACAACCTAAAGGATTTGTTATTAAAGGACAAGAAAATAAGCTGTGCAAATTGAAAAAATATCTATATGGACTAAAAAAAGCTCCCAAAGCATGGAATATAAAGATCAACAATCACTTACTACAACATAATTTCAAAAGAAGTACATCTGATCCTAGTGTGTATACAAAGAAAACTAAAAATAGTATACTGATTCTCATAGTGTATGTTGATGATATAGTAATTACTGGAAGCTTTGAAATATTAATAAACGATATAAAAAAGGAACTAGAAAAGGCATTCGAGATGACATATCTAGGTCTAATGAATTATTTCCTTGGTCTAGAGATCCAACAAAGTGAATATAAGATTACTATTACTCAATCAAAATATGCAAAAGTCTTACTTGAAAAATATAGAATGAAGGATTGTAAACTGAAAGATACACCTATGGAACAAAGAATTAAATTATCCAAAATAGATGAAACTCCTTTAGTTTCAACAACTATGTATCACCAATTAATTGGAAGGCTTCTATATCTAAAAAATAGCCAACCTAACATAGCCTTTGTAGTAAATTATGTTTTACGCTTTATGTAAGAACCTAGAGAAAGTCATTGGAAAGATACAAAAAGAATACTTGAAATATATCAAGAAGATTGTTGATTATAGACTAAATTATACAAAGAATGTTAAAGTTTTTTCCTATAGGATGTGGGGTGGAAATTGAGCATTTTCCAACCTTAGGCGCATCCCAAAAACCCTACCCCAACAACAATACAAAGGCCATGCTTCAGGTATATGTTTTGCTCCCAAGTTTTTCTCTACCGCTCTTAAAATATTTCCCAAGCAAAGGAGTAGACAAAGGCATAGTTTTGGGTGATCAAAAAATTGAGGTGGGCCCCAAAATGCCACCCTAGGTTGGGCAAAAGTTTAGAAAGGTCAAAAGTAAAGGAGTTTTGTGAAAATTTGGTTTGTATTAGAATGATGCCAATATATAATACATTGTGTAGGTAGTTTGAATAACCAACCTAACCAAACCATAACCAACTGAACCACCTAATATGCATATGCGCTACATGTTGTTAAGCACATAAATATATAATGTAATAATCAATCTATGCTAACATCCCCCCTTATTACATTATGTTGAAATACAAAGAGTGTTGTGAAACAAATCAAATTTGACACTTCCAAGTGCCTTAGTGAAAATATCTGCAACCTGTTCATTGATGGGAATGTACTGGAGCTATATCTTGTGTTTTGGAACTTCATCTCGAATAAAATGACATTGAGTGTCAATGTGTTTGGTGTGTTCATGAAACACTGGATTCTTGACGAGCTTCAAAACACCTTGGTTATCACAAAATAAGTGGATTAGAAGTTTCTTGGGAAGACCCATACTTGAAATAATGCAATGTAACCATATCACCTCATAGACTGCTTTACGTATTGCACAATATTATACCTCTGTAGATGATAAAACAACCACTTGCTACTTTTTACTATGCCAAGAGACAAGACCAAAGCCAAGATGAAAAATGTATCCATAAGTGGATTTCCTATCATCAATTGACCCAACATAATCGGAGTCTATGTAACCTTGCAAGAAGAAATTATCATTCTTCTTGTATTCTAGGCAATATTCTGTACTACCACAGATATAATGAAAAACTCGTTTTACTGCTTTCCAATGACTAACTTTAGGTTCATGCATGAAAATAAAAATATAACTCATAGAAAAACTAATTTTTGGCCTAGTGTTGGTCATATATACGAGACTTCCAATCAACTAGCGATAGAGAGTACCATCTACCTATGGAGATTTATCATATCGTGATAACTGTAGTCCTGTTTCCATTGGAGTTGCTTTAGTATTATAATCAATCATGTGATATTTCTTAACTAATATCTTGGCATATTTATTCTATGTCACTATGATGTGATTCTTCTTCTATGCCACTTCTAAACCAAGATAATAATGAATAAGTCCTAGATCTATCATCTCAAATGGCTTTTTCAAGTCACCTGTCACCGCATATGTTAATTTCTTTCAACTATCAATGACAATCAAATTATCAATATAGAGTACTAAAATCACTATTTCAAAACCATTTTTATTGATATAGAGATTAGCATCTTAAGGAATTCTCTTGAATTCATGTTGCTAGAGGTGATTGTCTATTTTTATGTACCAAGCTCGTGGAGCTTATTTTAACCCATATAAGGATTTAACCAATTTGTACACTTTTTGCTCTTGGTATTCAACCACAAATACTTCTGGTTGAGTTATATACACTTCTTCCTTGAGATCACCATTTAAGAAGATACATTTTACATCTATCTGATGTAGCTTCCATCCGAACTGAGCTACCATGGCACACAATACACAAATGGTAGTCATTCTAGCAGTGGGTGCAAAAGTCTCTTCATAGTCAATGCCTTATTTCTATGCTTAACCCTTTACAACAAGGTGGAACTTATGCTAATCTATCATTACATATACATTATACTTCACTTTGTAAATCCATTTGTAGCCAATGGGCTTCTTTCCTGGAGGAAGATAAACTAGCTTCCAAGTTTTATTTTTTATGAGAGACATATGTTTTGCATCCATAGCTTCCTTCCAATGAGGCTCACTAAGTGCATCTTGAAATGTGGTAGGGCTTTAACCATTCCATTTTCCTGATTTTACAGATACATAAAACTTGCTTGTGAGCTACCTCCTGCTGTCGCACACTGCTTATATTTGGTGATCTATTGCACTCTAGAGTCTAATATATAGAGGTGGGGAGGGAGAGAGAGACAGGCTCCTGAGCCCTCCCCTCTCTATGTTTCTCAATGTGAATCCAATGCAACGAATCCACATCCTCACCTGCTCTTGCCTTTAGCTATCACTCCCTCCCTAGAAGTTTCTATATACTGACAAGGAATGGAACCGAGTGCAACGGAAATCCTGCGGAGCCATTTAACAGTTTAACAGTTTAGTTCTCCTTCGCCTTCACCATAGCCACATAGCCACATAGCCACAATGGCAATGGCAACGTCAATGTCAATTTTTCGGCTACCAAGCTGAACTTACGTCCACGTCGAGAATTACCGAGAAAACGTACGTGGGCCTTTCTTACAAACTCAACATACAAATTGTTTGCATGTCCACGGTGGACCCTCCCTCTCGCTTTCACCCCCATTCTTTCCTTTCATATAATATATTATAGTATATCATATATTTGGGCAACCAAGCAAGCAAAGCTTCTCCCACCTTGACCAAGGTCTACAGTTGCTCTGTGTAATTGATTAGCAATTCGCCGACTGCTACACTTGCTTGTTCATACTATACTCCTCTTCGCCCAGGATCCTTTGCGATGGCATTGTGCGCCTCCCAGCTTTACAAATATAACAAACGATCTATCAATCAATCGTCAACGCTACGACCCAGTCAGCCTTCCTTTCTCTTACTCCAAATATTTTAAATGCCCTCCCGGATGCTTCAACCACCTATGATTGCTTTCCTTGAAGGAAAGGCTTTGGATTTTATTCGATGGGTTGGACGTTTTCCTCACCCATGATTACTCGTCTTGTTAGAGTGCTGCTTTAAAAAGGAAATACAGTATATTAAGTTATATAATTATGTTTTAAATTTTATGCTAGATAAAGTTATTAAAGCAGATTTATCAAATAAAATTACACATGGTGGATCTACAGTAAATTGATTATAAGCAAGAAAGAAACACATAGAATTAAAAAATATAATTATAAAAATAGAATAAAACTATGAGGAATAAAGAAATCTCTTAGTAAAAAGCTAGCAACTAACTATATATATATATATATATATTTATATTTTTTTTTTATATATATATATATTTGAAAATTAAAATTTTTATTTTTAGATGTGTGAATAATCTATCGTAATAAGGTGATTTAGAAATTAACCATCATAATCAACTACCTTGGTCTAGCACACTTTATTATTTAAATCCCTATTGGATAGTAATAAAACTCATCGGTTTACCTTCATACTATATACAGTATCCCTATTTTGACCAGATTTCAATAAATAACTAGCAAGATGACTGCTTCCATTTTTAACCAAAAATAAGTTGCTACATTCCTTCCTTTGCCTACGTGAACCAGAACGACATCATCAAACTATTGCCAGATGATATTGATCTGATTCACTATGTTCTTGATCCACCATGCACTCGATCCTAAATTCCTAATTTCATCTATCGATCCCACCAAAACATAGAAGTTGGACTCTGCTATGATCTTTCGAACTCCATTCTCGCAAGCATTGAGATAACCTTGTATGATTTCCACATCCTCTACTTCATTATTTATCGCTACTCCTAGACCTTTCAATTTCCAATGAAGGACCTTCCCCTTGTAGTCTCTTTTGAGGAAACCAATGTCCACTGCCCTTGGGTTGTCCTTGGCTACTCCATCCGTGTTGATTTTTTTCAACCTAGGGATGGGGGTTACAAACCCCCATGAGTTTACGTCATGGAAGCGTTCTCTCTCTCTAGGTTTTTATACTCTCCCACATGAGCATTTATTGTTTCGATAACCTTGTTCAATATTTTGTGACAAACTAGCTCTATCAAAGTTTATTCCTCTCTAAAAAAATTGTCATTTCTTTCTAGCCATATGTAGCATAAGAAAAAGATCGAACCCAGATACCAACCCAACTAATCTGATTTAATTTTTAACCTTCTTTGTTTTCAGTCCTCCTATATATTAATAAGTATTAACAACTCGTTGAGGTGGGCCTTAAAGAGATCAACCCATTGGCTCCACAACTCCAAGGTAAAGTCATAGTGGATGAGCAATTGATTTATTGCTTGATCCTGGGTATTGCACACGATACATTTAGAGGGGCCATGAGAACCCCTATTGTGTAAGTTATTATAGGCGAGGAAGCTCTGGTGCATAACTTGGTAAGAAAAGAAATCGATTTTTGGGCAGCACTTTGCCAACCATACCTTATCCCATAGAACATCCGCGAGCACATATTAGGGAGGGAGGAGTTCTTTATAACCATTTAGAACTGTATATATATCTAAATTTCCATGACCCCAACCTATCTTGTCCTCTTCCTCATTACCTCTAAGGTGGCCTTGCATGAGAAATTCTAGATCCTTTAGTATTCTAATCGGAGTAGTAAGGATAGAGAACTTGTAAACTACCATTGCTTGATCCACTAATTGAAGAAGAGTCACTCTTCCTTAAAACATTTAACATTACGTACAATTATTTACCTTTGTGCTAATTATGTCCACTAGTGTTTTCCATTCTACCACATTCAACCTCTAATAGTAAAGTGGAATCCCTTGGTACGTAGTCCAGAGGGAGGAAGTCCTAAGAGATGCATACGATATTTAGAATTTGATCTTGGATCCCCCTTTCGGTATTAAAGAATACTACCTTGGACTTGGCTCCATTTGCTTCTTGGCCTCTCATGATCAAAACTATGTCTCTCGCATCATTTAGATCCATAGCTCTAAAGAGGACCTAGTTTTGTTTAGATTTTATAATCTGTAGGATGAAATTAAGTATCTCTTACTGCACTACAATATTAGGATGGGAAGAAAGAGAATACTTTCAAAGTAGATATTTTTTTTCTTGTTATCTACTTGGCACAATGTCCATCACATTACCATGAAGGTATTTTAGGTTGGATAATGCATTGTAATTTCTTCCTGTTGAGGCCAAGTAGTGGAAGAACTTGGTATTTCGACCCCCCTTTAGAAACCAAGAAGTTTTAGCTCTTTGTCTCCAATATATCTCCTCCTATTTATCTATACTCTTTGATTATTTTTTGACCTAATTATCTTCCTATTCCATGTCTTCTATGATTTTTTGAGTTCAAAAGAGTGTGGCCAGATCCTCCATCCTTGTAACCAGTGGTGCCCTCTAAAGCTAAAATTTTGAATTGTTATTTCTTTTCAATATTTTGTGTTGGGTGTTGAAATATTGGAGCTTTTTAAAGACTCAAAATAATGCTATTCCATGGAAACGGTGCTCCTCCTCTCACCATAATAGGATTTTATCCCTAAAGAGAATTTAAAAGTGTTCTAAGTATGATTGAGGAATTCTAACCTAAGTGACCATCATAGAAAAGTCTCTTCAAATACCAAGAATCTATCCATATTTATCTTCTTGTTTGCCAACTCTACTTGTTTGTTTGACCAAGTATGAGAAGGCACCACATACTAGACATAAATATTAGTATTACTTTAGAGATCATAAATCTATCTCCTTGATCCAAAGATGAGAAGCCCCCTTCTTGATCCCTAGATAAAATATTAGTATTAAATTTGCCAGCCTAATTCACCTCTTTCTTTCCTATCCTACTTGCATGTAAAACTGACCATTGAAGGTGTTGCTCTCAAAAATTATTTGAACCGTAGAAATATGAAATTAACAAAAGTTCTCCTAAACTCTTACTCTTGAAGAGACATATGATAACCCCATTTCCGACAACATGATCAATATATTATCTATTGTAGAGGGTTCCACAAGGTCATTATACCTAGTGAAGCACGTTGGGATGCTACCATCATGTGCTCTACCTATCTCCATATTTTCTTGGCTATTCTATCCATGGCATGTACTGAATGATGATTTTCAATTAAACTATGAACAATAATTTGATGAGACCTATTTTTTTACCCCTTAATATTCCATGCTTGTACAATTATTAGGAGCCCAATACCCAATGAGTATCAGTTTACTTTATGAATCCTTGGTTTACTGGCTGTTCACCCTTCATTTATAGCTACTCTTGTTTTGATTTTCTTCCCACACTCTTGTCTTGTTTCTAATTTAATCTTTCCTCTGCTTGCAAAATTCCAAGAGTAGGCTTATATTTGTCCTTATCTTTATCTTTCATTGAGACATCCCTATCAGCCAAGACCATGGTAAGGTTAAGGTTCTTTGAAGCTATTATGGCAATATGGTTTGGGACTGTTTGGATATTCGTATTCAGTGTTGGTTGAGTTATGCTCAATTGGACTACTTCTACAACTTTGAAGGGAAGATTTTCCTTTATAGGTTCCCTCGTTATAGCCACCTAAGTCTCCATGTCCATTAGGGTATTAAGAATTTCATACCTATTTAGGTTTCTCTTTTGTCGAGTTTGATCACGTCATCTTCTTCTTTTATTTATTCTTTGTATTACATGCTTCAAAACCCTCTTATGTTCTATTTGATTTAGTTATACCAATCATAAAAATGTAAATTGTCATATATTTATGTTGTTATTCACGTGGATGTATTTGTCTCTCTTTGTGGTTTTTGGTTGGTTTAACCTTTAATATTAAAATTCTAACATGGCACCCAAGCCTTAGTGGGATAAAGTAGAGTAAGAGTTGATTAAGGTAGAGATATTTCTTTTATTTTTCTTCAAGCTAGACTTAAGTATACTTTTTCTTTTAAATTAAACTAAATTATAAAAAATTATTTTGATTGGTTTTCTAAGTAACAATGTTTTTAAATTCTAGTTGGTTGTTATGAGGTTGTGATTGGAATTCATAGTTTGAAATAATGAAAGAAGTGGAATTCATAGTTTGGAACACATTGAAGAAGTATGAAAACTTAGGTGATATATAGATATTTAATCTTACATTAGAGTGTACCCCTGCCTCCTTGGGTCTTACCCGAAAGTGGCATCCCTTTTGGGATGTTTTCCACAAATAATAATAATAAAAAAAATCTTACATTAGAGTTACATAATATGAAGCTTTTAGATTAAAAAAAATAGTCCCTCGTCTTACCAAGATGAAAGAGAAAAATGTGATCTAATAATTTGAGTAGAAAATCAGTGTAGGAAGAAAATAAAATACCCAAGAAACGAGTAAATAAATTCCCTTTGGATGCACGTTTCATAAAGAGCAATGTTGATTGAGTTATATTTGTGAAGAATTATTATGGACGTATACATAACCTAGTATTATACGTCGATTATTTGATTATAACTGATAGTAATGTTTATTATGTTGATGATAATAAGGTGTAATTGAAGAAATATTTTGACATGACTGATTTGAATTTAGTGCATTATATTTAGGCAGTTAATTTTGAAAAGAAAATGCAATAATACTTGTCTCTCAATTGAAATATGCACTTTATATGTTGAAAAAATTTATGATGCTTGATTGTAAACCTTGTTGATATACCATTTGAGATTGGGTTGAAGTGTCAAATGTAATTTCATAGAAAGTTGACAATACTCTACATACAACTTATTTTTGGTCTTTTGTATCTCACCATTTTGAAGACCATATGTTGCATATATAGGTGGTGTTATATTTAGATACATTACAAATCCTCATCAAGATCTTTGCAAGGCAGCAAAAATAATAGAAGGGACATCCAAGAAACATATCATCTTGGGACCGAATACAAATATGACGAAGATCTTATACTTGTCGGATACACAAATTTAAATCATTCAGGGGATATTGACAATAGAAAATATACATTAGCTAATATCTTTTATTAAGGCTAAACCGCCGCTTCACGTAGCAACAAAAAAATAGTACATCTTTCATCCATAGAAGTAGATTATATTGCTTCATTAGAGGTATGTCAAGAAGTAGTGTGGCATAGAAAGTTACTTGAGAAAGTGAACCTACAACAAAGTCATCCAACAATAATCTTCTATAATAATAAAATGTAATTCAAATAGAAAAGAAATAAATTTATCATGCTTGCTAAAAACATTTTTAAAATCATATGATGTTTGTCGTGGATTCCATCTCTTTCCACTATATTAGGTTTTAGTTGTTATTAAATCACCATATGTTTCATATTGAAAAATAAATAAGACACATCTTCTTTCTTGGTATGGAATTTAATCAAGCATCAAGTGAAAGTTAAGGGTACATTAAAATAAGCTCGGCCAAATTCAAAACACTTCATGATTAATGTTAATTCCCTCATTCATTCAATGTGAAATCAAGGCGTACTACTTAGACATTTAATCATCGTTACAAGCTTAAACCAAACGATATACGAGTTTATTTCATATCTTTCAACTTGTCTTGGCATCCATAATGTGTTATTATTAGTCAATATTATCTATTCTAGCCCCTCATTTAGAACATGAGGTTCTATTGTTACAATCTAATAAAACTTTTTAGAATTTCAATCTATTTTTTTGAGGACACACTACAATCTGTAAAAGTAGATTAATATATATTTGATTAGTCATAATGTGTCTTTTCAATAACATGTAATAAGGTGAAATTATAGGATTAACATTAACAAGTTACTCTAACAATAAGACTTTGACTTGTGACCAAGGATTTAAAATTAGGAATAATTTATTCATAATATTCTCAAACAAATTTAAATCTACATAAAACATAAATGTTTGCAACACTAAAGATTAACTCAAGTGATAACAAAGCATAACATAATAGTTTTGGGCATTAACTAGAAATAGTAAAATTGATGTTAATAAAAATAGTTGCATAAGAAGGACCATATTTAAATAATATCATCACCTAAAAAAAAGTATTTATACTAACCAAATCACTTATAGCTTAACAAGATTCAATTCTTTCTAAAAACTTGATTTATTATATATTGTCTTATCCTAAATAATCAAGATTGAACTAGCTAATATAATTGTATGATACACATTACAACCCTTTAACAAAAATAATGAAGTGATATAGTTTAATTAATATAAGTAAACATGTAATCTAGAAGTTTAAAATATATATCAAAATTTAAAAATTTATTTTTTATATACTTTAGAAAAACTAGATCAATATTAAAAAATATATATTTTAAGTGCAAAAATTAACAGAATAGGCGACAACATATTATATGTATCGTGGAGGAAAAAAGAAAAGACGCATTTTTAATAGATACCGTAAGGTTGTCAACATTTTATCCGACTAGATATAATTATTAAAAAACTTTACATTAAGTCATTTCATTATTTGAGAATTCTAATCAGAAACAAAGATCTGCGACTAGAATTGAGTAGTTGTGAAAAGAAATCTGTTTTAAATTTGAAGTCATGGAATGAAAAGACCATGCCTGGATAAATACACCCATGGTTTCAGGGAGATATGCGTGCAAGCTGCCAAGGCAAAAGCTAGTCGCATTCCGTGGCAATGCCGTGGAATGGGAGACTATGGAACGAATATAAGCAAGGCAGAAGCATCGGCTACGGCTAGTGCTTGTATTGAATGGTTGAAGAGTATTGTAGCGTGCAGTCCAGTAGATTGCATGGCATTAGTGTAAGCGGCAGGAAATAACAATTAACAAAGCATTCACCTAAGTCAAGATTAGATGTTATAGCTACTAGATAGAAGGTGACTGTTATGAGTCACAGTGGTAGTCGCAGTGACGGACGGAGATGGAAATGAAGATAAGGATGAAGACGAAGAATACAGATTTAGAGAGAATCGCATTGTGTGGGCTTGAAGGAGAGCGTGTTCTGGGCATCATTGTAAAGGATGTGGAAGTTCTGCTGCTGTATGTTGCCGAAGATAGAAGGGGCCGATCCAAGCAATCCAGAGGAACTCAGCATGGCCAGGCACAAGAGATCGTCAAACTGAACAAAATAGTTGTCTGTGGGAAGTTCGTAGTCCACGCCGCCTTTGAAGTTGAAAGTGAGGGAGGGCAAGCTGACTTTACCTGATCCTGAAGGCATGTCATAACAGAGATCTAGCCCCACAGAAGAGCCGTCTGCGGGAGTGAGATCTACTGCGGATTGAATGGCTTTCTTGAGTGGAGAGTAGGCTGCATCGTCGAGGATGGTAACGGTGGTTCCAGAGTCAATAATCATGCCTCCGCTGCCGTCCGGTTTGAGATCAAAAGTCCCGGGAGGAATATCTAGGGCGGAGCCGTCGACGGTGATACCTGTAATGGGAATGTACCAGAAGGTGGGAATCATGCTGCTCTTAATCAGCGTCATTGACTTAGAGTTGGGTCCACCCAAGGAAGCACCGTCCCCAAAAAAGAGAGGGCTGGTTTTGGAAGGAGAATCGGAGATGGACAAGAGGCAGTAAGAGAATTTGTTGTCCACCTTGGAGCCCAACTGTGAGATGAGTGAGAGGCCACCTCTTCCCAATCCCACCAGACCTCCGCCCTGAGTGAACCCTTGACCTTCGTTGTCATGTCCGCATCCGAAACCAATGTGGGGAACCTTGTTGCCACTTCCACTCCCTATTGTTAACGTTTCGTAAGAGAGGTCGCCACTGGTAAACGACCCATCACCATACTGATAGAAAAAGGTACAATCTGGATCGCAGCCGGTTTGTGTATCGCCCAATGCATCGCAAAGAGAATCGCCGCACGGAACTGTGGACTACGTGGAGGATTTGGAGGGGTCGAAGATTGGCGTAGGTTGCTTGAAGCAGTCCTCGCAAGGCTTGCACTGAGTCCATATCAGATCACTCCCCGTGTCCACAATCGCATCAAAGCTCACAGAGGGGCTACCCACTCCAACCTTCATCAGAAATTCTCCATCTCCCGCATGAACCGGCGTCTCAGGGTCTAGTTGTGCAAACCCACTCTCTGAAGCTTTGGATTCGCCTGCCTTAGATACCTTGGCCTTCACAAATGCGTTTATTTTCCGATATCGTGTCTGGCTCCGATGCACTGCAGAAAGGAATCTCTCACTAAAGCTCAACTCATGCTCAGCTCTACGCGTCAAATTCACCCTCGTCAACGGCATCGGCATCGGCATCGGCAACTTTCCACTTTCACTTGTTATCAATGCTCTACCCTTGGACTTGGCCCAATTAGCACTAAACAGTCTGTCGGAAGAAGATGATATCAGCGGAATATTCAGGCATATTATGCCGATAAGAACCAACTGCCGGGCTACGTAGCAGGGCTTTAACCATTCCATTTTCCTGATTTTCCAGATACATAAAACTTGCTTGTGAGCTACCTCCTGCTGCCGCACACTGCTTATATTTGGTGATCTATTGCACTCTAGAGTCTAATATATAGAGGTGGGGAGGGAGAGAGACACAGGCTCCTGAGCCCTCCCCTCTCTATGTTTCTCAATGTGAATCCAATGCAGCGAATCCACATCCTCACCTGCTCTTGCCTTTAGCTATCACTCCCTCCCTAGAAGTTTCTATATACTGACAAGGAATGGAACCGAGTGCAACGGAAATCCTGCGGAGCCATTTAACAGTTTAACAGTTTAGTTCTCCTTCGCCTTCACCATACCCACATAGCCACAATGGCAACGTCAATGTCAATTTTCCAGCTACCAAGCTGAACTTACGTCCACGCCGAGAATTACCGAGAAAACGTACGTGGGGCTTTCTTACAAATTTCAACGTACAAATTGTTTGCATGTCCACGGTGGACCCTCCCTCTGGCTTTCACCCATTCTTTCTTTGCATATAATATATGATATATTTGGGCAACCATGCAAGCAAAGCTTCTCCCACCTTGACCAACATCTATTAGCAATTCGCCGACTGCTACACTTGCGTATTTATACTATACTCCTCCTCGCCTATACTCCTCCTCGCCCAAGATCCTTTGCGATGGCATTGTGCGCCTCCCAGCTTTACAAATATAACAAACTATCTATCAATCAATCGTCAACGCTACGACCCAATCAGTCTTCGTTTCTCTTCCTCCATTTATTTTGAATGCCCTCCCGGATGCTTCAACCACCTATGATTGCTCTCCCTGAAGGTAAGGCTTTGGATTTTATTCGATGGGTTGGACATTTTCACGATCTTGTTAGAGTGTTCCTTTAAAAAGGAAATACAGTATATTAAGTTATATAATTATGTTTTAAAGTTTATGTTAGATAAAGTTATTAAAGCAGATTTATCAAATAAAATTACACATGGTGGATCTACAGTAAATTGATTATAAGCAAGAAAGAAACACATAGAATTAAAAAAATATAATTATAAAAATGGAATAAAACAATGAGGAATAAAGAAATCTCTTAGTAAAAAGCTAGCAACTAACTATATATATATATATTTGAAAATTAAAATTTTTATTTTTAGATGTGTGAATAATCTATCGTAATAAGGTGATTTAGAAATTAACCATCATAATCAACTACCCTGGTCTAGCACACTTTGTTGTCTAAATATCTATTGGATAGTAATGAAACTCGTTGGTTTAACTTCATACTATATACAATATCCCTATTTTGACTAGATTTCAAAAAATAACTAGCAAGATGGCTCGCTTCCATTTTTAACCAAAAATAAGTTGCTACATTCCTTCCTTTGCCTACGTGAACCAGAACGACATCATCAAACTATTGCCAGATGATATTGATCTGATTCACTATGTTCTTGATCCACCATGCACTCGATCCTAAATTCCTAATTTCATCTATCGATCCCACCAAAACATAGAAGTTGGACTCTGCTATGATCTTTCGAACTCCATTCTCGCAAGCATTGAGATAACCTTGTATGATTTCCACATCCTCTACTTCATTATTTATCGCTACTCCTAGACCTTTCAATTTCCAATGAAGGACCTTCCCCTTGTAGTCTCTTTTGAGGAAACCAATGTCCACTGCCCTTGGGTTGTCCTTGGCTACTCCATCCGTGTTGATTTTTTTCAACCTAGGGATGGGGGTTACAAACCCCCATGAGTTTACGTCATGGAAGCGTTCTCTCTCTCTAGGTTTTTATACTCTCCCACATGAGCATTTATTGTTTCGATAACCTTGTTCAATATTTTGTGACAAACTAGCTCTATCAAAGTTTATTCCTCTCTAAAAAAATTGTCATTTCTTTCTAGCCATATGTAGCATAAGAAAAAGATCGAACCCAGATACCAACCCAACTAATCTGATTTAATTTTTAACCTTCTTTGTTTTCAGTCCTCCTATATATTAATAAGTATTAACAACTCGTTGAGGTGGGCCTTAAAGAGATCAACCCATTGGCTCCACAACTCCAAGGTAAAGTCATAGTGGATGAGCAATTGATTTATTGCTTGATCCTGGGTATTGCACACGATACATTTAGAGGGGCCATGAGAACCCCTATTGTGTAAGTTATTATAGGCGAGGAAGCTCTGGTGCATAACTTGGTAAGAAAAGAAATCGATTTTTGGGCAGCACTTTGCCAACCATACCTTATCCCATAGAACATCCGCGAGCACATATTAGGGAGGGAGGAGTTCTTTATAACCATTTAGAACTGTATATATATCTAAATTTCCATGACCCCAACCTATCTTGTCCTCTTCCTCATTACCTCTAAGGTGGCCTTGCATGAGAAATTCTAGATCCTTTAGTATTCTAATCGGAGTAGTAAGGATAGAGAACTTGTAAACTACCATTGCTTGATCCACTAATTGAAGAAGAGTCACTCTTCCTTAAAACATTTAACATTACGTACAATTATTTACCTTTGTGCTAATTATGTCCACTAGTGTTTTCCATTCTACCACATTCAACCTCTAATAGTAAAGTGGAATCCCTTGGTACGTAGTCCAGAGGGAGGAAGTCCTAAGAGATGCATACGATATTTAGAATTTGATCTTGGATCCCCCTTTCGGTATTAAAGAATACTACCTTGGACTTGGCTCCATTTGCTTCTTGGCCTCTCATGATCAAAACTATGTCTCTCGCATCATTTAGATCCATAGCTCTAAAGAGGACCTAGTTTTGTTTAGATTTTATAATCTGTAGGATGAAATTAAGTATCTCTTACTGCACTACAATATTAGGATGGGAAGAAAGAGAATACTTTCAAAGTAGATATTTTTTTTCTTGTTATCTACTTGGCACAATGTCCATCACATTACCATGAAGGTATTTTAGGTTGGATAATGCATTGTAATTTCTTCCTGTTGAGGCCAAGTAGTGGAAGAACTTGGTATTTCGACCCCCCTTTAGAAACCAAGAAGTTTTAGCTCTTTGTCTCCAATATATCTCCTCCTATTTATCTATACTCTTTGATTATTTTTTGACCTAATTATCTTCCTATTCCATGTCTTCTATGATTTTTTGAGTTCAAAAGAGTGTGGCCAGATCCTCCATCCTTGTAACCAGTGGTGCCCTCTAAAGCTAAAATTTTGAATTGTTATTTCTTTTCAATATTTTGTGTTGGGTGTTGAAATATTGGAGCTTTTTAAAGACTCAAAATAATGCTATTCCATGGAAACGGTGCTCCTCCTCTCACCATAATAGGATTTTATCCCTAAAGAGAATTTAAAAGTGTTCTAAGTATGATTGAGGAATTCTAACCTAAGTGACCATCATAGAAAAGTCTCTTCAAATACCAAGAATCTATCCATATTTATCTTCTTGTTTGCCAACTCTACTTGTTTGTTTGACCAAGTATGAGAAGGCACCACATACTAGACATAAATATTAGTATTACTTTAGAGATCATAAATCTATCTCCTTGATCCAAAGATGAGAAGCCCCCTTCTTGATCCCTAGATAAAATATTAGTATTAAATTTGCCAGCCTAATTCACCTCTTTCTTTCCTATCCTACTTGCATGTAAAACTGACCATTGAAGGTGTTGCTCTCAAAAATTATTTGAACCGTAGAAATATGAAATTAACAAAAGTTCTCCTAAACTCTTACTCTTGAAGAGACATATGATAACCCCATTTCCGACAACATGATCAATATATTATCTATTGTAGAGGGTTCCACAAGGTCATTATACCTAGTGAAGCACGTTGGGATGCTACCATCATGTGCTCTACCTATCTCCATATTTTCTTGGCTATTCTATCCATGGCATGTACTGAATGATGATTTTCAATTAAACTATGAACAATAATTTGATGAGACCTATTTTTTTACCCCTTAATATTCCATGCTTGTACAATTATTAGGAGCCCAATACCCAATGAGTATCAGTTTACTTTATGAATCCTTGGTTTATCGGCTCGTTCACCCTTCATTTATAGCTACTCTTGTTTTGATTTTCTTCCCACACTCTTGTCTTGTTTCTAATTTAATCTTTCCTCTGCTTGCAAAATTCCAAGAGTAGGCTTATATTTGTCCTTATCTTTATCTTTCATTGAGACATCCCTATCAGCCAAGACCATGGTAAGGTTAAGGTTCTTTGAAGCTATTATGGCAATATGGTTTGGGACTGTTTGGATATTCGTATTCAGTGTTGGTTGAGTTATGCTCAATTGGACTACTTCTACAACTTTGAAGGGAAGATTTTCCTTTATAGGTTCCCTCGTTATAGCCACCTAAGTCTCCATGTCCATTAGGGTATTAAGAATTTCATACCTATTTAGGTTTCTCTTTTGTCGAGTTTGATCACGTCATCTTCTTCTTTTATTTATTCTTTGTATTACATGCTTCAAAACCCTCTTATGTTCTATTTGATTTAGTTATACCAATCATAAAAATGTAAATTGTCATATATTTATGTTGTTATTCACGTGGATGTATTTGTCTCTCTTTGTGGTTTTTGGTTGGTTTAACCTTTAATATTAAAATTCTAACATGGCACCCAAGCCTTAGTGGGATAAAGTAGAGTAAGAGTTGATTAAGGTAGAGATATTTCTTTTATTTTTCTTCAAGCTAGACTTAAGTATACTTTTTCTTTTAAATTAAACTAAATTATAAAAAATTATTTTGATTGGTTTTCTAAGTAACAATGTTTTTAAATTCTAGTTGGTTGTTATGAGGTTGTGATTGGAATTCATAGTTTGAAATAATGAAAGAAGTGGAATTCATAGTTTGGAACACATTGAAGAAGTATGAAAACTTAGGTGATATATAGATATTTAATCTTACATTAGAGTGTACCCCTGCCTCCTTGGGTCTTACCCGAAAGTGGCATCCCTTTTGGGATGTTTTCCACAAATAATAATAATAAAAAAAATCTTACATTAGAGTTACATAATATGAAGCTTTTAGATTAAAAAAAATAGTCCCTCGTCTTACCAAGATGAAAGAGAAAAATGTGATCTAATAATTTGAGTAGAAAATCAGTGTAGGAAGAAAATAAAATACCCAAGAAACGAGTAAATAAATTCCCTTTGGATGCACGTTTCATAAAGAGCAATGTTGATTGAGTTATATTTGTGAAGAATTATTATGGACGTATACATAACCTAGTATTATACGTCGATTATTTGATTATAACTGATAGTAATGTTTATTATGTTGATGATAATAAGGTGTAATTGAAGAAATATTTTGACATGACTGATTTGAATTTAGTGCATTATTTTTAGGTAGTTAATTTTGAAAAGAAAATGCAATAATACTTCTCTCTCAATTGAAATATGCTTTGTATATGTTGAAAAAAGTTTAGGATGCTTGATTGTAAACTTTGTTGATATACCATTTGAGATTGGGTTGAAGTGTCAAATGTAATTTCATAGAAAGTTGACAATACTCTACATACAACTTATTTTTGGTCTTTTGTATCTCACCATTTTGAAGACCATATGTTGCATATATAGGTGGTGTTATATTTAGATACATTACAAATCCTCATCAAGATCTTTGCAAGGCAGCAAAAATAATAGAAGGGACATCCAAGAAACATATCATCTTGGGACCGAATACAAATATGACGAAGATCTTATACTTGTCGGATACACAAATTTAAATCATTCAGGGGATATTGACAATAGAAAATATACATTAGCTAATATCTTTTATTAAGGCTAAACCGCTGCTTCACGTAGCAACAAGAAAATAGTATACCCTTCTTCCATAGAAGCAGGTTATATTGCTTCATTAGAGGTATCTCAAGAAGTAGTATGACATAAAAGGTTACTTGAGAAAGTTAACCTACAACAAAGTCATCCAACAATAATCTTCTATAATAATAAAATGTAATTCAAATAGAAAAGAAATAAATTTATCATGCTTGCTAAAAACATTTTTAAAATCATATGATGTTTGTCGTGGATTCCATCTCTTTCCACTATATTAGGTTTTAGTTGTTATTAAATCACCATATGTTTCATATTGAAAAAATAAATAAGACACATCTTCTTTCTTGGTATGGAATTTGATCAAGCATCAAGTGAAAGTTAAGGGTGCTTTAAAATAAGCTCAGGCCAAATTCAAAACACTTCATGATTAATGTTAATTCCCTCATTCATTCAATGCTGGAAATCAAGGCAGGTACTACTTAGACATTTAATCATCGTTACAAGCTTAAACCAAACGATATACGAGTTTATTTCATAGCTTTCAACTTATCTTTGCATCCACAATGTGTTATTATTAGTCGATTTCATCTATTCTAGCCCCTCAATCAGAACATGAGGTTCTATTGTCAGAGTCTAATGAAACTATTTAGAATTTCAATCTATTTTTCCTGAGGACACACTACAATCTGTAAAAGTAGATTAATATATATTTGATTAGTCATAATGTGTCTTTTCAATAACATGCAACGAGGTAAAATTATAAGATTAACATTAACAAGTTACTCTAACAATAAAACTTTAACTTGTGACCAAGGATTTAAAATTAGGAATAATTTATTCATAATATTCTCAAACAAATTTAAATCTACATAAAACATAAATGTTTGCAACACTAAAGATTAACTCAAGTGATAACAAAGCATAACATAATAGTTTTGGGCATTAACTAGAAATAGTAAAATTGATGTTAATAAAAATAGTTGCATAAGAAGGACCATATTTAAATAATATCATCACCTAAAAAAAAGTATTTATACTAACCAAATCACTTATAGCTTAACAAGATTCAATTCTTTCTAAAAACTTGATTTATTATATATTGTCTTATCCTAAATAATCAAGATTGAACTAGCTAATATAATTGTATGATACACATTACAACCCTTTAACAAAAATAATGAAGTGATATAGTTTAATTAATATAAGTAAACATGTAATCTAGAAGTTTAAAATATATATCAAAATTTAAAAATTTATTTTTTATATACTTTAGAAAAACTAGATCAATATTAAAAAATATATATTTTAAGTGCAAAAATTAACAGAATAGGCGACAACATATTATATGTATCGTGGAGGAAAAAAGAAAAGACGCATTTTTAATAGATACCGTAAGGTTGTCAACATTTTATCCGACTAGATATAATTATTAAAAAACTTTACATTAAGTCATTTCATTATTTGAGAATTCTAATCAGAAACAAAGATCTGCGACTAGAATTGAGTAGTTGTGAAAAGAAATCTGTTTTAAATTTGAAGTCATGGAATGAAAAGACCATGCCTGGATAAATACACCCATGGTTTCAGGGAGATATGCGTGCAAGCTGCCAAGGCAAAAGCTAGTCGCATTCCGTGGCAATGCCGTGGAATGGGAGACTATGGAACGAATATAAGCAAGGCAGAAGCATCGGCTACGGCTAGTGCTTGTATTGAATGGTTGAAGAGTATTGTAGCGTGCAGTCCAGTAGATTGCATGGCATTAGTGTAAGCGGCAGGAAATAACAATTAGCAAAGCATATACCTACGTCTGGATTAGATGTTATAGAGAGAGGGTGAGTGTTATTCGTGAAAGTGGTAGTGGCAGTGAGGGAGATGGAAACGAAGATAAAGATGAAGACGAAGAATGCAGATTTAGAGTGAGTCGCATTGTGTGGGCGTGAAGGAGAGTGTGTTCTGGGCATCATTGTAGAGGATGTGGAAGTTTTGCTGCTGTATGTTGCCGAAGATTGAAGGCCCTCCGGTTCCGCCGGAGGCGACGGCCAGGCACAAGAGATTTTGAAACTGAACAAAGTAGTTGTCTGTGGGAAGCTCGTAATCCACGTCACCTTTGAAGTTGAAAGTGAGGGAGGGGAAGCTGACGTCACCTGAGCCTGAAGGCATGTCATAACAGAGATCTAGCCCCACAGAAGAGCCGTCTGCGGGAGTGAGGTGTACGGCGGATTGAATAGCTTTCTTGAGAGGAGAGTAGGCGGCGTCGTCCAGATATGTTATGGTCGTTCCAGAGTCAATGATCATGCCTCCGCTGCCGTCCGAGTTGAGATCGAAAGTCCCAGGAGGAATATCTAGGGCGGAACCGTCGACGGTGATTCCTGTAATGGGAATGTACCAGAAGGTGGGAATCACACTGCTCTTAATCAGCGGCATAGACATAACATTGCCCCCACCCAAAGAAGCGGCGTCCCCGAAGAAGAGAGGGCTGGTTTTGGAAGGAGAATCATTGATGGAGACGAGGCAGTAAGAGAATTTGTTGTCTACAGTGGAGCCCAGCTGTGAGATAAGCGAAAGTGCACCTCTGCCCAGTCCCACTAGACCTCCGCCGTCGCCGAACCCTTGACCTTCGTTGTCATGCCCGCATCCGAACCCGATGTGGGCAACTTTGGTGTCGCTTCCTATGGTGAGGGCCTCGTAAGCGAGGTCGCCACTGGTAAAGGAACCATCGCCATACTGATACTTAAAGCTACAATCTGGATTGCAGCCGGTTTGTGTATCGCCTAATGCATTGCATAGAGAATCGCTGCAGGGAACTGTGGAATATGTGGAGGATTTGGTGGGGTCGAAGATTGGCGTAGGTTGCTTGAAGCAGTCCTCGCAAGGCTCGCACTGAGTCCATATCAGATCACTCCCCGTGTCCACAATCGCATCAAAGGTCACGGAGGGGGTACCCACTCCCACCTTCATCAGAAATTCTCCATTTCCCGCATGAACCGGCGTTTCAGGGTCTAGTTGTGCAAACCAACTCTCTGAACCTTTGGATTCGACTGCCTTAGATGCCTTGGCCTTCACAAATGCGTTTATTTTCCGATATCGTGTCTGGCTCCGATGCACTGCAGAAAGGAATCTCTCACTAAAGCTCAACTCATGCTCAGCTCTACGCGTCAAATTCACCCTCGTCAACGGCATCGGCATCGGCAACTTTCCACTTTCACTTGTTATCAATGCTCTACCCTTGGACTTGGCCCAATTAGCACTAAACAGTCTGTCGAAAGAAGATGATATCAGCGGAATATTTAGGCATATTAAGCCGATAAGAACCAACCGCCGGGCTACGTAGCGGGGCTTTAACCATTCCATTTTCCCGATTTTCCGGATACATAAAACTTGCTTGTGAGCTACCTCTCGCTGCCGCACATCGCTTATATTTGGTGATCTATTGCACTCTAGAGTCTAATATATAGAGGTGGGGAGGGAGAGAGAGACAGGCTCCTGAGCCCTCCCCTCTCTATGTTTCTCAATGTGAATCCAATGCAACGAATCCACATCCTCACCTGCTCTTGCCTTTAGCTATCACTCCCTCCCTAGAAGTTTCTATATACTGACAAGGAATGGAACCGAGTGCAACGGAAATCCTGCGGATCCATTTAACAGTTTAACAGTTTAGTTCTCCTTCGCCTTCACCATAGCCACATAGCCACATAGCCACAATGGCAATGGCAACGTCAATGTCAATTTTCCGGCTACCAAGCTGAACTTACGTCCACGCCGAGAATTACCGAGAAAACGTACGTGGGCCTTTCTTACAAACTCAACATACAAATTGTTTGCATGTCCACGGTGGACCCTCCCTCTCGCTTTCACCCCCATTCTTTCCTTTCATATAATATATTATAGTATATCATATATTTGGGCAACCAAGCAAGCAAAGCTTCTCCCACCTTGACCAAGGTCTACAGTTGCTCTGTGTAATTGATTAGCAATTCGCCGATTGCTACACTTGCGTGTTCATACTATACTCCTCTTCGCCCAGGATCCTTTGCGATGGCATTGTGCGCCTCCCAGCTTTACAAATATAACAAACGATCTATCAATCAATCGTCAACGCTACGACCCAGTCAGCCTTCCTTTCTCTTACTCCAAATATTTTAAATGCCCTCCCGGATGCTTCAACCACCTATGATCAAGGAAAGGCTTTGGATTTTATTCGATGGGTTGGACGTTTTCCTCACCCATGATTACTCGTCTTGTTAGAGTGCTTTGCTTTAAAAAGGAAATACGATATATTAAGTTATATAATTATGTTTTAAAGTTTATGTTAGATAAAGTTATTAAAGCAGATTTATGAAATAAAATTACACATGGTGGATCTACATTAAATTGATTATAAGCAAGAAAGAAACACATAGAATTAAAAAAATATAATTATAAAAATGGAATAAAACAATGAGGAATAAAGAAATCTCTTAGTAAAAAGCTAGCAACTAACTATATATATATATATATATTTGAAAATTAAAATTTTTATTTTTAGATGTGTGAATAATCTATCGTAATAAGGTGATTTAGAAATTAACCATCATAATCAACTACCCTGGTCTAGCACACTTTGTTGTCTAAATATCTATTGGATAGTAATGAAACTCGTTGGTTTAACTTCATACTATATACAGTACCCCTATTTTGACCAGATTTCAATAAATAACTAGCAAGATGACTGCTTCCATTTTTAACCAAAAATAAGTTGCTACATTCCTTCCTTTGCCTACGTGAACCAGAACGACATCATCAAACTATTGCCAGATGATATTGATCTGATTCACTATGTTCTTGATCCACCATGCACTCGATCCTAAATTCCTAATTTCATCTATCGATCCCACCAAAACATAGAAGTTGGACTCTGCTATGATCTTTCGAACTCCATTCTCGCAAGCATTGAGATAACCTTGTATGATTTCCACATCCTCTACTTCATTATTTATCGCTACTCCTAGACCTTTCAATTTCCAATGAAGGACCTTCCCCTTGTAGTCTCTTTTGAGGAAACCAATGTCCACTGCCCTTGGGTTGTCCTTGGCTACTCCATCCGTGTTGATTTTTTTCAACCTAGGGATGGGGGTTACAAACCCCCATGAGTTTACGTCATGGAAGCGTTCTCTCTCTCTAGGTTTTTATACTCTCCCACATGAGCATTTATTGTTTCGATAACCTTGTTCAATATTTTGTGACAAACTAGCTCTATCAAAGTTTATTCCTCTCTAAAAAAATTGTCATTTCTTTCTAGCCATATGTAGCATAAGAAAAAGATCGAACCCAGATACCAACCCAACTAATCTGATTTAATTTTTAACCTTCTTTGTTTTCAGTCCTCCTATATATTAATAAGTATTAACAACTCGTTGAGGTGGGCCTTAAAGAGATCAACCCATTGGCTCCACAACTCCAAGGTAAAGTCATAGTGGATGAGCAATTGATTTATTGCTTGATCCTGGGTATTGCACACGATACATTTAGAGGGGCCATGAGAACCCCTATTGTGTAAGTTATTATAGGCGAGGAAGCTCTGGTGCATAACTTGGTAAGAAAAGAAATCGATTTTTGGGCAGCACTTTGCCAACCATACCTTATCCCATAGAACATCCGCGAGCACATATTAGGGAGGGAGGAGTTCTTTATAACCATTTAGAACTGTATATATATCTAAATTTCCATGACCCCAACCTATCTTGTCCTCTTCCTCATTACCTCTAAGGTGGCCTTGCATGAGAAATTCTAGATCCTTTAGTATTCTAATCGGAGTAGTAAGGATAGAGAACTTGTAAACTACCATTGCTTGATCCACTAATTGAAGAAGAGTCACTCTTCCTTAAAACATTTAACATTACGTACAATTATTTACCTTTGTGCTAATTATGTCCACTAGTGTTTTCCATTCTACCACATTCAACCTCTAATAGTAAAGTGGAATCCCTTGGTACGTAGTCCAGAGGGAGGAAGTCCTAAGAGATGCATACGATATTTAGAATTTGATCTTGGATCCCCCTTTCGGTATTAAAGAATACTACCTTGGACTTGGCTCCATTTGCTTCTTGGCCTCTCATGATCAAAACTATGTCTCTCGCATCATTTAGATCCATAGCTCTAAAGAGGACCTAGTTTTGTTTAGATTTTATAATCTGTAGGATGAAATTAAGTATCTCTTACTGCACTACAATATTAGGATGGGAAGAAAGAGAATACTTTCAAAGTAGATATTTTTTTTCTTGTTATCTACTTGGCACAATGTCCATCACATTACCATGAAGGTATTTTAGGTTGGATAATGCATTGTAATTTCTTCCTGTTGAGGCCAAGTAGTGGAAGAACTTGGTATTTCGACCCCCCTTTAGAAACCAAGAAGTTTTAGCTCTTTGTCTCCAATATATCTCCTCCTATTTATCTATACTCTTTGATTATTTTTTGACCTAATTATCTTCCTATTCCATGTCTTCTATGATTTTTTGAGTTCAAAAGAGTGTGGCCAGATCCTCCATCCTTGTAACCAGTGGTGCCCTCTAAAGCTAAAATTTTGAATTGTTATTTCTTTTCAATATTTTGTGTTGGGTGTTGAAATATTGGAGCTTTTTAAAGACTCAAAATAATGCTATTCCATGGAAACGGTGCTCCTCCTCTCACCATAATAGGATTTTATCCCTAAAGAGAATTTAAAAGTGTTCTAAGTATGATTGAGGAATTCTAACCTAAGTGACCATCATAGAAAAGTCTCTTCAAATACCAAGAATCTATCCATATTTATCTTCTTGTTTGCCAACTCTACTTGTTTGTTTGACCAAGTATGAGAAGGCACCACATACTAGACATAAATATTAGTATTACTTTAGAGATCATAAATCTATCTCCTTGATCCAAAGATGAGAAGCCCCCTTCTTGATCCCTAGATAAAATATTAGTATTAAATTTGCCAGCCTAATTCACCTCTTTCTTTCCTATCCTACTTGCATGTAAAACTGACCATTGAAGGTGTTGCTCTCAAAAATTATTTGAACCGTAGAAATATGAAATTAACAAAAGTTCTCCTAAACTCTTACTCTTGAAGAGACATATGATAACCCCATTTCCGACAACATGATCAATATATTATCTATTGTAGAGGGTTCCACAAGGTCATTATACCTAGTGAAGCACGTTGGGATGCTACCATCATGTGCTCTACCTATCTCCATATTTTCTTGGCTATTCTATCCATGGCATGTACTGAATGATGATTTTCAATTAAACTATGAACAATAATTTGATGAGACCTATTTTTTTACCCCTTAATATTCCATGCTTGTACAATTATTAGGAGCCCAATACCCAATGAGTATCAGTTTACTTTATGAATCCTTGGTTTACTGGCTGTTCACCCTTCATTTATAGCTACTCTTGTTTTGATTTTCTTCCCACACTCTTGTCTTGTTTCTAATTTAATCTTTCCTCTGCTTGCAAAATTCCAAGAGTAGGCTTATATTTGTCCTTATCTTTATCTTTCATTGAGACATCCCTATCAGCCAAGACCATGGTAAGGTTAAGGTTCTTTGAAGCTATTATGGCAATATGGTTTGGGACTGTTTGGATATTCGTATTCAGTGTTGGTTGAGTTATGCTCAATTGGACTACTTCTACAACTTTGAAGGGAAGATTTTCCTTTATAGGTTCCCTCGTTATAGCCACCTAAGTCTCCATGTCCATTAGGGTATTAAGAATTTCATACCTATTTAGGTTTCTCTTTTGTCGAGTTTGATCACGTCATCTTCTTCTTTTATTTATTCTTTGTATTACATGCTTCAAAACCCTCTTATGTTCTATTTGATTTAGTTATACCAATCATAAAAATGTAAATTGTCATATATTTATGTTGTTATTCACGTGGATGTATTTGTCTCTCTTTGTGGTTTTTGGTTGGTTTAACCTTTAATATTAAAATTCTAACATGGCACCCAAGCCTTAGTGGGATAAAGTAGAGTAAGAGTTGATTAAGGTAGAGATATTTCTTTTATTTTTCTTCAAGCTAGACTTAAGTATACTTTTTCTTTTAAATTAAACTAAATTATAAAAAATTATTTTGATTGGTTTTCTAAGTAACAATGTTTTTAAATTCTAGTTGGTTGTTATGAGGTTGTGATTGGAATTCATAGTTTGAAATAATGAAAGAAGTGGAATTCATAGTTTGGAACACATTGAAGAAGTATGAAAACTTAGGTGATATATAGATATTTAATCTTACATTAGAGTGTACCCCTGCCTCCTTGGGTCTTACCCGAAAGTGGCATCCCTTTTGGGATGTTTTCCACAAATAATAATAATAAAAAAAATCTTACATTAGAGTTACATAATATGAAGCTTTTAGATTAAAAAAAATAGTCCCTCGTCTTACCAAGATGAAAGAGAAAAATGTGATCTAATAATTTGAGTAGAAAATCAGTGTAGGAAGAAAATAAAATACCCAAGAAACGAGTAAATAAATTCCCTTTGGATGCACGTTTCATAAAGAGCAATGTTGATTGAGTTATATTTGTGAAGAATTATTATGGACGTATACATAACCTAGTATTATACGTCGATTATTTGATTATAACTGATAGTAATGTTTATTATGTTGATGATAATAAGGTGTAATTGAAGAAATATTTTGACATGATTGATTTGGGGTTAGTGCATTATTTTTAGGTAGGCAAGTTTGCCAAGAAAATGCAATAATATTTCTCTCTTAATTGAAGTATGCACCTGTATATGCTGAAAAATTTTATAATGCTTGATTGTAAACTTTGTTGATATACCATTTGAGATTGGGTTGAAGTGTCAAATGTAATTTCATAGAAAGTTGACAATACTCTACATACAACTTATTTTTGGTCTTTTGTATCTCACCATTTTGAAGACCATATGTTGCATATATAGGTGGTGTTATATTTAGATACATTACAAATCCTCATCAAGATCTTTGCAAGGCAGCAAAAATAATAGAAGGGACATCCAAGAAACATATCATCTTGGGACCGAATACAAATATGACGAAGATCTTATACTTGTCGGATACACAAATTTAAATCATTCAGGGGATATTGACAATAGAAAATATACATTAGCTAATATCTTTTATTAAGGCTAAACCGCTGCTTCACGTAGCAACAAGAAAATAGTATACCCTTCTTCCATAGAAGCAGGTTATATTGCTTCATTAGAGGTATCTCAAGAAGTAGTATGACATAAAAGGTTACTTGAGAAAGTTAACCTACAACAAAGTCATCCAACAATAATCTTCTATAATAATAAAATGTAATTCAAATAGAAAAGAAATAAATTTATCATGCTTGCTAAAAACATTTTTAAAATCATATGATGTTTGTCGTGGATTCCATCTCTTTCCACTATATTAGGTTTTAGTTGTTATTAAATCACCATATGTTTCATATTGAAAAAATAAATAAGACACATCTTCTTTCTTGGTATGGAATTTGATCAAGCATCAAGTGAAAGTTAAGGGTGCTTTAAAATAAGCTCAGGCCAAATTCAAAACACTTCATGATTAATGTTAATTCCCTCATTCATTCAATGCTTTGGAAATCAAGGCAGTGTACTACTTAGACATTTAATCATCGTTACAAGCTTAAACCAAACGATATACGAGTTTATTTCATAGCTTTCAACTTATCTTTGCATCCACAATGTGTTATTATTAGTCGATTTCATCTATTCTAGCCCCTCAATCAGAACATGAGGTTCTATTGTCAGAGTCTAATGAAACTATTTAGAATTTCAATCTATTTTTCCTGAGGACACACTACAATCTGTAAAAGTAGATTAATATATATTTGATTAGTCATAATGTGTCTTTTCAATAACATGCAACGAGGTAAAATTATAAGATTAACATTAACAAGTTACTCTAACAATAAAACTTTAACTTGTGACCAAGGATTTAAAATTAGGAATAATTTATTCATAATATTCTCAAACAAATTTAAATCTACATAAAACATAAATGTTTGCAACACTAAAGATTAACTCAAGTGATAACAAAGCATAACATAATAGTTTTGGGCATTAACTAGAAATAGTAAAATTGATGTTAATAAAAATAGTTGCATAAGAAGGACCATATTTAAATAATATCATCACCTAAAAAAAAGTATTTATACTAACCAAATCACTTATAGCTTAACAAGATTCAATTCTTTCTAAAAACTTGATTTATTATATATTGTCTTATCCTAAATAATCAAGATTGAACTAGCTAATATAATTGTATGATACACATTACAACCCTTTAACAAAAATAATGAAGTGATATAGTTTAATTAATATAAGTAAACATGTAATCTAGAAGTTTAAAATATATATCAAAATTTAAAAATTTATTTTTTATATACTTTAGAAAAACTAGATCAATATTAAAAAATATATATTTTAAGTGCAAAAATTAACAGAATAGGCGACAACATATTATATGTATCGTGGAGGAAAAAAGAAAAGACGCATTTTTAATAGATACCGTAAGGTTGTCAACATTTTATCCGACTAGATATAATTATTAAAAAACTTTACATTAAGTCATTTCATTATTTGAGAATTCTAATCAGAAACAAAGATCTGCGACTAGAATTGAGTAGTTGTGAAAAGAAATCTGTTTTAAATTTGAAGTCATGGAATGAAAAGACCATGCCTGGATAAATACACCCATGGTTTCAGGGAGATATGCGTGCAAGCTGCCAAGGCAAAAGCTAGTCGCATTCCGTGGCAATGCCGTGGAATGGGAGACTATGGAACGAATATAAGCAAGGCAGAAGCATCGGCTACGGCTAGTGCTTGTATTGAATGGTTGAAGAGTATTGTAGCGTGCAGTCCAGTAGATTGCATGGCATTAGTGTAAGCGGCAGGAAATAACAATTAGCAAAGCATATACCTACGTCTGGATTAGATGTTATAGAGAGAGGGTGAGTGTTATTCGTGAAAGTGGTAGTGGCAGTGAGGGAGATGGAAACGAAGATAAAGATGAAGACGAAGAATGCAGATTTAGAGTGAGTCGCATTGTGTGGGCGTGAAGGAGAGTGTGTTCTGGGCATCATTGTAGAGGATGTGGAAGTTTTGCTGCTGTATGTTGCCGAAGATTGAAGGCCCTCCGGTTCCGCCGGAGGCGACGGCCAGGCACAAGAGATTTTGAAACTGAACAAAGTAGTTGTCTGTGGGAAGCTCGTAATCCACGTCACCTTTGAAGTTGAAAGTGAGGGAGGGGAAGCTGACGTCACCTGAGCCTGAAGGCATGTCATAACAGAGATCTAGCCCCACAGAAGAGCCGTCTGCGGGAGTGAGGTGTACGGCGGATTGAATAGCTTTCTTGAGAGGAGAGTAGGCGGCGTCGTCCAGATATGTTATGGTCGTTCCAGAGTCAATGATCATGCCTCCGCTGCCGTCCGAGTTGAGATCGAAAGTCCCAGGAGGAATATCTAGGGCGGAACCGTCGACGGTGATTCCTGTAATGGGAATGTACCAGAAGGTGGGAATCACACTGCTCTTAATCAGCGGCATAGACATAACATTGCCCCCACCCAAAGAAGCGGCGTCCCCGAAGAAGAGAGGGCTGGTTTTGGAAGGAGAATCATTGATGGAGACGAGGCAGTAAGAGAATTTGTTGTCTACAGTGGAGCCCAGCTGTGAGATAAGCGAAAGTGCACCTCTGCCCAGTCCCACTAGACCTCCGCCGTCGCCGAACCCTTGACCTTCGTTGTCATGCCCGCATCCGAACCCGATGTGGGCAACTTTGGTGTCGCTTCCTATGGTGAGGGCCTCGTAAGCGAGGTCGCCACTGGTAAAGGAACCATCGCCATACTGATACTTAAAGCTACAATCTGGATTGCAGCCGGTTTGTGTATCGCCTAATGCATTGCATAGAGAATCGCTGCAGGGAACTGTGGAATATGTGGAGGATTTGGTGGGGTCGAAGATTGGCGTAGGTTGCTTGAAGCAGTCCTCGCAAGGCTCGCACTGAGTCCATATCAGATCACTCCCCGTGTCCACAATCGCATCAAAGGTCACGGAGGGGGTACCCACTCCCACCTTCATCAGAAATTCTCCATTTCCCGCATGAACCGGCGTTTCAGGGTCTAGTTGTGCAAACCAACTCTCTGAACCTTTGGATTCGACTGCCTTAGATGCCTTGGCCTTCACAAATGCGTTTATTTTCCGATATCGTGTCTGGCTCCGATGCATTGCAGAAAGGAATCTCTCACTAAAGCTCAACTCATGCTCAGCTCTACGCGTCAAATTCACCCTCGTCAACGGCATCGGCATCGGCAACTTTCCACTTTCACTTGTTATCAATGCTCTACCCTTGGACTTGGCCCAATTAGCACTAAACGACTTGTCGGAAGAAGATGATATCGGCGGAATATTCGGGCATATTAAGCCGATAAGAACCAACTCGCCGGGCTACGTAGCGGGGCTTTAACCATTCCATTTTCCCGATTTTCCGGATACATAAAACTTGCTTGTGAGCTACCTCTTGCTGCCGCACACTGCTTATATTTGGTGATCTATTGCACTCTAGAGTCTAATATATAGAGGTGGGGAGGGAGAGAGAGACAGGCTCCTGAGCCCTCCCCTCTCTATGTTTCTCAATGTGAATCCAATGCAGCGAATCCACATCCTCACCTGCTCTTGCCTTTAGCTATCACTCCCTCCCTAGAAGTTTCTATATACTGACAAGGAATGGAACCGAGTGCAACGGAAATCCTGCGGAGCCATTTAACAGTTTAACAGTTTAGTTCTCCTTCGCCTTCACCATAGCCACATAGCCACATAGCCACAATGGCAATGGCAACGTCAATGTCAATTTTCCGGCTACCAAGCTGAACTTACGTCCACGCCGAGAATTACCGAGAAAACGTACGTGGGCCTTTCTTACAAACTCAACATACAAATTGTTTGCATGTCCACGGTGGACCCTCCCTCTCGCTTTCACCCCCATTCTTTCCTTTCATATAATATATTATAGTATATCATATATTTGGGCAACCAAGCAAGCAAAGCTTCTCCCACCTTGACCAAGGTCTACAGTTGCTCTGTGTAATTGATTAGCAATTCGCCGATCGCTACAATTGCGTGTTCATACTATACTCCTCTTCGCCTAGGATCCTTTGCGATGGCATTGTGCGCCTCCCAGCTTTACAAATATAACAAACGATCTATCAATCAATCGTCAACGCTACGACCCAGTCAGCCTTCCTTTCTCTTACTCCAAATATTTTAAATGCCCTCCCGGATGCTTCAACCACCTATGATCAAGGAAAGGCTTTGGATTTTATTCGATGGGTTGGACGTTTTCCTCACCCATGATTACTCGTCTTGTTAGAGTGCTGCTTTAAAAAGGAAATACAGTATATTAAGTTATATAATTATGTTTTAAATTTTATGCTAGATAAAGTTATTAAAGCAGATTTATCAAATAAAATTACACATGGTGGATCTACAGTAAATTGATTATAAGCAAGAAAGAAACACATAGAATTAAAAAAATATAATTATAAAAATGGAATAAAACAATGAGGAATAAAGAAATCTCTTAGTAAAAAGCTAGCAACTAACTATATATATATATATATATTTTGAAAATTAGAAATTTTATTTTTAGATATGGGTGAGTAATTTATCGTAATAAGGTGATTTAGAAATTAACCATCATAATCAACTACCCTGGTCTAGCACACTTTGTTGTCTAAATATCTATTGGATAGTAATGAAACTCGTTGGTTTAACTTCATACTATATACAAGTACCCCTATTTTGACCAGATTTCAACAAATAACTAGCAAGATGACTTGCTTCCATTTTTAACCAAAAATAAGTTGCTACATTCCTTCCTTTGCCTACGTGAACCAGAACGACATCATCAAACTATTGCCAGATGATATTGATCTGATTCACTATGTTCTTGATCCACCATGCACTCGATCCTAAATTCCTAATTTCATCTATCGATCCCACCAAAACATAGAAGTTGGACTCTGCTATGATCTTTCGAACTCCATTCTCGCAAGCATTGAGATAACCTTGTATGATTTCCACATCCTCTACTTCATTATTTATCGCTACTCCTAGACCTTTCAATTTCCAATGAAGGACCTTCCCCTTGTAGTCTCTTTTGAGGAAACCAATGTCCACTGCCCTTGGGTTGTCCTTGGCTACTCCATCCGTGTTGATTTTTTTCAACCTAGGGATGGGGGTTACAAACCCCCATGAGTTTACGTCATGGAAGCGTTCTCTCTCTCTAGGTTTTTATACTCTCCCACATGAGCATTTATTGTTTCGATAACCTTGTTCAATATTTTGTGACAAACTAGCTCTATCAAAGTTTATTCCTCTCTAAAAAAATTGTCATTTCTTTCTAGCCATATGTAGCATAAGAAAAAGATCGAACCCAGATACCAACCCAACTAATCTGATTTAATTTTTAACCTTCTTTGTTTTCAGTCCTCCTATATATTAATAAGTATTAACAACTCGTTGAGGTGGGCCTTAAAGAGATCAACCCATTGGCTCCACAACTCCAAGGTAAAGTCATAGTGGATGAGCAATTGATTTATTGCTTGATCCTGGGTATTGCACACGATACATTTAGAGGGGCCATGAGAACCCCTATTGTGTAAGTTATTATAGGCGAGGAAGCTCTGGTGCATAACTTGGTAAGAAAAGAAATCGATTTTTGGGCAGCACTTTGCCAACCATACCTTATCCCATAGAACATCCGCGAGCACATATTAGGGAGGGAGGAGTTCTTTATAACCATTTAGAACTGTATATATATCTAAATTTCCATGACCCCAACCTATCTTGTCCTCTTCCTCATTACCTCTAAGGTGGCCTTGCATGAGAAATTCTAGATCCTTTAGTATTCTAATCGGAGTAGTAAGGATAGAGAACTTGTAAACTACCATTGCTTGATCCACTAATTGAAGAAGAGTCACTCTTCCTTAAAACATTTAACATTACGTACAATTATTTACCTTTGTGCTAATTATGTCCACTAGTGTTTTCCATTCTACCACATTCAACCTCTAATAGTAAAGTGGAATCCCTTGGTACGTAGTCCAGAGGGAGGAAGTCCTAAGAGATGCATACGATATTTAGAATTTGATCTTGGATCCCCCTTTCGGTATTAAAGAATACTACCTTGGACTTGGCTCCATTTGCTTCTTGGCCTCTCATGATCAAAACTATGTCTCTCGCATCATTTAGATCCATAGCTCTAAAGAGGACCTAGTTTTGTTTAGATTTTATAATCTGTAGGATGAAATTAAGTATCTCTTACTGCACTACAATATTAGGATGGGAAGAAAGAGAATACTTTCAAAGTAGATATTTTTTTTCTTGTTATCTACTTGGCACAATGTCCATCACATTACCATGAAGGTATTTTAGGTTGGATAATGCATTGTAATTTCTTCCTGTTGAGGCCAAGTAGTGGAAGAACTTGGTATTTCGACCCCCCTTTAGAAACCAAGAAGTTTTAGCTCTTTGTCTCCAATATATCTCCTCCTATTTATCTATACTCTTTGATTATTTTTTGACCTAATTATCTTCCTATTCCATGTCTTCTATGATTTTTTGAGTTCAAAAGAGTGTGGCCAGATCCTCCATCCTTGTAACCAGTGGTGCCCTCTAAAGCTAAAATTTTGAATTGTTATTTCTTTTCAATATTTTGTGTTGGGTGTTGAAATATTGGAGCTTTTTAAAGACTCAAAATAATGCTATTCCATGGAAACGGTGCTCCTCCTCTCACCATAATAGGATTTTATCCCTAAAGAGAATTTAAAAGTGTTCTAAGTATGATTGAGGAATTCTAACCTAAGTGACCATCATAGAAAAGTCTCTTCAAATACCAAGAATCTATCCATATTTATCTTCTTGTTTGCCAACTCTACTTGTTTGTTTGACCAAGTATGAGAAGGCACCACATACTAGACATAAATATTAGTATTACTTTAGAGATCATAAATCTATCTCCTTGATCCAAAGATGAGAAGCCCCCTTCTTGATCCCTAGATAAAATATTAGTATTAAATTTGCCAGCCTAATTCACCTCTTTCTTTCCTATCCTACTTGCATGTAAAACTGACCATTGAAGGTGTTGCTCTCAAAAATTATTTGAACCGTAGAAATATGAAATTAACAAAAGTTCTCCTAAACTCTTACTCTTGAAGAGACATATGATAACCCCATTTCCGACAACATGATCAATATATTATCTATTGTAGAGGGTTCCACAAGGTCATTATACCTAGTGAAGCACGTTGGGATGCTACCATCATGTGCTCTACCTATCTCCATATTTTCTTGGCTATTCTATCCATGGCATGTACTGAATGATGATTTTCAATTAAACTATGAACAATAATTTGATGAGACCTATTTTTTTACCCCTTAATATTCCATGCTTGTACAATTATTAGGAGCCCAATACCCAATGAGTATCAGTTTACTTTATGAATCCTTGGTTTACTGGCTGTTCACCCTTCATTTATAGCTACTCTTGTTTTGATTTTCTTCCCACACTCTTGTCTTGTTTCTAATTTAATCTTTCCTCTGCTTGCAAAATTCCAAGAGTAGGCTTATATTTGTCCTTATCTTTATCTTTCATTGAGACATCCCTATCAGCCAAGACCATGGTAAGGTTAAGGTTCTTTGAAGCTATTATGGCAATATGGTTTGGGACTGTTTGGATATTCGTATTCAGTGTTGGTTGAGTTATGCTCAATTGGACTACTTCTACAACTTTGAAGGGAAGATTTTCCTTTATAGGTTCCCTCGTTATAGCCACCTAAGTCTCCATGTCCATTAGGGTATTAAGAATTTCATACCTATTTAGGTTTCTCTTTTGTCGAGTTTGATCACGTCATCTTCTTCTTTTATTTATTCTTTGTATTACATGCTTCAAAACCCTCTTATGTTCTATTTGATTTAGTTATACCAATCATAAAAATGTAAATTGTCATATATTTATGTTGTTATTCACGTGGATGTATTTGTCTCTCTTTGTGGTTTTTGGTTGGTTTAACCTTTAATATTAAAATTCTAACATGGCACCCAAGCCTTAGTGGGATAAAGTAGAGTAAGAGTTGATTAAGGTAGAGATATTTCTTTTATTTTTCTTCAAGCTAGACTTAAGTATACTTTTTCTTTTAAATTAAACTAAATTATAAAAAATTATTTTGATTGGTTTTCTAAGTAACAATGTTTTTAAATTCTAGTTGGTTGTTATGAGGTTGTGATTGGAATTCATAGTTTGAAATAATGAAAGAAGTGGAATTCATAGTTTGGAACACATTGAAGAAGTATGAAAACTTAGGTGATATATAGATATTTAATCTTACATTAGAGTGTACCCCTGCCTCCTTGGGTCTTACCCGAAAGTGGCATCCCTTTTGGGATGTTTTCCACAAATAATAATAATAAAAAAAATCTTACATTAGAGTTACATAATATGAAGCTTTTAGATTAAAAAAAATAGTCCCTCGTCTTACCAAGATGAAAGAGAAAAATGTGATCTAATAATTTGAGTAGAAAATCAGTGTAGGAAGAAAATAAAATACCCAAGAAACGAGTAAATAAATTCCCTTTGGATGCACGTTTCATAAAGAGCAATGTTGATTGAGTTATATTTGTGAAGAATTATTATGGACGTATACATAACCTAGTATTATACGTCGATTATTTGATTATAACTGATAGTAATGTTTATTATGTTGATGATAATAAGGTGTAATTGAAGAAATATTTTGACATGACTGATTTGAATTTAGTGCATTATATTTAGGCAGTTAATTTTGAAAAGAAAATGCAATAATACTTGTCTCTCAATTGAAATATGCACTGTATATGCTGAAAATTTTTATAATGCTTGATTGTAAACCTGTTGATATACCATTTGAGATTGGGTTGAAGTGTCAAATGTAATTTCATAGAAAGTTGACAATACTCTACATACAACTTATTTTTGGTCTTTTGTATCTCACCATTTTGAAGACCATATGTTGCATATATAGGTGGTGTTATATTTAGATACATTACAAATCCTCATCAAGATCTTTGCAAGGCAGCAAAAATAATAGAAGGGACATCCAAGAAACATATCATCTTGGGACCGAATACAAATATGACGAAGATCTTATACTTGTCGGATACACAAATTTAAATCATTCAGGGGATATTGACAATAGAAAATATACATTAGCTAATATCTTTTATTAAGGCTAAACCGCCGCTTCACGTAGCAACAAAAAAATAGTACATCTTTCATCCATAGAAGTAGATTATATTGCTTCATTAGAGGTATGTCAAGAAGTAGTGTGGCATAGAAAGTTACTTGAGAAAGTGAACCTACAACAAAGTCATCCAACAATAATCTTCTATAATAATAAAATGTAATTCAAATAGAAAAGAAATAAATTTATCATGCTTGCTAAAAACATTTTTAAAATCATATGATGTTTGTCGTGGATTCCATCTCTTTCCACTATATTAGGTTTTAGTTGTTATTAAATCACCATATGTTTCATATTGAAAAAATAAATAAGACACATCTTCTTTCTTGGTATGGAATTTGATCAAGCATCAAGTGAAAGTTAAGGGTGCTTTAAAATAAGCTCAGGCCAAATTCAAAACACTTCATGATTAATGTTAATTCCCTCATTCATTCAATGCTGGAAATCAAGGCAGGTACTACTTAGACATTTAATCATCGTTACAAGCTTAAACCAAACGATATACGAGTTTATTTCATAGCTTTCAACTTATCTTTGCATCCACAATGTGTTATTATTAGTCGATTTCATCTATTCTAGCCCCTCAATCAGAACATGAGGTTCTATTGTCAGAGTCTAATGAAACTATTTAGAATTTCAATCTATTTTTCCTGAGGACACACTACAATCTGTAAAAGTAGATTAATATATATTTGATTAGTCATAATGTGTCTTTTCAATAACATGCAACGAGGTAAAATTATAAGATTAACATTAACAAGTTACTCTAACAATAAAACTTTAACTTGTGACCAAGGATTTAAAATTAGGAATAATTTATTCATAATATTCTCAAACAAATTTAAATCTACATAAAACATAAATGTTTGCAACACTAAAGATTAACTCAAGTGATAACAAAGCATAACATAATAGTTTTGGGCATTAACTAGAAATAGTAAAATTGATGTTAATAAAAATAGTTGCATAAGAAGGACCATATTTAAATAATATCATCACCTAAAAAAAAGTATTTATACTAACCAAATCACTTATAGCTTAACAAGATTCAATTCTTTCTAAAAACTTGATTTATTATATATTGTCTTATCCTAAATAATCAAGATTGAACTAGCTAATATAATTGTATGATACACATTACAACCCTTTAACAAAAATAATGAAGTGATATAGTTTAATTAATATAAGTAAACATGTAATCTAGAAGTTTAAAATATATATCAAAATTTAAAAATTTATTTTTTATATACTTTAGAAAAACTAGATCAATATTAAAAAATATATATTTTAAGTGCAAAAATTAACAGAATAGGCGACAACATATTATATGTATCGTGGAGGAAAAAAGAAAAGACGCATTTTTAATAGATACCGTAAGGTTGTCAACATTTTATCCGACTAGATATAATTATTAAAAAACTTTACATTAAGTCATTTCATTATTTGAGAATTCTAATCAGAAACAAAGATCTGCGACTAGAATTGAGTAGTTGTGAAAAGAAATCTGTTTTAAATTTGAAGTCATGGAATGAAAAGACCATGCCTGGATAAATACACCCATGGTTTCAGGGAGATATGCGTGCAAGCTGCCAAGGCAAAAGCTAGTCGCATTCCGTGGCAATGCCGTGGAATGGGAGACTATGGAACGAATATAAGCAAGGCAGAAGCATCGGCTACGGCTAGTGCTTGTATTGAATGGTTGAAGAGTATTGTAGCGTGCAGTCCAGTAGATTGCATGGCATTAGTGTAAGCGGCAGGAAATAACAATTAGCAAAGCATATACCTACGTCTGGATTAGATGTTATAGAGAGAGGGTGAGTGTTATTCGTGAAAGTGGTAGTGGCAGTGAGGGAGATGGAAACGAAGATAAAGATGAAGACGAAGAATGCAGATTTAGAGTGAGTCGCATTGTGTGGGCGTGAAGGAGAGTGTGTTCTGGGCATCATTGTAGAGGATGTGGAAGTTTTGCTGCTGTATGTTGCCGAAGATTGAAGGCCCTCCGGTTCCGCCGGAGGCGACGGCCAGGCACAAGAGATTTTGAAACTGAACAAAGTAGTTGTCTGTGGGAAGCTCGTAATCCACGTCACCTTTGAAGTTGAAAGTGAGGGAGGGGAAGCTGACGTCACCTGAGCCTGAAGGCATGTCATAACAGAGATCTAGCCCCACAGAAGAGCCGTCTGCGGGAGTGAGGTGTACGGCGGATTGAATAGCTTTCTTGAGAGGAGAGTAGGCGGCGTCGTCCAGATATGTTATGGTCGTTCCAGAGTCAATGATCATGCCTCCGCTGCCGTCCGAGTTGAGATCGAAAGTCCCAGGAGGAATATCTAGGGCGGAACCGTCGACGGTGATTCCTGTAATGGGAATGTACCAGAAGGTGGGAATCACACTGCTCTTAATCAGCGGCATAGACATAACATTGCCCCCACCCAAAGAAGCGGCGTCCCCGAAGAAGAGAGGGCTGGTTTTGGAAGGAGAATCATTGATGGAGACGAGGCAGTAAGAGAATTTGTTGTCTACAGTGGAGCCCAGCTGTGAGATAAGCGAAAGTGCACCTCTGCCCAGTCCCACTAGACCTCCGCCGTCGCCGAACCCTTGACCTTCGTTGTCATGCCCGCATCCGAACCCGATGTGGGCAACTTTGGTGTCGCTTCCTATGGTGAGGGCCTCGTAAGCGAGGTCGCCACTGGTAAAGGAACCATCGCCATACTGATACTTAAAGCTACAATCTGGATTGCAGCCGGTTTGTGTATCGCCTAATGCATTGCATAGAGAATCGCTGCAGGGAACTGTGGAATATGTGGAGGATTTGGTGGGGTCGAAGATTGGCGTAGGTTGCTTGAAGCAGTCCTCGCAAGGCTCGCACTGAGTCCATATCAGATCACTCCCCGTGTCCACAATCGCATCAAAGGTCACGGAGGGGGTACCCACTCCCACCTTCATCAGAAATTCTCCATTTCCCGCATGAACCGGCGTTTCGGGGTCTAGTTGTGCAAACCAACTCTCTCGAACCTTTGGATTCGATCGCCTTAGATGCCTTGGCCTTCACAAATGCGTTTATTTTCCGATATCGTGTCTGGCTCCGATGCATTGCAGAAAGGAATCTCTCACTAAAGCTCAACTCATGCTCAGCTCTACGCGTCAAATTCACCCTCGTCAACGGCATCGGCATCGGCAACTTTCCACTTTCACTTGTTATCAATGCTCTACCCTTGGACTTGGCCCAATTAGCACTAAACATTCTGTCGGAAGAAGATGATATCAGCGGAATATTTAGGCATATTAAGCCGATAAGAACCAACTGCCGGGCTACGTAGCAGGGCTTTAACCATTCCATTTTCCTGATTTTCCAGATACATAAAACTTGCTTGTGAGCTACCTCTTGCTGCCGCACACTGCTTATATTTGGTGATCTATTGCACTCTAGAGTCTAATATATAGAGGTGGGGAGGGAGAGAGAGACAGGCTCCTGAGCCCTCCCCTCTCTATGTTTCTCAATGTGAATCCAATGCAGCGAATCCACATCCTCACCTGCTCTTGCCTTTAGCTATCACTCCCTCCCTAGAAGTTTCTATATACTGACAAGGAATGGAACCGAGTGCAACGGAAATCCTGCGGATCCATTTAACAGTTTAACAGTTTAGTTCTCCTTCGCCTTCACCATAGCCACATAGCCACATAGCCACAATGGCAATGGCAACGTCAATGTCAATTTTCCGGCTACCAAGCTGAACTTACGTCCACGCCGAGAATTACCGAGAAAACGTACGTGGGCCTTTCTTACAAACTCAACATACAAATTGTTTGCATGTCCACGGTGGACCCTCCCTCTCGCTTTCACCCCCATTCTTTCCTTTCATATAATATATTATAGTATATCATATATTTGGGCAACCAAGCAAGCAAAGCTTCTCCCACCTTGACCAAGGTCTACAGTTGCTCTGTGTAATTGATTAGCAATTCGCCGATTGCTACACTTGCGTGTTCATACTATACTCCTCTTCGCCCAGGATCCTTTGCGATGGCATTGTGTGCCTCCTAGCTTTACAAATATAACAAACAATCTATCAATCAATCGTCAACGCTACGACCCAGTCAGCCTTCCTTTCTCTTACTCCAAATATTTTAAATGCCCTCCCGGATGCTTCAACCACCTATGATCAAGGAAAGGCTTTGGATTTTATTCGATGGGTTGGACGTTTTCCTCACCCATGATTACTCGTCTTGTTAGAGTGCTGCTTTAAAAAGGAAATACAGTATATTAAGTTATATAATTATGTTTTAAATTTTATGCTAGATAAAGTTATTAAAGCAGATTTATCAAATAAAATTACACATGGTGGATCTACAGTAAATTGATTATAAGCAAGAAAGAAACACATAGAATTAAAAAAATATAATTATAAAAATGGAATAAAACAATGAGGAATAAAGAAATCTCTTAGTAAAAAGCTAGCAACTAACTATATATATATATATATATATTGAAAATTAAAATTTTTATTTTTAGATGTGTGAATAATCTATCGTAATAAGGTGATTTAGAAATTAACCATCATAATCAACTACCCTGGTCTAGCACACTTTGTTGTCTAAATATCTATTGGATAGTAATGAAACTCGTTGGTTTAACTTCATACTATATACAGTACCCCTATTTTGACCAGATTTCAATAAATAACTAGCAAGATGACTGCTTCCATTTTTAACCAAAAATAAGTTGCTACATTCCTTCCTTTGCCTACGTGAACCAGAACGACATCATCAAACTATTGCCAGATGATATTGATCTGATTCACTATGTTCTTGATCCACCATGCACTCGATCCTAAATTCCTAATTTCATCTATCGATCCCACCAAAACATAGAAGTTGGACTCTGCTATGATCTTTCGAACTCCATTCTCGCAAGCATTGAGATAACCTTGTATGATTTCCACATCCTCTACTTCATTATTTATCGCTACTCCTAGACCTTTCAATTTCCAATGAAGGACCTTCCCCTTGTAGTCTCTTTTGAGGAAACCAATGTCCACTGCCCTTGGGTTGTCCTTGGCTACTCCATCCGTGTTGATTTTTTTCAACCTAGGGATGGGGGTTACAAACCCCCATGAGTTTACGTCATGGAAGCGTTCTCTCTCTCTAGGTTTTTATACTCTCCCACATGAGCATTTATTGTTTCGATAACCTTGTTCAATATTTTGTGACAAACTAGCTCTATCAAAGTTTATTCCTCTCTAAAAAAATTGTCATTTCTTTCTAGCCATATGTAGCATAAGAAAAAGATCGAACCCAGATACCAACCCAACTAATCTGATTTAATTTTTAACCTTCTTTGTTTTCAGTCCTCCTATATATTAATAAGTATTAACAACTCGTTGAGGTGGGCCTTAAAGAGATCAACCCATTGGCTCCACAACTCCAAGGTAAAGTCATAGTGGATGAGCAATTGATTTATTGCTTGATCCTGGGTATTGCACACGATACATTTAGAGGGGCCATGAGAACCCCTATTGTGTAAGTTATTATAGGCGAGGAAGCTCTGGTGCATAACTTGGTAAGAAAAGAAATCGATTTTTGGGCAGCACTTTGCCAACCATACCTTATCCCATAGAACATCCGCGAGCACATATTAGGGAGGGAGGAGTTCTTTATAACCATTTAGAACTGTATATATATCTAAATTTCCATGACCCCAACCTATCTTGTCCTCTTCCTCATTACCTCTAAGGTGGCCTTGCATGAGAAATTCTAGATCCTTTAGTATTCTAATCGGAGTAGTAAGGATAGAGAACTTGTAAACTACCATTGCTTGATCCACTAATTGAAGAAGAGTCACTCTTCCTTAAAACATTTAACATTACGTACAATTATTTACCTTTGTGCTAATTATGTCCACTAGTGTTTTCCATTCTACCACATTCAACCTCTAATAGTAAAGTGGAATCCCTTGGTACGTAGTCCAGAGGGAGGAAGTCCTAAGAGATGCATACGATATTTAGAATTTGATCTTGGATCCCCCTTTCGGTATTAAAGAATACTACCTTGGACTTGGCTCCATTTGCTTCTTGGCCTCTCATGATCAAAACTATGTCTCTCGCATCATTTAGATCCATAGCTCTAAAGAGGACCTAGTTTTGTTTAGATTTTATAATCTGTAGGATGAAATTAAGTATCTCTTACTGCACTACAATATTAGGATGGGAAGAAAGAGAATATTTTCAAAGTAGATATTTTTTTTCTTGTTATCTACTTGGCACAATGTCCATCACATTACCATGAAGGTATTTTAGGTTGGATAATGCATTGTAATTTCTTCCCGTTGAGGCCAAGTAGTGGAAGAACTTGGTATTTCGACCCCCCTTTAGAAACCAAGAAGTTTTAGCTCTTTGTCTCCAATATATCTCCTCCTATTTATCTATACTCTTTGATTATTTTTTGACCTAATTATCTTCCTATTCCATGTCTTCTATGATTTTTTGAGTTCAAAAGAGTGTGGCCAGATCCTCCATCCTTGTAACCAGTGGTGCCCTCTAAAGCTAAAATTTTGAATTGTTATTTCTTTTCAATATTTTGTGTTGGGTGTTGAAATATTGGAGCTTTTTAAAGACTCAAAATAATGCTATTCCATGGAAACGGTGCTCCTCCTCTCACCATAATAGGATTTTATCCCTAAAGAGAATTTAAAAGTGTTCTAAGTATGATTGAGGAATTCTAACCTAAGTGACCATCATAGAAAAGTCTCTTCAAATACCAAGAATCTATCCATATTTATCTTCTTGTTTGCCAACTCTACTTGTTTGTTTGACCAAGTATGAGAAGGCACCACATACTAGACATAAATATTAGTATTACTTTAGAGATCATAAATCTATCTCCTTGATCCAAAGATGAGAAGCCCCCTTCTTGATCCCTAGATAAAATATTAGTATTAAATTTGCCAGCCTAATTCACCTCTTTCTTTCCTATCCTACTTGCATGTAAAACTGACCATTGAAGGTGTTGCTCTCAAAAATTATTTGAACCGTAGAAATATGAAATTAACAAAAGTTCTCCTAAACTCTTACTCTTGAAGAGACATATGATAACCCCATTTCCGACAACATGATCAATATATTATCTATTGTAGAGGGTTCCACAAGGTCATTATACCTAGTGAAGCACGTTGGGATGCTACCATCATGTGCTCTACCTATCTCCATATTTTCTTGGCTATTCTATCCATGGCATGTACTGAATGATGATTTTCAATTAAACTATGAACAATAATTTGATGAGACCTATTTTTTTACCCCTTAATATTCCATGCTTGTACAATTATTAGGAGCCCAATACCCAATGAGTATCAGTTTACTTTATGAATCCTTGGTTTACTGGCTGTTCACCCTTCATTTATAGCTACTCTTGTTTTGATTTTCTTCCCACACTCTTGTCTTGTTTCTAATTTAATCTTTCCTCTGCTTGCAAAATTCCAAGAGTAGGCTTATATTTGTCCTTATCTTTATCTTTCATTGAGACATCCCTATCAGCCAAGACCATGGTAAGGTTAAGGTTCTTTGAAGCTATTATGGCAATATGGTTTGGGACTGTTTGGATATTCGTATTCAGTGTTGGTTGAGTTATGCTCAATTGGACTACTTCTACAACTTTGAAGGGAAGATTTTCCTTTATAGGTTCCCTCGTTATAGCCACCTAAGTCTCCATGTCCATTAGGGTATTAAGAATTTCATACCTATTTAGGTTTCTCTTTTGTCGAGTTTGATCACGTCATCTTCTTCTTTTATTTATTCTTTGTATTACATGCTTCAAAACCCTCTTATGTTCTATTTGATTTAGTTATACCAATCATAAAAATGTAAATTGTCATATATTTATGTTGTTATTCACGTGGATGTATTTGTCTCTCTTTGTGGTTTTTGGTTGGTTTAACCTTTAATATTAAAATTCTAACATGGCACCCAAGCCTTAGTGGGATAAAGTAGAGTAAGAGTTGATTAAGGTAGAGATATTTCTTTTATTTTTCTTCAAGCTAGACTTAAGTATACTTTTTCTTTTAAATTAAACTAAATTATAAAAAATTATTTTGATTGGTTTTCTAAGTAACAATGTTTTTAAATTCTAGTTGGTTGTTATGAGGTTGTGATTGGAATTCATAGTTTGAAATAATGAAAGAAGTGGAATTCATAGTTTGGAACACATTGAAGAAGTATGAAAACTTAGGTGATATATAGATATTTAATCTTACATTAGAGTGTACCCTGCCTCCTTGGGTCTTACCCGAAAGTGGCATCCCTTTTGGGATGTTTTCCACAAATAATAATAATAAAAAAAATCTTACATTAGAGTTACATAATATGAAGCTTTTAGATTAAAAAAAATAGTCCCTCGTCTTACCAAGATGAAAGAGAAAAATGTGATCTAATAATTTGAGTAGAAAATCAGTGTAGGAAGAAAATAAAATACCCAAGAAACGAGTAAATAAATTCCCTTTGGATGCACGTTTCATAAAGAGCAATGTTGATTGAGTTATATTTGTGAAGAATTATTATGGACGTATACATAACCTAGTATTATACGTCGATTATTTGATTATAACTGATAGTAATGTTTATTATGTTGATGATAATAAGGTGTAATTGAAGAAATATTTTGACATGACTGATTTGAATTTAGTGCATTATATTTAGGCAGTTAATTTTGAAAAGAAAATGCAATAATACTTGTCTCTCAATTGAAATATGCACTGTATATGCTGAAAATTTTTATAATGCTTGATTGTAAACCTGTTGATATACCATTTGAGATTGGGTTGAAGTGTCAAATGTAATTTCATAGAAAGTTGACAATACTCTACATACAACTTATTTTTGGTCTTTTGTATCTCACCATTTTGAAGACCATATGTTGCATATATAGGTGGTGTTATATTTAGATACATTACAAATCCTCATCAAGATCTTTGCAAGGCAGCAAAAATAATAGAAGGGACATCCAAGAAACATATCATCTTGGGACCGAATACAAATATGACGAAGATCTTATACTTGTCGGATACACAAATTTAAATCATTCAGGGGATATTGACAATAGAAAATATACATTAGCTAATATCTTTTATTAAGGCTAAACCGCTGCTTCACGTAGCAACAAGAAAATAGTATACCCTTCTTCCATAGAAGCAGGTTATATTGCTTCATTAGAGGTATCTCAAGAAGTAGTATGACATAAAAGGTTACTTGAGAAAGTTAACCTACAACAAAGTCATCCAACAATAATCTTCTATAATAATAAAATGTAATTCAAATAGAAAAGAAATAAATTTATCATGCTTGCTAAAAACATTTTTAAAATCATATGATGTTTGTCGTGGATTCCATCTCTTTCCACTATATTAGGTTTTAGTTGTTATTAAATCACCATATGTTTCATATTGAAAAAATAAATAAGACACATCTTCTTTCTTGGTATGGAATTTGATCAAGCATCAAGTGAAAGTTAAGGGTGCTTTAAAATAAGCTCAGGCCAAATTCAAAACACTTCATGATTAATGTTAATTCCCTCATTCATTCAATGCTTGGAAATCAAGGCAGTGTACTACTTAGACATTTAATCATCGTTACAAGCTTAAACCAAACGATATACGAGTTTATTTCATAGCTTTCAACTTATCTTTGCATCCACAATGTGTTATTATTAGTCGATTTCATCTATTCTAGCCCCTCAATCAGAACATGAGGTTCTATTGTCAGAGTCTAATGAAACTATTTAGAATTTCAATCTATTTTTCCTGAGGACACACTACAATCTGTAAAAGTAGATTAATATATATTTGATTAGTCATAATGTGTCTTTTCAATAACATGCAACGAGGTAAAATTATAAGATTAACATTAACAAGTTACTCTAACAATAAAACTTTAACTTGTGACCAAGGATTTAAAATTAGGAATAATTTATTCATAATATTCTCAAACAAATTTAAATCTACATAAAACATAAATGTTTGCAACACTAAAGATTAACTCAAGTGATAACAAAGCATAACATAATAGTTTTGGGCATTAACTAGAAATAGTAAAATTGATGTTAATAAAAATAGTTGCATAAGAAGGACCATATTTAAATAATATCATCACCTAAAAAAAAGTATTTATACTAACCAAATCACTTATAGCTTAACAAGATTCAATTCTTTCTAAAAACTTGATTTATTATATATTGTCTTATCCTAAATAATCAAGATTGAACTAGCTAATATAATTGTATGATACACATTACAACCCTTTAACAAAAATAATGAAGTGATATAGTTTAATTAATATAAGTAAACATGTAATCTAGAAGTTTAAAATATATATCAAAATTTAAAAATTTATTTTTTATATACTTTAGAAAAACTAGATCAATATTAAAAAATATATATTTTAAGTGCAAAAATTAACAGAATAGGCGACAACATATTATATGTATCGTGGAGGAAAAAAGAAAAGACGCATTTTTAATAGATACCGTAAGGTTGTCAACATTTTATCCGACTAGATATAATTATTAAAAAACTTTACATTAAGTCATTTCATTATTTGAGAATTCTAATCAGAAACAAAGATCTGCGACTAGAATTGAGTAGTTGTGAAAAGAAATCTGTTTTAAATTTGAAGTCATGGAATGAAAAGACCATGCCTGGATAAATACACCCATGGTTTCAGGGAGATATGCGTGCAAGCTGCCAAGGCAAAAGCTAGTCGCATTCCGTGGCAATGCCGTGGAATGGGAGACTATGGAACGAATATAAGCAAGGCAGAAGCATCGGCTACGGCTAGTGCTTGTATTGAATGGTTGAAGAGTATTGTAGCGTGCAGTCCAGTAGATTGCATGGCATTAGTGTAAGCGGCAGGAAATAACAATTAGCAAAGCATATACCTACGTCTGGATTAGATGTTATAGAGAGAGGGTGAGTGTTATTCGTGAAAGTGGTAGTGGCAGTGAGGGAGATGGAAACGAAGATAAAGATGAAGACGAAGAATGCAGATTTAGAGTGAGTCGCATTGTGTGGGCGTGAAGGAGAGTGTGTTCTGGGCATCATTGTAGAGGATGTGGAAGTTTTGCTGCTGTATGTTGCCGAAGATTGAAGGCCCTCCGGTTCCGCCGGAGGCGACGGCCAGGCACAAGAGATTTTGAAACTGAACAAAGTAGTTGTCTGTGGGAAGCTCGTAATCCACGTCACCTTTGAAGTTGAAAGTGAGGGAGGGGAAGCTGACGTCACCTGAGCCTGAAGGCATGTCATAACAGAGATCTAGCCCCACAGAAGAGCCGTCTGCGGGAGTGAGGTGTACGGCGGATTGAATAGCTTTCTTGAGAGGAGAGTAGGCGGCGTCGTCCAGATATGTTATGGTCGTTCCAGAGTCAATGATCATGCCTCCGCTGCCGTCCGAGTTGAGATCGAAAGTCCCAGGAGGAATATCTAGGGCGGAACCGTCGACGGTGATTCCTGTAATGGGAATGTACCAGAAGGTGGGAATCACACTGCTCTTAATCAGCGGCATAGACATAACATTGCCCCCACCCAAAGAAGCGGCGTCCCCGAAGAAGAGAGGGCTGGTTTTGGAAGGAGAATCATTGATGGAGACGAGGCAGTAAGAGAATTTGTTGTCTACAGTGGAGCCCAGCTGTGAGATAAGCGAAAGTGCACCTCTGCCCAGTCCCACTAGACCTCCGCCGTCGCCGAACCCTTGACCTTCGTTGTCATGCCCGCATCCGAACCCGATGTGGGCAACTTTGGTGTCGCTTCCTATGGTGAGGGCCTCGTAAGCGAGGTCGCCACTGGTAAAGGAACCATCGCCATACTGATACTTAAAGCTACAATCTGGATTGCAGCCGGTTTGTGTATCGCCTAATGCATTGCATAGAGAATCGCTGCAGGGAACTGTGGAATATGTGGAGGATTTGGTGGGGTCGAAGATTGGCGTAGGTTGCTTGAAGCAGTCCTCGCAAGGCTCGCACTGAGTCCATATCAGATCACTCCCCGTGTCCACAATCGCATCAAAGGTCACGGAGGGGGTACCCACTCCCACCTTCATCAGAAATTCTCCATTTCCCGCATGAACCGGCGTTTCAGGGTCTAGTTGTGCAAACCAACTCTCTGAACCTTTGGATTCGACTGCCTTAGATGCCTTGGCCTTCACAAATGCGTTTATTTTCCGATATCGTGTCTGGCTCCGATGCATTGCAGAAAGGAATCTCTCACTAAAGCTCAACTCATGCTCAGCTCTACGCGTCAAATTCACCCTCGTCAACGGCATCGGCATCGGCAACTTTCCACTTTCACTTGTTATCAATGCTCTACCCTTGGACTTGGCCCAATTAGCACTAAACAGTCTGTCGGAAGAAGATGATATCAGCGGAATATTCAGGCATATTAAGCCGATAAGAACCAACCGCCGGGCTACGTAGCGGGGCTTTAACCATTCCATTTTCCTGATTTTCCAGATACATAAAACTTGCTTGTGAGCTACCTCTTGCTGCCGCACACTGCTTATATTTGGTGATCTATTGCACTCTAGAGTCTAATATATAGAGGTGGGGAGGGAGAGAGAGACAGGCTCCTGAGCCCTCCCCTCTCTATGTTTCTCAATGTGAATCCAATGCAGCGAATCCACATCCTCACCTGCTCTTGCCTTTAGCTATCACTCCCTCCCTAGAAGTTTCTATATACTGACAAGGAATGGAACCGAGTGCAACGGAAATCCTGCGGAGCCATTTAACAGTTTAACAGTTTAGTTCTCCTTCGCCTTCACCATAGCCACATAGCCACATAGCCACAATGGCAATGGCAACGTCAATGTCAATTTTCCGGCTACCAAGCTGAACTTACGTCCACGCCGAGAATTACCGAGAAAACGTACGTGGGCCTTTCTTACAAACTCAACATACAAATTGTTTGCATGTCCACGGTGGACCCTCCCTCTCGCTTTCACCCCCATTCTTTCCTTTCATATAATATATTATAGTATATCATATATTTGGGCAACCAAGCAAGCAAAGCTTCTCCCACCTTGACCAAGGTCTACAGTTGCTCTGTGTAATTGATTAGCAATTCGCCGACTGCTACACTTGCGTGTTCATACTATACTCCTCTTCGCCCAGGATCCTTTGCGATGGCATTGTGCGCCTCCCAGCTTTACAAATATAACAAACGATCTATCAATCAATCGTCAACGCTACGACCCAGTCAGCCTTCCTTTCTCTTACTCCAAATATTTTAAATGCCCTCCCGGATGCTTCAACCACCTATGATCAAGGAAAGGCTTTGGATTTTATTCGATGGGTTGGACGTTTTCCTCACCCATGATTACTCGTCTTGTTAGAGTGCTGCTTTAAAAAGGAAATACAGTATATTAAGTTATATAATTATGTTTTAAATTTTATGCTAGATAAAGTTATTAAAGCAGATTTATCAAATAAAATTACACATGGTGGATCTACAGTAAATTGATTATAAGCAAGAAAGAAACACATAGAATTAAAAAAATATAATTATAAAAATGGAATAAAACAATGAGGAATAAAGAAATCTCTTAGTAAAAAGCTAGCAACTAACTATATATATATATATATATATTTGAAAATTAAAATTTTTATTTTTAGATGTGTGAATAATCTATCGTAATAAGGTGATTTAGAAATTAACCATCATAATCAACTACCCTGGTCTAGCACACTTTGTTGTCTAAATATCTATTGGATAGTAATGAAACTCGTTGGTTTAACTTCATACTATATACAGTACCCCTATTTTGACCAGATTTCAATAAATAACTAGCAAGATGACTGCTTCCATTTTTAACCAAAAATAAGTTGCTACATTCCTTCCTTTGCCTACGTGAACCAGAACGACATCATCAAACTATTGCCAGATGATATTGATCTGATTCACTATGTTCTTGATCCACCATGCACTCGATCCTAAATTCCTAATTTCATCTATCGATCCCACCAAAACATAGAAGTTGGACTCTGCTATGATCTTTCGAACTCCATTCTCGCAAGCATTGAGATAACCTTGTATGATTTCCACATCCTCTACTTCATTATTTATCGCTACTCCTAGACCTTTCAATTTCCAATGAAGGACCTTCCCCTTGTAGTCTCTTTTGAGGAAACCAATGTCCACTGCCCTTGGGTTGTCCTTGGCTACTCCATCCGTGTTGATTTTTTTCAACCTAGGGATGGGGGTTACAAACCCCCATGAGTTTACGTCATGGAAGCGTTCTCTCTCTCTAGGTTTTTATACTCTCCCACATGAGCATTTATTGTTTCGATAACCTTGTTCAATATTTTGTGACAAACTAGCTCTATCAAAGTTTATTCCTCTCTAAAAAAATTGTCATTTCTTTCTAGCCATATGTAGCATAAGAAAAAGATCGAACCCAGATACCAACCCAACTAATCTGATTTAATTTTTAACCTTCTTTGTTTTCAGTCCTCCTATATATTAATAAGTATTAACAACTCGTTGAGGTGGGCCTTAAAGAGATCAACCCATTGGCTCCACAACTCCAAGGTAAAGTCATAGTGGATGAGCAATTGATTTATTGCTTGATCCTGGGTATTGCACACGATACATTTAGAGGGGCCATGAGAACCCCTATTGTGTAAGTTATTATAGGCGAGGAAGCTCTGGTGCATAACTTGGTAAGAAAAGAAATCGATTTTTGGGCAGCACTTTGCCAACCATACCTTATCCCATAGAACATCCGCGAGCACATATTAGGGAGGGAGGAGTTCTTTATAACCATTTAGAACTGTATATATATCTAAATTTCCATGACCCCAACCTATCTTGTCCTCTTCCTCATTACCTCTAAGGTGGCCTTGCATGAGAAATTCTAGATCCTTTAGTATTCTAATCGGAGTAGTAAGGATAGAGAACTTGTAAACTACCATTGCTTGATCCACTAATTGAAGAAGAGTCACTCTTCCTTAAAACATTTAACATTACGTACAATTATTTACCTTTGTGCTAATTATGTCCACTAGTGTTTTCCATTCTACCACATTCAACCTCTAATAGTAAAGTGGAATCCCTTGGTACGTAGTCCAGAGGGAGGAAGTCCTAAGAGATGCATACGATATTTAGAATTTGATCTTGGATCCCCCTTTCGGTATTAAAGAATACTACCTTGGACTTGGCTCCATTTGCTTCTTGGCCTCTCATGATCAAAACTATGTCTCTCGCATCATTTAGATCCATAGCTCTAAAGAGGACCTAGTTTTGTTTAGATTTTATAATCTGTAGGATGAAATTAAGTATCTCTTACTGCACTACAATATTAGGATGGGAAGAAAGAGAATACTTTCAAAGTAGATATTTTTTTTCTTGTTATCTACTTGGCACAATGTCCATCACATTACCATGAAGGTATTTTAGGTTGGATAATGCATTGTAATTTCTTCCTGTTGAGGCCAAGTAGTGGAAGAACTTGGTATTTCGACCCCCCTTTAGAAACCAAGAAGTTTTAGCTCTTTGTCTCCAATATATCTCCTCCTATTTATCTATACTCTTTGATTATTTTTTGACCTAATTATCTTCCTATTCCATGTCTTCTATGATTTTTTGAGTTCAAAAGAGTGTGGCCATATCCTCCATCCTTGTAACCAGTGGTGCCCTCTAAAGCTAAAATTTTGAATTGTTATTTCTTTTCAATATTTTGTGTTGGGTGTTGAAATATTGGAGCTTTTTAAAGACTCAAAATAATGCTATTCCATGGAAACGGTGCTCCTCCTCTCACCATAATAGGATTTTATCCCTAAAGAGAATTTAAAAGTGTTCTAAGTATGATTGAGGAATTCTAACCTAAGTGACCATCATAGAAAAGTCTCTTCAAATACCAAGAATCTATCCATATTTATCTTCTTGTTTGCCAACTCTACTTGTTTGTTTGACCAAGTATGAGAAGGCACCACATACTAGACATAAATATTAGTATTACTTTAGAGATCATAAATCTATCTCCTTGATCCAAAGATGAGAAGCCCCCTTCTTGATCCCTAGATAAAATATTAGTATTAAATTTGCCAGCCTAATTCACCTCTTCCTTTCCTATCCTACTTGCAGGTGAAACTGACCATTGAAGGTGTTGCTCTCAAAAATTATTTGAACCGTAGAAATATGAAATTAACAAAAGTTCTCCTAAACTCTTACTCTTGAAGAGACATATGATAACCCCATTTCCGACAACATGATCAATATATTATCTATTGTAGAGGGTTCCACAAGGTCATTATACCTAGTGAAGCACGTTGGGATGCTACCATCATGTGCTCTACCTATCTCCATATTTTCTTGGCTATTCTATCCATGGCATGTACTGAATGATGATTTTCAATTAAACTATGAACAATAATTTGATGAGACCTATTTTTTTACCCCTTAATATTCCATGCTTGTACAATTATTAGGAGCCCAATACCCAATGAGTATCAGTTTACTTTATGAATCCTTGGTTTACCGGGTCGTTCACCCTTCATTTATAGCTACTCTTGTTTTGATTTTCTTCCCACACTCTTGTCTTGTTTCTAATTTAATCTTTCCTCTGCTTGCAAAATTCCAAGAGTAGGCTTATATTTGTCCTTATCTTTATCTTTCATTGAGACATCCCTATCATCCAAGACCATGGTAAGGTTAAGGTTCTTTGAAGCTATTATGGCAATATGGTTTGGGACTGTTTGGATATTCGTATTCAGTGTTGGTTGAGTTATGCTCAATTGGACTACTTCTACAACTTTGAAGGGAAGATTTTCCTTTATAGGTTCCCTCGTTATAGCCACCTAAGTCTCCATGTCCATTAGGGTATTAAGAATTTCATACCTATTTAGGTTTCTCTTTTGTCGAGTTTGATCACGTCATCTTCTTCTTTTATTTATTCTTTGTATTACATGCTTCAAAACCCTCTTATGTTCTATTTGATTTAGTTATACCAATCATAAAAATGTAAATTGTCATATATTTATGTTGTTATTCACGTGGATGTATTTGTCTCTCTTTGTGGTTTTTGGTTGGTTTAACCTTTAATATTAAAATTCTAACATGGCACCCAAGCCTTAGTGGGATAAAGTAGAGTAAGAGTTGATTAAGGTAGAGATATTTCTTTTATTTTTCTTCAAGCTAGACTTAAGTATACTTTTTCTTTTAAATTAAACTAAATTATAAAAAATTATTTTGATTGGTTTTCTAAGTAACAATGTTTTTAAATTCTAGTTGGTTGTTATGAGGTTGTGATTGGAATTCATAGTTTGAAATAATGAAAGAAGTGGAATTCATAGTTTGGAACACATTGAAGAAGTATGAAAACTTAGGTGATATATAGATATTTAATCTTACATTAGAGTGTACCCTGCCTCCTTGGGTCTTACTCCGAAAGTGGCATCCCTTTTGGGATGTTTTCCACAAATAATAATAATAAAAAAAATCTTACATTAGAGTTACATAATATGAAGCTTTTAGATTAAAAAAAATAGTCCCTCGTCTTACCAAGATGAAAGAGAAAAATGTGATCTAATAATTTGAGTAGAAAATCAGTGTAGGAAGAAAATAAAATACCCAAGAAACGAGTAAATAAATTCCCTTTGGATGCACGTTTCATAAAGAGCAATGTTGATTGAGTTATATTTGTGAAGAATTATTATGGACGTATACATAACCTAGTATTATACGTCGATTATTTGATTATAACTGATAGTAATGTTTATTATGTTGATGATAATAAGGTGTAATTGAAGAAATATTTTGACATGACTGATTTGAATTTAGTGCATTATATTTAGGCAGTTAATTTTGAAAAGAAAATGCAATAATACTTGTCTCTCAATTGAAATATGCACTGTATATGCTGAAAAATTTTATAATGCTTGATTGTAAACCTGTTGATATACCATTTGAGATTGGGTTGAAGTGTCAAATGTAATTTCATAGAAAGTTGACAATACTCTACATACAACTTATTTTTGGTCTTTTGTATCTCACCATTTTGAAGACCATATGTTGCATATATAGGTGGTGTTATATTTAGATACATTACAAATCCTCATCAAGATCTTTGCAAGGCAGCAAAAATAATAGAAGGGACATCCAAGAAACATATCATCTTGGGACCGAATACAAATATGACGAAGATCTTATACTTGTCGGATACACAAATTTAAATCATTCAGGGGATATTGACAATAGAAAATATACATTAGCTAATATCTTTTATTAAGGCTAAACCGCCGCTTCACGTAGCAACAAAAAAATAGTACATCTTTCATCCATAGAAGTAGATTATATTGCTTCATTAGAGGTATGTCAAGAAGTAGTGTGGCATAGAAAGTTACTTGAGAAAGTGAACCTACAACAAAGTCATCCAACAATAATCTTCTATAATAATAAAATGTAATTCAAATAGAAAAGAAATAAATTTATCATGCTTGCTAAAAACATTTTTAAAATCATATGATGTTTGTCGTGGATTCCATCTCTTTCCACTATATTAGGTTTTAGTTGTTATTAAATCACCATATGTTTCATATTGAAAAAATAAATAAGACACATCTTCTTTCTTGGTATGGAATTTGATCAAGCATCAAGTGAAAGTTAAGGGTGCTTTAAAATAAGCTCAGGCCAAATTCAAAACACTTCATGATTAATGTTAATTCCCTCATTCATTCAATGCTGGAAATCAAGGCAGGTACTACTTAGACATTTAATCATCGTTACAAGCTTAAACCAAACGATATACGAGTTTATTTCATAGCTTTCAACTTATCTTTGCATCCACAATGTGTTATTATTAGTCGATTTCATCTATTCTAGCCCCTCAATCAGAACATGAGGTTCTATTGTCAGAGTCTAATGAAACTATTTAGAATTTCAATCTATTTTTCCTGAGGACACACTACAATCTGTAAAAGTAGATTAATATATATTTGATTAGTCATAATGTGTCTTTTCAATAACATGCAACGAGGTAAAATTATAAGATTAACATTAACAAGTTACTCTAACAATAAAACTTTAACTTGTGACCAAGGATTTAAAATTAGGAATAATTTATTCATAATATTCTCAAACAAATTTAAATCTACATAAAACATAAATGTTTGCAACACTAAAGATTAACTCAAGTGATAACAAAGCATAACATAATAGTTTTGGGCATTAACTAGAAATAGTAAAATTGATGTTAATAAAAATAGTTGCATAAGAAGGACCATATTTAAATAATATCATCACCTAAAAAAAAGTATTTATACTAACCAAATCACTTATAGCTTAACAAGATTCAATTCTTTCTAAAAACTTGATTTATTATATATTGTCTTATCCTAAATAATCAAGATTGAACTAGCTAATATAATTGTATGATACACATTACAACCCTTTAACAAAAATAATGAAGTGATATAGTTTAATTAATATAAGTAAACATGTAATCTAGAAGTTTAAAATATATATCAAAATTTAAAAATTTATTTTTTATATACTTTAGAAAAACTAGATCAATATTAAAAAATATATATTTTAAGTGCAAAAATTAACAGAATAGGCGACAACATATTATATGTATCGTGGAGGAAAAAAGAAAAGACGCATTTTTAATAGATACCGTAAGGTTGTCAACATTTTATCCGACTAGATATAATTATTAAAAAACTTTACATTAAGTCATTTCATTATTTGAGAATTCTAATCAGAAACAAAGATCTGCGACTAGAATTGAGTAGTTGTGAAAAGAAATCTGTTTTAAATTTGAAGTCATGGAATGAAAAGACCATGCCTGGATAAATACACCCATGGTTTCAGGGAGATATGCGTGCAAGCTGCCAAGGCAAAAGCTAGTCGCATTCCGTGGCAATGCCGTGGAATGGGAGACTATGGAACGAATATAAGCAAGGCAGAAGCATCGGCTACGGCTAGTGCTTGTATTGAATGGTTGAAGAGTATTGTAGCGTGCAGTCCAGTAGATTGCATGGCATTAGTGTAAGCGGCAGGAAATAACAATTAGCAAAGCATATACCTACGTCTGGATTAGATGTTATAGAGAGAGGGTGAGTGTTATTCGTGAAAGTGGTAGTGGCAGTGAGGGAGATGGAAACGAAGATAAAGATGAAGACGAAGAATGCAGATTTAGAGTGAGTCGCATTGTGTGGGCGTGAAGGAGAGTGTGTTCTGGGCATCATTGTAGAGGATGTGGAAGTTTTGCTGCTGTATGTTGCCGAAGATTGAAGGCCCTCCGGTTCCGCCGGAGGCGACGGCCAGGCACAAGAGATTTTGAAACTGAACAAAGTAGTTGTCTGTGGGAAGCTCGTAATCCACGTCACCTTTGAAGTTGAAAGTGAGGGAGGGGAAGCTGACGTCACCTGAGCCTGAAGGCATGTCATAACAGAGATCTAGCCCCACAGAAGAGCCGTCTGCGGGAGTGAGGTGTACGGCGGATTGAATAGCTTTCTTGAGAGGAGAGTAGGCGGCGTCGTCCAGATATGTTATGGTCGTTCCAGAGTCAATGATCATGCCTCCGCTGCCGTCCGAGTTGAGATCGAAAGTCCCAGGAGGAATATCTAGGGCGGAACCGTCGACGGTGATTCCTGTAATGGGAATGTACCAGAAGGTGGGAATCACACTGCTCTTAATCAGCGGCATAGACATAACATTGCCCCCACCCAAAGAAGCGGCGTCCCCGAAGAAGAGAGGGCTGGTTTTGGAAGGAGAATCATTGATGGAGACGAGGCAGTAAGAGAATTTGTTGTCTACAGTGGAGCCCAGCTGTGAGATAAGCGAAAGTGCACCTCTGCCCAGTCCCACTAGACCTCCGCCGTCGCCGAACCCTTGACCTTCGTTGTCATGCCCGCATCCGAACCCGATGTGGGCAACTTTGGTGTCGCTTCCTATGGTGAGGGCCTCGTAAGCGAGGTCGCCACTGGTAAAGGAACCATCGCCATACTGATACTTAAAGCTACAATCTGGATTGCAGCCGGTTTGTGTATCGCCTAATGCATTGCATAGAGAATCGCCGCAGGGAACTCGTGGAATATGTGGAGGATTTGGTGGGGTCGAAGATTGGCGTAGGTTGCTTGAAGCAGTCCTCGCAAGGCTCGCACTGAGTCCATATCAGATCACTCCCCGTGTCCACAATCGCATCAAAGGTCACGGAGGGGGTACCCACTCCCACCTTCATCAGAAATTCTCCATTTCCCGCATGAACCGGCGTTTCAGGGTCTAGTTGTGCAAACCAACTCTCTGAACCTTTGGATTCGACTGCCTTAGATGCCTTGGCCTTCACAAATGCGTTTATTTTCCGATATCGTGTCTGGCTCCGATGCACTGCAGAAAGGAATCTCTCACTAAAGCTCAACTCATGCTCAGCTCTACGCGTCAAATTCACCCTCGTCAACGGCATCGGCATCGGCAACTTTCCACTTTCACTTGTTATCAATGCTCTACCCTTGGACTTGGCCCAATTAGCACTAAACAGTCTGTCGGAAGAAGATGATATCAGCGGAATATTCAGGCATATTAAGCCGATAAGAACCAACTCGCCGGGCTACGTAGCGGGGCTTTAACCATTCCATTTTCCCGATTTTCCGGATACATAAAACTTGCTTGTGAGCTACCTCTCGCCGCCGCACACCGCTTATATTTGGTGATCTATTGCACTCTAGAGTCTAATATATAGAGGTGGGGAGGGAGAGAGAGACAGGCTCCCGAGCCCTCCCCTCTCTATGTTTCTCAATGTGAATCCAATGCAGACGAATCCACATCCTCACCGCTCTTGCCTTTAGCTATCACTCCCTCCCTAGAAGTTTCTATATACTGACAAGGAATGGAACCGAGTGCAACGGAAATCCTGCGGAGCCATTTAACAGTTTAACAGTTTAGTTCTCCTTCGCCTTCACCATAGCCACATAGCCACATAGCCACAATGGCAATGGCAACGTCAATGTCAATTTTCCGGCTACCAAGCTGAACTTACGTCCACGCCGAGAATTACCGAGAAAACGTACGTGGGCCTTTCTTACAAACTCAACATACAAATTGTTTGCATGTCCACGGTGGACCCTCCCTCTCGCTTTCACCCCCATTCTTTCCTTTCATATAATATATTATAGTATATCATATATTTGGGCAACCAAGCAAGCAAAGCTTCTCCCACCTTGACCAAGGTCTACAGTTGCTCTGTGTAATTGATTAGCAATTCGCCGACTGCTACACTTGCGTGTTCATACTATACTCCTCTTCGCCCAGGATCCTTTGCGATGGCATTGTGCGCCTCCCAGCTTTACAAATATAACAAACGATCTATCAATCAATCGTCAACGCTACGACCCAATCAATCTTCCTTTCTCTTACTCCAAATATTTTAAATGCCCTCCCGGATGCTTCAACCACCTATGATCAAGGAAAGGCTTTGGATTTTATTCGATGGGTTGGACGTTTTCCTCACCCATGATTACTCGTCTTGTTAGAGTGCTGCTTTAAAAAGGAAATACAGTATATTAAGTTATATAATTATGTTTTAAATTTTATGCTAGATAAAGTTATTAAAGCAGATTTATCAAATAAAATTACACATGGTGGATCTACAGTAAATTGATTATAAGCAAGAAAGAAACACATAGAATTAAAAAAATATAATTATAAAAATGGAATAAAACAATGAGGAATAAAGAAATCTCTTAGTAAAAAGCTAGCAACTAACTATATATATATATATATTTTTGAAAATTAAAATTTTTATTTTTAGATGTGTGAATAATCTATCGTAATAAGGTGATTTAGAAATTAACCATCATAATCAACTACCCTGGTCTAGCACACTTTGTTGTCTAAATATCTATTGGATAGTAATGAAACTCGTTGGTTTAACTTCATACTATATACAGTACCCCTATTTTGACCAGATTTCAATAAATAACTAGCAAGATGACTGCTTCCATTTTTAACCAAAAATAAGTTGCTACATTCCTTCCTTTGCCTACGTGAACCAGAACGACATCATCAAACTATTGCCAGATGATATTGATCTGATTCACTATGTTCTTGATCCACCATGCACTCGATCCTAAATTCCTAATTTCATCTATCGATCCCACCAAAACATAGAAGTTGGACTCTGCTATGATCTTTCGAACTCCATTCTCGCAAGCATTGAGATAACCTTGTATGATTTCCACATCCTCTACTTCATTATTTATCGCTACTCCTAGACCTTTCAATTTCCAATGAAGGACCTTCCCCTTGTAGTCTCTTTTGAGGAAACCAATGTCCACTGCCCTTGGGTTGTCCTTGGCTACTCCATCCGTGTTGATTTTTTTCAACCTAGGGATGGGGGTTACAAACCCCCATGAGTTTACGTCATGGAAGCGTTCTCTCTCTCTAGGTTTTTATACTCTCCCACATGAGCATTTATTGTTTCGATAACCTTGTTCAATATTTTGTGACAAACTAGCTCTATCAAAGTTTATTCCTCTCTAAAAAAATTGTCATTTCTTTCTAGCCATATGTAGCATAAGAAAAAGATCGAACCCAGATACCAACCCAACTAATCTGATTTAATTTTTAACCTTCTTTGTTTTCAGTCCTCCTATATATTAATAAGTATTAACAACTCGTTGAGGTGGGCCTTAAAGAGATCAACCCATTGGCTCCACAACTCCAAGGTAAAGTCATAGTGGATGAGCAATTGATTTATTGCTTGATCCTGGGTATTGCACACGATACATTTAGAGGGGCCATGAGAACCCCTATTGTGTAAGTTATTATAGGCGAGGAAGCTCTGGTGCATAACTTGGTAAGAAAAGAAATCGATTTTTGGGCAGCACTTTGCCAACCATACCTTATCCCATAGAACATCCGCGAGCACATATTAGGGAGGGAGGAGTTCTTTATAACCATTTAGAACTGTATATATATCTAAATTTCCATGACCCCAACCTATCTTGTCCTCTTCCTCATTACCTCTAAGGTGGCCTTGCATGAGAAATTCTAGATCCTTTAGTATTCTAATCGGAGTAGTAAGGATAGAGAACTTGTAAACTACCATTGCTTGATCCACTAATTGAAGAAGAGTCACTCTTCCTTAAAACATTTAACATTACGTACAATTATTTACCTTTGTGCTAATTATGTCCACTAGTGTTTTCCATTCTACCACATTCAACCTCTAATAGTAAAGTGGAATCCCTTGGTACGTAGTCCAGAGGGAGGAAGTCCTAAGAGATGCATACGATATTTAGAATTTGATCTTGGATCCCCCTTTCGGTATTAAAGAATACTACCTTGGACTTGGCTCCATTTGCTTCTTGGCCTCTCATGATCAAAACTATGTCTCTCGCATCATTTAGATCCATAGCTCTAAAGAGGACCTAGTTTTGTTTAGATTTTATAATCTGTAGGATGAAATTAAGTATCTCTTACTGCACTACAATATTAGGATGGGAAGAAAGAGAATACTTTCAAAGTAGATATTTTTTTTCTTGTTATCTACTTGGCACAATGTCCATCACATTACCATGAAGGTATTTTAGGTTGGATAATGCATTGTAATTTCTTCCTGTTGAGGCCAAGTAGTGGAAGAACTTGGTATTTCGACCCCCCTTTAGAAACCAAGAAGTTTTAGCTCTTTGTCTCCAATATATCTCCTCCTATTTATCTATACTCTTTGATTATTTTTTGACCTAATTATCTTCCTATTCCATGTCTTCTATGATTTTTTGAGTTCAAAAGAGTGTGGCCAGATCCTCCATCCTTGTAACCAGTGGTGCCCTCTAAAGCTAAAATTTTGAATTGTTATTTCTTTTCAATATTTTGTGTTGGGTGTTGAAATATTGGAGCTTTTTAAAGACTCAAAATAATGCTATTCCATGGAAACGGTGCTCCTCCTCTCACCATAATAGGATTTTATCCCTAAAGAGAATTTAAAAGTGTTCTAAGTATGATTGAGGAATTCTAACCTAAGTGACCATCATAGAAAAGTCTCTTCAAATACCAAGAATCTATCCATATTTATCTTCTTGTTTGCCAACTCTACTTGTTTGTTTGACCAAGTATGAGAAGGCACCACATACTAGACATAAATATTAGTATTACTTTAGAGATCATAAATCTATCTCCTTGATCCAAAGATGAGAAGCCCCCTTCTTGATCCCTAGATAAAATATTAGTATTAAATTTGCCAGCCTAATTCACCTCTTTCTTTCCTATCCTACTTGCATGTAAAACTGACCATTGAAGGTGTTGCTCTCAAAAATTATTTGAACCGTAGAAATATGAAATTAACAAAAGTTCTCCTAAACTCTTACTCTTGAAGAGACATATGATAACCCCATTTCCGACAACATGATCAATATATTATCTATTGTAGAGGGTTCCACAAGGTCATTATACCTAGTGAAGCACGTTGGGATGCTACCATCATGTGCTCTACCTATCTCCATATTTTCTTGGCTATTCTATCCATGGCATGTACTGAATGATGATTTTCAATTAAACTATGAACAATAATTTGATGAGACCTATTTTTTTACCCCTTAATATTCCATGCTTGTACAATTATTAGGAGCCCAATACCCAATGAGTATCAGTTTACTTTATGAATCCTTGGTTTATCGGCTCGTTCACCCTTCATTTATAGCTACTCTTGTTTTGATTTTCTTCCCACACTCTTGTCTTGTTTCTAATTTAATCTTTCCTCTGCTTGCAAAATTCCAAGAGTAGGCTTATATTTGTCCTTATCTTTATCTTTCATTGAGACATCCCTATCAGCCAAGACCATGGTAAGGTTAAGGTTCTTTGAAGCTATTATGGCAATATGGTTTGGGACTGTTTGGATATTCGTATTCAGTGTTGGTTGAGTTATGCTCAATTGGACTACTTCTACAACTTTGAAGGGAAGATTTTCCTTTATAGGTTCCCTCGTTATAGCCACCTAAGTCTCCATGTCCATTAGGGTATTAAGAATTTCATACCTATTTAGGTTTCTCTTTTGTCGAGTTTGATCACGTCATCTTCTTCTTTTATTTATTCTTTGTATTACATGCTTCAAAACCCTCTTATGTTCTATTTGATTTAGTTATACCAATCATAAAAATGTAAATTGTCATATATTTATGTTGTTATTCACGTGGATGTATTTGTCTCTCTTTGTGGTTTTTGGTTGGTTTAACCTTTAATATTAAAATTCTAACATGGCACCCAAGCCTTAGTGGGATAAAGTAGAGTAAGAGTTGATTAAGGTAGAGATATTTCTTTTATTTTTCTTCAAGCTAGACTTAAGTATACTTTTTCTTTTAAATTAAACTAAATTATAAAAAATTATTTTGATTGGTTTTCTAAGTAACAATGTTTTTAAATTCTAGTTGGTTGTTATGAGGTTGTGATTGGAATTCATAGTTTGAAATAATGAAAGAAGTGGAATTCATAGTTTGGAACACATTGAAGAAGTATGAAAACTTAGGTGATATATAGATATTTAATCTTACATTAGAGTG